>OFHU01001496.1:0-600000 GCA_900245905.1 Lacerta viridis | reverse complement strand
CTTTGAATGTGTAAATTCATGGTTGCAAGTAACCCAAGCTTTCCTTCTGAATCAGTTAAGCTAAATGATGCCCTCAGTACTTGCTGCATAAAGTGCCTTCAGTATCTGCCAGCAATTTAGTTAATAAAATCAATAATTTTCCTATTGTAACTGTCTTTTTTTTAAATCTTTGTTCAGCATCTCATAGAAGAAAAACCCAGTGGCCTTATCAATGAAGCAGCTAGGTATTAGTACAACGACCATTTTCTATGTGTGTGAATCCTGAACTGTTTATTGGGAAGCATAGTATTGTAAGGTAGCCTTGATCAAGGACATTATTAATTTTGAGTTTTAGTTTCTAGACCTGACTCGCTTGTTCTAGCTGTTTTAATTTTGTGGATTTATCCTGCTGTACCAGTTTCTTTGTGGTAGTTTTATTTTTTTTAATATCATTTCCAGTATTCTTTTTTTCTTATTTGTACTCCAATTTATGTGAAGTTGCCAGCAGCATTTCACTGTATCTTTTTTTAACATGATGGATGCTAGCCATATAGACAAATTGCTCTTAAGGACATGAATAAGATAAAAACTGCATAGGACAGTGGCTAGAAGTGTGAACTGGTATATGCCTGATTCAAATCTCACTTTAGTCATGAACTCCATAAATACTTCCGACACCTTCTCTCAACTTCGGCCCACCCCCATCTACAATCTGCTGAGCTTGGTAAAGTTTACTTGGGCAATTTATGTGAAGGGTTTTGCAGCAACATAACACAACCCTAGTCTTGATATATCATATTGTCCCAAATATAAGCTGCACCCAAATATAAGCCACAGCTTTAAAATTGGAGGGGGAGGGGGAGAAGAAAAAAGAAAAAATACCTGAATACAAGCCGTTCCATTCCTTGCTGCTCCTGGCTGCATATGGGGGGGCTGTGCTGTGTTGCCAGTGGCCTTTCCCCTTCCTGGCTCTCTCCCTTCCCTGCCTTGGGGGAGAGGATGGGGAACTATGTGCAGGGAGGGTGCTGCTTCACCACACTCCTGGCCCTGTTTCCCCTGCACTCCTGGCTGCATACCATAAGGTTGCGAATATAAGCCATACATTAACTTTTTTATAGTTGGAATTTGGGGAGAAAGTGCAGCTTATATTTAGGCCAATACAGTATAAATGGAATTTCTGTTAACAGTGGCAAAAAGATCAAACCTGTATTGATAGACAATGAAAAGTTCACTCTTGCACCTCCTATTTATTCATGAGTTCACTCTTTCTTGTGTAGACAGATTGCATTAGCAGATCTTATAATCCTCAATAAAACTGATTTGGTTTCTCAAGAAGCACTGATGAAACTGAGAACAACTGTCAGGTAAGCAGGAATAAATTATAGGTGCTGGTGAATTTTTCTTCGACTCCTACCTGTTTCATATCTATGCATGGTAGCAACTGGAATTGCAGATTGCATGATTACTATGACAGTATGGGTTAGGACTCAAGAGGAAAGTGTATGCTTTCTTTCTTGAGAGCACTCAGCTGTATTTACTTGCTGCAAGCTTGATGTTTAGCTTGCATCAAGCAGACTCTAAAGTGTTAGTGTAGTAGCTGCATAATCCTTTTTTAATTCTGATGGGTTTTACATGGATCAGTGTCAGTCTTTCAAGAAGGAGAAATGATCAGTACTCAAGTTATTCTAAAATATAGGCATTTGTGGCCTTATAATAAAGAGGGGCAGTGACATGTTCTAATAGCAGATTTGGACACAATTTAAGGAGTGTAAAATGTTGTGTGTAGTTGGGGATGGAATTAAAAATGGTTTGTACCTATATTCTACTTCCCTAACCAATAAATGAATCAAAAATAGGTATTCTTCAAAATTTGAACTTATCCAAATGTTGAGTGCAACCAAAAAGTATGCACAAAATGCTTACCAGTAAGTATGCACAACGTATAAAACCACATTATATTAGGGAACATTACTTGTAAAAATGTGTCTGTGCAGAATAATGCATACAGATTTTCATTCATATGTTTTGGGGGGAGAAATGCAACAGGAGTGAACTGAACTTACAGTTGGAAAAATGAGAAATGGAGTGAAAACTAAATTGACAGATGTGTCCTTGCTTACCCACAGTGCGCCATGAGTCTGAAGTTTGACACCATTAGGCCAAAAACCCCTCTACCCCCAGTTTTTCTTGACTTGCCCCATATCCTCACAAACTGTGCATAGAGTTTTCAGGGTTTTGTTAGTGTCTTTACTTCTTGAGAACTTACGCTCCCAGCATTGAAGAGTATCAGATATAGGTAAAGATATATATGGCTGGGTACAAATGTTCTTGTCACAATCTAAATTTATGTTTCTTCTCTTTTTTCAATTATGTTAGGTCAATAAATGGAGTTGTCAAAATTTTGGAAACTAAGAGATCCAGGTAATGATAATGTAAATTAGAAATAGTTATTGCCACTTTTTCTTCCTCTTGTGATCGCTACATATTGATCTGAAATGTATATTTGATCAAGGAAGGCAACATATGGCCCATACCCGGTACCTAGTCAGTTTTGGTTTCGTTTCCTTCTCCGACTATTCTAGTTGCCTGGAAGCTGGAGGCTGTGTGGAAAACAAGAAAATTCTTTTGTCTGTTCTGCTTTACTAAGGACCATAGCAAGGCTGGTGTAGCCTTCCAAGGGCTTTTTGTAGGCTACCCCACATTACACTATTCAAAGCAAAGGCTTGCCTAGTCAGATATTCTGTTCTAACAGTGTCTAACAGCTGGGTCATTTGTAAATAATCTCCATATTAATTTGAATTAAGTCCTATCTGCAAGTTAGGAGTTGGTATCAGAAATTAAAAAGTCCTACTCTAAATGCCGGTGGCGCTGTGGGTTAAACCACAGAGCCTAGAGCTTGCTGATCAGAAGGTCGGCGGTTCGAATCCCCACAACGGGGTGAGCTCCCGTTGCTCGGTCCCAGCTCCTGCCCACCTAGCAGTTTGAAAGCACGTCAAAGTGCAAGTAGATAAATAGGTACCGCTCCGGCGGGAAGGTAAACGGCGTTTCCGTGCGCTGCTCTGGTTCGCCAGAAGCAGCTTAGTCATGCTGGCCACATGACCCGGAAGCTGTATGCCGGCTCCCTCGGCCAGTAACGCGAGATGAGCACCGCAACCCCAGAGTTGGACACGACTGGACCTAATGGTCAGGGGTCCCTTTCCCTTTACCTTAAATTTCCCTTGCTTAGCTAGCAGCTCAGAGTTCCGTAGGGAATTCATAAATCATGATCCCAAGCCCTCCATTATAAGTATGCTTAAAGAATTACATCTAAGGAAAGTAGATACACTGAAAGAAATATGAAAAAATATGGAAAAAAATTATTTTCAGTAACTAAATGACTGTTACATACGGTAGCTGTTTCACAGTGAAAGTGTTTGTAGCCTTGCTACTTTTGGATTGAAAATGTCCCCTCCCAAAAAGGGGCAGGGGACAACTAATGAGGAAACCTATTGAAAGTTTACATAAACTTCCTTGTTATAATCCAATGACTGAATATTTGCTGATTTTTTTGTTATAATATCAGATTTTAAAACCTAACACTGATATGGAAAGGAATAAAAAGCATGTAGTCCAGTAAAGATAAGGTTAAAGTTTCAAATAAATTATTTTATTGAGAGAAGAACATTCAGACCAACATAAGCAGCATCCTAAATGTTGTAAAGAGTAGCTCAATGCAAAACAGGCTGAAAATTAGCAGTCACTAGATACTGTCATATATAAGTTTATACAGCATTATATCATTATTATCAATGCAACAGTGATGGGGGAGAAAGCTTCTAAAGCTAGAAATACTTCTAAAGCTAGTAAATTTTCTTTGTTGTATCATATTAACTATCCTATTTGTTCTGGGAAGTATTTTCCTAAGCACCATAAGCAAACATAATGGACTTTATAGCAGTGCAGGCCTCTTCCTTGCATGAATTGCACAGTATAAAATGGAGCAAGATAATATATTTTATATATTTTCTGAGGTAGGCAGTTGTGTGGGCATCAAAGGTCATGTGTGACAATCCTATATTTTATCTGACAGCAACACCAAAATACAGTGCAACAAACATTTCTGCTGGTGCATATACATGAGCTCACAAGCAATATATATATATATTGCAAGGTAACCAGCTGAATACTGCATTTCCAGACATTTCAATCCTGTTAACAGAACCATTGATAGAACTTATTAGGAATTCTGCCTGCAGTCTGCTCCAGGCTAGAGGCTTTATGCCCTGCGCTGAACAGTTGCTCTATGAAGATTCTTCTCTGTAGTGACAGCCATGTTAATTTGCCTTACCTTGTAATTCAGGTAGGAAGGAGGGAAGTGTTAAAATAGCTTCAAAAACTTTACTATCTTGTTTTAAAAATACTATTAAGGGGGCCTCGAAATACAAAGTACTATAGCTCACCTTTTTTAATGCACTGTTATTTTGTGGGTATATTACCTTGCCAATATTTTACATTTTCTGTTGATCAGAGCTGTTCTTCTCACAGGGCACTGTATAAACAGTATTGTTAATATGTCCAATGTATATGACACTTCTCAAAAGAGTTCAGCTTCCAGAACCAGCAGTAGAAGTCGGTAGGAGGTGCTGAGCAATTCTTAAGATCTGATAATTTCATTATGTGTCCAAAGCAGAATATTTTCTAAGAGCTATATGTAGTTGCTTGTTGAATATATTTTTAAAAAACTGGAACAGAAGTATGATTTTTTTTTTTGTACATTTTAAAACAAAATAACAAACTTAATTTTTTTCTAATTCTTAAACTATATTTAAACTGTGCTTCATAGGAGCAAGCCAGGTTAAAACCAAAGTTTTAGATCCTGGCTTATTCTCAACCCAGCATTCAAACTGTAGTTCCCCAGGTTTTGAGGTGACAGGGTACTGTGGCTAGTTTAAAAGTAAAAACTTCTCTTTTACATAAGCACAAAAGAGAAGGAGAGGGAGCATGCAAGTCCAAGACTCACAGCGGCTCATTTCCTGAACTCATACAGTCCAGGAAACGGTATTTTCCTACCACAGGTGCCAACTTGAATAAAATATTGAGGGAGCCCAGGTAAGCCCTGCCCTACATAATCAATTACAAGTTGCAGTGCGCACACCATTTGAATGGCAATGCCCATTAACTAGGGGGGTGGACCCCTCAAATACCTCGGCCCCTAGGAGTTGGTGCCTGTGTTTCCTACTGTGTCTGAACTGAGCCTTAGGAACTCAAAATATCCTTACTACTTGTAACCGTGATATGCTTTTTTCAGCCCCTACATTCCATTCATGCTGCCTTTCTTCTATTGAATACAGATTTTGGAGCACTGCAGAGAGCAGATAGTTGAAACACAGCTGGCCATAAATGAAAGAGAATATTTGCTTATGCTGTTATCTGTGCATTACAGTGATTTTTCTTAGAAAAAGGTCTTGCTTTAAATTAAAAAGAAGTGGTCACTCCATAGGACTCCTTTCTCTGTTTTGCAGTTGTCTTTTTAATATAGTATACATCCTCTCCCCAATAGATCCCAGACATTTATTGAGAGTCCCTTGACCATCAAGAGAAGCTTTTCAGGGGCTGCGGGGGGGGGGGGGAGAAGGAAAGCGGAAAAGCCTTTATGTAAAAGAGGCCTTCTGGGGAAAAAGTAAATCTAGGGGAAAAGTAAATTTATTTGTTTTTTTCTTAGAGTTGACATCTCTGATGTCTTAGATCTTCATGCTTTTGATAGTTTGTCAGGAAAAAGGTAAGATTTTATTTTACACTGTTATATTTGATCAGCAGATTGCTAGCTTTTACATAAGAATTATATGGAGTTATGATTTAGAATTCAACTTGTAGCACAGTCTCAGGTACATACCCAGGTTCAGAACTGCCATAATTAGCCAGTTATAGACAGTTAATTGAATCAGAATTAGTCATATCTAGTAACTCCAGTGAGTCAACTCTGATTACAACTAGCATTGGATACAACCCATGGTCTTTAGGTATTATTATTATTATTATTAATTGAATTTATATACCACTCTATACCCGGAGGTACCCAAGTCAGAGAAGGAGTGAGCTGAAAATGTAGTTATTTGGTGAATTTCTGTTTACAGTATTAAGTAAAGATAATTCAACTGCAAACATTACATTAAAATTATTTCAGTTCAGTTCAGTTCCAGCCAAACGCCATTATTAACAATAGTTTTAATAAAAGAATACAGAAAATACATCCATAATACAAAAAAACTTTACCAAGTTCCTGACCATTAAAACACAGTTTCCCTTGTACATCTCAGACAGCATCAATTCTAATATTATTTTGCCTTTTAAAAATCCAATTTCCCAACATCTTTTTGGATGCTTTCTAGTCAGTTATGGTATCTTAGAGGAGAGCTGAAGGTATCATCATTTGCTTTTCTATACTTACCACTAGGCCTGGGCTTATCCTGATCGTTTGTTAATGGATAATCCCTTTGATTTCTGGGGAATGGATTGCTGGCAGGGTAGGAGTTTTGGGCCTCTAGCCTGGGCATATTTCCCCCCACTACCTGCATTCAAGTCAATATAATGAATCTTCCCTTCTTGCTTATTGGAGCATATCTGAGTATTATTAGGATAATTGACAAAGGCAGAAATCTTGTAGCTTGAGAACTTCATGCTCCTTTCTCTCAAACAGCCTTTTCCAGATTTCATTTCCCTTTCTCTAGAAAGGGGGATGGATATCTAAATTGTCATTGGGGGTGGGATTATTTGGATAACTTTTTTATTCAAATAATAGCTCTCTGTCAGCAAACATATAGATTAGAAACCAGAACTTATCCCATACATCAGGATCCTGAAAGTTTAGTTCGATACTGACTCTCTGGTCACAATTAGACAGGTATTTACAATGTAAACTATTTCTGAAATCCAGGAAAGCCCCTATAATGGCTTGAATTCCTGCTTGCAGTTCAGAGCCTGTTTTCACTATTCCACTGGGTTTCTTCACTGACCATTCATGAATGATCACCTGTAGAACATCTGGGGACCTCTTTCCAGAACAAGACTTTCCCCCCTCATACACTACCTTTCCAAGTACATTTATTAATCCAGTGTTCACTTCCTTTTGCTCCTGGCTGCACTGTAGAGTAGTGGAATGCCTACCTAAAGCCTTCAGAGTTTCACCGAAAAACACCAGATTGGGACTTGAACAAATTAGATTAGGTGACCGGCCGAGATCATTTTTTTGGAAGGCAGCAAGTGGGTTATTATCACACTCATCCATTTGGATCTGAAGAGGTTAAGCTGAGAGTAGAAAACACCTCCCATGTCTTGAATATTCATATTGGTAGTAGTAATTTATTACGGTCAAAGACCAGCTCGCATAACACAAAAGTGACAGCATTCGTAAAAATAGAATATACAGTTAAAATAAATTGCAGCAATAGCTCACGAGTTAAAATTGAAATATATACATACATCCGTACAACTGAGATTTGGGCTACCATAAAAACTGATCTTAAGACGCCCCGAAAAGGAACTTCAGCTTTTCCCTAGAAAGCTATTTTATTCTAGAGGATGATCTGGGCTTACAAATCGGGGCACAGAATCTGGCTACCAGCCAGGCTGTTTTATGATCTTTGCCTATGAGGAGAGGATTTAGTTTAGACTTGTCTGTAAGATTGACAAGCCTCTTCAGCAAAGGATTGATGGTTTCTCTACAAATCTCAGCGTAAAGAGGACATCTAAAAAATATATGTTCGGGGCTTCCTATTTCCCCTAATGGGCAGGTGCAAAGTCTCTGTGTGTATGGGACTCTTCCATAGGAGCCTCCCAGAACCGGTGAGGGCAGGGCTGAGCTTCTAGCGAGAGTGAAAGCCCTTCTTGCATTTCTGGATGTAAGGAAGTAGAGATGTGTTGCTGGAGTGGTTACGTATCTCCTGTTTTCTATGATTTTATCATTGGGAACCCTTGTACAGTCCTGTTGTCTCTCTATGTCCATGATTCTTTGCCTAACCACAGATCTACCTTGGCCCAATCCCATAGTTAAGAGGGTTTGGGGAGCAAGCCCAGTTTCTGGAGTGTGTTTAGGACTGCTGTCTGCCAGCCAGACTGAAACTGGTAGCTCAGAATCAATGGGGCTATTCCTCGGGGGAGCAGTTTCCAGTCTTGATAGAGGTCATTTTGTTTGGTTACTGAATCTGATAAGCACTTATGAACTCAGACCTATCCCCATCTTGATGTACCTTCAAACCATCACTAACTTCAGTTTCTTTACTGGTAGGTCTTATCTGCAGGACTACAGTCAGAATTCCTGTCTCCACTAACCCAAGTAGGGCTAGACGATATCTGGTTTTCAACATTGTGATATATCACAGCAGAACATTGCAATATAGCAATATATCATTATGTCTGAAATAAAGATAGAGCTACGCATGGTTTTCCTCACATTGTGATTTTTGCCGGCGCCTGCACTTGTGATTTGCTGCCCCCAGCAGGAGGCAGGAGAGAGCTGAGCCGGCAGAGTTAATGGGCTGCAGGAATCGAGAGAAACATTGGCTGGCTTCATGGTTTTTCCTACATTGTGATTTTTGCTTAGCACACACATACACACCATGATTCACAATATATTGCCAGGTCAAAAATTATGAAATCAGTATCAATCAGACTTCAAACCAGTTTTGAACGATATATTGCCCAGACCTACCACCCAGTGCACTAATTAGAGCATTCAAACCCCAAACTTCCTTTTCCAATGCATCAGTTCTGCTAAAGATTCCTTCTGCTATCTGTTTAGACAGGATCACATAAAAGTTCCCACAGTAAGGGAATTTCAGGCTCTGTTGTGGCCGATTCTATTATGCCAAGATTGTGATTATGCCTAGTCGAGGTTTTGTTATGGAGGAAGCTGAGGTTGCCTGGGAGCATATATATCTGCTCCTAGAAGTCTGTATCAAGTGACCAGTGAGCTAAGCCTTCATTAGAGGAATTAACATTAACTGCTGAGCCAACTGACTTTTCAACTATTCAAGATTAAAACAAAACCATGGAGCTCAAAGACAAGCAGTCTTATTTGTCGCCATCTTCACCTGTAAGCCATTAGGACGGGGGGTGGAGTTATGAATTCCATTTAATTATTGAGGTCACAGGTACAAATTAGTCAGTTGCACAATCACTTTAACATGCAGTAACCTGAAAAGCAAAGGTGGAAATTGCTGGGGGGGGGGGAATTGCATTTAACTAGCAGCCTTCAATTGGGGACTAGCTGCTGTATTCCCTGCAATGGAAGATTGACCTGGGTGGAAGAATCTGTGTCACTACAACAAGAGTTTCCACTGCTCTAACATCTGTACACAGCCAAAATGTTTGTCTCTGGTGTTATCTTGACTCTACACTTGCCAATTTACCTCTGACTGCTCAGCTTAATATCCCGCAAATGCTTTTTAAATGAATTTTATATTCACAATATTAGATACTTAGAATTTATTTCTGCTTAACATAATACTGACTGTGCTCTACTTGTTTTAAGTTTGCAGCAGAAACTGCAGCTTGAGGAAGTACCTAAACCACACCTTGATAAGGTATTTATTTTATCTTACATCCATCTAGCAGCTCTACATTAAGCTTGATTTGCTAGGCAAGTGTTTGTAACTATTTACACATTATTTACCGTATTTTTCGCTCCATAAGACGCACTTTTTTCCTCCTAAAAAGTAAGGGGAAATATCTGTGTGTCTTATGGAGCGAATGGTGGTCCCTGGAGCTGAATTGCCCAGGGGCCAAAAGAGGATCATGCTTTTTATTTTACAAAGAGAAAAGGGGGTGTTGAAAGGACCCCGCTCAGCAGCTGATCAGCAAGAGATCGGGAGAGAGATAAGAGTCCCGGCTCCCTTTCAGCCCCGCCCTCTTGCCCAGGCCTCCATTGTTGAATGTGCTGCAGAGGGAGGTTGTTTGTTTCCCCAGCGACATGTGACTGGCTGATTAGATTATCTGTCTGGAAACTGTAGAAAAGGCTCCCTTTCCTTTAGAAGCTGCAGAAATGTGAGTTGAACCCCATAAAAATGGGGCTTTTCCTCTTTGCTTTTCCCCCTTTGCAAAAGGAGCTTTGCTTTTCCCCCTTTGCAAAAAAAGCTGCAAAACTTTTAGCTGATCCTCAAAAAAACAGGGCTTTTCCCTTTGCAAAAAAAGCTGCAAAACTTTTAGCTGATCCTCAAAAAAACAGGGCTTTTAGAGGAGGAAAACCAGAAAAAATATTTTTTATCTTGTTTCCTCCTCTAAAAACTAGGTGCGCCCTATGGAGCGAAAAATACGGTATGTATCTATTTCATTTATAAAATGTACATAACAATGCATTTGTATCTTTTCTTCTTCACCCCTCATAACTTGATCAGTCATCTTGGGATACAGGGAAATGTGCTAAAGTCAGTCTAACTAATGGTAAAAAGGGAGGGAGCAATTAAGAGCTTGAAAACTTAGTAGTTTTGTGCACATGTGCAGGTATATTTTTACAGCATATTGCTTATTTTTAACCTGCAACATTTTAAAGACATTGCTGCTAATGTATTTGCAAATTTTTGTGTTTTTTTTTTCAGTCTTAGTATTAAGGCTGGATACATAGAAGAGCAAGCAAAACTCCATTTGCACAGTCGTTCTCCACACCAAATTGCAGCCCTCTGTGTATCTCAAGCTCTCCTGAGGATTGAGTGACCCTCTTTGCTTTAGAACCAAATGGGATTTTTTTACATTGGGAGAGTTGAAAGGAAAAACTAATGATGATGATGATGATGGTGATGATGATACAACAATAATAATAATTTATTATTTATACCCCGCCCATCTGGCTGGGTTTCCCCAGCCACTCTGGGTGGCTCGCAGCAGAATTAAAAACACAATAAATATTAAAAACTTCCCTAAACAGGGCTGCCTTCAGATGTCTTCTAAAAGTCAGATAGTTGTTTATTTCCTTGACATCTGATGGGAGGGTGTTCCACAGGGTGGGCGCCACTACCGAGAAGGCCCTCTGCCTGGTTCCCTGTAACTTGGCTTCTCACAGTGAGGGAACCGTCAGAAGGCCCTCGGAGCTGGACCTCAGTGTCCGGGCAGAACGATGGGGGTGGAGACGCTTCTTCGGGGATACCATTTATTTCAAAGGCACAATTTTATGTGGACCAAATGGAAACTAATATATGAAAAATGTCCAATTTTAATGAGGCTGTGTAATAATATATTGTACTAGCAAAGAAGTGGTCAGAATTGGATTCACAACAAACATCATCATGACGTGGATTTGTATTAGTATTGCAGTGTTCCTCAATGTTACCATGCAGGAGTAAACACCATTGCTTGGTGCTGTATTGCATAAAGCTGTCATGTGGTTCGGAAATGTGTGAAACGCCACTTGAAATATTTTTCAGATAACTACCTCAGTATAAACTACAAATTCAATATGTGGTAGGAAAGTGTTGGCAGGGGATTTCAGCCCATACAAAGCACTAGGAGGAGGGGGCACATGCTGATACTATGCTTATGTTTAATTGCGAACTTTCAGACTGCATTCCAGGGTATTACAAAAGCGCACATGCACACACACGTTCTACAGGTTTTATGGCTTTATTTCATTTTGTTTTTGTACACTGCCATGAATATGCATTAAAACTTTTTAATTAA
Source organism: Lacerta viridis (assembly GCA_900245905.1). Classification (NCBI taxonomy): domain Eukaryota; kingdom Metazoa; phylum Chordata; class Lepidosauria; order Squamata; family Lacertidae; genus Lacerta; species Lacerta viridis. Next base: position 588,375 of record OFHU01001496.1, on the reverse strand, counting down.
GGTGTATTTTGCTCTTATTAAAGAGCTTATCACAGCAAGTTTTACATTTCTGTTTTCAGAGTATTGTTACATTCACATTTGAAGTGCTAGGAAGCACAACTGAAGAAGAGCTGAATGTGTTTGTTCAAGTAAGTGCTTTGCTTTAAAAGCATAATCACTTGTGAATTTCTCTGTCATGGATGCTTTTGTTGAGATTCCTGCATTGTAGGCGGTTGGACTAGATGACTTGGAGGTCCCTTCCAACTCTACAAGTCTGTGAATCTGTTATTCATCTACTAGGCATAGAACAGAAAAGGGAACATGCACACTTGTGTATCACATTATGAATGCCTCATTATTAAAATCCCCTTTCTGTTTATAGGATCTTCTGTGGGAGAAGAATGTAAAAGACAAGAGAGGTAACCCCATGGAAGTAATAAGACTCAAGGTTCAGTATTCAGTCCTACTAAACTTGTCTTCAGAAGCATTGTTTGTGTTTTGTTTGTTTGCTTGCTTGTTTGCTTGGGCACAAAAAGTGACTATATGCACAGCAAACATAAGCGTAAATTAGTGTGTGTCAATTCAGATGTATCTGTTGAATCAGTAGCATTTGAATACTGAGATTTAGCTTAGTTCTGTTGGAGCAAGCAGCATGGCACTTTCCTGCAGCTACATCTGAATCTCTAAACCTTCTGGGAGGAATCTGTGATATATCACTCCTTCCTACATAAGCATTACCTCTAATCTAGGACAGTGGTGGTGTGGGAAGAAGCCATGTTGTGGGCTCCTCCAAAGCAGCTCAGAACTTCTACTAGTACCCAGTGTTGTAGAAGAGGGGCATTCCATGATCACTGATCAGGCCTTCTTTGCTTGAGGGTGACCTATAGCTCAGTTGGTAGAGTATGAGGCTCTTAATCTCAGGGTTGTGGGTTTGAGACTCATTTTGGGCAAAAGATTCCTACACTACAGGGGGTTGGGCTAGATACCCATCGTGGTCCCTTACAACTCTATGATTCTATACTGTTGTCCAGTTAAGTAGAATATTTGTGCATACTTGTTACCTCCTCCCATTCCCCAGTTTCTAAGGTCTGTGCTAAATTCACCATTCTTAATGTGAGGACAACATTTTCCCAGATGTATTGGAATTGTTAAAAAACCCAAAGTACAACAATAATGTTACATCAATTTGTTACAGAATTAGATTTTCACTTGCATCAGAAATACTTTCTGTATTTGCTGTAATGAGCTTAGCCTTTTCTCAATCTTTCAAAGTAATTAGAATGAACACCAGACAATGTTATTTTTGTGTTGGCTACATAATATTACCACACCTCAAATTAAATCTATAGATACTTTCCTTTTCTAGTAACTTATTTATATTCTTTCTAACCAGGGACTTGTGTCTATCAAAAACAAACCTCATCAGGTGATAGTCCAAGGTGTTCATGAGCTATATGATCTAGAAGAAACCACTGTAACATGGAAGGAGGAGGCTGAACGAACAAATAGATTGGTTGTAATAGGTAAGAGCAGTTTATACATTTCATAGGCCTATTGTACAAAATCACTGAGCAAAGCCAAATGATTATACAAAAACATAAAGATAATCCATAAAATTGTTCTTGATACAGTACTGTGCAAGAACTACTAAAAAAAACCTGAGATAATGTCAAGTTTCTATCAAGCTGTTAAGGTCTTTTCAGTAGTGCTGTTTGTTTTTTCTTGGCATGTCTGTTTTTCTCTCTGTGGCCCAAGCTACAGAAGAGTGTTTTAAAATGTGGGGTGCCTTCCAATGACATATAAAGCAGGCTGTGGGGAAGAGCTATTTAAAAGACCTAAAGGAACACATGAGCACGTTCTCTACCTGTTTGTAGTTTATCTCTGCACACCTTTCCTTCAGTGCGGTTCTAAAACTAGAAATAAGCTTTAGTAGAAAAATGCACCTAGAGGGAAGTGAATAATGTGTTGGCGGGGATCATGGTATGGCACTCCTCAGCTTATAAATTAATCTGGACAGTCTTGTATCTAAAGACTTGGACCTGTCGTTATCCACAAGTAAGTTTTTATCATGCATCTCAATCAATAGCAATTTGTTCACAGCAGAGTAGCTTCACTGATTTTTTTAGGCAGACTTCTTCCTTGTGAAGTATGGTAAATCCGGAAGCCAGGGTTGCTCTCACCTGGGTGGAGGCAGTGCAAATAAGCTTGGGGTGAACATCTATTTTGCCCTGTCTGCGTCTATAGCTGAGGCAGATCCAAGGAACACACTGGACTTTTGTACCATTTGCTGTTTTTTAACTACCTGTTTTCCTGCCCCCAATTGCTGCTCAACTACAAGCAGGGAGATTAGGTAACAAAATGAACTTTCCCAGTATGAATTGGAGCCTTATTTGCCCCTACGGGTTCCCACGGTTGCGCCCGTGAGAAAACATGGAAGCAGAAAAGACACCTGAGGCTGCTGGCTTCAGAGAGAGAAAGATTTATTTTCTGCATGCAGAGGTACTGCGGTGTTCAGACAGCCAAGCAAGTACAAAACTAGTCAATTTTCAGACAGTTCTTATAGACAGTTCTCTGGCTCTCTTCCCACCCCAGGAATCTTCCTCTTGTCCATATAAGGAACATTTCCTGTTGTACATATAAGGCAAAAGGACATTTAGCCCTGAGTTGGTTCATGCGCACTTCAGCAAGGCCATCCTATCTCTGACCTAGACAGTTCCTCTCTGTGCAAGGTCGACCTTCTACTGTTATCTCCAGACTCTTAGTCATAGCTTGCCAGAAAGAAGTGCAATGCAGATCAAAGTTCACAGCTTTACAGAGAGGTTTCATAAAGAAAAGCTTAAAGAGTTCTTTTATACTTCTGGACTAACAATACATTCAGGTAAATATATACAGGTTAGCTAATTAACCCCTTCAGAATGAAGGGTTAGGAAATATGAGAGGTTTCAGACCCCTATTTTATATGTTCAGCTATTTGCAATAATATCCTTGTATTGAGGTGGGAAAGAAAATGTTTGCAACAGGTTAGACAAGATAATGAGGCTATGGTGCTCTTTTGCTGGGACACTTGCCCTGTATCCCTATATCTGTCGTTTGAGTGGTACTTGGCTAGTCCACTGTACTAAGTGCTTGCTTTGTTTCAATAGTGTTGATTGCTTAGGTTTTATTTAATAATGCAAAATATTCATTTAAAATGTTTTTCTTTTTTGTGTTGTCCTCTCTATAGGTAGAAACTTGGATAGAGATATCCTTAAAGATGCCTTTATAGCTACTGTGACTAAGAGAGGAGGAAATGGTTAATGTCATCTTCTGAAGAAAGTACCTTTCAGCACTTCATTTTTATAATGAATGAGCCAGAGTCCTGGAGCTGTTTTCAGCATTTACACTGCTGTTAAAATTTGATTCTTCTACAGTTTAGCAGATTTTATTTTATTAAATTTCATTAAACTTCCCAGGTTTATTTGCAAATTCAAAATTTCTCTTTCCCAACCATTTAGTTTTCCATTCAATTTCTTGGTTTGCTAACACTAAAAATTGTGCTTGTAACATTTTATATTCTGTTTTACTGTTTCTTTCCCTGTCTTTTTAATTAATTCTTTTTCATTTTTAATCAACTTATCCATAATTTCATTTTTCTTACTTTTTCTAATTCTTTGGTACACACTTTGCTGAATAAAGAGATCTCTCATTTTTCCCACATTTTTGATAGTCACTTGATTGTCTAAAAGACTTTCATTTAATCTCCACCTAAATGTGGAGTTTTCTTCTCCTTTTAATTCTAATACTACTGGATTGTGGTCCGATAAAGTCTTTGGTTGTATTTCCATTCTTTTTATTCTCAATGTCAACACATTTGATATCCATATCGAGTCGATTCTCCCGGCAGATTGTTTTGGCTCTGAATAATGGGTATATTCCCTTTCAAATAATTGTTTAGCTTGCTGTGCATCATTCAATTTTAAATTATCCACCAAATTAAAGAATGTCAGGAGTAGTCTACCTTCTCTTGAGTCTGTTTTTCTTATTGTCCTGTCCATTTCTAGTGAGACTACCCCATTCAAATCCCCCATTAAAATTAATTTTTTTGTCCATTAAATCAAACAATTTCTCTTCCGATTTTTTTCTTTTTTTAATAAGAATTTATTAAGTTTTTAACAATAAAACATAATACAAATTACAAATTACAAAACAACAAAAAATACAAAAAATACAAAAATCTTAACAAACAAACAAACACTTATCTTATTCCTAACATTATTTTGGGACCTCATCACATCCTCTCTTCTGCGTTCATTTCTAATCCTCTTTAGTAACTTTATAACATTGTAAAATCCTCATTCTCATCTAATCTTAATCTTTATAAACAATAATCATCATTTATCTAAAATCTTAATCCTAATAAAAATAAACATAATACATTTCTAACTACTTCTTATATCCTATCTTAATCTAACTTCTGGCATTACCGATTTTTTTCATTGGGTACATACAGCTGATGAACCCCAAATTAACAATTCCTTTGGGGTTTTCATCAGCTGTACGCCATAATCATCACAATTATAACAAACAAAGGCTTGACATATCTCGCTGATTTTCTACCTTATTAAACTCCAGTATAATGAAAACTTGTTTGTCCTCTTCCTGTGAATCTTCATCCTTTCCAGTCGAGTCTGTTTCTCCTCCTTGTCCCCTTATTGCTTCAGGCTTTTTCTTCCCCAGTCCGTTTTTCCTCCAGAACTTTCCCATGTCTTCTATGCTTCTACATCTTTGTTTTTTGCCTTTGTCGGTGAAAGAGACACATTCAGGGAACTCCCTTGCAATCTTGTTAGTCTTCAGAGCATCAGTTAAGGTTTTATAATTGGATCTCTTTTTCAGCAATCTCAACGAGATTTCCTTAAGGATTATGACATTTCCCCCACCAATTATGAGCCTTTTTTCATAATTCATCTGTAAGACTATCTTTCACCATTCTCAAAGATCACTAAGCAATCTCCTGGTAATTTCTTTTTCATGGCATAACTTGATTTGACTAAATATTTTATCAGTTGTTGTAATGTATCTTTGTCCATTCCTAACCATCCTGTCATCTATGTTATGATTGTCTCTCTTATGTCCTCCTCAGGGATCCCTCTATAGTGCAAAATTAACTCCTTTTGCTGAATCTCCAGAACCGCCATTGAGTCCCATGTGGCCTCCTGTATCTGCACCATTTCCATCCTTTGCTCCTTATCTTTTTCTGCTACTTTTTCATCTCTCTTCCCTCTGCTTGTGTCTTTTTTGTTGATTCCTCCAGGCCTTGTGTTTTTCTCCTTAACTCTTGCATAGATTCTAAGTCTGTTGTCTTTGTTGTAAATTCTTTAATCTGTCCCATTAAACCCTCCACAGTCTTGGTCAGGCATAGGCAAACTCGGTCCTCCAGATGTTTTGGGACTACAACTCCCATGATTCCTAGCTAATAGGACTAGTGGTCAGGGATGATGGGAATTGTAGTCTCAAAACATCTGGAGGGCTGAGCTTGCCTATGCCTGGTCTTGGTGTTCTATTCAAATTTCCCGACATTTTAACTCTTTTCTCAAATCCATTAAAATATCTGCAATCTCCACCTTTGGTTCTGTCTCTATGACCGAACTCCTCATCTTTGTGGTAGTTGCACTTCCTGCAACTGATTGTAATTTTTTTGCTGCCATATTTACTTTATGTTTGTTTCCCTGTAATTTATTTTAAGTAAATTACCTTTGTATGTTCCTCTTTTTCCTCTCAAACCTCTGTTCCCTTTGTTTCAATTCTTACTTTCCTCTCCTTTACTTGGAGAGCTACAGCCAGACCATCTAAATGTACAGTGGTGCCACCTCGCCTCCCTCCCTCTTTCTCCTTTTGTCCTTTTATTATTATTTCTATACCACCCATCTGAAGATCACTGGGCAGTTTACAATATAAAAATACAAAAATACATACCATAATAACAAAGAACTCCCCACACGCTTGCACACACACGAAGCACAGTTTAAAAGGTCATAGATGGGCTAATTAGCCCAAAGGCCTGGGAGAAGAGGAATGTTTTTGAAGGCACCAGGAGAGCCTTACCACAAGTAGGGAGCCACCACAGAAAAGGCCTGTCCTCTTGTGCCTCTGGACCTCAGGAGGCACATGAAGGAGGGCCGCAGATGATGATCACAGGGTCTGGGTCAGTTCATATGGCAAGAGGCAGTCCTTGAGCCATTATAATGCTTCATAGGTGAAAACCAGCACTCTATATTGGATCCGGAAACAAATAGGCAGCCAGTGCAGTCAGGTCAAACTGTGTTGCTCCACTGATAAACCCAGCCACTGAATTCCACACCAGCTGAGTTTCTGAACTGTTTTCTGAAGCCGTCCCACGTTGCAGTAGATTACCAGAACATAGATGGCAGAAGCTCAGCTATCCAGATAGGGGTGTGGCTGGGTTACCAGCCAAAGCTGATGGAAGGCACTCCAGGCCACTGAGGCCACCTCAGCCTCAAGCGCCAGCAATGGTCCCAGTAATAGCCCCAAGCTAGGTACCTGCTTCTTCAGAGGGAATATAACCCCATCAAGGGTGGGCAACCTCCCATCCATCAGGCTAGGATGAGTGTGGCAGGAGGCAAAGAACAAGAACTAAAAATTTAAACAATGCCCTGATTAAATGAATTGTTGTAAAATTAATCCATATGGATCAAACAAGACAGATTGTGCCAAACTCATGGAAAGAATGTTTGGTCACTTAGCTGACAAAAAAAAAAGGTTTTCGTCACAGTAAGCACAATGCTAAGATCAGTTTGTTTTTCTTCTGCAAATCAAATTACATGCCATCCCTCCCTTTGCCATGGCTCCTGCCCATTGCCTCTGTTGCTACGTGACCTGCAGTGGGAGTCTCATCAGCAAAAGGGGTAAGGCTTCCCTTGGCACATTCCCTATAGCTTTGAGTGCTGGACAGTAGCATCCAGGAGGCTACTGTTTTCTCAAGGGATTTCCGAGTCTCCTGGTACATTACAGGCACCAGTAAACCTTTCGGGGAGGTCTCCCACTTTTGCATTCCACCTTTTGTTGCCAGAGCAAGCTCAGAGGAGGGGGAGACAGTGGTAGTTCCTGGGGTGTGTGTGTCGAAATGAGAGAACTCCCATTACTCTCCCAATTACATCACTGCGAACGCAACATCATTTCAAAACGGTATTTCTCGTCTAGTCTGGGTCTTTAGTGTGACTGGTCTTTCTTGATCCCAGTGAGCAGCAACTGAAGGTTGAAACTAATATAGCCTTAATAATTCTCCAAATCTATTTTAAAATTATGTATGGGTTTTGTTCCATTATTAAGTCATTCTAATGCAGTTTGTGTCCCCCAGAGTGGCTGGGGAAACCCAGCCAGATGGGCAGGGTAGAATGAATTTATTGTGTTTATTTTATTTTCTACTTTAAATTCTATTCTAATCCATGGCTATAGCCAGGATTTTTGTTGCAGTGGGCACTGGCAATGCTTGTTGGGACTGAGGGGAGCTGGAGCTCAGCAACATCGGGAGGGCAAAGGTTTCGCTCGTCTGCTGTAAAGGAATCACACAGTAGATTCCTTTGCACTTAGAAAATGTAAAGTGGACGTTTTTTAAAAAAACAAAGATAAGTATCTACGTTGCTTGGAAGACGAGAGTGTGAACCTCGCGCGTTAAAATAAGAAGGAAACCCTAACAGCTGGAAGGTCTGGCCAGTTTTGGAGCTCCAGAAAAGAAGTCCCTGCCTGGCCTCCGAGATGCTTCAGTCCGAAGTGTCTCCCCTCTTTCAGAATAGAAGTAGCTCGCGGTTGGAAGCTGAACGAAGAGGACGGAGGAAAAGCTGCCGAAGCGATGTGTCACGAAACCGTCGCACGGGCGACACTTGCCGCCACGGCCAGCTCCGTTTCGCGCCTCCCGCCATCGCGTTTCCTCTTGTCTGCCATAGGAGAGGAAACGGCGGCGTCTCTCTAAGCGAATTGCCAGGGCTGCGACCCTTCTTGGAGCCCGGACACGAAGGGGAAACGATTTTAACAGCTGTAAAAGGATTTCAAGCTTGGCTTAAATCTTAATAAACTTCCCCAGCCCCAGGTTGCTTTAAACTTGCCAGGGCTTCTCGTCCCTTAAACTCCTGTAGTGGACCTTAAGAAGAAGAATCTTATCCATAAATTAAAACAATTATTTTAAAAGATAGTTTAAAAGACTCCTCTTGAAAACCTAAAAACTCCCTTAAATGAATCAAGTCTTCAAAAAAGTTATATGTTCTAAGAAAGTCTTTAAAAGAATCCTTCCAAAAGAATTTAAAAATTATAATGTAGCACCTTAGAGACCAAATGAGCAGTTTACCTAAAAGAGTCGGACACGACTAATCGACTAAACAACAAGTTTAATGTAACTAGAAAATAGAATGCGCGAGTTGTGACCTCTGCAATTACTTTTGATTCACAAAAGGTGCATTGAAAGAACAGCGAAGTGTTTTTCCACGTCAATGTTTCTCTGCGCTTGCCCTGAACGCGCTGCGTCCCCCCAGCCACGCTCCCGCTTTGCTTTTGGCTACAGCGTTGGAGCAAGAGGGGAGAGCCCGAAAAGGTATCAGGCGGCCAAAGTCATTCACGTGCTTGGAAACTTGACAATATGTTTAAGCGAGCCAGATACCGAAACAATTCCTCCGGATTTTTGAAGCAGCCTCATGCCGAAGTGGTTTCGCTCCTGCGATGATCTCCTGGCGGCAACGCGCTTATTGTTGCGTCACCCTCATTATGACGTCATAGGGAGGGAGAGGCAGGAGGCGAGAGAGAGGCACAGAGATAAGGGGGAACCAACAGGTGAGAAAATATTTCGTAATGGGGGAAGCATCCTACACTTCACAAAAATTATAGAGGGATTTTGTTGAGACGGACAATAATGTTGAACGGGAGACGTGGGGGCGGCTGGGGGGCTTCGATGGGTATGAGCATCCCGTGGCGGAGCTGCTTTTAACAATGTCCTGCTCCCCCCCCCCCCAATAGCTCGTGCTGCTCTGCCACTCGAAACAAAATAAAAAAAGAGACCAACTAAGTTTGTTCTTGGTCTGAGCTTTCGTGTGCATGCACACTTCTTCAGATACACTGAAACAGAAGTCACCAGACCCTTATATATAGTGAGAGAGGTGTGGGAGGGGTATTACTCAGAAGGGTGGTGGGAATGGGTGATTGGCTGATAGGTGTGGTAAACCTGTTGACGACTGTTAACGACTGCAATTGGTCTTACAGGAAAAAGCAAGGGGTGAGATGGCTAAAAATAGCTTTATCATGTATAATGAGATAAGAATCCAATGTCTCTATTCAGACCAGGTCTCTCCATGGTTTTAAGTTTGGTAATAAGTTGCAATTCAGCAACTTCTCTTTGCAGTCTATTTCTGAAATTCTTTTGTAAGACAGCTACTTTGAGATTTTGTATTGAATGTCCTAGGAGATTGAAGTTTTCTCCTACTGGTTTCCTACTGCCACTCGAAGCCAGCGCTCGTGAGAATTTGGCAGATGTTGGGACGGGGCTCCTGGGCTGCCGCTGGAGGATGGAGACGTCCTCACGGGGAAGCGGCAACTACTGGATGCCCGCGTTGCCCCCAAACGTTCGAAGCTCCTCCTGCGCGCCTTTCTTTCTTGTTCGGCCCCAATCCTAAGGGCGCTTCCCGGGGAGTAAGCCGCCTCTGGCACAGGGAGGACTCGGCCCGACCGAAGCAGCTGCCCAGGCAGGTTTTAGGGGCTGGCCGCGTATTCTGACGTCCACAGAGGGTCAGGGACGCTGCTGGGCTTTTGCACCCCAGGGGCCCAAAGCGATCGGCCCAGCCTTGGCTGCTCGAGGGGGCGGCGGGTGTCCCCGGGGGTCGGACACCGTTCGCTGCTCCCCCTCCGTCGGCTGCGCTTCTGGTGCGCTTCGGAGTCAGACTGCCTAGGACTGGACGGCCAGGCTTTAAACGGCAGCTTCTGATTCGGAAGCGAAAACGGGCGCGTTCTTCAAGATTGTGATGTTACTAACACGACAATTCTCGGTTGATATTTGTATTATCATACACGTACTATGCTAATATATGGACATATATACTTTGATACTTGTATGCAATATATGTATGCTGATGGCATTGTGTTAATTTTATAGGAAAACTATATTATATTTGAATGGAATCAGACAGTTCTTTTTTAAAACATTAAAAAAACATATTCCCTGAACATGCTCAAAAGAACTCCCTGTTTATATTTACTTTCGTTTAATAAGCTTGCAGAACATAATAATTTTCGAAATTAAAAATGAAATTAAAAAGTATCGTTTTCACAACAGTAAGCAAGAAACACAAAGTGTGGCTAAGCTCATGTTCTACAACTTGATACAGATTAGTATGGATCTGCAATCAAAGTGCTTTACTTTCATCAAGTTAAATAGGCACTCAGTAGAAAACTGGGCACCATATTTGGCAGGATTTTTATATGGCACTTGGGGGACTGCTAAATTAACTTTCCTTGAAGCTGCTTCCTAAATTGTAAATAGTGATTGTAGTTCTTTTTAATTCCTGTTAAAGAACAACTACTCTGTAGTACCTCGTGCTAGAATATACTATTCGATAATTATTTGATTTCTCTGACCCTCTAATATTCGCATGTTATCGTTTCCCTTGTTCAAGGGAGCAGAATATATGTTTGCGCCCTTTCTCCATCTACTTCCTTTTGGAGTGCGGGCTAAATTCGCCTAAGGTTAGTATAGGAATACAGAGTACGTGAGTGAACGACAGTAGTCTTGTGCTTTTATATTAATGTGTGTGTGTATATATATAAATAATAAATCTATATGATATATGATCGTATTTGGTCTGCTTGGACATCTGTTAGAATGCTGTTGGCAGGAGAAGTAGGAAGGATAGTAAATAATCCTTTTCTAACCCAGGTTTTTGATAAATTGCTGTTCTTTCGTTGATGCAATTGGGGGGCATTACTATAAACACAGCATGGCTGTTCCCCCAGTATTTCCCCTAATTGTTTTCTTCTTTATGCTACACGTGGGATGTTCCCTGGTTATTTTCCCCCCATGCAGATAATAATTTCCGTTTATATAATCTTTCTGTGTGGTGGTGCCCATCTTGGCTTGCTCTCTAGAGAGCTGCGAAATGCTTTATCGCAGTAGTTCCCACTTAGCTAAGCACTGCAGACTCTCTGTTTTTCAAAAGCCAAGCCATGGATCCCCTACTTTTGAAAATGTTGATATCTCTATGGTAGTTTTTGTTATGTGAATGGAGCCACGGACCCCCTGGGTGGGTTATGCACACCCCCTGAGGTCCACAGACCACCAATTGGGAACCACTGCTTTATCGTGTTGTTCTAAGTAGTAGTCTTTCCCTTATTTTCCCACCCTCACGTATTTTGGTAGCAAGTTTTGTGTTTGTTTGTATTTTGTATTTAAGACTGGAAAACAAATTCAGATTTTGATTTGAGATTACAAATCTTGGTATTCCTGAATACTTTCTAAACCCTGACTTGTGCAATTATAAGTAGTTGTTTTTAAACTGCTGTACTGGGCTCTAAATTGTTTCAGGGGTCACCTCGGTTAAAGATGATTGACTGAGGCAGTCAATCTTAGGCTGGACCTTAGGCAGCCTTCTGCCCGCGTTGCGGATGCAGCTGCACTTGCAGTTGAACATCCACTTTCAAAGTCCGTTCTAGTCCAATGCTCTGCCGATAGGAAGAGGGACACACATCTTCATCCCTGATGGTGTCCAGTTGCTCATGACAGCCGGACCTGCTTTCCGTGTTGTGTTCACATTTGGGAGGAGAGATGACATCCATGTCGCCCTTGTCGGTGAGACGTGATCCGTTTCCCCAGTTGCCTGTTGCTGTAGGCTATATCCTGTTTTAAGGAATGTTCAGAACCTCACTAATGAAAGAAAAACCTCGTGTGCTTTGATTTCCAACCCGTGTTCACCAGCTGCTCATTTCCCCCCCCCGACCCCCCCATTGCCTACTCAAGTGGCAGCCAATAGGCAGCAGGATCCCTCCCTCCCTCTTCCAGGGTAAGGAAAGTCCCCGCGGGTCTCCCTGGGTAGAGCGAGCGAGAGGGGGGCGGGTTGGCACCAGTTTCCCCTCGGGGGCCGGTTGCGCGGACTTTGCTCCCGATGAGTGAGGAGGCAGCTTTCGAGCAGCTCCGCTGCCCGGGCTCCGATGGAGAGGAAGACGACGCGGAGGAAGAGCTCGACGTCTCGGGCGGCCGGGCATTGCTCCGTCGGCAGAAGGAGTCCGCGAGCCGCGCCCGAGCCGGCCAGGCGCCAGAGGCGCTGGCCAAGCCGCCCTACTCGTACGTCGCGCTGATCACCATGGCCATTCTGCAGAGCCCGCGGCAGAAGCTGTCGCTGAGCGGGATCTGCGCCTTCATCCGCGACTGCTTCCCTTACTACGGCGAGCGCTTCCCCGCCTGGCAGAACTCCATCCGCCACAACCTGTCGCTCAACGACTGCTTCGTCAAGGTGCCCCGCGAGCCCGGCCGCGCGGGCAAAGGCAGCGACTGGAGCCTGCACCCGGCCGCGCAGGGCATGTTCCGCCACGGCAGCTTCCTCCGGCGCAGGAAGCGCTTCAAGCGGCCCCCGCTGCCTTCGCCCGCGGCCCCCGTCGCCGGGATCCTGCTCTTCCCGCCGCCGCCGCCGGGTGTCCCCCTTATCGGCGCAGCGCCCTGCGCTCTGCCGCCTGGCCACTGCCGCCGCCGCCGCCGCGCGGCCCGAGAGAGCGGGGCCGCTTGGCTCCTTGCCGCCCGGCGGGAAGCGGCCCCCGGGGGCGCCGAAGAGGCCTGGCGCGGAGGGGGGCCTTCGCCGCGGCCCCCGCAGCTGCTCCTTCAGCATCGAGAGCATTCTGAGGGGCCCCTTGGCCGCCCCCTTGGCCGCCCCCTTGGCCTCGCCGATCCCGCCGCAGCCACAACCCACTTTGCTGCCATTCTTCCCGGCCTCGAAGCGGACCTCCGCAGCTCTCCTCGCGATCCCCACCCGAGGAAGGGCAGCTTCTCCAGCAGCACTTCAGCCCTGATCGCCGCTGAATGAGGCGAGCCTGAAGTGCAGACCCTGAATCGCACCTGTTCCTGCACAGACTCACTTTCTGGTGCTGCTCGGTCCGATGGAGGGCAGAACCGAGTGACTTCAAACTGTGCTCCTCCTTCAGGAGGTTTTCTGCCCACATCCCCATCTCAATTGGTCTGGGATTTAGTGAGGGTTAGGCTACTCTTGGACATGAAGTGTTCACAGCGGGGAAGATCTGAAGAAAGGCCAGTCTAGTACTTCTTGATGTTTTAAAATTACTCAACAAAAAGACTTTACTATAGTATGTTTGTAGAATGGCTATGATGTGATAAACCTGTTAGTCTTTAAAGTGCCACCAGATCACTGTTGATTACCTCTCCAGTTTATTCTGCTTTATTAGATGTTCAGTGACCACATTGTTGTACAGAGGGGCTGAAAATCACAACAAAAGCAAACATTTGGTATGAAAAGTTACAGGATTTCAACAGGAACTTCAGATATGTACTGACTGGAAAATAAGCAGCATAACTGCTTGAAAACCTTTATAGGTGCAAAAAGTATTGAAAGCAGGATCGTATATGACTATCCCAATACTGTAATGTGAGCACAAAGCATCATGGATTGCACAATAAGAGGGGCATCTGAAGAGTCCCTAGCAGGGCTACCACTCTGTTTGATGTTCTGAGAAATCTACTATCATCACTTGCACCTGCAAAATTAATCAAAAGTAGAAACAAAATTCAGAATTGCCCCATATCAGCTTACCCAAGATTTTAAAATGCCAAATGGATGTCACACATATCTAAATAGAAAGTCCAGCTAAATATTTATTACATGTGACCTCAATTATTGGAATTTGCTGTAGTGCATTGTTGAAGTGATGTCTTGTTTGGGACTCAGATAAAATTATATGTATCTTTCTGTCTGATTTTTAATAGAGATTCATTTATTGGATTGGGACTGAATTCATTTTTTTGCTGGTTGGTGCTAGCAATAAAAGTCATATTAATTGGTTAACTGGTTAAAAAGATATTGGTTAGGTGTTTTTTTTTTTAAACAACAGCAACATTAAATTGGTGGTTGACTGCTCTGGTATGAAGCACTTATTATTATTCCAGCAGACTTTTAATTCAGTTCTGATTTTATGGTTTAATCTCCTATATCCCACTTAGAGGTGACTGTGATCACGCTGTGTAGAAATAATTGAAATAAAATAAATAAAAATAGGATGTGGAGTGCTGGGAGGGCGCAAGCCTTTCGCTTTCCTCCCTGTAACTTTTTCTCTAGTATACTTTACATCCAGTGTCAGGGCTCAGCTACAATAAAAGCTTATGCCAGAATAGTCTGTGGGGAAATAAACTGATGTCTTTTGCAGCATTCTAGCCTCCCATGTTGATATCTATGAAGGAACTACATAGCTGCTGTATTTGAGGTGACCAGCCAGTGCTGGAAGCATAGGACACAAGACCTAAAGAAGCTGAACTCAAGGCTGAAGGGGTGCTGAATGCCCCTCCTCAATAAGCTTTACCAAAACTAAAGCTGAGGCTGATGCTGTTCATGAAGCTTGGGTCAGATCTAATGGAGGGATAATATCATACTGGAGAGGTGACTCCACAGAAGAAAAAGGTACTAGTAGCATGTTAAGTGGTATGACAGGTGGCAGTACCAAGGAGTTGATAAATATTGACAAAGTAGCTATCAGCATGGTGAGCAGGTGGGTGGGCACTGGTATTGATGAAGCTCTCAGGAGTGTGGTGAGTGGTGTCATAAGTGTCTGTTCTAATAAGGTATCAGTCATCAGGACTGATAGTGAGAGCTATTCTGATGTTTTTTCTAATGTGCACAGAAACAAGGAAAAAAGTTCCACAGTATACCCTTTACAATATTTTGGAGCAATTTCCTTTGGGCTAGCTTGAGTGTGGGCAAGATTTATTCAGCAGGAATAAGTCCCACAGTGAGAATGTATTTGGACTGCAGATGAGAACTGGCATTTATAGCAGCCACTAAGCAGTTATTTACAGCGTTTAAACATGCTAACCATGCTGCCTGAGCCAAGGAGTTAAAATATATATCGGAGAACACTGAATTTTGCTGCCCTCTAGAGGAAACATTCCCAGGGACGCGGGTGGCGCTGTGGGTTAAACCACAGAGCCTAGGGCTTGCTGATCAGAAGGTCGGTGGTTCGAATCCCCACGACGGGGTGAGCTCCCGTTGTTCGGTCCCAGCTCCTGCCCACCTAGCAGTTCGAAAGCACGTCAAAGTGCAAGTAGATAAATAGGTACCGCTCCGGCAGGAAGGTAAATGGCGTTTCTGTGCGCTGCTCTGGTTCTCCAGAAGCAGCTTAGTCATGCTGGCTACATGATCCAGAAGCTGTATGCCAGCTCCCTTGACCAGTAAAGTGAGATTAGTGCCGCAACCCCAGACTTGTTCATGACTAAACCTAATGGTCAGGGGTCCCTTTACCACAGCCTGCTCATGTGACCAGCATGACAAAGCCACTTCTGGTGAACCAGAGCAGTGCATGGAAACGCCGTTTACCTTCCCACCGAAGCGGTACCTATTTATCTACTTGCACTTTGACGTACTTTCGAACAGCAGAAGCTGGGATCGAGCAACGGGAGCTCACCTCGTCGCAGGGATTTGAACTGCTGACCTTCTGATCAGCAAGCCCTAGGCTCTGTGGTTTAATCCACAGTGCCACCCACACCATAATAGGCAGTTCATTATTTTAATTGTTTTATTTCTTATTTCAGTTGACTATCCACACTGAGGCACCCAAGATAGTTAACAGCAATAAAACATACAATTCCAACAAAAAGTACTATCAAAACACATAATCAAACAGATAAAGACTGAAGTGAGTGAAAACAGCCTGCTAAAGTAAAAACCAGCAATCAGCACCAAACTGCAATCTATGCAGTAGGCTATTAGGCATGGATGGGCAGATTTTATATGCTAGGGGGAAGCCATAAGCAAAAACCTAAGAAGGAGAGTTTCCCAGCTTAGGTGCAGTCATTGAGAAGGCCCAGTTTTGTACCTTCCTCTTATATCAATTACTGGTAAATACAGACTTCCACTAAAGATGGCAGACTGAGGGGAGCAAAGGGGTGCTGCAGAAAGAATGTAGTTGTCAAGGGAGGTATGAACTCAAAAAGGTTGAAAACCTCTGCTTTGAGGGATTCACCCCTCATCCAGCAAAGCTGCAGAGATTGCATTTTGAACTGGAATATCTGTGTAGGATGAAGGGAGAGATGCACTCATGTACTCAGATTTGTATAATTATCAGGATTTGGAGTGATGTATTACCCTTACAAAAAACATCAATTAAACACATGAGAATATATTGCACAAACTTGGGGAAGTTGTTTGTGAGATTTCCCTATATATATTTTGATCCATATCAGGGAAAATGAACATGAAAAATCACTCTAATGGAGAAGATACACACACACAAAAGATTATTTAATGAGTCAGTTGGTCAATTGCTTACCATTGAATGGAATTATTATTAAAAGGTCCAGCAAAAGATCATTGATGTTGCACACAGTAGTCCTGGTCCTGCCTTAGTTTGATCACAGAACTCCAGGTGGCACTATTCAACCACTTTCAAATACCTGAACAGAATACATATATATAAAACTTATTTAATAAGGTACCTCAAGGATTAGTGTGCTCTGGTTTTCTGATGGAGCAAGAACAGGGTGGCCCTAGATTAGGCAGAGGGAGGTGGTCACCTCAGCTGGTCAATACTGGGGGTGGGTGGGGGGAGTGATGGTAAAATGCTGGAGGACAGAGCTGGGATCTGGCACTCTCAGATGTGGTGGAGGATGCTGTCCCTCTGCCATTGTTGAAGCAAGCTTGAAATGCCATTCCAGCCAGCATGGAATTGGGAGCCAGGCTCCATCCTGTCCTTTTAACTAATGCATCAAAAAAAATTGGGCTGGCACTGCAGAAGCGACATTTAATGTTACAACTGTCTGTGAGCATTGTGAAAGTGATTCACTAGTGAAGTGGCCAGCAGACTATATTTATAAGAGAAGGTACAATGCCAAGATTGCAAGTTTGAACCTCACCTGAATCATTTGCCTTAAATTGTGGGCTTTGTTAGAAATGAAGCCCTTCTGGTTGCTGCATGCAGATGGACATGGAAAAACCAAAGTGGGCTACGCTATCTTCAGAGAAGCAGGCCACTCCCTAGGTGATTTACATTTCATTTCTTTTGAAGATACTCCAGGCAGTGTGTGATACTCTGTAATAGGAGCCGATTTAATGCTAAGGCTGTGAGTTTAATGTTCTGGATAATTTCCTTTAAATCTCATGAGTATGGAGCAGATGAGGTATATTTAGTAAACCTCGCCTGATTTTACTCTCTTGGTAGCTGAGGAGTTTACTATGAAAAAAGCCTCTCAATAGATGGTAAAAGTTATTAAGTGAAAAAGAGAGATACAAAGCCAGGTGTAACACCTGCAGGTACTAAAGCAGGGACTTCAGTTCACCTTTACCAGATAGACATTAAGTGTTAATAACAATTGGTTATATTAAGAGTCAGGCCATGAGGCAACCAACTCAGATGGCAGGATCCACAGGGGCAGCAAATCTGGTCTCCAAGGAATACATTGCCTGCTGACACCACTGTTGTTACAGTGATAGCTGCGGTATGCTGCTTGGAGGCCTCAACTGCCACCTCCTCCTCAGCAGCAGTGGCTTGGTGAATAGGAGGCACTGCTGGTCTCCTCCCACCTTTGTTCCCAATGTAGATTTTTATTCCCTCCTTTTCCTGAGCTCTTCACTCACTCTTTCTTCCCTGGTCGGGAGGGCCCACCATTTTGTGGTTTGTGTCAGGTGCGAAAATACCTTGGACCAGCCCTGTTACGAGTTGAGGAATCTTGTGGAGTCTCTGTTATAGACCAGATTCATCTTAGCTGGAAAGTAAGTGTAATGTGAAGCAAGGGAGACCATACTCAGAGAGGGATATGACAGCAGATGAGCCCTGTTTTCTATTGAGCATAAACTGTGTGGTAGTACAGAATCAGAGAATTAAGTGGTATGGTAAAAGCAATAGAAAAGTCATGTTATGATATAATCTGTTCAGATAACATTCCAGTAAACACTATTTTTTCTTGCAGAGAGAAAGCAAACTAATTAAGATGGCTCTATGACCTTGTTTAAAATAAATGCCCCTCTTTGCTAAAATAATGATCCTTCTGATGAAAACCATTTTTAACTCTGGGTTGGAGCCCATGCTTTCGTATGCCTGAATTACTGTTACCCAAATCTCCTGCTAGGAGATTTGTGCAATTTGCAATGTTGTCTTGTTGTTGATTCTTTGTCAACTCCTCTAACATATGTTACAAGTGTGAGTTTCTCTGTGAAATTGATTACCACCTTAGGCTTTTAAAATCCTGAAATATGTTACCAGAACACCAGAGGAGAAGAAGAAGTTCCTAGATAAACACGCCAAAGACTTTGAAACTGAGTTAGGACTGACAGGCTCAGGACCAGGAATAGCAAACGTCTGACTTTTTCCTCTTTATTGAGATCTAACTCCAAGATGGCACTGAGAGTGCTTTCTTGGAACGTTAATGGACTTAACTTACGCGTTAAGAGGAACCGGATACAGCATGTTTTGTCAAAACAACAGTTGGATGTCACCTGTCTACAAGAAACACATGTGACAAGAAGTCACAGGAAGATTGGGCCAGGAATTTATCTCATCAGATACGGTTAAGAAAAGAGGCGTAGTGATCTACGCCAAAGACAAACTTGAACCCAAACCGATTTTTAAGGATGAAGAAGGAAGATAGATTGCAGTGGAAACTATGGCACAAGGCGAAAAAAAATTATTGGTGGGAATTTATGCACCAAATGAAGGCAAAGCTGATTTTTATAAGAACCTGGAAACAAGGTTACTGGACTTTTTGGATTACAAAATAATTCTGATGGGGGACTTGAATGGAGTAGTCTCTACACTAATGGACAGATCACAGAGACAAAAGATTACTAATGATGGAAGATTACCTAAGACATTCTTCGATCTGGTTGATAATTTTGACTTGACAGATATATGGAGATTGAAAAATCCGATTTATTTTGAAGTGGCAGTATTTTGCTGGTTGAAGGAATGGTTTTTGTTGGAAAATACTGAGTTGCTTGATTTGGAAGGATTTGAAAATGTTTTAGGATGGCATGCTTATTTATGGTATGACAAGATAAAGGTGCATAGAGGATTCAAAAATCATATAATTAGAAAGTCATTATTCAATGTGTGGATCAGATATAAAGATTTGGTTGAAAGAAAAACACCCAGGTGGATTTCACCGCTGGAGGCTAAGGCCCATAAAAGGTTAAACATGGAAACCAGGTGGTTGAAATATAGTGATTTGTGGGGACTTCCGGTTGGTCAGTCCGTTATGACGGATAGGGGGAACTTGGGCAAGAGAATTAGGCCAGGTAATTGAATTAGAAAAATGGGGGAAATTATGGTTAATTGAAATGAAATTCACTGCATGCTCCGGGATAAAAGAGAATATGATAAAAATGTTTTATCGCTGGTACATCACACCAGAAAAACTATCTATTGGAATTACTTGAATTTATGCTGGAGATGCAAATGTGAGGTTGGTACCTTTCTGCATGTATGGTGGGAATGCAAGACACTAAAGCCCTTCTGGAATGAAGTTTACGAACATCTAAAGAAAATACTGAAAATTGCTTTTAACAGAAAAACGGATCTATTCCTGTTGGGTCTAGTACCGGAAAGTATTCCTAAAAATAAGAAAAACATTCTCCTATATGCTACTGCGGCAGCAAGATTGCTGATCGCAAAAAATTGGAAAGGAGATAAGACCCCGACATTAGAAGAGTGGAAATGTAAATGAATATAATTTGTTGAATTGGCTAAATTGACAGCTAATATTAGGGGTCAGTCAAACCGAGAGATAATTACAGAGTGGGAAGGGCTTAAAGAATACATGGAAAGGTACCTGTTCTGAAATAACGTTGTAAAAAAAAAAGGAGCTGGGAAAGTGCACGGGTAAATAATGACAAGAAATAATGTGAAACAAAATTGATTTATTTATTTTTGTAACAAAGCAACTGGGAAAGTAACGGAAACCGAAAAATTCAGGAACCAAATCACACTTGGGGGAGGGGAAGCAGAGGGGGGAGGGGGAGGGGATAGGTTGGGTATAAGAGTAAAATATTCTTGAATTATACGGATTGTGAAATAATTTTCTTCCTTTTTGTGTTGTATTTTTTTCCTTTTCTTTGTTTTATTGTTTATGTAACTTTATTAAAGATAAAGAAAAGATAAAAAAGAAAGCAGAAAATGTTTATAGATGAGTAGGTAAGGAAGTTAGAGCCTACTGGCTGTGCTCAAAAGGTCTGCCACTCAAAGGGAGGTGCAGGAAGTTAGAGCAAAGGCGGTTAGGACCATTTCAAGTAACAGAACAGATTAATCCCGTGACTTTCAGACTCAGATTGTTGGAGACCATGAAGATACACCCAGTGTTTCATAGATCCTTGTTGTTAGTGTTTGTTCCAGTCCATAGGTACCAAGGAGTTAAAGCAACTCCTCCCCCTCCAATACTAGTGGAAAATCAGGAGGAGTATGAATTGGAGGAGATATTAGATTCCAGGTGGTGCCAGAGGAAGCTACAGTATCTAGTGGCTTGGAAGGGGTTTGATTCTTCCAAGAATTATTGGAAGCCAGTAGGGAACATTCACACCCCAGAGTTGCATAAAGAAGCCCGCATGAAACCTGGGATGTTTCTGGGGGAGCAGGTATATCAGGCTGCATCAGCCCTGTTACCTGATAGATATCCACTATGTGGAATACTGCAGACTACTCACTGCGGCCAGACTGAATGTTCTTGACTCAGCAGTTTTGAGGGGAAGATTTAGAGGAGTTCCATATGATCAGAGAAGAAGAAGAAGAGTTTGGATTTGATATCCCGCTTTTCACTACCTAAAGGAGTCTCAAAGTGGCTAACATTCTCCTTTCCCTTCCTCCCCCACAACAAACACTCTGTGAGGTGAGTGGGGCTGAGAGACTTCAAAGAAGTGTGACTAGCCCAAGGTCACCCAGCAGCTGCATGTGGAGGAGTGGAGACGCGAACCCGGTTCCCCAGATTACGAGTCTGCCGCTCTTAACCACTACACCAAACTGGCAGAGAACATGCCATTGTGCTTTGGGAGAGGTAGAATCCACAGAACACATTCTACTGAGTTGTCCCTTTTATAACGACTTAAGGCAGTATCTCATAGCCCCATATTTATCTCAGTTTAGTTCCCGATTAAGAGAAAGGCTAAATAAGCCCACTGGGAAAACACCCTTATCGGTGGTTAAATTCCTCTTCCTGGCGCTGAAGTGTTGGAAGCGTAAAATCGAATGCCTCGATGTGGGTTATCTGTATGAGGTTCAGTAGTGCTGTCCTATTTTATTTGTGTACCCCTCTGATGTTTTTAGTTTTATAATTTTGTATTGAGAAATGTTTTTCTTTCTGACTATCGGTCGAATAAAGGATATGTATGCATGTAATAATACATCTAGCTTTACTATTCTTTCCTTCCCAAACTCTTATCTTGGGTAAATCACCCTCATTCGTGCTTGTGGATCGGGGTTCTTTAATAGCATCAAGGACGCCTTTCGCATCTAGATGTGCTATTAAGCGTTGCTTTCAGTGCACAAAATTATGTTCATTTAGAACAGGTAAGCCTCATCCTAGATCACTTTCAAAATCTCCACTAGCCATTTAAATATATATATAATCTCTGCTGCTTTAGATTACTGTAACCTCTGAGGGAAGGGAGGGGTTTCTTAATCCCCACTAGACAACTAAGAACTAAAAAAAAATATTATGCAATTCTGGGCAAACCATAACCCAATGTAGGAACGTTTATAATATAGTTTAGTTTAGTTGCAGAGTCAAACGTTTCCTTACTGAGGTCTGCACAGCAGCAAAACAGCTTACTGACTCGTTAGAGTCTTTCTTAGTTGCGAATCCCTTTTACCCTCTTAAAAACAATACACATGAATCTGTGTTATAATAAAACAAACTACCGTATTTTTCGCTCCATAGGGCGCACCGGACCATAGGGTGCACCTCGTTTTTAGAGGAGGAAACAAGAATTTTTTTCTGGTTTTCCTCCTCTAAAAGCCCTGTTTTTTTGAGGATCAGCTAAAAGTTTTGCAGCTTTTTTGCAAAGGGAAAAGCCCTGTTTTTTTTTAGGATCAGCTAAAAGTTTTGCAGCTTTTTTGCAAAGGGAAAAGCCCTGGTTTTTTTGAGGATCAGCTAAAAGTTTTGCAGCTTTTTTGCAAAGGGAAAAGCCCTGTTTTTTTGAGGATCAGCTAAAAGTTTTGCAGCTTTTTTGCAAAGGGGAAAAGCAAAGCTCCTTTTGCAAAGGGGGAAAAGCAAAGAGGAAAAGCCCCATTTTTATGGGGTTCAACTCACATTTCTGCAGCTTCTAAGAAAGGGAGCCATTTCTACAGTTTCCAGACAGATAATCTAATCAGCCAGTCACATGTTGCTGGGGAAACAAACAACCTCCCTCTGCAGCACATTCAACAATGGAGGGCGGGGCTGAAAGGGAGCCGGGACTCTTATCTCTCTCCCGATCTCTTGCTGATCAGCTGCTGAGCGGGGTCCTTTCAACACCCCCTTTTCTCTTTGTAAAATAAAAAGCACTATCTGCTTTTGGCCCCTGGGCAATTCAGCTCCAGGGACCACCATTTGCTCCATAAGACGCACAGATATTTCCCCTTACTTTTTAGGAGGAAAAAAGTGTGTCTTATGGAGCGAAAAATACGGTAGTTTACTGTCAGATTCATACTTAGGTTACAAAATAAACTATATGTTAGATATTAGTGAGTCTTAACAACTCCATCATAGCATCTATCAGCAGCAGCAGCAGCAGCTTAACTGTTCAACGGTCCAAACAAACTGACACAGAGATGACAGCTGGTCCTTCTTGGAATGTTGGAGTTGACTGACACATCCCACACTTATTGAATGTGGATTATAAAGTATTTGCAAATATTCTAGCAAGAAGGTTGAAGTTAGTGTTGTCAGATTTAATAAACAAAGACCAGGCAGGTTTTTTACCTGGAAGACATATGAAAGATAATGTTAGGAATGTTATTGACATTTTAGAAATGCTAGAGACTAAAAAGAATTGTTAAGCTGTATTAATGTTTATTGATGCCGAGAAAGCTTTTGATAACGGTTCTTGGAGTTTTATGAAGATGAATTTGCAAAATATGGAGGTTGGCCAAAATTTTCTAAATGGCATTGAAGCGATCTATTCAAATCAAAAGGCTAAAATTATCATTAATAATGTGGTTTCAGATGAATTTAGAATTGAAAAAGGTACCAGGCAAGGGTGCCCACTTTCCCCCCTGCTTTTTATTACGGTCCTGGAGGTACTCCTTAATATGTTAAGAAAGAGCGAACAGGTTAAAGATATGCGGTAGGGTCAAAACAGTATAAGTTAAAAGCCTTTGCGGATGATTTGGTGCTGACACTTCAGGATCCAGAAACCAGTGCCTGTAAGGACGCTGTGGATGTAGCCTATCTTGATTTCAGCAAGGCCTTTGACAAGGTGCCCCATGATGTTCTTGTAAAGAAGCTGGTAAAATGTGGGCTGGACAAGGCTACCATTCAGTGGATTTGTAACTGGCTGACTGACCGAACACAAAGGGTACTCATTAACGGCTCCTCTTCATCCTGGAGAGAAGTGACTAGTGGGGTGCCACAGGGTTCTGTCTTGGGCCCAGTCTTATTCAACATCTTTATCAATGACTTGGATGATGGGCTTGAGGGCATCCTGATCAAGTTTGCAGATGACACCAAATTGGGAGGGGTGGCTAATACCCCTGAGGACAGGATCACAATTCAAAATGACCTTAACAGATTAGAGAACTGGGCCAAAGCAAACAAGATGAATTTTAACAGGGAGAAATGTAAAGTACTACACTTGGGCAAAAAAAATGAAAGGCACAAATACAGGATGGGTGACACCTGGCTTGAGAGCAGTACATGTGAAAAGGATCTAGGAGTCTTGGTAGACCATAAACTTGACATGAGTCAACAGTGTGATGCAGCAGCTAAAAAAGCCAATGCAATTCTGGGCTGCATCAATAGGAGTATAGCATCTAGATCAAGGGAAGTAATAGTACCACTGTATTCCGCTCTGGTCAGACCTCACCTGGAATACTGTGTCCAGTTCTGGGCACCACAGTTCAAGAAGGATACTGACAAGCTGGAACGTGTCCAGAGGAGGGCAACCAAAATGGTCAAAGGCCTGGAAACGATGCCTTATGAGGAACGGCTTAGGGAGCTGGGTATGTTTAGCCTGGAGAAGAGAAGGTTAAGGGGTGATATGATAGCCATGTTCAAATATATCAAAGGATGTCATATAGAGGAGGGTGAAAGGTTGTTTTCTGCTGCTCCAGAGAAGCGGACACGGGGCAATGGATTCAAACTACAAGAAAGAAGATTCCACCTAAACATTAGGAAGAACTTCCTGACAGTAAGAGCTGTTCGACAGTGGAATTTGCTGCCAAGGAGTGTGGTGGAGTCTCCTTCTTTGGAGGTCTTTAAGCGGAGGCTTGACAGCCATCTGTCAGGAATGCTTTGATGGTGTTTCCTGCTTGGCAGGGGGTTGGACTGGATGGCCCTTGTGGTCTCTTCCAACTTTATGATTCTATGATTCTAAGGCACTGGAGATGATACAAGAGTTCAGCCAGTTTGCAAGTCTGAAATTGAATAGAATAAAACCAAAGAGAAATTTAGATTAGAGGATACCACAGGTATGAAATTTACTAAAAAGCTGAAGTACCTTGGCGTGAATTTATCATAAAAACTTGAATTTATATACAGACAATTATGAAAAGTTATGGAATGAAATCAAGAGAGATCTTGAGATATGGTCAAACCTTTGCTAGGCCGAATTTCTGCCATGAAAATGAATCTATTGCCAAAGATGTTTTTATTTCAAGTATTGCCTATTATCGACAAAGTGAAATGTTTTAAGGAATGGCAAAAGGTATTGTCCAAATTTATCTGGCAGGGGGGGAAAAGAATTAAGTTTAAATTATTGACAGATAGTAAAGAAAGAGGTGGCTTCTCCCTGCCAGATTTAAAGTTATACATTGAGGCAGTGGGATTTTGCTGGCTCAGAGACTGGTTTACTTTGGAAAATACCAATTTGCTAGATTTGGAAGGTTTTGATAATGTGTTTGGTTGGCATGCTTATTTATGGTATGATAAGATAACGGCACGTAAAGGTTTTAAAAATCATGTAATTAATAAGTCATTGTTTAATGTTTGGATGAGATATAAGGATTTTTTAGCAAGGGAAACACCTAGATGGATCTGTCCATTAGAGGCCAAGGCATGGAAAAAGTTATATATGGAGACCAAGTGGTTGAAATACAGTGATTTATTGTTGCAAGAAGGAAACAAATTTAAATTAAAGCCTTATGAACAACTTAAAGACAAGTTAAATGATTGGTTACAGTACCATCAGATTAAACGAAATGTTTAAAGTTGATAATAAGACAGGTTTCCAAACTGACAAATCCAGATTGGAAACGGAATTGTTGGAATCAAAGAGTAAAAATCTTTCTAGAATGCATAATCTATTGCTTGAATGGCACACGAAAGATGAACAAGTGAAATCAGTAACGATTGATTGGGCAAAAGATGCGGGGCATAATATTATGTTAGAGGATTGGGAGACATTATGGAAAAATAATTATAAGTTTACACAGCGTTGAGAGAAAAATATGATGAAAATGATGTATAGATGGTATTTAACACCGGTAAAACTTGCAAAATGGTAACGTAAATGTTGGAAGTGCAAAGAGAAAGAAGGAACCCTTTATCATATGTGGTGGACATGCCCCAAAATAAAGGACTTCTGGGAAAGGATTTTAATGAAATGAAAAAAGTGTTGAAAAACACTTTTATTAAGAAACCAGAAGCCTTTCTATTGGGAAT
Organism: Lacerta viridis; assembly: GCA_900245905.1. Classification (NCBI taxonomy): domain Eukaryota; kingdom Metazoa; phylum Chordata; class Lepidosauria; order Squamata; family Lacertidae; genus Lacerta; species Lacerta viridis. The sequence goes on along the minus strand of OFHU01001496.1, from coordinate 562,376 downwards.
TATAGGGGAAGAAATTCCCAAAAAAGATATTACTTTCTTTCTGTATGTCACAACAGCAGCAAGAATATTAATTGCCAAGAATTGGAAGAATCAAGGGATGCCTACGGTAGAAGAATGGCAAATGAAGATGATGGACTTTATGGAACTTGCTGACCTGACAGCGAGAGTACACGACCAGGGAGAGGAATCTAACTTTTTATGGATTCCTATCTCAACATTTTCCTTCAACTCTTTTTTCTCCTATGTAGAGGATTTTATAATCATATAATTAGGAAATCATTAATGAGAATTTGGGAAAGGTACAGAGTTTTAATAGAGCAAAAAACACCCTGGTGGTTATCAACAATCGAGGCATCGTTGCTCAAGCTGCTTGGCAAAAAAGAAAAATGGCCTACATATAGTGACTTACTGAGAGACAAAGGAGGTAAATGGAAACTAAAAGAAAAGGATAAGTCCAGAGTTAGTTACACTATAGACAACTAAATGAAATGTTCAAGGAAGACAATAAAAAGGGTTCAGTTATACTACTTCGAGATTCCAAAAAAATCACCAATTTGTTGAAATTGTTGAAAAAAGCTTATAGTATTTTGTTAGAATGGGAAACAAAAGATGAGGAGGTTAAATGAGTGATGATTAAATCGGCACAAGATTTGGACAATTTGAAGATTGGGGAAGATTGTGGAAAGTAAATTTGAATTTTACAGATTGCTCTTTACTGAAGGAGAATTATATGAAAATGTTGTATAGATGGTACATTACACCAGTCAAAATGGTAAAATGTATAAAACTGGGAGGAGCACATGTTTGAAGTATAAAGAAAAAGAAGGGACTTTTATCATATGTGGTGGGAATGTAGAGAAGTAAAAAAATATGGGAAATCAGTGGCGGAGCTTCATTCTCCAGCACTGCGGGTGGGGAGCAGGTGGGGGTGGGGCTGGCACGTGTCCTGGGGGTGGGGCTGTGGAGAGTATCAGAGCCTACAGCGTTAAAGAGCTCTGCTATGACACACTGGTCACTGGGTGGGCAGTTCACATATGGGCTTTTGTCTTTGTCTGTGAACACGTTTGTTCATTTGGTTTCATTTTCGTCTGGAGCAGACATGGAGTCAAATTCTCCAGGAGTAGATTTATTGCTTTGAAAATAAATACTGCTAGATAAGAGGACAAACGTTTCTGTGAATTATTGCTGTGCTGCCTTGGCAGTCACACACAAGCTGATGCTGTGCTCCAGACTCTGCTAATTATCAGGAGCTGCCAGGAACGGAGAGCAGAGCTGGCAGCTGAAGGAAGCCTGCCAGACCCTGGTAAACTCTACATATTGTGGAATATTCCATTTCACAATATAACAGGGGCATGCTGCCCAAAGGTGCAGGGCATGCATACTGGGGGCGGGGTGCTTCGCCTGCAGGGGCACGGCACGTGTTCTGGGGGCAGAGCGCACCGCCCGCGGGGGCAGGGCACATGTTCTGGGATGGGACGCCCAGTGTGGGCAGGGGGCAGCCACAATGGAACCCCACCAGGATCGTGCCCATGGGGGCGGTGCGCTCTCATCGTCCCCACCTTCCTTTGCCACTGTGTGAAATGATTTATAATGAATTGGAAAAAAATGTTTTAAATGACTTTTATTAAAAAGCCAGAAGCATTTTTATTAGGGATTTTAGGACAAGACATTCCAAAGAAATTAAATAACTTATTTATGTATGCTACAACTGAGGCAAGAGTTTTGCACAAGGATGGAAGAAGGAAGAATTACCAACAAAGGAACAATGGCAAGAAAAATTGATGAATTGTGCGGAACTGGCAAAACTAATAAATAAATTGTGTGAAAAGGACAATCGGGACTTTAAAGAAGATTGGGAATTATTTACAAATTATTTGAAAAAACAACAAACAGACTTAGATTCGCTGGCAGGATTTGGATAAACACACACAAATTTTATTAACAATTAGGATCGGGAATAATAGGAAAACAAAATTTTAAATTGAATAACATGCAGAAATAATATTGAATTAATAAAGCAGTTAAGGAAGCTGGGGGAAGTCCAGAGGGGGAGGGTGGGGGGAAGGGGAGGGAGGGGGAAATTGTATAGGATTGTATTGTTTGATAATTTGTGTGGAATCTTAAAATTTTCAATAAAAGTATTTTTAAAAAAAATTGACAAAATTGATGATATATGGTACTTATTAACAGATTGGCTACAATATCACCAATTAAGTGACATATTTAGGAGTGACAAAGGAGTGGGCTTTGGGAAAGAATTCTCAAGGTGTGAAAAAGAATTATTGAAGAACAATGAGAAACTATTATAAAAAATGTATAAGCTACTGTTAGAATGAAACACTAAGGATGAAGAAGTTAAAGCTGTAATGATACACTGGGCAAAAGATGTGGGTAATAATTTACAATTTAACTTATGGGAGAAGTTGTGGAAAGAGGACTTAAAATTTACGGCTTGTACACTAAAAGAAAACTATATGAAAATGATGTACCGTTGGTATTTGACTCCAGTAAGATTAGCAAAAATGTATAAAAACACTTCCAACATGCTGGAAGTGTAAAGATAAAGAAGGTACTTTCTACCACATGTGCTAGACATGTAAAACAGTAAAAGACTTGTGGGAAATGATATATGAATTGAAAAAAAAACAAAGAAGCCTTTATTATAGGAGACAAAATACGAAAGATTTAAAAAGACTGTACCTAAAGATGTATGCGACAACAGCCACAAGAATGCTACTCACCCAGAAGTGGAAGGAAGAGAAAGCCCCAACCAAAGAAGAGTGGATAGCCAAGATGATGGACTACGTCAAAATGGCAAAGATAACCGGGAAGAGCAGACACCAAGATGATAAAAAAATTAGTCAAGAGTGGAAATTTTTTTTTATAGAATATCTTAAAGACTACTGTAGATACCTAAAAACTTTAGCAGGATTGTATAACACTTATAATGTAATATGATTTTAGGTAAAAAAAATAAGTCGATAAAATGGATTAGAAAAACGTAATTAGATGTAATAGAAATAGGGAAAAATTGGAAACCGGGGTGGGGGGAAGTCCGAGGGATTTAAGTAATCCCAGAAGTGTACAAATTAAAAACCATGTTAATGTATAAGAATATTGTTTTAAAAAATGAAAATAAAATATTTTTTAAAAAAGGAACTTGAAAATACATCATTTTACCCAACCGATATAAATAAAAGTGGATTCGCAGGATGTGCTTCTAGCCTGGAACTCTTTTGTCGCTGACCCAAATGGCAATTCATTCCATCAGGCAAGAGGAGAATCCCGTCCCGCGCCCATTGAGAGTTGGGCAGCTTAGTGCAAAACCGAGAGTCGACGAACTGACAGGGCGTGATCCCCGCGAACAAATGGGCTTCACCCACAGAGACGCCGCCGCCGCCGCCTCGAGTTCCATCTCTGGCAGCTGCTTCTCTTTCCGCGGTTCTGATTGGCCGAGGCTGCTGCTGCCGCTGGCGAAAGAGGGCTCGGCTGCTGTCGCCCCCCCCCCCCGTGTCCTTGTCCGAAGCGGACAGTTGGCTTGCTCGGCGCCACAGGCGGAGCAGCGTCTCCAGAAGCGCCTCTTTCCCCCTCCGCTTCCTCCGGGAAGGAGCCGAGGCGAGGCAGCAAAGAAGCGGGCGAGGAGGGGCTCTGCCTGCGGCGCTTCGCATGTGAGGCGCTCGGCCCGAAGAGAGGCAGGCGAGGCCGGGCTGCGGCCGACGGCGCGGCGCCATGGAGGGCAGCCCCATCCCGGTGCTCACGGTGCCCACGGTCCCGTTCGAGGACCAGAAGCCGACGGGCGGCGGCGGCCTCCGGAGACCCACGGCTGTCTTCGAGAGTCAGCGCAACTACCTGCCCAACTTCGTGCAGAGCGTGCTGTCGTCCGTCGACCTCCGCGACCGCCAGGGCTGCACCATGGTGGTGGGCAGCGACGGCAGGTACTTCAGCCGGACGGCCGTCGAGCTGGTGGCGCAGATGGCGGCGGCCAACGGGGTAAGGGCGGCGGCGGCGGCGGCGGCACCCAACCCTGCGCGCCCCTCGCGCCCGACGCCCAAGGGCTCCTAGGGGCAGCCTGGTCGCGGGCGGAGGGAGCGCAGCTTTGTTAGCGCGCCTTGGGAAAGATGGGATCTGGAGTCATTTGTGAATGTGCAGCACCGTCAGGAAAGGAAGGAAGCCTGTCCTGATTGAGTCGCTCCGAAGCTAGGGGATCTTCTTTGGGCGTGGCGCGCTTGCTTCCTCCCCGAGGTGCCCCACACTTGCACTCATTCAACACGTTGCTCCCCCGTTGTTCTCCCCACTCGCTGTCATATATGTGGAGCGAACTCTTGGGCGCGGTCTGACTATTCAGAGACTTTCTCCCCAGTGAACAGTTGCAGGTTCCCAAAACTTGCCTACGTTCTCAGATGTCCCAATCTATGCCCTTGAATCTATTTAGGAGTAAGAGGCAGGTGGACAGCATTTTCGACATTTAAGAAAGGTTCAGTATCCCAGGAGGAGATGTACCCTCATTTATTAATGCCCAGCTTTAGATTTCATCTCATCTCATCGTCTTTTGGAATAGCATATTTGTGTTTGAGACAGTCAAGTCTGTCTGACTCTGTGCAAAGGACAATGAAGACAGTGGGCTTACTGTAGGAAGGTGGATATAGCTCTGGTTTGTTCCACTCAGATAGTGTCTGATATATTTAACTTAGATTGCAGTAGTTTAGCTGCTTTTTTATGCTAGAGAGAAATTTTTAGACTATTTAAAGGGCAGCACCTAGGATATATATTTGCCACTGGGGATAAAAGATGGATTTGGTGCTACACATTTTCAGAGTGGGAAACTTAAGATAATATCATCTAAAGAGCTCTGGGCCTTCTGGCTTGTTTTTTGTTTTGTTTTTTGTTTTGTTATGACCATGTTGCATGGTTTTTGTTTGGCACAAGCTAGCTCAGGAGTTTTACAATGCCTGTGCAGTTAACAAAAATAGAGCTTGATGTTGATGTGTTCCTGTGAGGGAATGTAACATTCCTACATTTGGAGATGGCTCTTGGCACTCTGGTACCCACAAAAGCATTAAAAAAGTATTAAAATTTACCCCTTTGCCTGGTTGTTGTTTTGGATGGTTGATTACCTCATGTTGATTCTATGCCAAAGTCCACTTTCCCAATGACTTCAGCTTTGCAAGCTGGTTTTTCCCTGTCAGAAAATCCCTTTCTTCTGTGCTTCTATTAGAAAGTAACCCAGACTTTCTGACAGCAGCACATAACATTGCTCAAACCAGACACTGGGTCCTGTGTTTTGGTTTATAAGTTATAATTGGACTTTCTGGGCTCAGTAGACCTAAGCTGAAGTTAGTATAGGGAGGTGGTCTTTTGCAGAGGGCAAAGAGCAAAAAGGGCACCGTGGGAATCAAAAGGTAGGATAAACGAAGGAAGGAAGGTTACTGGCCCCTGAGAGAATTTCCATGGACCATTTGGAGACCCACTGTGAAGAGTTTTGAGGCACTTCCGTGGCTAAGTTGCTCAGCTCTATTGTGATCTTGATGCCATAATTGGTGCAGAAATATGTCAGGTGTCCAATGCTGTGTCTAGAAAGGTTTTGTGGAATCAATTTCAGTTGATGTGACCTGAGGATATTGTCAGAGTGCTTGCAGCGATACATCAGACCACACAGAATCATAGATTCTCTTGTCCTGTAACTTGTGATTAATAAAATCTTGCTGGCAGGGGATGGATCCAGGGTGTGGTGAATGCATCATGATGCAATGAAGTGGTGCCCACTGCTTTGAGAGAGGCAGTGGTGTTACCACATCTAAAGAAACCTAGCATTGATTGGATCTACTCATCTGCAATAGTTATCAACCTTTTCTCAAGAAGGTGATTGAGAGGCTTGTGACAGAGCAGCTGCCAGCATTATTGGATGTATCTCATTGTCTGGACCCATTTCAGTCCAGGTTCAGGTTTTCAGGCATTGGCTACTCTGATGGGTGACCATCAAGAGAGGGGCAATGAGAGGGACAACCTTGCTTCTTCTGCTCCATCTTTCTGCAGCTTTTGATACCATTGATCCTGTACCCAACAGATTATTTGTTTCTCTGCCCCTGCCCCTTCTGTTACATAAACTTTCCTTGTTCTTTACAATATCAGACCTTTGATGTTTTCTTTGCCATTCAACTTCTGAGCACCAGATGCAAGTGTACCAAAGGCATCGTTGGGAACAGAATCTCTGCAGAGCCATAGAATCATAGAGTTGGAAGAGACCACAAGGGCCATCCAGTCCAACCCCCTGCCAAGCAGGAAACACCATCAAAGCATTCCTGACAGATGGCTGTCAAGCCTCTGCTTAAAGACCTCCAAAGAAGGAAACTCCACCACACTCCTTGGCAGCAAATTCCACTTGCTCCGTGTCCGCTTCTCTGGAGCAGCAGAAAACAACCTTCCTCCCTCCTCCATATGACATCCTTTTATATATTTGAACATGGCTATCATATCACCCCTTAACCTTCTCTTCTCCAGGCTAAACATACCCAGCTTCCTAAGCCATTCCAAGGACCTCCATAGTTTCGCATGGCAGCAAAACTGCACTGCAAATGGATCAAATTTTGTGGTTTTCAGAGCTGTACCAGTACCTCACATTTGGAAGTTATCATCTTATTAACTTTATAGTGCCTAACTTGACAAGCATTCCATCTCTGATTTATTTCAGCAATTTTTCTAAATTATTCTGCCCATAGTCAGCATATGTTTGTAACTAGAACACAGGGGAAGCAGAAAGTTCAGTGGTGAAGCACATTGCATGTTCAGTCCCAGAAAGGGCTGGGAAATGCTTCCATCTGAAATCCTGGAGAGCCTCTGCCTGTCATTGTGTAGACCAAGGGTGAGGGATCCCTCACTATCCACATTAAACAATCGTATGAATGAGCCCTAGGTCTTTTTTTCTTGAGTCAGTGCTGAAGTCAAAGGGATCATCCTTTGATTTGTGTTTGAGCAACACACCAAAACAAAAAGAGGGAGGAAGAAACAGAAAGATGGCTTCTCTGCTTAACCTAACTTGGATGTTGTTCCATTTATTGATCACCTACTGTATACTTCCTCTTATCTTCCCTCCTTCTTTTCAGATAATAAAAAAGAAGAATCCTAAACTTTCCCAAGGAACTATCGACTACAAACATGGTTATTTCATCAGTCCCATCATTTGTATCTTTGTATCCTGTCAAGTTGTTTGGCTGAGATACTGTGAATGAGGTTTGAGGCTGAGTGGGGATGTGAATGAAGGTTTCTTTGGTTCCAGTCTGACACCTACTACATTACACTGACTCCATTTAATTGTGGCAAAATGATCAATCACTTCCCTCTTGGAAGTAAATTCCACAGTTCATGAATATGTCAGCACTGACCATAGTTAATACTAATGAGGATTACAACATTAAACTTTATAAAATTCAACTGGCTGCCAAACATCATAGCTTTTTCACCTGCTAAAAAGGATTTGCTAAAATCAGATCCTTTCAAACTATTTCTTCTGCTAAATTTTTAATCCTGTTTGTTTCCTACCTTGGTTATTGCAATCATGAGTGTTTCTTACTCCTTAGTTCCTTCTTTTAAATTACTCTTTCATCATAGGCTTTTATCTTTAAAATTTTCATGGTCTTGTTCCAGCTTATCTCTTTTCTCTAATTTCTTCTCTGCTTTTGCAACTTTGCATCTTGCGTTTGAATAATCAGGAACTAACATATTTAGTTAGTTAGGAACTAACACCAAATATTTGTGATCACTAGTACATGCTCCTGTCCCAAGAGGAGAGGTTTTGTCCCTGACTTCATGCTGAATATTTGAAATGCAGCATTGTGGGATGTGAAACACAAGAGCAGTCAAGTACAACAACCCTAGAGTGGACATAAAAGGGGATGTCCAGACCAGCCAGTCAGAACTTCCTGTTTCTTCTAGGCTGGGACAGACTTCCTCTGCATGTGACTAGAGGTGGGCATGACCTCACCTGCCCAGGTAACAAAAGAGCAGGACTGGTCAGCCATCTGACCACATTCGTCAAAGAAACAACATCTGCTTAGCCTAAGATGCTTCCTTGGCTTCCAGCCAAGAGAGGACAAAGGAGCTGTCTCCTTATGGGATAGTTTCCAGGTGTATATTACTTTTGTAACTTAAGTCTGCCTTCTGGGATCCATTTGTGAACAGAATGTGTGAGTAAACTCTTTTTATACTTTTATAGAAGACTGTGTCGTGTCTATCTTTTTATGAGGGACTAAAGGGGAAATTACCAATGAAACTTATTTTAGAGGCTTTAGCGAGCCTGAGCAAACACATCCGCTGTGCAAGTTTAAAAAGGGGAATGTTACTCTGCTAAATTGTAGAACTTGTTAACACAAGTTGGAAAGGATATAATCAAACAATATATCCTCTCCTGCATCCTGGAACATTCCCACAAGCATAAGGTTGGGGACAATTGGAAGGACTTGAACATTCAGCTTAGAGTTAATGAGGAGCAGCAGAAACACACCAACCTTACTTGCTCTCTGCTTCTGCTGGGGGGCGGGGTTGATGCTCCAATTGCCTGGAAGGCACAGGGAAATCCCTGTGCCACCCCCTCCAGCTCATAGCCAAAGAGGAGAGGCAGAGCTTTGTCTTTGCACTCTGCTTGTGTCCTGTAAGCACAGACCTCCCTCTGCATGACTCCAGGCTTGAGAGGAAGCTTCCACTTGCCTTGTTCACCAGCTCCTGGCAAGATAATAGGGGCTTGTGTTTGATTAGACTGTTGACCTATCCACCAAAGAAGATACAAAATCAAAGGTGCAAAGTCTGGGATCAATTCTCTTGTTCCCACTACAAGAACTGCTGTTTTTATTATTATTAATTAGGTTTCTATTCTGCCATTTAACACAGTTATGCCTAATTGCATATCAGCTAGTGATAAATAATCCCTGGGGTAGAAGTGTGTACTCTAAAAAGAGAAGAGTGTTGAAAATACCGCCCCCCCCCTTATGATCCCTTTGTATTCAACACTGATTTGCTTTTGAGAGGTGGTGGGATTTTATATAATGGTGGAGGGGGAATTAACTTAGTAGAGACTCTGGAGTCCTGAGGTGTTGCCAGGCTCAGGAATGGAGTGTTTAGTAAGGCCAGCTGATATCTGGTTTTTAACTTATTACCAGTTAAACATTGTGATATCTGTGGGAAGGTTTACTTTAGCAGAGTTAAACAATCTCCTTTGTAAGTTTATGCAGCAGTCAGAATCGGAGGGCACAGCTTGTTCACCCAGGACCTTGTAATGCTCCCATTGTAGGGAACAGACACATCCTGCCCAGTGCAGTGCCTTGCCCCACCTTTGGGGCATATGGGGGTGCATGCCAACCCATTGGAACAACTCAGTTGCTCCATGCAGTTCTGAACTCCTTGCCCTGTTCTTGGACTTCTTAAACAAGGCAACTGCCTCTAGCCTGGCTGGCCCCACCTTTTCTGTCGTCTAACCAGAACTTAGCAGCTGCTGGGACTTAAACCTGTTGCTGAGCCTGCCTCCCTTTTTTTGCCTTCAATAATCTCCCCCAGCAAATGGTTTACATTTAAGACTTTCTCTTTTAATCCTCTTCCACTGAGTTTACACATAACCCAGATAAATGAAAACTGTAGTTCAAAGAATTCTGAAGTTGTTTCTATATTAAGCAAAAACAATGGGTAACTAAAGCTTCGAAATTATAGCTTTCTTAGTTGGTTTCTGCTTAACACCAATTTTTTGTCATTGTAAGAATGGGTTGAACAGCCACAATTCACACTACTTTTGGCAAGTGCAACCTACCAGGCCAAAGTGTTCTGAAGTGCACTGTACCTCTGGCCTTTATTTTTAACACAGAAATCTGACTCGGGGGAAGCTGCAGGTCCCAGCAATCAGTCATCTCTTTAATCAAGCTGAAAGGCCACCCTGAAAGGCAGTTGCTGTCTGTTCTCTCTCATGCCAACTGAAGATCTAAGCATATAGTTGAATCCACATGTTTCAGATTCTTGCATCTTCATGGAGACTCCCAGATTTCCATTCATTGCTACCTGTATACTTCCATGTAATTGAAAAGTTAATGGGGGCTAACCAGGACTCTCAGGTTGCCAATCTAGTCATACAGAGTTTGGCTGCGCAGTTTTTTGTGTATACCACATAGGATAAGTTCTTTCTCATTAACTTTAGTGTTGTTACGCCATTGACCAGGATAGCTGACAGCAGATTTTTCTTAATAATGTCAGGCTCTTAGTTGAATATCTGTAGTTTAGAGCGCTACATAAACTAATAAATTTCTGTACATTAAACAGTGCATTGATGGGATCTAAGAAAGGATGTAAATTATTGTAGCAATTTAATTTACTGATACATTCTGTAATGATAGTTCGATTTTAGTAGTATTTCTTCTTTAAAAAACCATTTGAGATTGGAAGACCACTTGATGACATCAAATTTCAGGCCATTTCTAGTCTTACTGCAAAATTAGTAGCTTTGGGTGGCCCAGATAAGCACTACAATGTGGACGCAAACCTCATACATGTTGCTGTGTTGTTTAGTCATTTAGTCGTGTTCGACTCTTCATGACCCCATGTACCAGAGCACACCAGGCACTCCTGAGCCAGTGTGGTGTAGTGGTTAAGAGAGGTAGACTCATAATCTGGGGAACCGGGTTCACTCCTCCACATACAGCTGCTGGGTGACCTTGGGCTAGTCACACTTCTCTGAAGTCTCTCAGCCTCACTCACCTCACAGAGTGTTTGTTGTGGGGGAGGAAGGGAAAGGAGAATGTTAGCCGCTTTGAGACTCCTTCCGGTAGTGATAAAGCGGGATATCAAATCTAAACTCCTCCTACTCTTCTTCTTCTTCTTCTTCTTCTTCTCCTCCTCCTCCTCCTATCTTTCATTGCCTCATACATATCAACTCTTTTTGCACATCTTCCTTACTGAATCAGAGTTGCTGGCATCTGTTTGTCTCAAAAGACAATGGAATGAAGTCAAAGCACTGGAGAATCACAGCGCCTGCTGTGGCTGCAGAGACTGGCAACTTGTAACTGCTGTCCCCTGCATTGTTTTTGCTGTATTAGCAGCACTTAAGTGACCTCCCTGGAATGCAAGCCTGGGCAGTGTTATGGAGGTCCTAGACTGGCCAGACAACAAGCTCCCCCTCTCAGCCTCACTGATGGGGTCCAAAGGAAAGCTTAGCTGCAGGAGTTGTTGGAAGGAGGTGTATGAGACACCATCTACCTGTCTTGGGGACTCAGATTTGTGTAGGGTTGACTCCTGAGCCCTTTCTGCTCCCAAAGATGTATTGCAAGTCAGCAGGTACTGATTCTTCCTCAGGGTTTACTCCCCATAGCCTTTCTCATGAATACTGTAAATATAGCCGCAAGGCAGCAGAGGTTGGAGCCTCTATTTGTCTTGTTCCTCAATCTGTGTCTTTACATGGAGGGGAAGTCCCTAACTCACCAAAGGGTTTGAGATCCATTTGAAGCCATTTCCCTGTGGGAATGTTTTGGGATGCAGGAGAAGATATATTGTTTAGGATATCCTATTCCAACTTGTGTTTACAAGTCCCAGAAATTAGTAGAGTTCTCATTCCCCTTTTTAAACACACACACAGCAGATAGCTTGCTCAGGTTCGTTAAAACCTCTGTAATAAATGTCCCGGTATTTTCCCCACTAATCCCTCTCAAAATAAAACATTACACAGTCTTCTATAAAGTGTTTACTCATGAGAAATCATCTGTTCACAATTGGATCCCAGACAGCAGACTTAAACTTAGTAAAAGTTACATTTACTCAGGAGACTGTTCCATAAGGGAAAACAGCTCCTTTGTGTTCTCTTGGCTGGAAGCTGGAAGCCAAGAGAGCATCCTAGCGGTCTCACTTCTTTGAGAGCGTGGTCCAAAAGAGGAAGATGGAGTCTGGTCCCTGTGGTTTTGTGTTAACCTGCCCAGGTGAGACCACACCCATCTCCAGTTACACAGAGGAAGTCCATCCCAGCCCAGGAGAAACAGCAAGTTCCGACTGGCTGGCCTAGAGTTCCCCTTCCATGTCCACTCTAGCAATGTTGCGTTTGACTGCTCCTGTGCTTTACATCCCACATTCCCATGTTGTGGCTGCTGTCATGGCATGCTTTAAACCATATTATGGTGTTATGGCTGAGTGGGGGTTTGGACTCTGCCTTCCTGTTAGATATGAAAAATGGTCCATCAAGATTTTGGGTCTTCTGGATCTTTAATAAAATGACCTTGGACAAGTTTGTGAATTAGGAAAGCTTTATTACGCTTGTATGTGGGTGACCTGGTTACACAAAGTGTCAAAAGAGGCACACAGAATCAGGAAATTACACAAGTATTTAAATTCTCGAAGTTCATTCTCGCCCTCCCTTATAGAAAAGGCATGGAAAGTCCCCAGGATATCTTGTTTGTTTAAATAACATAATAACATCCCATTTCCCTTACTAATCATTGTACATATATGGTCACAAGCCCCTCTAGATAACTTTATTGACATATCAGCAGAACTTTTTTATTGCAGACCACAAGCTGTCCTAATTTCTATGCTCCCAACCACATGTTAAGTTCAAGCCACTTCTTTATCTGATGAAGACAAGTGTTTAACCAACAGGCATACAGTCATACCTTGTGTTATGTCCGTTGTGGGTTGCGTTCGGCGCGGGTTATGAACGTGCCAAACCCGGAAGTACCGGAACGGTTTACTTCTGAGTTTGGCGGTTCGCGCATGCGCAGACGTGCAAAATGATGTCACGTGAATGCTCAGAAGCGCCAAATCACATCGCACTCAGATGCGGTGCTTCATGTTATGGACCTTTCAGGTTGTGACTGGGGCTCCGGAATGGATCCCGTTCGCATCCAGAGGTACCACTGTAGATGCATGCATAGATATGTGTTCATGTTCCAACCATGTAGCTATATCATATGTACTTGCAAAGTTCTTGTAAAGTTCACTTTGTTTTTTTAAAAATAATATTTATTAAAAAAATTAACATAACAAAAAAATAACAACATAAAACTACAACAACTACAAACATTAACAAAAAACACAACAAAATAACAACTTATTACTTCTATAAAAAATAGATCTATTTTCCCTCCCATCTTGGTAAGACTTCCTCCTATCTCCTCCTTCTGCGTCCCTTATGAATACCTTTTTCGTAACTTCCAAAAACTATATCATTCAAATCTACTTTCTAACCACTTATCCATTTATAACTCTTATCTCTTAACTCATATTACATCCCTATCTTATTAATTAATCTATCACATATCTCATCCTATTATCTTAAAACAATAACACCAAACTTCTACTCTACAGCCTATCTTATCCTCAAAATATATCTAAGTTTCAATCTTACAATGCTCTTTTAAATACAGTTTAAATTTTCCCCATTCTTTCTCCACCGCGTCGTCTCTCTGGTCACGGATTTTCCCGGTCATTTCTGCAAGCTCCATATAGTCCATCATTTTCATCTGCCATTCATCAATCGTTGGTAATTCTTCTGTCTTCCAGTTCTTAGCTATCAAAACTCTAGCTGCTGTTGTGGCATACAAAAACAAATTCCTATCACTTTTTGCAATGTCCTGTCCTAGGATGCCCAGTAAAAAGGCCTCTGGTTTCTTCTTAAATGTGTTTTTCAACACTTTTTAAATTTCATTATATATATTCTCCCAGAAGTCTTTCACCTTAGGGCACAACCAGTTCACTTTGTTAGGCATCTGTTCTTTTGAAGCAAATAAAGCATCGATAATTGCTAATGCTAAGCTAAAGAATTGCTTTTAGAAGCATCTTACTCAAAAATGGCCAAGCTATAGATTACTGAAATGAGTAAAGGTAAAGGTAAAGTGACCCCTGACCGTAGGTCCAGTCGCAGATGACTCTGGGGTTGCAGCGCTCATCTCGCTTTATTGGCTGAGGGAGCTGGTGTACAGCTTCCAGGTCATGTGGCCAGCATGACTAAGCTGCTTCTGGCGAACCAGAGCAGCACACGGAAACGCCGTTTACCTTCCCGCTGGAGCGGTACCTATTTATCTACTTGCACTTTTGAACTGCTAGGTTGGCAAGAGGAGGGACCGTTGCGGGGATTCGAACTGCCAACCTTCCGATTGGCAAGCCCTAGGCTCTGTGGTTTAACCCACAGCGCCACCCGCATACCACTGAAATGAGTACAGTCAAATAAATGTGTGAATAAGTTAAATAAAAGCATCTTATTTTATAAGAAATGAAGAGGCAACAATATATTATCTCTGACACCTACCAGATCCGCTTAGGCATCACATCATTCTAGACAATGCTAGGTTGCAATTACTCTTTTCTAGTCACTATATCTTTTAATCTTAAAATTTAAGACATGATTCTCATTCTGAACATTTTCTGATTTCAATTTTGTAAAAATGTTCATACAATTATATCTACTATATAATAATATAGCTACAAAAGTTAAAATCTGCAGAATAATCTCCTCACTGAAGTTATTTCACACCCCAACATTATATTCTTTTAGATTCCAGGGTTTTAAAAAATACAATTTTTGTTGCGCTTTTAGATGCTGATAGTTTGGAAATCATTTTTATGATTATGCTAATTAAGTAACATGAGAATCCTTTTAATATGGCTTATGTCAGAGGTCAATGACAAAGCGCATAGAAGCCCATTGCGCCCGTTTTCCTGCCACTTGTTGCTCACCTTACTTTATTTTGGTTAGCTGCCCTGTGACCATTTTTGGTGAAGGGTAATACAGAAATCCAGGGGCGGACCCAGGATCAAAACGGGGGGGGGGGGGCAAGCCATGGTCGTTCACAAAAATTATATATAATTATAGCAGTGCTTTATTACCGTAGTTATTACAATTATTTGCTTGAAAATTTTTAATTTTTATTCTAGTTACATGTCTTATACTAATATCATTTTTCTTGGGTTTGAAGAAAACTTGTTCAAAACTTTCGTTTCAATCCAGTCCTGATTTTCCTTGAAGAATTTCCGATGGACGCTCATCAAACACAACCCAGTCAGTCTGTCCTCTCCCATTGTACTTCTGAGCCAGGTCTTTACCCTTCGAAGGGTACTGAAAGATCGTTCAACAGTAGCCGTGTTTTAATTTAAAATTTAATTTTCTACAGAAATTACTTAACTTACCTTTTTGGAACCAGTTTCTTATATCCATTTAGGCAGCCTCGATGTCTTCTAAATGTAAATAAGAAGGTAAACTAATAAACTGGAATAAATTCGAAATTGGTTGTTTCAAAGAAACACTTAGTCAACATCAACAGTGAATGCTAACTAACGCCTCACATTCAACTAAAATACTGATCAACTAGCGGCGGGCAGGCTCAGTTTATATAGTGACGCAGAACTCACTAGACCCCTCTAGAAGATTCCCTCTTCTCTCTGCTAGAGCCCGCTAGAGACCTCTCCCTCCCTTGAACTTCCTGACAGTAAGAGCTGTCGACAGTGGAATTTGCTGCCAAGGAGTGTGGTGGAGTCTCCTTCTTTGGAGGTCTTTAAGCAGAGGCTTGACAGCCATCTGTCAGGAATGCTTTGATGGTGTTTCCTGCTTGGCAGGGGGTTGGACTGGATGGCCCTTGTGGTCTCTTCCAACTCTATGATTCTATGATTCTATGATTCTATGATCCCACTGGCTGGCTGACATAGATTCCTCTACCAGTCTAGGTGGCTCTAGATACTTCTCGGTTTTTACACCATTTCAGTGTGGCAAACAACTGATTATTTGCCATCGCCCTACCTAATTTTGTTTTGTTTCATCACTTTATAACAATTTAATTTAATTTTTTTGCTTCAGGGGGGCAGCTGCCCCCCCCGCCCCTCTGGGGTGGGTACGCCCATGCAGAAGTCTTTTAATTAAAATAAAATAATTTGTATACAGTGGTACTTTGGGTTACAGACGCTTCAGGTTACAGACTCCGCAACCCAGAAATACCTTGGGTTAAGAACTTTGCTTCAGGGTGAGAACAGAAAGCGCACAGTGGTGGCAGCAGGAGGTCCCATTAGCTAAAGTGGTACCAAAGGTTAAGAACAGTTTCAGGTTAAAAACAGACCTCCAGAACTAATTAAGTTCTTCACCCGAGGTACCACTGTACTGTTTCTTCATTATGTTTGTTTGGTATCATTGAGCATCATTCAGTAACTCAACCCCATGCCAACAAAATGTGATCTTGTTCTTTTTATCTGGCTCGTCTAGATTGGAAGATTGGTTATTGGTCAGAATGGCATCTTATCCACCCCTGCTGTTTCTTGCATTATCAGAAAGATAAAAGCAGCCGGTGGGATTATTCTAACTGCTAGTCACTGCCCTGGAGGACCTGGAGGAGAATTTGGAGTTAAGTTTAATGTTGCCAATGGAGGTATGTAATTTTAAGATTTATGTTATCAATTGTTTTTAAGAAAGCGGATTGAAAATAGACTTTTATACTTTTCAAAAATAATGTTTCTATATTTTTCTAAGCCGTCTAAGATTTTAATAGATTCAGTTATATAGTGGGTTGTATCCTAGAGAAACCAACAGGTGCTCAGTGATCAAATGTCCTACAGGCTTTGCCAATTTCTTTTTAGATATTTTATACATGCCAACACGCTTGTTATTGTCTTTTGCACAATCTGGTGTCTTTTGGAACTTACTAGTATGAAGTCTCATTTTTATATACACGGAAGACCTATGGATGGTCACCCTACTTGGTCACGTAGGGTGTTGTGCAAGCCCATAGAAAATTGTATGACATTTATTTATCAAACATACAGTATACCCTTCTTTTTCTGGCAGTTCAGTTTCATGTAGTCCTGAATATGAGGGCATATTCTCATTTGCATCAATAGAAACATCCATTTTGTTCCGTAGTGCACAGATCGACTTTGCTATGCCAGCAGATATATAATGTACGAGAGGCTTCGTGTGCATGTGGCTTTATCTCACTGAATTGGGGTATTAGTTTTGGAGTCAAAGCTTCTTTGAATACACTTGTGTTTTCTTCTCTTTTAGTTCCATGTAGTAGACTAGGAAAAGTAAATATTATTCACTGAGACTTCGAATTCAAAGGGCTTAATTACATTTCTTAGGAGATCAAAGGCCAGAGACTTAGGCTGTTCACCCATTAGAATTCAAGACAATGATAAAAGGAAGCATTCTGTAGGCTACAAACATCTAGAGAGCCAGTGTGGTGTAGTGGTTAAGAGCGGTAGACTTGTAATCTTGGTGAACCGGGTTCGCGTCTCCGCTCCTCCACATGCAACTGCTGGGTGACCTTGGGCTAGTCACACTTCCTTGAAGTCTCTCAGCCCCACTCACCTCACAGAGTGTTTGTTGTGGGGGAGGAAGGGAAAGGAGAATGTTAGCCGCTTTGAGACTCCTTCAGTTAGTGATAAACCAGGATATCAAATCCAAACTCCTCTTCTTCTTCATCATCTACAATATAACTTTCATGTACTGCTGATATGTGTTACACTATTTTAAGCTTGCTTTGTGTCTCAGTTTAACAATATACCAAATATATACTCTGATACTGAACATATTTACTCCAGCAATTTTTCTGAGTGTGTTCAAACTACCTACACTGTACTGATTTTATAAATGTATGCATTTATACTTCCAGGACCAGCACCTGATGTTGTTTCTGACAAAATCTACCAGATCAGCAAAACCCTTGAAGAATATGCCATTTGTTCAGACCTGAGAATTGACTTATCTCGGCTAGGAAGACAAGAATTTGATTTGGAGAACAAATTCAAGCCTTTCCGTGGTATTGTATTCTTTGTCATAGCTTTGGTCTCCATGTTGTCATGTGAATATGATGTCTCCCATCTGTTCAGCTCTTGCAGTGAAGTTATATTGTTCCTTCCAATCTTTAGGAGGGCTTTTCCGCTGTGATCATTTGAGGGTTTCAGGAAATCTTTGATACACCTTATTATGCCATTTTGGAGCGGATGTTTCTCAGGCTATGATTGACATCCAGCCCAGCCCTGTAACTCACTGTATTTCCTTAAATTGCAGTCTTATTTCATGTTAGCTTCTAGAACTTTATTTCACTGGGCATATTCATTTTTAGTTTCTACTTGCTGAGCTTTAAACTTTAGCTTTACATTCTGATTCCTTCATTTCATTCTACTCAGTTTGATTATGGTAGGTTTTTGTTTTTATTACTTTAGGTTTCTAAATCAATTGTTTGTTTGCTTTTTAAAACAACTGCTATTTTTATTTGTTGTTGCTGTTATTATTATAATAGAGTATTCCCAGATTCCATGCTTTTTAACTTGTTTTGTTCTATTTATATATTGTTCTATTTTAAATAGTGGGCAACATTTTTGAAAAGGGAGCATGGACATTTCTAAAAGATATAAATACGATCCAGCCAGAATTAAGCACCAAATCCAATTTAATATGATGGGAAAGACAGGAACATGTGCTTAACTTCACTATGGAAATCAACAGGACAGCAGGGATAAATGTTGGCTGGATTGTGCTAATGATAAATAAATGATTTTTTACTGGAACATGGGTGTCACTTCATCTCTAATTCCATCCTAGACAATACGACTGCCCAATTTACCCTTGCCTGTGGTCCTGTCTCTTGGGTATCCTCCTTGATTAGCCTTCACTTCTCAAATAGGATTTTTGCTTACTCCTAGAATATCAAGAGTATTTACAATAGGAGGCATCTGACATCACCCCACAATAACAGGAGTATTTTTTGTGGGCACTTGGCTGCTGTATTTGCCTGAGGCATTGTAGAGGCATTAGGACCCAAAGTTTCTGTGGCATCTATTTTCAGTTGCTGAAAGACAACATACACTAACTAGCTATTTCTTGAACCTTTATTCGTACAGTTGAAATAATAGATTCGGTGGAAGTCTACCTCAATCTTTTACGGACTGTCTTTGACTTCAGTACCATCAGAGGGTTGCTAACAGGGCCAAATCAACTTAAGATCAGAATTGATGCCATGAATGGAGGTATGGAGGCCCATTTTATACATGTAAAATGCTAATATAATGAAAATGAAAATGTTGTTTAAAGCATGAGCATGATAGCTAGGTAGTTGCTACGCAGTAATAATTTAGACAGCAATCCTAAACAATGCTCACTAGAATAAACACATTGGGTGGTATTCAACTAATGTTTACTCTGATTAGTACAGTGTTCAAAATGTTTCAAATATATTATCCAAGTAATATTTAAAACAGGGGCTGTCAACCTGGTCCCTACCACCCACTAGTGGGCATTTCAGGACTCTAGGTGGGTGGTAGGGGGTTCTACGGCACAAACTGAATCCTCCTTCCATCGAGCACTGGTGGGCGGTAAGAAATTTTACCATCAAGAAAGATGCATTAGTGGGCAGTAGATATAAAAAGGTTGACTACCCCTTCTTTACAACATAGCTCAGTATTCTTATCCCTGTGGTTGGGGTGAGGACTGAGACTGAGAAATCTCCTATGTCAGAAGCAAGTCTGAGTGAAAAGAACTTTATGTAAAGACAGGATATTTCTTCAGATGAAAATTTAAGATTGAATTGAGTTGGCCCTCATAAAGAGCAGTCATAGGAAGGGACAGGTCATATTGTATGAATAAACTCCATAGCTTTAGCCCTGTGTATAAAATAAAAGACATTGTCTAGTTCCACAAGACAGTTCTTAAAACAAAGTTTCCGGGAACCCCAGGTTCATGTGTGAAATACCACCTTCAATAAGTGCAGATTCAGACACTCTGGTGAAGTTTTCTTACATGACTATACCAGCTCTGGAAGGTAGATAATTGATAGCTTGGTTATCCATTGTCAAAGCTTTCCCATATGACTGTAATGTACAGGCACTTTTAAACATGTACTTTTCCACAAACACTCTATGAAGACTGTATCATGTGACTCTCTGCTCATTTTGCTTTGGCTTTTATTTATCTGAATAGAGGTAAATGGCTTCTTATGAAGAAGGGATTTGCGTTGAATGCTATCAAAAGGGTTATTTAGTAGAATTGTGAGCACAACTGGATTCCTGTGCTTTGTGATATTCCAGTGCTCCCTTTCAGATTGAGAATATTTCTCATTCAACAGAAAACTATTCTCTTTTTTCTGAAGCCTCTGTCATAACTTGTAGTGAAGTTTATGATGTCCTGTTTAATATAAATTCATTCCATTTCTGTTCAGTCAAAATGGTGGGTGTTCCATCTGGACATAAATTAAAAGATGGTCCCTAAATTGGAAAACAATTCTTTTTGCAGTGATGGGTCCCTATGTCCGGAGAATCCTGTGTGATGAATTAGGAGCTCCTGCTAATTCTGCAGTTGACTGTGTTCCTTTGGAGGATTTTGGTGGTCAGTATCCTGACCCAAACCTGACATACGCCACTTCTTTGTTGGAGGCAATGAAAGGAGGAGAGTATGGCTTTGGAGCTGCTTTTGATGCTGATGGAGTAGGTATTTGTGTAAGACCAGATCTGGTAGTTAAAGAGTTGTCTTTATTTGTTCAACTTTTACATTCACAGAGGGACTTTCAAATAAATGCCTATTTAAATGTGGGAGAAACTGAAGCTCTAGTTACCAGCTATGCCCTTGAAAATCCCTCTGCTGTTCATGAGCAGCTCAGTTTTTCAAAGATTACTCAGTGTTGAATCAATTTCAACTTTAATTGCTTACACAAAGGTCACAAGGTCACAAGTGAAAACTATCAACCAGCTCTCATGCTGCTGAAAATGAAAAATAATATTTCATAAAATAGTATTTACCGTATTGGCCCAAATATAAGCTGCACTCCCCCCCCCCAAAAAAAATTCTGACCATGGAAAGTTAAAGTGTGGCTTATAGTCGCAACCTTACGTCGCCAGCAAAGCAACGCAGCTCTCCCCCCAGAAGCAGCCTAGGAGCGTTGGGCAATGGCATGCAGCCCACCCGCTGCTCCCAAGCCTCCCCCAAGCTGCCAGAAGGAAGGGGGGGGGAGGCCACCGGCAAAGTGGTGTGGCTCCCCCCCCCCAGGAAGCAGCCGAGATATTCTTCCCCCCCCCCATGAATTATAAAGGTGTGGCTTATTTGCGGGTGCAGCTTCTATTTGGGCCAATATGGTACGTAGATGTTAATTTCAGTGAGGCTTACAGTTTTGAACATGTACTGCAACCACAAATTCTTTTATTTAAATGGAGGAACTAAATAAATGGACGCTTTCTATAAAACAGAAAGATACTTTGGAGGCAAAGAGTATTTGGAAATGCTACTTTGCTACTTTGGGGGCATACTTTCATCTCCTCTTTGTAGGGCGCAGTTCTATTCACTCTAGGTTGCATCTCCATTTGAGGGGACAGAGTAGTGAAACTGGAATGGCTTCTTCAATGCAATTATCGCTCCCACTCTCCTCATCTAGCTTCTGATCTGCCTGGAAAGACTTCTTGCTTGGCGGATGGAAGATTCCCAGAGCATGATCTGATAGGCAAGAAGTGCCGGGAGTTCTCCCCTTTCACTACATGGTTCAAGCAGGTATAAAAGAAACAGTTGATAGCCTCACTCTTGAGTACCAAGTCTGAGTAAGGGTCTAATTTCAAAATCTATCTCACAGATAAAGACCGTTTACTGTTTCTAAGCAGTGGCAGTTGCAGCCCAGCGCAGCTCCTGGAGAGTTGAGGGTGGTGGTGGTGGTGGTGAAAAGACTTGCATGTGCAGCTGGTTGACATCCCAGTTGGCCTCAGCCAGCCACAGGGGCTGACAGAATTGCCTTCAAAATTCAAACAAACCAATCCTGGCCAGTCTTTGGTCACTCACCCAGCCAGTCTTTGGTCACTTACGCCACTGGGGCATAAAAGCCGGCTGCATAGCAAGCAGGCAGGGCAGTCTGGAATTGGACATCCCACCTGCCCACCTTGTATGTTGTGGCTCTGTCTGGTGGTAAGAGGGCAGCACACATGTCTGGCCTTGCTGTAGAATTACTTGGTTGCCATCTTTGGGGCCAGGGAGGAATTTGCCTGCAGACAAGTTGGGTCTGTCTAGAGGATTTCCCTTCCTCATAGCAACTGTCACAACGTTGGTGGGAAATGGCATTGGTTTTTATCCTTACTGAAAAGCTAGGAGGTGGGTTGGTGCCCCACCCCCAGATCCAGGATTAAAATTCAGGGTACCCCAGTAAAGAAGTCCGGGGTTAGAGTTCTGTCTAAAAGCCCAGATGGGGGCTAGTGGGCTGTAAAGGTAAAGGTTAAGGGACCCCTGACCTTAGGTCCAATCGCGGACGACTCTGGGGTTGCAGTGCTCATCTCGCTTTATTGGCCAAGGGAGCCGGCGTACAGCTTCCAGGTCATGTGGCCAGCATGACTAAGCCGCTTCTGGCGAACCAGAGCAGCGCACGGAAACGCCGTTTACCTTCCCGCCAGAGCGGTACCTATTTATCTACTTGCACTTCGTGCTTTCAAACTGCAAGGTTGACAGGAGCAGGGACCAACCAACAGGAGCTCACCCCTTTGCTGGGATTCGAACTGCTGACCTTCTGATAGGCAAGCCCTAGATTCTGTGGTTTAACCCACAGCGCCACCTGGCAGGATTTGATTTGTGTCATGGGGGGAGCCTTAACTCCGGGATCGACCCTGATGGGGTTATCAGCCAGCAGTTGGGTTGTCTGATTCAGGATACATATTCAATGCCTATGCCAAAAACAACATACACCTGTAATCAATAATGTGGTTGCCATTTTGAGCCCAAGCTTGTGTCAGCCATTTTTTGCTTCTACACTTCCAAACCCCACCCCTCAGTGACCTCTGGCCCACTGTGCTTGAGTCTGCAAAATGTTGCTGTCACGGCTTCACAAGCCTTTGATGTTGCTCATGAGTAACGGCCAGCTCCAGCGGTGAGCTAAAAAGCTGTTTATTAATCATTCAGAGTTACAGAGTATTGAAATCATGACTGCTCATTACTTTCAGTTTTCCGGACTGGAATCTTCCCGCGCGCGCCAGCAGAGGAAACCTCTCAGCCCTCTAATATGACGTCGACGCTTTCGTCTCCCCCCCTGCTCACCCACTTGTCGGCTACTGACAGTGTGTGAAATCTCTCCCTCTTCCGGAGACGTTTGCTGATGAGGGCTGGGAGAGCTAGAGGAATCTGTACTGATTATAGGCAACTGCTCTCGATATCTCAGCACCTCCCCCTTACTGGCTGAATCACAATCATTTCTCTCCTCTGCAGTATCCTCTTTTCTCTCCCCCCGCTCCTCCTGAGCCATCACTCTTTCCCTGACATCCACTCCCTCCTCAAGGCCCCCTTCCTCCCCGGAGTCCCGTTGTTCGAGTGGATGGTGCAGTGACTGGCTGACAATCTCCTCTCATGTTGGGGTGGAGTGACAAACCCCAGGAAGTCCGTATCCTCATTTTCATCAGAGTCAAATACTGTCTCCCACTGTTCTCTCGTAAACGGTGCGAACGAAACAACTTCTGTTTCCTCCTCCTCCTCCAACCACGCTGAATGGAGTTCCTCTCTCTCCTCCGTCTCCACTGACCATTGGTCCCCCACCCCCTCCTCATGAGATCCCTGCCATAACTCGTACCCTGGAGGGGCCGGCTTTTGTGGGTACAGCGCATGGAATTCCGCCTTGAGGTACTCCTCCTGAATAGTATCATGGCGCATCCATGTGTTGTTCTCCGGTGCCTCCCCTTCCCATGCCACCAAGTACTCCACCTGCCCTTCCCTCCACCTCGAGTCAAGAATCTCTGTGACCTCATTGCCGGCCCCCACTTCCTCCACCGAGGGCACTTGTGACACCCCCCCTTCCCCGTGATATGGGTGCCCTTCCCTGTATGGGGTCAACAGAGCTCTGTGAAAAACTGGGTGAATCCTCATGTCCTCTGGCAGTCTCAACTTGAAGGCTAGGGGATTGATTTGGCCCACTACCTCGAATGGCCCCAATCGCCTGTGCTCTAGCTTCCTGCACCTACTCCTGGTGGGCAGCCCCCTAGATGACAACCACACCCTGTCCCCCACCCGGATGACCTCCCCCTCCCTCCGATGCTGATCTGAAGCCCTCTTGTAGGCCTCTTTGGCTCTGTCCAGCGTGCTCTTGAGTTGCTCGTGCAGCTGGAGCATCTCCTCTGCAAAGTTCTCTGCCGCTGGCACACTCGGGCCACGATCCTCTCCTCTCGGGAACGACTTCGGATGTCCTCCATAGTTCGCAAGAAAGGGCATCATCCCTGTGGAAACATTAACTGTGTTATTATAGGCGAATTCCACCAAAGCTAAGAACTTTGACCAGTCCGTTTGCCGCTGGCTGACGTAACAACGTAGGTACTGCTGCAGAATGGCGTTGGCTCTCTCCGCTTGTCCATTCGTTTGTGGGTGTCTGGCTGTCAACAAGTTGAGTTCAACTCCCAGGAGTTCCATGATCTTGCGCCAGAACCTTGACGTGAACTGGCACCCTCTGTCGCTCACGACCCTTGATGGTACCCCATGTAGCTTGAACATGTGATCCACAAACAGCCTGGCCGTTTCCTCTGCTGACACAGCCCTGGGACAAGCCACAAAATGGCACATTTTGGTGAGCATGTCCACTACGATCAGCACCGCCGTTTTGCCTCTGGAAGGCGGCAGATCTGTGAGGAAGTCAATAGACACCATCTCCCACGGCCTCCCCGGTGTGGGCATAGGTTGCAATAGTCCAGCAGGGGGTCTATTGTCGCTCTTGACCCTTTGACACATGTCACACGCTTGCACATAGCTTTTGACATCGTCCTGCACTCCTGGCCACCAGAACTCCCTGGTGACCAACTGCAACGTTTTGTGCTGTCCCAGATGCCCTGCCGAAGGGCTGTCGTGCAGTTGCTTGAGAACCTTTGCCCTCAAATGGTCCCCTGGGACATACAGTGCTCCCTTGTAGAACAACAGTTCATCTTTGGCCATGAAGCCCTCTTCGATAGATGGTGTCTATTGACTTCCTCACAGATCTGCCGCCTTCCAGAGGCAAAACGGCGGTGCTGATCGTAGTGGACATGCTCACCAAAATGTGCCATTTCGCAGCCTGTTCCAAGGTCTGTTTTTGTGCCACTAATCGCTGTTCCATGTCAGCCATAATTCAGCTGCCAAGAGTCCCACAAGCAACTTGCGAAGGTGTCCGGAAAAGCTGTCACGGCTTCACAAGCCTTTGATGTTGCTCATGAGTAACGGCCAGCTCCAGCGGTGAGCTAAAAAGCTGTTTATTAATCATTCAGAGTTACAGAGTATTGAAATCATGACTGCTCATTACTTTCAGTTTTCCGGACTGGAATCTTCCCGCGCGCGCCAGCAGAGGAAACCTCTCGGCCCTCTAATATGACGTCGACGCTTTCGTCTCCCCCCCTGCTCACCCACTTGTCGGCTACTGACAGTGTGTGAAATCTCTCCCTCTTCCGGAGACGTTTGCTGATGAGGGCTGGGAGAGCTAGAGGAATCTGTACTGATTATAGGCAACTGCTCTCGATATCTCAGCACCTCCCCCTTACTGGCTGAATCACAATCATTTCTCTCCTCTGCAGTATCCTCTTTTCTCTCCCCCCCCCGCTCCTCCCGAGCCATCACTCTTTCTCTGACAGTTGCTAATGAAAGAGATCTCTTTCCTGATTTGAGGCCTCCTGTTTTCTAGTGTAGAATGGTAGTGCCCTTTTATCTTAATCAAACTCCATGTGAGCCAATAAATAGACCATGATCCCTCCAGAAAAGATTTGTTTTAGGGTGAGAAAGAGACAGTATAATGTTATGGAATGTAAAATTTATTATAAATCTTGTTTCCCCTGATTTAAAATGTTCCCCAAATGTATTCAAACAAGTTAGAATTTTCCCTGAGTTTTGGAAATAACAGCAACAACTTATTATTTATACTCTGCCCATCTGGCTGGGTTTCCCCAGCGACTCTGGGCAGCTCCCAACCGAATGTTGAAAACACAATACAGCCTAATCAAGCCAAATCAATAGAAATATTTTTTTTTTAATGGGAAGCACATACGTCCATGTATCTCAGTGCCATGAGACTGGAGCCAAGGAACAGTTATGAGCCGCCCTTTTGCTGGATTGTGTGGGAGGAAATGTAGAAGGACCCCCAGCTTGAATATGACCAATTTTACAGTTGTGGATGAACCTCTCTACTTATTTTTTTCTGCTCTAATATGCTTTCTTTCTTTTCTAGGACCGCTATATGATCCTAGGTCAAAATGGTTTTTTTGTGAATCCTTCAGATTCATTGGCCATCATTGCTGCCAATCTCTCCTGCATTCCATATTTCCGCCAGATGCCCGTGCATGGGTTTGGTAGGAGTATGCCTACTAGCACAGCATTGGACAGGTAAGGCAGTAAGGTTCACTAGTGTGACTGATTCCTCAGAGACTTTAGCATCGCTCACCAGAATGCCAGTAACACCAAAAGCAGATAATTAGTGATACAGCTTTCAGTATAGACAGCAAAATATTCAAATAGGATCCCAAACAAGGATTGATGTACCCACTTATTAAAAACCTGAAATTGTTGGTTCATTTTAAGAAGTATTGTGATTTGGATTTTTTAATTTTATTTGGGAAATATATATAAAATGAAGTGTGTGTGTGTGTGTGTGTGTGTGTGTGATCTACTGTGACCATTTTCTGCCTGTAGTTGTATGGGCAGGACAAGTTAATCTAGATCAAAGCAGTTCCCCAGCATCTGTCAGGTGAACTGTGCTAAGTATCTGAAAATCCAATAAGATTGGAATGCAAACTAAAGATCATTCCAACCTTCCTTTTTGCAGCTCCTTTTACCCAGAACAATTCTATTTGCTGAAAATTGTTTTTGATTCATATGAATCTATAGACATGTACACTAACCTCAGCAATGTAGTGGGAATGATGCGCAGATCAGCTCTGTTGTAATATTTCAGCTATTTCCTGCTTCTGAGCAATATTGTAATCAACAGTTCCCCCATGGTATTCAGAGGGCCTCGTTTTTTAAAAAAGTGAAAACTCAAAGCAAAAGCCTAGGTCTTGTCCTTTTTGATATTAACAGAAGGGAAGGGAAGGCAATTTTTGCAAATTTCCTCTGGTACTCTTGCCCCTCCTAAAATATAGTTGAGAGGATCAGTGAACCCTCCAGAACAGTGTGAAAGGTGGTACAGGGGGAATTGGTGAAAACCACCTCTTTCTGTGAGCCGAGTCCTCTGCTAGATCAAACCCTCTCCTGTGAGCAGGAAGACTCCTTCCATTCATGGAAGGGCACAATTGGATGCAACCCTAGGCAAACAAAATGCTCCTCTGATCAAGATTGAAATAACATGAAATAACTAGTTGACTCAGTAGGCGGTTTCTCTTAATCCTGGCTGTAAAGAAAAATAAATGATAAGAATTTAAGTGCCATTATTCTAATTCAGCAGTGATGGCTGTATTCAACTATGTTTTTCCAACTTGTTTATAAATATTCTGACTTAATTAAAACTGCACATTGATTTTGTAAATGTTGGTTTCTGAAAATATTATGTAGGTAAGACAGATTTATTTATTTATATTTTTAATTAAGTTAATACAGCAACAGTTTTTGTTAGGCTATAAAAAGAAGGGAGATCTGTGCATGCCCTGCTTATCTATATCCAGATGTCACTGCTCGTCTTTCCCACACAGGGTGTATATGATGGGTTGTAAAATGTTCTATTACATCTGGTGGCTGTTCTCGAAGAATCTAGCTTCCACTAGAGTAAAGCATCAGTCACAGTGACTGAACAAGCATGTGAGGAACCATCTTGCTCTGTTCATATTTGAAAGAAAAGATAAGACATTCTCCCACCTTGTCTATTTTATCCGAAGAAGCTTTGCTACAAATTCTGAAAATTTCATTCTCTAATTCATTCCTCACATGGAAAGGTTGCTTCCAGGAGGGCAGCCTGTAAGTACTGCAGCACATTTCAACACCTCCAGTTAATATTGTCTAGTCACGAATGCCCAGTGTTTGCAGCATGCCAAATTTAGCAATGGCATTGCAGTCCTGGTTTGAAGTACTGTAAGTATTTTCACTTCAAGTGTTCAGTGAAGTGATGTGAAAAATACTTGGTTAAGGACAATCTTGTGTATAAACAATTTCTATATTTCACATTATCCATGAATATGTGTACTACACGGTGAAAAGAAAAAGGCCCTTCCCTTCATCTAATTTGAGGAGTCTTTCTTTTTTAAACATTGCCTTCCACACATACTGAAAGAGCTAAATTGTCTTTGCATATTATGCACTGGAATGCTTCCATCGGTGTACGTATTCTGGACATTTAGCTAGCATACTACTTTCCTGAGACAAGTCCAGCTCCTTTCCTTTCTGCTGCCCTTGATGCTGGATAAAGGGTGACTTGATGTATCATGTAACATTTACTACGATGTTTAACAGGATAAGGCAACTGTAATGAATCAGATCTAAGTTAGGGGATGTTCAGAAACCCACGTTTTTTTAGGAGTTAATGGGCACCCCAGTTTGAGTGGCAGATACCCCTTGGGAGGCGGGACATTCCGCTCTTTAAATGGAGGGAGCAGCCGTTAGAGGAGGAGAGTGGTGACTGGAAGAAGGAGGGTGTGGGGCCAGGTTAGGTTTAGGTTACGTTAGGTTAGGATCGTTGAAGATGTGTTTATGTCGCTGAAAGAAAGAGTTTACACTGTTATGAAACTAAGCTTATGAACCATCACTGAAACTGCTATGTTCTGTAAGAAATAAAGACCTCTTATTGTTGAGCTAAGAAAATATTGTCGTTCATTTGGTCCAGCGAGTTATATAGGCTCTTGAGGAGGTGAACTCAGGGAAAGGACAAAACTAACCTGAAGGGTGATAGTTTGTGTCTTGGAGTTCCCTCAGGAGGGGCTAGCGGGCGGAAACCCTGGTATTGCCACAGAGTTGCTAAGAGGGCTTAGCTAACTGATATAGTGAGGGGATCTAATAAAGAGAGACCCCGAACTGTAGGCAAAGGAGAGGTTAACCCCTGAAGCCCAGAGCAGAAGATATAACCGGCCACGGCCGCTGGACAGGAAAACTCCCGTTACTAAGAAATTCCCAGATTATTAATCAAAGGGAAGTGAAATAACAGACGGACCTCAGAGGGACAGGTGGGGTGCATTGTAATTTGACCCAGAACACCTGATTAAAAATTCACTTAGTAACGAGGGGAGAGTCTGAAGTGGAAGTTCGTCACAGCAACTGTACTTTTGGCAGCTTGTCTACAGTCTCATTATCGCAGATTGTAATGATGAGTACATTCCTTTATGCCTTGGTACAACAGTCCATATTTCTGATATGTACAGGATTTTCTTTTCTTAATAATATGAATAACCTGTCAGAACTGTGGGATAATATTTGGAGGTTGGAGCTGCTCTTAGATACAGGAGCTGGTGCTTCTTTGTAGATTCCTTCTTAATGTTGATTTTTGTGTTAATTCAAAGCAGCAAAAAACTTTTGAGTGGTAGACTCATAATCTGGGGAACCAGGTTTGCGTCTCTGCTCCTCCACATGCAGCTGCTGGGTGACCTTGGGCTAGTCACACTTCTCTGAAGTCTCTCAGCCCCACTCACCTCACAGAGTGTTTGTTGTGGGGGAGGAAGGGAAAGGAGAATGTTAGCCGCTTTGAGACTCCTTCGGGTAGTGATAAAGCGGGATATCAAATCCAAACTCTTCTTCTTCTTCTTCTTCTTCTTCTTCTTCTTCTTCTTCTTCTTCTTCTTCTTCTTCTTGATGGTGGTAGAGTTGTACAGTACAGACCATCTTCAGACTTGCCTCTGTTGCTGGGGAGCAACAACAGGAGAGAGCTGTTGCATTCATGTCCTGCCCGTGGGCTTTACATAGGCATCTGGTTGGCCACCTGATGTGGGAACATGATGCTAGATTAGACGGGTCTTTGGTTCTTGCTAGGCTATATTCAAGCTCTTGAAAAGAACCACTGGCCTGGGGGCGGGCGGGCGGCAGCTCATAGCTTCCAGCTTGACGCAGCAGTCCAAGACACTCAGTTTGGCAAGTTCACTGGTTGCAGTATTCCTTGTCTTGCATTGCCTGGCCTTTTGACCTCACATTGTTAGCATTCTTTTATTTTTATTTTTTTCTCTTTGCTCAAGATATAGGAAGTAGCTTTATCTTGCATCTGACCAAGGGGACACTGCCTCAAGGAAGCTTATACCACAATATATTTATTAATGGTTTAAATGTAACACAACTCTTAATATTTGACAAGTGTCCGGAAAATAAACAGCTCCTGCAGACATACGTTGGTCAGTTTTTTAAAAAGTCTCTGTACAGAACTCTGTTCTGCAGAACAGAAGGGGCCTGTCAACATATTATTGTCTTGAAATAAGCCCATGAGCTTTCTTTACTTTGATTGAATGTAAAATATGTTGGAAACGATGGGATTTATGAGCCATAGTCACCACCTTATTGCTGTTCATGGCATTGATAGGTTTAAAATATTCTGTTTTAAGTTGTGAAAAATGAGTATGTAGAACTCATACTCAGCTGATCCAGATGAAACAGGATGACCTTTAAAAAAACTATTGCTAGGCAACTTATGTAGCATATCACCCTCTTCCTTGTTTTCCACAGGAACACTGCAAAGTCAGGCACCAAAACTATTGTCAATATGCAGTGCATGTGTGTTTAGTTCCACACAATAGGAAGTAGGAACTATGAGCCAAGAGCTTTTGTTTTTGGAAAGCTGCCGCTAAATCACAAATCTTTGTTGGAAATGCTTGAATTTTCTAGTTTTTCCCACAATAGCACACACTGTTCCTGCCTGTGTCCTTGATTTGTAGAAAACATGTGAATGATGTTTCAAAAGCTGACAACTTCTGACACTATTTTTTATTATTATTATTAAAGCCAGGACGTAAGGCATAAGCTTTTTCTATGGAAAAGTATTTTTTTGAAGGATTTTAGTAGTTCGAGCATTTCATGGGGAAAAGTTGCACATCGTACTGAAAATTACACTGCAAGATTAAAGCGGATAATCCCCATGTATGCTTTCCTGAGCTCCTGAGAAGGAAGGGCGGTATATAAATGTGATAGATAATAAATACAATCATAGGACTTGCACATGGTAGTAGTGCATCATTACATCAGATGCGATCCTACACGTGCAAAATTATAGGTGGCCTGTTGGTCTTGTCACAAGAAATCTTCATTGTTTCTATCATGTAACATAGGAGAATGGCTGGAATCACTTGAAGGGGGAAAGTCTGAACCTTCCAAGAACATTGTTCTAAAATTGAGCAGGTTGTGTGTGCAGAGAAGCAGTAGCTCTCTGTTTGTTGTCTGGATATTGCTATTTAAAGGACTGTGGCTGCCCAGCACAGAAGACCATCTGCTGCGAGTGTTGCAGAATTGGCCCCCTGCTTGGCAGGAAGGCTTTTCCACTGGGCCTTGGACAGGGCCCTGGCAGACTGACAGCAGCCTTGGAAGTTGAGGCAGCCAGATGGACCTTGGTTGGGGGACTGCTGGCTTGGGTGGATGTTATTCACCATCTGTTTAGAATGTTTTCGACTGCTTTTAATTGTCTTAATTATTTTTAACTGTTTTTAACTGCCAACTTATTTGTGGTCAAAGTCAGGTCTCTTTGTCGGATGTGCCTGAGAGGAGAGGAGTGAGCCCCAATCACAGTGGTTCAAGGTAGGGGGAGGTATGGTGTGGGGGCAGGCCAAGTAAGGGGCACACAACACAGGCAGTTGGTGACTGTGCCGTGTGCCAGCCCCTCCTCCAACCTGGGGAATTGCGGTTGTCCTATCAGCCAGCCCTCGGGTCTGTGGCTGCTGTTGCTGAATGCCAGGTCCTTGGATCAGTCAGGGAGACCACTTGTGCTCTGGACCCTTGCCCCTCTTGGCTGATAAAAACCAGCAGGGAGAGGACAGCTGGCTGGGCCAGGGAGATGGTTAATGCCTCTTTATGAGATGGGGTGTTCTTTGCCTGCTTGAAGGAGGCAGTGGTAAAACCACTTCTCAAGAGACACTCCCTGGATTCAGAAAATCTCACAAACTACTGCCCAGTAGCTAATCTCCCTTTCCTGAGCAAGGTTCTAGAGTGGGTGGTTGCAGACCAGATCCAGGCACTTTGGAGCAAACTGATTTTCTAGATCAATTTCAGTCAGGGTTTAGGCCTAGTTTTGGCACAGAAACATTGGTTTGGGTCACCCTGTATGATGCCCTCTGTCAGGAGAGAGACTGGGGAAATGTGTTCCTGTTACTCCTCTGCAACCTTTCAGTGGCTTTCGATACCCTCAACCATGGTATCCGAATTAGGGGTGGGTGACACTGCTTTGCGGTGGTTGCAGTCCTACTTGGATGGTCATTCTCAGAGAGTGTTGCTTGGAGAGTATTTTTCAGCCCTATGGAAGCTTCGATGTGGGGCTCGATTCTCTCGCCTGTCCTGTTTAACATCTGTGGGAATGTTTAGGAGTGTGGATGATGGTATATTATTTTATATATTTCATCCCAGCTTGAGTTAACAAGCTCCAAACTTAGCAGAGTTACATTCCCTTTTAAAACACAGCAGACACGCTTGCATAGGCTTGCTAAAGCCTCTATAAGAAATATATATTCCTGGTATATTCCCCTTCTTCCCTCTTAAAAGTAAAGACACAACACAGTACTGTTTATAAGATATAAAAGAGTTTACTTACAGGCATCCTGAGCTACAGCATACAGTCTCAGAAAGGCAGACAGGCTTAGATAAATGTATTTACATGTAGAGGCTAACTCCATAAGGGAGGAAAGCCTCTTTGTGCTCTCTTGGCTGGGAGCCGAGAGAGCATCTTCTCCTAAGATGTTGCTTGTTCACAAGACGATGCAAAAAGAGGAAGATGGAGTCTGCTTCCTGTGGTTTTGTGTAAACCTGCCTAGGTGAAGCCACACCCATCTTCAGTTAGATAGAGGAAGTTGTCTCAGTCCAGGTAAACAGGAAGTTAAGGCTGGAGGACTGAGACACCTTCATGTCCACTCTAGGAATGTTGCGTTTGGCTGCTCTGTGTTTACATCCCACAACATCTACATGAAACTGCTAAGTGGGGTTATCTGGAGGTTTGGAATATGTTTGTCAGCAATATGCTGATGACACACAGCTCTACTTCTCCTTTACATCTGCAGGTGAGACAGTGGAAGTGCTGGGCCATTGTCTTGTCTTGATAATCGACTGGATGAGAGCCAACAAAGTGAAGCTCAATCCAGATAAGACGAAGGCACTGTTAGTGGGTGGTTCCCTAGACCGGATGGCTGGGAGGTTGCCTGCTCTTGATGGGGTTACACTTCCTCTGAAGAAGCAGATTCATAGCTTGGGGGTACTCCTAGATCCTTTGCTGTCACTTGAGGCTCAGGTGGCATCAGTGGTGCAAAGTGCCTTCCTTCAGCTTTGGCTGGTGGCTCAGCTACGCCCCTATCTGAACAGGGATAGCCTAACTACTGTCGTCCATGCTCTGGTAGCCTCAAGGTTAAATTACTGCAATGCATTATACGCAGGGCTGCCTTTGAAGATGGTTCAGAAACTTCAGCTAGTGCAGAACTCAGCAGCTCACTGGGACAAGACGATTTGAGCAACCTTCACCAATCCTGGTCCAACTGCACTGGCTGCCGATTAGTTTCTGGGCCCAATTCAAAGTGATGGTTTTGAGGTATAAAGCCTTCAACAGCTCAGGACCGCAATGCTTCTTTTTTTAAATCAAAAATGTATTAATTTTTACAATTTTAAGCACATTTCATAACAGTTACATTTTTCCATAGTCCCCCCTCCCACCGAAGGGAGAAATTATCCAAACCCCCCTCTCACAGGACCACATATTAATATATTTCAAATTTAACCAATTAACATATAGAAAATCATTGCTTAAGCCTGGCCCTTCTCCTAGGCCAGACATTCTTGCTTTTCTCAATTTCATTATCGATTGACTTCCTCAGATCCCCCCTGTTGATTTCATAGATAAACCTAATTAACAGTTTTTCAAATCAATTCTAATTTTGCATCAGAATAAATTCTTTCTTTATCTTTTTAAACAAAATCATATATCAAACTTAATTCCTAATACATTTTACTCAACCTTAGCCTCTAGATACTTCTGAACCTTTCTAAAACCCTTATCAAATTTTACCTATTCAAACTAATTTTATAAACCTAATTTTTTTTCTACCCTCTTCCCTCCCTCAGGTCTCAAAATTTTTGGCTAATAATTCTTAACATTTCTCCATTACACCAGCATCCAAGTCCGTCCGTCTAAACCATATAGAGAGAAAGATATCAAAAACATGTCCTTTTTAACCCACTCCAACCCTCCCCAAAGCCTGGACCCAAAAGTTAAAACATGCTGTCTTCTCTTTTCGTCTTGTCTCTTGCAAAGTAGTCTTCCGTGTGGCATTCTCATAACAAAGTTTGAACCAAAGTGGTTGTACCTCTTTCCTTTTCTTCAGAAATGTAAAGCTTCCATTGTCTATTTCATTTCCATCATCTTCCTCTTTTTGAAACATTCCTTTTGGGTCAGCATCAACCTCCACATTCTTTAGCAGGGAGTCTCTGGCTGGTTTTTCCTCTTCCTCCTCAATTAGTACTGGTATTGTCACATCCATACTTTCAATATTTAACTCCAATCCACAGCTCTGCAAAGTTAAATTCGGAAATCTCACAGCCTGTTTCATCTGCTCCACGTTCTCTACCATCTGTTGCAAAAGTTCCAAAGTCTTTTCCTGAAAATCCACCGACCATTTTCCCTTAGTCATATTCAAGCTCAAAAAACAACTTTGTAGTCTAAATGATTCTATTTTGCTGCATCCGCAGCCATTTTTGCTTTGTTCTTGCCAAACCTTTCAAGACCTCCGGAAAGAAAGAGTAATGCTTTTTCAAAGACAGATTTCAGTCCAAATAAATCCAAAATCCACCCCCCTTTTTTTGAGGGAGCAGTTCAGAAGCCTTCTTTGTTTTTACACTTTAACAACAGCCTAGGATACAATGTTGCACTGTTCTTTCTGTTTCAACTGTCAGGGACCGACCTCCGTTTTTAAGTCCCTCCCCAAGCCTAATTGTTCTTTATCCTTTTAGTAGATTAATACTTACAAAGTCCAAATACAGTCCAAATTCTGGAGAAATTGAGGCCTCCTTCTGCCAGCAGCCACAACATCTCGCTGCGGAGGTAGTGCTTGATCCACAGCACCTGCGCCTTCTACCGCGCTCGCTCTCGGCAGCCCTTACTAGGGCTTACCGGAGAGTAGGGGAGGCGCGCTGGGTGCCCGCTGGATCCCACGTCTCCAGGACGCCCTTCCTGGAGTTTTTCCGGGGGGTCGCAGTGCAGTTGTGACTCCCCCTTCCCCCACAGCGATGGAGAAACCTCGCAGCCGAGGTTTCTCCCGACTGGCCAGAATGGCGTCCAACCGGAAGTCCAGGACCGCAATACTTCAAGGACCGCCTGTCTCCATTCGAACCTACCTGGACCCTGAGATCATCCTCTGCGGCCTTTCTTCATGTGCCTCCTCCTTGAGATGTCCAGAGGGTGGCAACACGAGAATGGGCTTTCTCTGTAGTGGCTCCTTGTTTGTGGAAGGCTCTCACCAGGACGCTTGCCAGGCGCTTTCATTACACACCTTTAGGTGCCAGGCAAAAACATTCCTCTTTAACCAGGCATTTGGATGATAAACATCTAGGTAAAGGTAAAGGTCAAAGGCCTGGAAACAATGCCTTATGAGGAACGGCTTAGGGAGCTGGGTATGTTTAGCCTGGAGAAGAGAAGGTTAAGGGGTGATATGATAGCCATGTTCAAATATATCAAAGGATGTCATATAGAGGAGGGAGAAAGGTTGTTTTCTGCTGCTCCAGAGAAGCGGACACGGGGCAATGGATTCAAACTACAAGAAAGAAGATTCCACCTAAACATTAGGAAGAACTTCCTGACAGTGAGAGCTGTTCGGCAGTGGAATTTGCTGCCAAGGAGTGTGGTGGAGTCTCCTTCTTTGGAGGTCTTTATGCGGATGCTTGACAGCCATCTGTCAGGAATGCTTTGATGGTGTTTCCTGCTTGGCAGGGCCCTTGTGGTCTCTTCCAACTCTATGGTTCTATGATTTACACAGGCACATCTAACTTGGCACTGGGTTTTTTTCTTAATTCCTCTGGTATTAATCTGTTTCTGTCTAGATACGATGAAGCACTGTAGAGAAACAATTTAATCTTCATGATTTATTTATTTTTCTGAAAAGAGACAGGAGGAACCTATCTATGTACAGGAAAGCATAGGATTGGGCTCAAATAGTTGTCCTTTGAGTCTGGGGACATTTGGCCTGATTATCGTTCTCTAGTATTCTGCAGTAATTCATTCACAGCACTAGGGGAGCATTTCCAAGCCAAATTTGTATGCAATAAACTTTCCATAGAGCTCTAAAGTAATCTGCCTAGGGTGAGGCTTTGAACATTGCCATTAAAGGAAATAAAAAGAACAAAATATACTAGAAGGCCCAAAGGGACACAAATGTAACTGGGTATATGATAGGAGGTGTTCCCTTAGCTGAGGCGTCTTTTAGGCAACAGGGACATGTCCCGTAGCCTTGTCCTGTGGGAAATGCTAGTCACAATGGAGCAGAGGAGGCAGGGCCGTCTTTAGCATATGTGGTGCCGGGGTGCAAAGATCCGCCCAGCGCCCCCAATTTAGGGCGGCCTGGAGGGAGGGAAGGCTGCACCGTGGTGGGCCTGCAGGTTCCCCGGACAGGAAAGTAGCACGCACAGCTGGAAGAGCTGACCTACCTGGTGCCAGGGGAGGGGTTACAGCAAGGCCCTTCGCCAGCCTAAAGAGTCCGTCTGTTGGACGGGTGGGCAAAGGAGCCACCCCTTCCCAGCAGGCGGGCTCTGCATGGCAGGGAGAGGAGAGGCTGAGATGTTTTTATAGAGGAAGAGGTGGGAGAAGAGTTCCTAGGAGAAGAAACACTCAAGGTTTGGCAGGCATCCCTTGGTTTATGAAAAGCGCCCTCTGCTATGGGGCAACCCCCCTCCACTACTCCCATGGGGCCACCCCTAGAGGCCGCTGCAGCCCAACCTGTGTGCCGAGGCAAGGCAGGGTGGGGGTGCTCCGTACCCAGCAGGAGCAAGCAGTGTGTCTGCTTGTATTCCCTTTCCTGCTCCTTGAGCACCTGGTTGATGCTCTTCCTCACTCGCCTTGCCTCCTTCTCCGCCTCCCGCTCCTCCAGGTGCAGTTTCTCCCAAGGTCTCTGCAGCGCCAGCGCCAGTGGCTGCTGCTTCACCGCTGAGCCTGACTCGGGCTTGGCCTGAGGCGCCGCCGCAGCTGTGAGGGGTGGCATTGGCCCCTGCTGCTGCTGCCACCCCTTGTCCTCCACAGGAGCCGCCCCATTGCCCGCTCTGTTCTGCAGGAGCAGCAGCAGCCTGTCTAGCTCCACTGCATGCACCTTCCCACCACTGCCTTCCGCCTCCCTGCCGCTGCAGATGCTGCCACTTCTGCCACCGCTGCTGCTTTCCCCCACGCTCCTTCCTCATTCTCCTCCCCTGGCCAGGGCTCCAGGCAGTGGTGGCCGGACCAGGGGCTCCACCGTGGGCTGCAGCAGTGATGACTGTTGCTCGGTTTCTGAGGTGGTAGTGGCAGCAGCGGTGGCACTGGAGATGGAGCCGACGAAGAGCCTCGGGCGCAGGCTGTAGCAGAGCCCCAATGTATTTTGTTTTTCTAGCTTGATCAAAATTATTTATTATTTCAAAACAGGTAGTTAAGAGCATGGGTAGGCAAACTAAGGCCTGGATCCAGCCCAATCACCTTCTAAATCTGGCCGACGGATGGTCCGGGAATCAGTGTGTTTCTACATGAGTAGAATGTGTCCTTTTATTTAAAATGCATCTCTGGGTTATTTGTGGGGCATAGGAATTTGTTCATTTTTTTTTCAAAATATAGTCCGGCCCCCACAAGGTCTGAGGGACAGTGGACCGGCCCCCTGCTGAAAAAGTTTGCTGACCCCTGGTTAAGAGCTTAGGTGGCTTCAGCGGCGGGTGCCTGGTGCCCCCCAGAATTCGGCACCCGGGTGCCCCGCACCCCTTGCACCCCCAGGTAAAGACAGCCCTGAGAGGAGGAAACAGGAAATTGATGTTAATTGAGATGCAGCATGTTTGGTTGATTCCCTTGGAGCTTGGCTGGTAGCTGAACAATTGAAGAGAAAGGGAAACCTGGTTTGATTCCCCCACCCTTTCTCTTTCTTTGAGCCCTGACTGGGAACTGTGGTCCCCAAATCCCACACTCTCTGCTGAGGCCTGTTGCAATCTGTCTGAGCCATGGTCTATATGCCAGCCAGTTCAGGGCAGTTATGATTCTGACTGCCTGATAAATATGACTTTGCCTCATTACAGACTCACAGAAGAAACCCTCTGGCAATGCTTTCTGCCTTTGCGCAGTTGTGAATGGATTTGAAGGAAGTGTTCATTCCTGTATTGAGCCCATGATGGACAGAGAAAAGAACAGTCGTGGGAAGGATGCATGCAAGCACAAGGGAAAGAGTGAGATGTGTGACAAGGCCCCTTGTAGTCCTATGCAGCCTGCTGTCTGGTGGAGCTTGTTCAAAGCTGCTCTCATTTGCTGCAAATGGAGGCTCTGCCACCCTCACTTAGGAAGGGAGAAAAGGACAGCTGAAAGCTCTTGGATGGCA
The DNA here is from genome assembly GCA_900245905.1 of Lacerta viridis. Classification (NCBI taxonomy): domain Eukaryota; kingdom Metazoa; phylum Chordata; class Lepidosauria; order Squamata; family Lacertidae; genus Lacerta; species Lacerta viridis. Next base: position 523,808 of record OFHU01001496.1, on the reverse strand, counting down.
CTAACCTTCTGGGGAGGCAGAGAGTCTATTTCAGTTGCCTCTGTGCATTCAAAAGCCCACACTGAGACTTCAGCCCTTTATCATGGCCAGACAAGGTTATTGTCTTCAATATGTAATGGAGAATACAATATGTATTCTGATGGAGGAGGTATTTTGAGCAGCAGGACCAGGCACACCGTGTTGAGTCCCACATTGGGGAGGCTGTTGTGTGTTCATGACACCACACGCACAGTCCCCCTCCCCCTGCCAGCCCTCCAATCGCCCTCCAAGCCTCCCACCTGGTGCACTGGTGCTCATCCAGGGGCAGCGGAGCATGACAACCCCCTCAATATTTGGGGGGCTGTCGCCCCTTGTGCCCCAAATACCCAGCGCTGTTGAGAAGGGCATAGCCTCACCTTGGTGTAGAAGAAGTTGGCATGGATAGAGGCATTTCTTCAAGTACTTGAGCTCAGAGCCTTTTCAGCTGGGATGGCTGATCTGAGGCCCTCCAAACATTGCTGAACAAAAATTCCTAGCAGCCCCAGGCAGCTTAGCCAGCTTAGGATGTTGTGAGCCTTGTGAGCAAGCAGCCTCTGAAGGGGCACCGTGTTGGCTACCCCTGTTTTAGGGTTTTAGAGGAAAGCATCAGCACTTCAAATTAGACATGGAAGTTAATGGGCACTCAATGATTTTTTTTTTTTTAAAGACAGCTCCTGCCAGCCTAGCAGTTTGAAAGCATACCAGTGCAAGTAGATAAACATGACCTGGAAAAGCTGTCTGCAGACAAACGCCAGCTCAGCTCCCTGGCCTGAAAGTGGAGATCAGCACTGCACCTCATAGTTGCCCTTGACTGGACTTAACCATCCAGGAGTCCTTTACCTTTACTCCAGTTATGGAATATCCTCCTCAGAGATGCTCAGTTAGTACAAATGCCCTCATTTATTTCAGGTGATGAGTTAAAATTATTTTATTCTTCAAGAATAATTATTTTACTCTCTCAAACTGCACAACATGAGGGAGGCATGGCTTCCTAATGGATGGAACATTGCTTTATCTGAATGTCTGGTCAGACATATAGTCTAGGGAAAGCTAAATTGGACAGATTTGACATGGACCTGTCTACATTTTTAAAATTTTTATAAATAGGGTCATATAAATACTCTTTCCATGACTCCCTCCTCATTAATATTATCAATTAATATTAATTTATTATTTATACCCCACCCATCTGGCTGGGTTTCCCCAGCCACTTTGGGTGGCTTCCAACAGAAAATTAAAATGCAATGATCTATTGAACATTAAAAGCCTCCCTAAACAGGGCTGCCTTCAGATGTCTTTGTGGTTGGGCTATTGTAAAATCTTGGCTATATGTAAGTAACTGCATCTTTGTAATTTGTTCTTTGTACTGCATATGTTCTGTGTATAGTTCTGTTGTTGTTTGTATGGTTATGCTATTTTTCTAGAAAAAGAGGTGACGCAACTCACCATGAAACCTCCTTTGTTCTCTCGTAATGGGAATGGTGCCCACCTGAAAGGTGTTAGAATTGAGTTCCAGCAAGTTCTGAGTGGGAAAAAAGCCCTGGATAAATCAATGTAATAATAATAATAATAATAATAATAATAATAATAATAATAATTATTATTAATAAAATTTTCACAACTTCTGACAGTTGCAGGGGGACAGGAAGTGAGTGTTGACTGGGAGATAGATTGTAAGGGCTGCAGCCAGGCCACAGAGGATTCCCCTGAGTTTGGGTGAGTGCCTGGAAACTGAGCTGTAGAGGAAGAGAGAGGAAAGACAGTTATTGCTTAACTCTTTCCCCTTCATATGAGGCCTGAGTGGGAGCCTTGCCCAACCGTCCTATGAATTATGTGGTCCTCCTGCAAATTATTTTAAGTCACCAAACTGCCATTTTTTGATATTGGTTTCCTTAAATTGAGATGTTGGAAAGAAATGTTCTAAACTGGTGGTTGTACTGAAGATGGTCCCTGAGAACCCTTTTATTTCCTTAGTAAACATTTGAGCTAAAATCCAGAGGGGCATATGCCAAACTCCCCATACATATTGCAAAATCAAAAAGCAGTTTATTTGGGAAAGATTGAGGGCACAAGGAGAAGAGGACAACAGAGGACGAGATGGTTGGACAGTGTTACTAACATGCTAACTAACATGACCAAACTGCGGGAGGCAGCGGAAGACAGGAGTGCCTGGCGTGCTCTGGGCCATGGGGTCATGAAGAGTCGGTTTCTCCAGGTGCTTGAAACTCCCTGTGCTTATTCCATTTATGTCTTCACCACCCACTTCTCAGGCCCCAAATAAATATCAACCAGAATCATAGAATCCTAGAGTTGGAAGAGACCACAAGGGCCATCCAGTCCAACCCCCTGCCAAGCAGGAAACACCATCAAAGCATTCCTGACAGATGCCTGTCAAGCCTCTGCTTAAAGACCTCCACAGAAGGAGACTCCACCACACTCCTTGGCAGCAAATTCCACTGCCGAACAGCTCTCACTGTCAGGAAGTTCTTCCTAATGTTTAGGTGGAATCTTCTTTCTTGTAGTTTGAATCCATTGCTCCGTGTCCGCTTCTCTGGAGCAGCAGAAAACAACCTTTCTCCCTCCTCTATATGACATCCTTTTATATATTTGAACATGGCTATCATATCACCCCTTAACCTTCTCTTCTCCAGGCTAAACATACCCAGCTTCCTAAGCCATTCCAAGGACCTCCATAGTTTCGCATGGCAGCAAAACTGCACTGCAAATGGATCAAATTTTGTGGTTTTCAGAGCTGTACCAGTACCTCACATTTGGAAGTTATCATCTTATTAATTGAATTGTGCTGCAAGTCAGGAAGGATTAGTGAATGAAGTGATTTATATTGTGTCATCAGTGAATCTGGAATTTTACCAACAATAAGCCAATAAATCTGGAATCCAAAAATAGTCATTTGCATCAAGGGAAGGCACCAGATCAAGGATGTACTTCAGAAGACAATGAGATGCACCAGCTGCTGCATTGTATACCCTCTTCCAGCAAAGGTCTCTTTTCCTTATGATTTTCCACTGTTACTCCTGGTTTGCAGTCTTGTACAAAATGTTCTCTTAGAAGCCCTTGGTCAGTTTGGTCCATCCTTAATTTTTCAGTCAAAATCCAGTTTTCCATAAGATTGATGGCAAGGTTTCTCCAAGAGGAGCTCTTTTGGAAATGTAAGCAGTGGGTATGTGAACAAGGTCAAGCTGAGTTCCCACAAGTTGGCCTGTGGGGTCGCTTGCTTGCGCACACTGTTCAAGACCATTTCCTCTGTAATTTCCTGTCATTTGGCAAGGGGGCTGGATTAGATTGCCTCTTTTGCTTCATTCCCGTTGTACGCTTCCTCAGCTCAATGCTTCCAGTTATCTGTCCTGTTTGCCTAACATCCCAGTGCTTTTTCAGTTCATAAATTTGAGACGATGGAAGTAACAGCTGTAACACTTGACCATTTATGGGGGATTGGCAGTTGTTTGGTTCTCCTCTGAGTGTATAAACTTTATACCATTTAAGGGAACACAGTACATTCAGAGTGAAGATATCCAGAAGCCTAAACTTGCCACTGTTACAGTGTTAATAGGGTCAAACGAGAAGTACAGGCATGAGAATCCAGCGCTTAGAACAGAGAGGGAAAATAAACCTGAAAGTTCTTATCTTAATTCAGAAATTCTAGGTATGATCAGAGGGATTGCAGAGTGAAATGCTGCTTGAACTATTGCCCACAAATTCCTGGTGGTTTAAAACACTATAGAGAGAGGATGCTTGGGGCAGAGGGAAGGAAATGTTCATGATTACTTCCCTTGAAGGATTCTACTGCACAGACTGCAGTCCTATGAATAGATATTGGCTACAAACCTCCATTTAATTCCAGACTTATTCCCATAATGCCTGATGTCTTTGGTCATCCACACAGCATAGTTCCAGGCTGCTACCATAGACATTTGAGGTGACTTTATGAAGATGAAGAAAGCATGAAGAAGCTTACACACCCTTGGATCTTCCATGTTGCGTGGGCTGCGAGTGCGCACCACCTCCCTGCTTTATCTGACTCCCAGATAGACATGACTTTGGATCCAATCAGGCCACAACTTTCTTCATTACAGATGTAAAGGTTTCAACATAGGCATTGGGGATAAATGTTGACAGCCAGCGGTACCTTTATTGGGGTCAAGAAATACTGGAGCGAAGAATGGAAGTACAGTATTGAAATAAACAAGTTTTTCTTTTTAAGTATCTTTTTATTTTAGTTTCTCTGAACTTAAAAAATGCAGCAGATTTTTATACAATATTTTAACTTCTGCTTTAAAATGAGTTAGTATTATTGTGTAGATGTTGGTGTCAATTTTTTAAAACACACATACCATGCAGCCTATTTATAAGGCTAAATTGGAATTTCACATATATTTTCTATTTAAATAAGAATACATATTTGAATTTACTTCAAAGGAGAGCCAAATAATCCTATACTGCAGTGCTAATTTTTTTTTATAGGCACAGACTTGTATGGAACACTATGGGACTTGTTTCTGAATGAACATGCATAAAATTGTCCTGTAAATGCAGGAGGCTTCTCCTATCCTACTGGAATGTTTGACTTCTTTAAGCAGCTGAGTTTCAGTAGTAATGTATGAGAGGTTGTTGGGTGGCAGCTCTCTCCTCCTGGCATGGGCGCTGTCATTGGCACTCCTTAGTTGCGCTCCCCTGACTTTGCCATTGCCCTGTCCCAGCAAGTGTTGGCGCTGCCAATACAAGGAGGGCAGAGCTCCTGCTTTATGTCTCTCATTGAGTCCGGTTGCTGCTGAGTTGAGCCCCACTATCACAAACTGCTTTTGAAATGCCACTCAGTTTCAAAAGCAGTTTGCCATGCAGCGATGTGGGAGATGTTGTTCAAGGAAAACATCAATACAAAAATTTCCTTGGGCTCATATAACAAGTTTTGCTACTGTTTGATAACACCATAAATGGACCACAAGCTTTTTTTGATGATCCCTGGGGGTTGGGGACCCTGCCTGTCCACGCAAAAAAATCATTTGATGTTGTGTGGGAGAGGAGAGAAAAATCTGGTTGTATGGATTGAGGAAATGATGTTTTTCTGCCAGCTGTCTGAGAACAAGTTGGTAGATTTCTGGTGTGCATGTGTACATGTAGGTAGCTGTACCGCATGTAAGTATAACACACTAAAATTAAAAAGGAATTACTTTCACTTGCTTTCTAACTGTATTGGTCTGTTATACAAAAATAAATAAAAATCCTCTACATACTTATTTGCAGTGCTTTTTTTCTTTAAAAATGTTCAGGGGTACTCTTATTTTCCTACTCATATTGAAATGCTGCCCCCCAATGAGGCCAAACTTAGATTCACAAAATATTTAGGGGTATGCGTACCCCCGAGCCCCCCCAGAAAAAGCACTGCTTATTTGAGAGTAACTTCATAAAACCCAGTGGGCTTACTTCTAAGTAGATGGCATAGCAATGGTGAAAGTTGAAGCATGGTGGTCTTTATTCTGGATTAGTTGATCTGGAACACTTTTGTCTGACCATCATTGGCTCTAGCTCTACTAATTGCTGCCATGCAGACCCAACTGCCCACCCCTATTTACACTAAAGAGAAATCATTTCCAAGTTTTAGTCTTTATGCCTACTGGCTTTTTAGGGCTACTCTGTCTATGGGCTCCTACAGCCTAGAAATATATGTCATTATATGAACTCATTGCATTTCTCTGTAATGGTGACAGTAAATAAAAGTGTTCTTGGAAGATTACCTAGTACGTACACAGTACATTCCAAGCATCTTATAAGAGTGAATCAAACACTTCGTTCCATTCAGCATGAAGAGGTTGGAACATAATCTGCTGCAAACTGTTGTGTGTGAATCTTTGTGCATATATAAGCAGTATAAACTTTTGGAGTAACATTGGAGCAGAGGGTGAAAGCAGCAAGTTTAATGCCCCCCTCATATCAATAATGTACTAAAACAAGTTAGTGGTTTTGTGCTTACAAAAATGGCAATGTTTAGTGTTGGAAATTTTTGTAGACATGCTTTATAGGACCATGGTGTATTTAGAGAGTATTTATTCAGATTTGTTTCTCCTGTGTACCAGGAAAAGACATGTGGCAGGCGAATGCACCAGCTAGCCCAGCTGGGGGAGGGGGGAACAGTATGACTTAAATCATGCTTAACTTCCTCTCACTTGGTGCAATGGAACAGACAGTGATAGCAAGTGCAATGTAGTATCGTAGAATCATAGAGTTGGAAGGGACCCCCAAGGGTCTTCTAGTCCAACCCCCTGAAATGCAGGAATCTCAACTAAAGCATCCAGGACAGATGGCCATCCACATTCTGCTTTAAAAACCCCAATGAAGGGTTGAACATTCCACTGTTGAACAGCTCTTGCTGTCAGAAGTTGGAATCTTATTTCTTGTACCTGTAACTTGAAACCATTGGTTCAGGTCCTAGGCTCCAGAGCAGAAGAAAACCACTTTGCTTCATCTTCCATGTGACAGCCCTTCAGATATTTGAAGATGGCTATCAATTCTCTCAGTCTCCTCTTTTCCAGATTAAACATATCCAGCTCCTTCAGCCGTTCCTCATAAGGCTTGGTTCCCAGACTCTTAGTTGTCCTCCTCTGCACACGTTCCAGCTTATCAACACCCTTATTAAATCGTGGCACCCAGAACTGGACACAGTATTTCAGATGTGGTCTGACCAGGACAGAATAGAGTGGTACTATTACTTCCACCTCATGAGAAGAGAAGACTCCCTAGAAAAGACCCTGATGTTGGGAAAGATGGAGGGCACAAGGAGAAGGGGACGACAGAGGATGAGATGGTTGGACAGTGTTCTCGAAGCTACTAACATGAGTTTGGCCAAACTGCGAGAGGCAGTGAAGGATAGGAGTGCCTGGCGTGCTCTGATCCATGGGGTCACGAAGCGTCGGACACGACTGAACGACTGAACAGACAGATTACTTCCCATGTAATGGCTGTTTGCTAAAACACAATCAACCAAACCAAACTGAACTTCCCTTGATCTTGACACTATACCAGTACTTCTGTTGATGCAGCCTAGATTAGCATTAGGGTTTTTTTTTAGGTTTTTTATTGGGTTTTATAAACAAGAATAATGTTATACAAATAAGTATAACAAGTTCTCTCATGTCATTAATGAACATATCAGAGTGCTCTGTAAATGATAGTTAAAGCCTTTATATATCAACCTTTTGTGCTCTTCCACACCCGCCCAATGTTCCTGACCCTTCCTTTGGATTCTTTTAGCTTCTTTTAAATTCTTATAGACTTTTATATTCACCTTCTGTTTTAATACCTTTTAGCTTTCCAAAATGCATTTCAGATTTTAAATGACTGTATTGCACCCTTTTATGCTGGTCTATGGCATTTCCATGCCGTTCTGGTTTGCCAGAAGCGGCTTAGTCATGCTGGCCACATGACCTGTAAGCTGTACGTTGGTTCCCTCGGCCAGTAACGTGAGATGAGTGCCGCAACCCCAGAGTCAGACACGACTGGACCTTTACCCACGACCGTAATACAAGATTTGTATTGTATTGTTCTGCTAATCTCAGTTCCATTTCCCTCAGGTCTCGTCTTGTTGTTGGGTTGTTGTCACCTTGAGGGAGTGTTGTTCTCAGTGCTGTTCGCCATCTCCCTGGGTGGTGCCGTTTCGATCTCCATGATGATCCTGGTTTGAGATCTGCTTGGTGTCCTCTTGGAGTGGTGCGTGTTATGATTAGGAGTTGTGCTGGTGGTGGTTCCTGGGTGTTGTTGGGTTGCTGAGCTGAACAGGTGTTGTTGACTGGTGGCTTTTACAGAGCGTCTAGATTAGGCGGCCATTTTTGTCACACCTGGATTGTGTTTTAAGGGCTTCTCTGGAGTTTCCGTAGTTGCCTCAGCGGTGCTGGCAAAGCAGGGGACAGACAAGCAGACAGACAAGTAGACCAACAGACAAATAGTTGACATAAAAGGGTTAACAGGCAGAGATTCAAGAGACAGATGGAGTGGGGCCAGAGGGAGGGGGGTTATTTGTGGATACCCCTGTGCACACACACCTACACACTCATGTGCACAATGGGGGGGGGAATGGGGTCCAGGTAAGGGTGGGGAAAGGGATTAGGGATTTGTAGTAGAGAGTTTCAATTTAAGACTGACAAGGTTGTGTTTAGGAACAGAACAAAACAAAACAAAGGCAAAAGGGAGAGCGGAACAGAAAGAAAAAGAAAAAGAAGAAGGAGAAAGAAAAAACAAAAACAACAAAGAAGGAAGGGGAAATTAGAGTAAAATATAAAGGAGAGAGAAAGAAAGAAAGAAAGAGGGATAGAAAAAAGGGAAATAATAGTAGTAGTAGCCTAATGATAAAAAAATTGCAGTGGTGGTCCAAGTTACAGTATGAGGTAAGTGGCCACAAAGGGGGAGGTTTACTATTGAAAGTGGGTGGGGAGATATATGTGGTAGGTCTGTGATTTTTATTATTGCTATTATTATTATTTGTTGGGGGAAGGAGAGGAAAGAAAGGAGAGAGGAGGGAGGGGGATGGATGGGGTAGGAAATTTAAGAGGAAAGAAAGAAAGAAAGAAAGAAAGAAAGAGGAAAAAGGAAAAGAAAGGAGAAAGAAAAAGGAAACTATGAAGATGTTGAGGTGGTGGTGCCTGAAAGTAGTGTGTGTGTGTGTGTGTGTGTGTGTGTGTGTGTGTGTGTGTGTGTCAAATGATGAAAGTAAAAAATAAAATAAGATAAAAAATATGTAGAAAACCCCTCTGAGGGGAAAAATAAAATAATGTTTGTTTGTTTGTTTGTTTGTTTGTTTGTGTGTGTATTCTCTTTAAAGAGAAAAACGAAAAGAAGGGGGGAGGGAGAGAAAAGAAAAAGATGGGAGGAAGGGGGAAATAACAATAGCAGAGACAATAATAAGGAGAAAAAGTTTTGTTTTAAAAGAGGATGGTGATAGTAATGGGATGGCGGGGGGGGGAGGACTCCCCCCAAAAAACAAACAAACAAGGGACTAAGATTTTTATGTCATTCTTTTTTTCCCTATTTTATTTTTAAAAATGAGTGATAAAAAATAAAAAGTGAATAGTAAAAGATAAAAATAAAGAAAAGAAAAAATAAATAAAAGGGGAAAAAAACAGAAAGTCAGGGATGAAGCAGCAATCCCAGGAAGTGACCTGTGTTGGTTCAGGGCTCTCTTCTGGGCGTCACCATTTTAATTCTTAACGGAAAACATTGAGGTAAAAAATATTGGAGGGTGGTGGAGGAGGAGGAATGTGTTATAAAGAATTATTTTTTAAAATTAAGGAAAGGGAATTAAATTAAAAATAAAATGATGGCTGTAGCGGCAGTGGCCCCCTCAAAAGAGAGAGGAGGTTTTGAATAAAAAACAAAATTCCAGCGTGGGGTGGGGTGGCTGGGGCTCTGCGCTCTCTTTTCTTCCAGGGTGTCCTCCGTCGCGCGGCCTCCCTCCGGGCCCCGGCCTGCTCTTGGCGCGCTAGCCGCTGGGGAGGTAGGCTCGGGTCGGGGCTGGGCTTGGCTGCGCAATTCTTCGTGGCCTCCCTGGCCCTCCAGCTGCTCTGCTACCTCTCCTGTTCTTTCCTTTCGGTGGCTGCGGCAGCAGCAGTAACAGTGGCAAGCTGGGGAAGTTGGGGCTCCTTTTTTCTTCTTTTTGCAATGGCTCCGGAGGCCTCCAGACCCCAGAGGTCCACTGGGCCCCTGGCCGGGTGTTCTTGGTCCTGGCTCGGCCAAGGTCGCTTGGCGGCTCCCCCAGCTGATACACCAGGCGCCCCAGTTCCCCTCTGGTGGCGGCATTGGCATTGGCAGCGGCAGTCCTGGCGGCCAGCCAGGCAGTGCAGTTGTTGCTGGCTGCCTTCAGGAGCTCCGTGTCGCTGTGGCGCCCGCCATCTTGCCTCGCTGGAAGTACCCCCCCCTTTTGAATATGGGCACAACATTTGCCCACCTCTGGTCTGCAGGACCTCACCTGTTCTCCAAGAATTCTCAAAGATTATAGACAGATGCTCTGAGATTACATCTATGAGCTCCTTTAGTACCTTTGGGTGCAGCTCACCAGCCCTGGAGATTTGAATTCATTTAAGTAGCTAGGTGTTCCCTTGCCACCTCTTTTCCTATCTTGGGCTGCAGCTCTCTCCTTGCATCATTTATTCTGTTATCGCCAGGTTGGGCGTTGCTTTCCCTTGAGAGAAGAAAGAGGCAAAGTAGGTGTTGAACAATTACGCCTTCTCTCTGTCACCCAATAGCATTTCTCCATATTCTCTCACTTGCTTCTTATTCCTCTTGCTTCAAACATAGCCAAATAAACCTATTATTATTATTATTATTATTATTATTATTATTATTATTATTACCTCTCTTGCAAGCCTGAACTCACTCTGAGCTTGACCTGACCCAGCCTGACCTTCCCCCTGCAACTGTTGGCTACTCATGTATACTCCTCCTTTGTGATTTCCCCTTTCTTCTATTTCTTACATGCCTTTCTTAAATCTCAGCTCATCTGTAAGCTCCTTATGCAGCGACACCAGTTTCCTTCAGTGCCTCCTACTTTTCTTTCTTGTTGGAATTATCTGCATTTGGGCCTTCAATATTTATCCTTTTAAAAACTCCTATCCATCTTGGATTCCCTTCTCTTTGAGTATTTTTGACCATGGGATCACACCAAGTAGCTCCTTAAGCTTCTTGAAATTGGCCTTCTTAAGTCCAGGGTGGAGGTTCCACTACTCTCAGCTTTCCCTTGCTTCTGTATCATGAAACCCAGGAAACATCAAACATTAAAAGCTTCTCTAACAGAGCCGTCTTAAGCATATCCGCCGCCGTGGTGCAAAGATCCCTCCGGCACCCCCCCCCCCCAGTTTCCCAGAGTTATCGGCCTTTCTTAAGGGGGGGACCCCAAAGTTGTTGACTTTTTAAGGAAAGGTTTCCCCGGAGTTGTTGACCTTTTTTTAGGGAGCTGACACCATGCTTACACATTATCTCTGCTTGGGAAAAGAAAACAGGAAACATAGACTAACTTTATTTATTTATTTATTTATAAGAACTTTATTGGCTTTTTCCAGACAAAGAACAACAAAACACCATACACCAAACAGACAGACAATTAAACAACATAATAAAACAAATATAACCCAACTAAAACTAAAACACCAATAATTCTTTTTCTTGTTCAACACACACAAAAAAAATTCTTGTTTCAAATCAATACTAGGTGACTTCCCCCGTTTTCTCTCCTTTGGTTCCAATTCCCATTTACTGTAATAACTTCTTATATCTAAAATCCTAATCATCTAAGGAAAAACTTAACACATTTCTCAATAATTAAACTGAACATAATTAAACTGAACATTTTTCTCAATAATTAAATCTTGCACAAATTAATCCATCACTTCTTAGTTAACATTATACTTCTTATTTCACTTAAACTGCTGCTAATAAAAAAAAACTCAAATATCTCTTCTCTAGTTCTAAAGCTTAAAATCTTAACACATCGGCTTCAGGGTACCATAATAAACCATCCTAATTATATTTTAGGTAATTCACCCTATCCCTTTTCTGACCATTTTCTTACTCCATCTCGGGGTCTTCCCCCATACATTTCTCCATCTTACACAAAACCCATTTTCCAGAATGTCCTCTTTTCTTCTAAGTCCACAATTCCAGACACCATCTAAGACAGTCCTTGCAGGGAGCATCAGGGTACACAAATCTTCGTCTTCCAGCATCTCCGCTTCAAAATTCCGTTCATCTTCTAATTGTGAATATAAAAGTCTTTTCCCCATCATTCCTGGGCTCTCACCCCCGAAATTGGATATAAATTGTCCAATCCTGGGCCTCTCACCCCAACAGGATTGTCCTTCTTCCCGGAGTTGCATAAACATTGTACTTTGTACTTCAATAATTCCCTTAAGCTCCCTGCCAAGGTTTTCTTCCATTTTAGCAGAAATCTCCAAAGTCTTTCTTGTGGGATAGAAATCATCCTGGATCAGCAAAGTTAATTTCTGGTTTAGCACTTCTAAATACAGCAAAGTAATCCTTTGTTCATGAGTCAGTCCAGAGTCTAAAGCCAGCTTGAAAGCGAAACCCAACATGGTAGAAGTGGGCATAGGGTATCAAGTTTCAGTGTTTTTCCATCTTAGTCACAGTACTTTTCCATCTTTATCATAAATCTCCGCAGCCATTTTCCCTGGAGCCAGGGTGAAAAGACTACAAAATATCCACTTCAAGAAGAAATATTTCCAATAACTTCAGTCCCCTGAAAGGGGGTTTAGTCCATCTCTCTTGTCAAAATCAAAACATTGTATCCATACTGCAGCAACAGTCGCCATCCAAAGCAGTTACTTTCTCTACACACAAAGGGAGATAAACGGGCTTCCTTTTCATCATAACTCCCGGAGCGCCAAATGTCAAAATTAAGCCCAATTGTTCAGGTACTCACGGCCAACGGGATTCTTTTGCTTTCCTTCTGTTAGGTAGAACGATCTCGCTCATCGCGAGCGGCGGCCGCCGCTTCGCCGACCCGGTTGGGGCATGCCTCCACAGCCCGGCTCCGTGGTCCCTTCACCCCCACCCCCCCTTTACAGGGGGAACGGGGGAAGGGTTCAGAGCCATAGCGGGCCCGCTGGAGAGCCCATGCCGCGGGACGATCGACCCGCGGTTTAACGGAGCCCCGCTTTGCGGTAGCGGGGCTCCTACCCCCGGGACGGCCTGAGTCGCTTCGCTACCAAAGCGACCCACGACCGCCCGCAATGGCGTCCTCGCCGGAAGTCCAGACTAACTTTTTTTAGTTGCTCATTTATTAACAATGCACTTCATCATGATTTCCAGCACTTATTTCAGCTCTGATACCTATGGTTGTTGGTTTTTTGGGGGGGGAGCTGGGAGGTAGTTTATTCCCATGGAAGTTGATGTGCTTCAAAAGTTAAACAACAAACCACTGACAGATTACCCCCCCCCCATTTTCACCATACTTTTCTGCCAGATTATTTTGATTAAGCTGATTATTTGGATATTGTTTTTTAGAACCAATTACTTGGTTAAAAATGTAATACACCATCTTTAAATATCACATTCTAAGAAGGCCCAGTCTTGCCTTACTCCCCCAAGAATCATTGGGACTTCACCTATTCCTGAGTTGCACCATATACAAAATAACTTTTAAAAAGCCATGTTGCACCAAGCCAGTGATTCACCTAGTCCAGCATCCTGTTGCCACAGTGGCCAAGTTCCCCTCCTGCAATTTCCAGCAGCTGACCTTCAGAAACATACTATCAAGAAGTACCAATCCAGTTAGGATGACCTTACCCTATATAAGAGTGCAAAGTTCTATGAAACGATTTGGTATTCTTTCTTACTTTCTTTTTTTAAAAAGCGCTCCTTGGGTGAGGCATATTATATCAAATAAAAACAAAGGAACAAAATATTAGGGGAGTTCAAAGGTTGAAACAGGCTTGACATCCACTTGATTGGGAAGTTGTTTTGGTCTCTTTCTCCCTACCCCACCCCTCCATTCATACTATTAGTGAATGGATTAACTATAAAGTATTCCATTCTAGATTAAAAATGAGCTCGTTCATTCAAACATTATTAAGAATAATACCGTATTTTTCGGTTCATAAGGCGCTCTGGACCACAAGACGCACCTGTTTTTTAAGGGGGAAAAACCAGGAAAAAATATTTTCCTGGTTTTCCTCCTCTAAAAGGCAGGCAGGGGGCGCTGGATGGAGAGCCCTTCTCTTCACAGTGGCTCATCCCCGCTTGCTTTAAAGGGACATGGGGACGAGGGGAGAATGCTCCCCTCCTCCCCATGTCCCTTTAAAGCAAGAGGGGATGAGCCTGCTTTTGGCATCGGCGTGCGGGGTGCAGGGTAGTGGAGAAAGCAGCAGCATCCCTGCTGTTTTCTTCACCACCCCGCGCCTTGCACCGATCCCAAAAGCCTGCTTCGCTTCCCGATGCCTCCCCCATCCCCCGCCGCATTCGGCGGGAGGTGGGGGGAGGCAGCGGAGATGTTGCTGGATCGTGCCCAGCACCTCCGTTCGCCGAAAGAAGCTTCTTTCGGCGAACGGAGGTACTGGCACGATCCAGCAACATCGCCGCTGCCTCTCCCCACCTCCCGCCGAATGCGGCGGGGGATGGGGGGAGGCCGCGGGAGCGAAGCCTTCGCTCCATAAGGCGCACAGGGATTTTCCCTTCCTTTTTAGGAGGGAAAAAGTGTGTCTTATGGAGCGTAAAATACAGTACTTGTTAGTTTCCACTTGGCATTCCTACTTATGCGGCTGAGTAAGATTTACTCAAATCCAGTTAGTGAGTATATAGTTAAAACAATTGGCATCTATGATGAAATACTACAGTTTTTCTCCCCCCCCCACATACCGCCATTGCAGGAGGCTGGACTAGATGACCCTCAGGATTCCTCCCAACTCTACCATTCTGTGATATGATTAAATACTATACTACATGTGTGTGTGTGTGTGTGTGTGTGTGTGTTTATTTTATAAAATTTATACACCGCTTGATTGTAAAAATCCCCAAAGTGGTTTACAAAAGACAAGCCAGTAAAAGCAAGAAAAAATTACAACCCTACTTTAAAATGTACAAAAGTAAAAATACTAAAACTGATTAAAATTACCTCAACTTTCTAAGCATCTGGGTAGGTTTGTCTAAATAAGAATGTTTTTAAACAGGGGCAGAAAAGAGAACTGTGAATATATGTGTGTGTGCATATACAGATGTGTGCCTTTCTCAAACTCAAATCCCCAGATGTTGTTGTACTACAACTCCCATCATCCCTAGCTACTAGACCAGTGGTCAGGGATGATGGGACTTGTAGCTCAACAACACCTGAAGGCTGACGTGTGGGGCTGGTATATACCAGGTTTCGTAGGATGCTGGCAAACCTTCCAAGAACGCCCCAAGAGTCAGGGAGGCAGAGCCTCAAGGGTAGGAAGGAGCAAGCGATCAGGCGCCTGGGACTGTGTGTATTTCCTGCACCCAGGGGCGGGGCCAGCTGGGGCAGAAAGCTCTGTGGGACCTCCAGGGCACCTCATGAGTAGCACCTCGCTCGCTCCTGAACTGAATGAGCCGCCTGCAGCAGAAGAGCTGTACTCTCTTCGGCTCTTGGCTCTTCCCCGGAGTCCCAGACGACTCCAACTCAGCCCAGACATCCAACAAGGCGCCCTGCGGAGCTTTTGCGCCCTGGCTCAATGAGCCACTTGCGCCGCCGGGTAAATATGGCTGTGTTCCCTAAACAAGCAGGGCTGAAATGGATTGCTGTGTGAGTCACACACACTGAATGTCATTGTGCACAACAACACTAAATGTGGAGAGCCAGAAATGTGTAAGTACAGACACAAGCTTTAGATGACATTTCTGTTGACGTAATTGAGAAATTTTAATGCCTTAACTTATTCACATGTGTTTATGTCATTAAATACCTCTGTAAATACCCATGAACCTTTCCAATTCGTAACTAGTCCAGGCTGGAGGACCATCTCAAGACTGAAATATATCACCCCCCCTTCCTGTTTCTGGCGGTGGGAAATGGCTGACTCCCATACAGCCGTGCCGATAATTCAGGGTCGATATGGGAGTAATTGGCCCTGGCAGACTCCCCAGGATCGGGGAGAACTGTCTTGATGACCCGCAGATCGCCCGAGATTGCCAACTTGCAACAAGATCCCAGTGGTGCTGGATCCGAGAGCACGACACGGCTGGCACTCTCCAAAGTCACTCCCATAGCCGGGAATATCTGTTTGATAAAATAATTATGATTTGGACAATAAACAGACATACTCTGGACCGAAGAAGATTGAGGAAAAAGCCTGCAGAACTATACAGTCCCTGAGAGATTCTCAACATGATGTTTGGATTTACGGAGGAGATTGGTACGTTCTTTGTTTTCTTCTTGATATCTACAATTGTTTTCTATGCCAAGCCTCATTAAGGAACCAATTTTTTTGGAAAGTACAGATGGACTTCTATTTAAAATTAAGTATTTAACTGCGCAGCTTTTCTTAGACTTGAAAGACTTGATAAGGACAAAAGAAGAAGCAAGATGGCGATTGTAGATGACGCAGCACCGAATAATAAGAATGCCTCCCTTCTTTGAGAGAAGTGGGAAATACTCGTTAGCTGACTTTATAATGATTTGAGATAATAATTTGGGACAACACATAGCGCAGCTGTTTGCAGAATTTCTTCATTATGAGTGAGAGAGAAGGCTTAATGGATGTCTAGCAGCCCCTGCTCTAGGGCCCGGAGGGGGGGACTGTGTGGTCTCCAGAAAAGCTGATCGATTGCCTAATGATTTATATTTGTGGAATACAGTTCATTTATATTGCAACAGTGCAGACAGTTTGCCTAAGAAACATAACTTGGCAGTTGCTGCATCATTAAATTTCAAAGGATAGATTCGGACTTCAGAGGACAGATTCGGATTACAGCTTGGACTGGAAGAATGGAACAGAGTTAGGAAAAGGTGCGCATGCAAACAAACAGTGGGATATATACAAATAAAGCTGCACCTGATGGATGAAAGGATTTATGATTTCTGACATGATTGAGAATCGCACACCCAGGGACAGAGAACTATGAATTACAAAGTGTCAAGATCGGAATGTGGAAAATTTGAGAATAACAACAAAGCAGGAAGAAGATATTAGAGATGCTTCAAGGTCCAGACTATGGGGAGCCCCAGAAAAATTAATAATTAATAATTTGATTGTAATTTGGTTGTTTTTTATTTTAGTTTATTGTTTTTAATTGGATTATTATGATTTGATGGATATGTTAATTGGCTGTTTTTACTGGAAAATCAATAAAATATTAATAATACAAAAATATATATATCACCCCCTTTGAGATCCGTAAGTCTTTCTCAGTTATTATTTTTAAAAACAACTCTATTTGATCAACCTAAGATTTATTTTGGTCTATTGTGTGCTCTAGCTATGTTGCAAAAACAACATATAAGATTTGGAGATAATCATTTCAGGAGGGGAAATGTCTCTACATATATCTTTTGTTTACGGAGAAAAAGGATATCAAGACTTACAATTATTGGCTAACTCTTGAGAACTTCCTGAAGCATGGGGTGTGTAACACTTTATTCAAAACTCAGATAATTGTGTGTAATGGGAAGAAAATAAAAAGAAAATAAACTCAACTTATTTCAATGGGAGACTTGAAGAGTAATACATGATCACCATATTTTTCGCTCCATAAGACGCACTTTTTTCCTCCTAAAAAGTAAGGGGAAATATCTGTGTGTCTTATGGAGCGAATGGTGGTCCCTGGAGCTGAATTGCCCAGGGGCCAAAAGAGGATCATGCTTTTTATTTTACAAAGAGAAAAGGGGGTGTTGAAAGGACCCTGCTCAGCAGCTGATCAGCAAGAGATCGGGAGAGAGATAAGAGTCCCGGCTCCCTTTCAGCCCCGCCCCCTTGCCCAGGCCTCCATTGTTGAATGTGCTGCAGAGGGAGGTTGTTTGTTTCCCCAGCGACATGTGACTGGCTGATTAGATTATCTGTCTGGAAACTGTAGAAAAGGCTCCCTTTCCTTTAGAAGCTGCAGAAATGTGAGTTGAACCCCATAAAAATGGGGCTTTTCCTCTTTGCTTTTCCCCCTTTGCAAAAAAAGCTGCAAAACTTTTAGCTGATCCTCAAAAAAACCAGGGCTTTTCCCTTTGCAAAAAAGCTGCAAAACTTTTAGCTGATCCTCAAAAAAACAGGGCTTTTCCCTTTGCAAAAAAGCTGCAAAACTTTTAGCTGATCCTCAAAAAAGGGCTTTTCCCTTTGCAAAAAAAGCTGCAAAACTTTTAGCTGATCCTAAAAAACAGGGCTTTTAGAGGAGGAAAACCAGAAAAATATTTTTTTTCTTGTTTCCTCCTCTAAAAACGAGGTGCGCCCTATGGTCCGGTGCGCCCTATGGAGCAAAAAATACGGTAACTCTTTGCCCATGAAATCAGTGGGGAAGTTTTAAACATACTTAGCTTGGACTGGATCATTCCTGGGATATATTTGGGTGTTGAAATGAAAATGTGTAACTGTTTTTTCTCGGAGCACATTTCAACTTCTTTTAAATGATCTTCCTAACCTGAGTGGATGTAGTTACAAAACCTAATCTCGCCTTTGCCTGGAAATCTCTATGGAGATTTTCCCATTTATATTCAGTTTCATATACATTGGAATTTAACATTTAAATGGAACCAAAATAAAAGCTTGGATTATTGCCACAAGCAGTTCAGCGCAGGAAGATCAAGGAGAAGCCAGTGGCCATATTGGGATAATTGCCTAAGGCTTCATAATCCATGGCTCATGAAGCTGTAGATAAGCACTTGGGCTAGGCACTCCTTTCTCATGTCTTTCTTCCTCTCTTCCTCTTGTGTTCTGACTTCACTGCAAATATTCTAGATTACATTCAGCCAGAGTTCCCTGATTCTTTTTTAATTTTTGTTGTTGTTATTATTATTATTATTATTATTATGCTTTATTTACCATAGTTACATCAAATACCTTTTATAGTCTGTAAATGAAGACCATCAAAATAAAAATTCCAATAAAGAAATATATATCTTCATATATTTGACATCCCGTCCTTCTCAACATCTTTGTGCTCTAATAAACCTATTACCTAAATTTATCAGCAAAATCATAATAAAATATTAATATACATCTCTCTCTCTCTCTCTCTCTCTCTCACTATACAGAGCTTATTCAAAAGCTGCTACCGAATTCAGATTGCAACACTTATTTTTTAAGTAACTCTTTAGAGGTTTCCAGTTATCAATGAACTCCTGTTTTTGCTTATCTTTAATCTTTTCCGAGAGACTATCTAGTTCAGCATATTCTACCAATTTTAGTAACCATTCTGATCTGATGGGGATTTTGTCATTCTTTCATTGTTTTGCTATAAGTATTCTCTCATCTGTGGTGGCATACAGAAATATTTTCCTTATGCTCCAGGCTATATCTGGTCCTGCAATACCCAACAAAAATGATTCTGGGTTTTTTTTTTGGGGGGGGGAGGATGCATTTAACATTATTTGAAGCTGAGTATGAGGGTGAAAGAGGAGAGCGCAAAATATGGTCTGAAGCTCAACATAAAAAAAACTAAGATCATGGCCACTGGTCCCATCACCTCCTGGCAAATAGAAGGGGAAGAAATGGAGGCAGTGAGAGATTTCACTTTCTTGGGTTCCATGATCACTGCAGATGGTGACAGCAGTCATGAAATTAAAAGACGCCTGCTTCTTGGGAGAAAAGCAATGACAAACCTAGACAGCATCTTAAAAAGCAGAGACATCACCTTGCTGACAAAGGTCCATATAGTTAAAGCTATGGTTTTCCCAGTAGTGATGTATGGAAGTGAGAGCTGGACCATAAAGAAGGCTGATCGCTGAAGAATTGATGCTTTTGAATTATGGTGCTGGAGGAGACTCTTGAGAGTCCCATGGACTGCAAGAAGATCAAACCTATCCATTCTTAAAGAAATCAGCCCTGAGTGCTCACTGGAAGGACAGATCCTGAAGCTGAGGCTCCAGTACTTTGGCCACCTCATGAGAAGAGAAGACTCCCTAGAAAAGACCCTGATGTTGGGAAAGATGGAGGGCACAAGGAGAAGGGGACGACAGAGGATGAGATGGTTGGACAGTGTTCTCGAAGCTACCAACATGAGTCTGACCAAACTGCAGGAGGCAGTGGAAGACAGGAGTGCCTGGTGTGCTCTGGTCCACGAAGAGTCAGACACGACTAAACAACTAAACAACAATTTTAGTGCTAAAGATTTAATTAGTACCAGCCTTACTTTGTTGAGTTTCTATCTTATAAGTTTTATACACAATGTCTGTTCTGAAATCGTCTTGTCTGTTATGCCTAATAAAGGTTATTGAATTGAATTGAAAATTAAACAACAACAACAACAACAACAACAACAACAATGTATGTCATTCCAGAAAGTTTTGATCTTTTTACAAACCCACCACATATGTTGCATGGTTCCACCTGATTCTCCGCATCTCACATCTCCAACATGTGTTAGAGACACTTTTGTACATTTTGGAGAGTTTAGAAGGGGTTAAATACCAGCGGTATAACATCTTTTGAAGGTTCTCCTTAACGTATAGCATGCCATAAAGTTCCAATTTACTTCTCATAGGTGTTCCCATTGGCTCATCTCTATTTTCATCTCTATGTTGTAACCAAAGTCTTGGGCCCATGTGATCATTGCAGACTTAACCTCCTCCTCCTTGACTTCCCAGTATATTTCGGAGAGGGTTTTAGTTTTAGAATTTACTAGATCTGATTCAAATCTGGAAGTCTCCGTTGAAAATCCTCTTTTTTATCACATTTGAAGGTTTCAAATAATTGATAATATTGCAACCAATCCAAGACTTGATCTCTTAATTCTTCAAAATTTTTAAATTTTAACTGGTTCTCTTCCTCTATTAATAATGATTTATAGACAGGCCAATTTCTGTTTGTGTTTTTCCTTTTAACTGCAAGAGCTTCAGTTGGCAAGATCCACCATGGAACCTTAGGCTCGAGAAGGTCCTTATATTTTTCCCAAATGACACAGAGGGAATTCCTGATGACATGATTCAAAAAATTCTTACGAACTTTAACCTTTCTGTAGCCCAGGTATGCATGCCAGCCGAACCTGTTGCTGTACCCCTCCAGGTCCAACAGTTCTGGATTTTTGAGTGTGCACCACTCCTTTAACCAAGTGAGACAGGTTGTCTCATAGTACATTCTAGGTCTGGCAGAGTTCCCTGATTCAGACATAGCGGGGAATACTCACTTAATACAAGCAAGGATCTTTGTGCTAAATCCAGCATGTCGCTGGAGGACTGAGGAGTACCCACAGTGCTGAACCATGGCTTCATAAACCACAGTTGGACAGATTTCCCTGTATCCCACATAGTCACCATTTTCTGTACCAATAGCTTTGAAGAAGGACTTCTCTTCTTAATTGTAACATATACCTCCGTGTTCAAATGTTCAATGTTTTATCTCCTCCATATGTCTTTTTATGTAATCTGCTTTAAATTTCTCATGTCATATTATTCCTTCATTCAGTAGCTTCAATATTTTTGCATGGTGTCCTTTAGAAGTGCCAAATAGTAATCATTTGCTTTTATGTCAGTGGATTTTGCCTGCTATCTGTAGTGCAAACACAACTCTATCCCATTCTGTAGACTCCTTGGATAAAGAGTGCTCAATTCTCAATAATGTCATTCTTAACTTAGAATTTTAGTTTCTGCTAGTATTAGAAAATGGCCAAAGTAAATGGAATAATTAATAATAAGAGATTTAAAGCTACACATTAGTTTCTGCAGATGAGTTTAAATACCTTTGATGTCAGTAGCTGAAAAAAAATGTGATTCTAAAATCTGAATGTTGTGATTTTGTATGGCCATTTATGGCTGCCATATAACCAGAATGTAGTTGTTGATTTGAATATTATAAATTATGCACAAATTATGTCAAAATTAAGTCCCGCTGAGTTCAATGGGTATCACTTCCATGTAAGTTCATATACATCATATTTCAACCTTAGTCTTGGATTTGCTAACAAAACTATAATCCATAATAAGGCATGGTATGTGGGAGTAGATCAAACACCTCACCTTGATAGAGTAAGTTGGCATGCAAACAACTGGGCCATCATGATGGTGTGGTGTTCTGTGATGTCTTTTTAGGGTGGCAAAATCAATGAAAGTCCCCGTGTATGAAACACCAGCAGGCTGGAGGTTCTTCTCAAATCTGATGGATTCAGGTCGATGCTCGCTTTGTGGAGAAGAAAGCTTTGGCACTGGTGAGACAACATATGTTCTATGAAGTAAAACTATATCAAATGCAATTCCATTGTGGTTTATTGAGAATTCTACATTTTAATCTAAACCTACATTGTGACAACCAAACCAAATGCTGCTTAGCCACCACCTATGGTGGTCTTCTAGGGTCTCATTTAAACATTGTAGTTTCCTGCCTGTATTGGAAAAAAATACATGGTAAATGGGCTACTTCATCTTGGTGGCTAAAAAGTGTGAAGGCTTGCATTTGTCCATAATCTGAAAAAAAAAATCCTTTCTATTGCACAATTGATCAGGAATCTGTCAAATGCCTTTAAAAAAACTCAAGCTTTTAGATATTTTCAGAAGTACAAACTGAAAGAGATAGCTCATATAAATTCAATGATATGCTTCTCGCTAACTGTTATGGGTAATCAGCTTGCCATTCCCATCCTATAACACCAAAAATGCATCAGATCTAACCTCGGTCTTTCAATCATTTATTTTTTAATGCTTTGTTTACTAGCATTAACATGCAATGAAAATACTTTTTTTACATATGAATTTAAAAACACCCATTTCCCCCCTCATAAGCATGCCTAACTTCAGTAAAATCAGTGTGTATGTTTTGTTGTTTGTTTCCAGAAAATATTTTTTTAGTTCAGATGGGCAGCTATTTATGAGACCTGTTCATAAGGCTGCTGGGTTGAAGCCTCTGCAAATATTCTTAAGATAGTATTTGGCTTTGCATTAGTCATAGTAGCAAGATGAAAGAGTCAAAGTTTCAAACTGATGGTATTGTAGTGTATAATATGCCTAACATGTTTTAACTATGTGTTTGCTTGGAGTCCTTGGGTGATAACCAAGTAAAGAGTCGACCCACTAAAATCAATGGACTTACCGGTAACTCACTTGATTTCATTGGGTTTACTCAGAGTATGACTAATATTTAATATCACCCTGTGTCTCAGGGTTGCCCCTGCTGATCCTGCATTCTCAGTTCTGTATTTGAGAGGATTTCCTCATATTGAGTGGGCTGCTTTGTAGTCAAGCCAATAGGAAAGAATGGGATTTCCATCTGTTCCATCTGTGTTTACATGTCTGGGAGGTTGTAAGGTTTGTTCTCTCTCATCACACGAGAGAAAGTAAAACTCAACTACCACAGGAAATGAATGGGACGCGGGTGACACTAGGTTAAACCACAGAGCCTAGGGCTTGCCGATCAGAAGGTCGGCGGTTCGAATCCCCACGATGGGATGAGCTCCCGTTGCTCGGTCCCTGCTCCTGCCAACCTAGCAGTTCGAAAGCACGTCAAAGTGCAAGTAGATCAATAGGTACCGTGTTTCCGTGTGCTGCTCTGGTTCGCCAGAAGCGGCTTGGTCATGCTGGCCACATGACCTGGAAGCTGTCTGCGGCCAGTAAAGCAAGATGAGCACCGCAACACCCAAGTCATCTGTGACTGGACCTAACGGTCAGGGGTCCCTTTACCTTACCCTTTACCACAGGAAACACAAGCTGTGTAGAAGCTTTTCTTATTGCAATGGAAGAGGACAGCTTTTGTTATTTTTAAGTAGCTGTCAATAGTTATTTAGTTAGTAAAAATTTATATTAGCACTTTATTAAGAAATGTCATATAAGTATGTGTACTGAACTGTAAACATATGATTGGTTATATAAAGAACACTTTGGAGATTGAGATTAGCAGTAATGTATAAATTTAAGGTGGGGCTTTCCCCTCCCATGATTACCTGTTTTAGCAATATGAGCCTTTTCTTTTCTATGTTAGCATTTGGTTTTCACAACATTTCCCCATATGTTCTCCATATCTGGCAACTCAGCCAAATACCAATAATAAATTCTTTACCCACATTGGACAATAGAGGCATACTGTGGCAGTTTCATGCCATGCTGGTCTAAACTTTCTAATTGCCCAAAAAGTGATTTGCCTTTCTCTATGATTAAATGTCCTGCAAAGCTGTACCCAAACAACAATTACAGGTAGGTAGCCATGTTGGTCTGCTGTAGTCAAAACAAAATAAAAAATAAAAAAATTCTTTCCAGTAGTACCTTAGAGACCAACTAAGTTTGTTCTTGGTATGAGCTTTCGTGTGCATGCACACTTCTTCAGATACAACGTCAGCTTGTTTATCTTAGTAAACTGTAAACTTTCAGAAATGTAAAGCCTAGATTTAAAGGAGACTTCAGCCTGGTAAAAGGACAACTGGGGGTTTTTTGGGGGGGAGGTGCCACTTGGCTGTGTTCTCAGGCTTGCTTTCTGGCAGCAGATCCTGGAGGTCAGCTCATGCTATTTAACTTATTCCTTTTTTGTAGCAGCAGAAGGGAGTTTGTCAGATGGAGTTAGTAAGTCGTGGGCATTATGAACAATGACTTGGGCTTTGGAAAAGAAGGTGCAGCAACAGCCATCACTGCCCAAAGTTTCATCAGCAAACTGTTAATCACTGTTAAGAAAGCTGTGCACATGATTTATATGTTTGATCTAATCCTCCTTGGCAGCAACAGGAATAATTTTTTACTTCATCTCCAAGCTTATGCGAACTGCAGATAGGTCCTTGTGTAGTAAATTGAATATGAAGAAGTCCTAAATAAGGAGAAAGAAATGGAGCCGTGCTTCTTATAAACTAGTGATATATTTTGGATAACCCAGCAACTCATAATTGAGGATTTGCCCAGGCATGTGAGAGGAGGGATGCCGAGCCTGGGGGCCAAGAGGAAGGCACGAGAAGAAGTCTGGTTGAAAAGGGGGGTATCTGTGGCAGGTCAACACAGTACCCTAGATCAGGGACACACTCGGGGATCCTCAAGAGCTACTTTATTTCCAAATAGGGACTAGGGCATCAGAGATTGCCATACAAATTGTCATCCCCTCCCCCCCCCAAAAAAAGTTGCTGCCATTTTGATACTGAAGAGGCATTATTCAGCTGGCAGCTCCTGTATGTGGAAGGAGTCAAAGAGTTGTAAACACCTCTGAATGCCACAGAGGAAGCTGCCTCAACTGTGAAAGAAAGGGGAGAACAGGAGAATTTTGATGGGAAATTCAGCGCTTTGCCCCTGATATATTCAACATAAGATATTGGTAAGACATACAGCAGAGAAATAAAGATGATACAGGATGATGCAAAAAGTGATGAAAGACAGAACAGTAGATATAGAAATTATGAGCATGAAAGCAGCAGCAGAAACCTCAGGAATAAATGACATTGCACAGAACAAGAACAACAATAATAACTTTTTATTTATACACCTCCCTTCCCTGCAAAACCGGGCTCAGGGCGGCTAACACCAATAAAATCACAACAAAAACATAAAACAATTCATTAAAATACAATTTAAAATTTAATTTAGACTGCAGCCTCATTTTTAAGTAGCCCACCAATCACACCAAAAGAATGAAACATCAGGGTTAAACTGAAACCAACCCAAAGGCCAGGTGGAACAGCTCCGTCTTGCAGGCCCTGCGGAAAGATGCCAAATCCCGCAGGGCCCTGGTCTCTTGTGACAGACTGTTCCACCAAGTCGGGGCCAGTACTGAGAAGGCCCTGGCCCTAGTTGAAGCCAACCTAGCATCCTTGTGGCTCGGGACCTCCAAAAAGTTATTATTTGAGGACCTTAAGGTCCTACCCGGGACATACCAGGAGAGGCGGTCCCCTTAGGTATAAAGAATTATCAGTCCAAGAACTTAGTGTTTGCATTCTGATTTTTCATAACTAATGTGGATTCTCTGCATTGTTCCTTCATTTCCCACTGTGTGAGATCTTTGCATATTACATGTTAATTTTTCATGCACTCTTGTGTTTTGAGGAATTAGAAAATTGTGAACAGAATTTTCCCCCATCTGGGTGGATTACAAATACATCAAAGCTTTTTCTGAAAGAAGACCTCTGTTACCTAGTATAACAATAATTCTTAATTCAACAGTCAGGCAATACTGTACATTTATTAGGATCAACCAAAATGTCACAAATAGTGAGCAGGTTTTCTAGAACACAGTGATAAGCATATCTATTAATTTGTAACCTCTGTTTGATGTTTCTGAATCCATCCATTCTTATCAAACAACTTTGGATCAAGTTGGGTTGTTGTTTTTAAACAAAAATGACCTGAACACCAGGAACACAACTGGAAAATAACAGAGGCTGTACAGATGTGCCATTTTGATTTAACTTCTTGGCCTAAGGTATTCTACTTAACAATAGTATGGATCTTTTCCAGGGAACAGAGCCAAGACTCTAATCCCCCTTATAAAGTGAATTAAGAGCTACTATACACCAAAACCTTTATTTTCCATATTCAGTATTATATTTTAACATGCAATGTAATTTTTTATATTTTTCTCTTAGGATCCGACCACATTCGAGAGAAGGATGGACTTTGGGCTGTCCTAATTTGGCTGTCAATCATAGCAGCTCGAAAACAGAGTGTGGAAGAGATTGTCCGAGAGCACTGGGCAAAATTTGGCCGCCACTACTACTGTAGGTGAGAATGGCTGTTCTATGGAAGAGTCAGTTGCACAATGCAATGAAGAGAGAGAGAGAATGCAGTGCCTATAGGACCATATGCTCTTAACAAATTATAAATTATAAAAGTAATCATTCATATGTAGAGGTGATTATGGTCAAACCACAACCGACAGCTTCAATCTACTACAGATATATGCAATGCTGTTTTGTGTTTTGGTAATGAGAAAGGGGGGGGGCATTGTAAAACTCCTGCAGGCAGACATGGATTTGGTATGAATTATTTTGTACGTGCTCTGATCCATGGGGTCACGAAGAGTCGGACACGACTGAACGACTGAACAACAACAAATTTTGTAGATTACAGCCAAGGCATGGAGTTTGGTTTAGAATCTTTCAAAAGAAAGCAAGGCCAAACAAACTATTTTAATATGAATGGTATGTTCATAAAACTAGAAAATTTATTAATAAATCATCTTGTGCCTTTGGGAAAGCAATGTTATTATAGGAGCTGTGGCAGAACAAAAGAGTTACATGCAGTCCTTAGCAAAAATTGGAGAACTCTTTAGGCACTTATTGTGTAAAGAGATTGTGGCCAGCACTAGGACCCCATCAGCTCCTGATAATATTTTGCCCTCTGAGGTCGCTTAGGTATCCCTCTAATACACGCCCCATAACTTGCTGTTCCCAGTCATACAAGGAAGTTAAAATTGTCTCCATTTCAGATATATTTTTCTAGCCAATGAGATTATGCCAGAAATTAACATGTAAAGCAAGGAATAAAGTCATTTGTCCAAATTGTACTTGGTTAATGTGGATGAAAGCATGGTGCTTTCAACCTGCCTGTGGAAATTTATGGAAAGTGTGAATCTATGATGCATAAACCCAAGGCTCCGGAGACAGAGGTCTGTCTTTAACCTCTTGCTCAGAGGCTTGGAGGCTGTAGTGCTGGGCAGAGTTTGGGAGGTGGCAAAGAGCTTCCTCAAGGTTTAGTGTGTCAAGAAATGACCTTATGCCTTAGCAACTTTCTATGTGCATTTTCATAGATTTGTAGTGCATTGGTTTCATTTTTCCTGCCAACGTATTCTCCATTAAACTTTACAAGTAGGACCTGCAACAAAATGTTGCAGTATGTAGTTCTCCTGGTCAGGATGCCAGCCAGCCACACCATATTCAAGTCTCCCCTCCCCCTCCACACAACCCCTGTTTTCCATTTCCCCCTTTCCACAGTGAGGGCTTATCCACACTTCTGTTTGCCTTGCCACTTCCCCCACGGAAACTTGTGCATTAGTGCTGAATCAAAACCAATGGCAATGGGGTTTTTCACAGAGGGCCTTTTGTTCTGATTTAGTGCTAAATTGCCAGGGGAAAGCAGCAGGGGAACAGCAAAACTGGATCCTGCCTAAAAAGCACGGGACAAGCGGGAAACTGCTCAGATTCAGGCTCCCTAGTCGCGGGGCAAGCGCAAGTCAGCATTTCATGCCAACTGAGCATGCTCAGTCTTCAGGTCTTGGCTCCCAGTTCCTCTCCCCTTGTTTAGGGTTTTTCCTTTAACAATTCAGCACTTCTACAAACCTTCCTCTTGTGCATGAATGCTGTTATTTTCTCTACAATCACACTTGAAGGGTGAGTTTGCTGTTAGTACTGTATCAGGCATTTGGTGTAGACTGACCCTTGCCATGGATACACAGGTTTTTAATACGTTGTTATTCCGCATGTTTCTGCTATTCTTTTAATTCCTTCAATTCAAGATTTGATTATGAAGCTCTGGATCCCAGGACAGCATATTTCATAATGAGAGACCTGGAGGCTTTGATCACTGACAAATCTTTCAGTAATCAACAATTTGCTGTTGGAAGCAATGTCTACAGTGTGCAAAAAGCAACCAGCTTTGAATATGTGGATCCTGTTGATGGGACTGTGACCAAAAGACAGGTAGGAAAGGCAAATAAAGATATGTGGTATGAAGAGAAGACCCCCCCCCAATTGGATGAAGGTGCATTTCACCACAGAGCTCTTCCTCAAGAAGCTGTCTGCACCCAGTTTACAGGAATCACCTCCCCAGCTCCATGCATTATAGCCCATCCTATTCAAGAGTTTTCTGACTCTCAGATGAGTATATTCAGGGGGTGAGGGTCTGCTGTAATGGGAAGGGAAGAGAGAAAACAACTTCCACCAGCCCAGACAGTCTTAACTCTGGATCCAACCAAGTAATTTGTACATGTAAATAAAACTGCTATTAACAGTAACTGAAGCTGCAGCTAGCACATGGATAGCTTTCAATTGCATATGTTGCAAACTAGCACAGTATATTCTGACTTAGTATAGAACTATGTTAAATGAGTAAATACAAGAAAGTTTAAGTATTCTTATCCCTCCCCTATAATTTCAGCTAATTAACATAAGAAGAATAGACAAATTACAATAAAGCAAAAGAACTGTACAGCTGGGAATATGCATACTGAAATTGATCATTCCAGAACACCACAAAATCTATGCATGTGTTTCATTCTTGTTCTTTTTTCATTCTGCTGTGATATATTAATTTAGATAAAGTAGTTATATTCCATGTTTTGTTGAATTTATTAGAATGGAGTTGTTCTCTTTTTCTGTACAAAATCTTTGCAGCTATAAGATTAATGAATATTCCTGTGAAGCAGCTGTTAGTTGACAGAATGTTCTCAAAAATGCTGTTTGCACCATCTATAAACTGTATTTACTTTTAACAGGGGCTAAGGATAATTTTCTCGGATGCATCCAGGCTCATCTTCAGATTAAGTGCTTCTAGTCATGTGAGAGCCACTCTCAGGATCTATGCAGAAAGCTATGAAAAGGACCCCAACAAACACGACAAAGAACCGCAGGTAAGTGCAGTTGGAGATTTCTTTTCCTACAAATTGCATGCCTTGTAGGTGAGAGGAAGCCCCAAAGAAAATCAGATAGGTTGGACTTTCCACTGTATTGCCTGTGACATACAGTTTGCATTGGCTGTGAAGAGGACCTGTGATGAGCATGAGCTGTTCCTGGAGATCAGATAGCATGACCACACCTGAAATGTAGAAGTTCTCAAGTTCCATTTGTACACAGGGGTGTCTTACCGCTTAGATGCTAGTGGCGCAGGGCACCAGAGCGCAAGGTTCTGGAGGGCGCCATGCCAGGCGAGAGTCTGGGGAACACCTGAGCATCGGCTTGGTTTTCCCGCTTTTAGCCTGCAGGCACTGAATTCTCTGGGGCACCAGAAGGCTAAAAGGGGTCCCTCTGCAGTCCTCGCCCCAAGCAACTGTGTGTGAGACTTGCTCCCCAGAAAGTGTGCCTTGTCTTGCTACCTGTGGTTTTTGTTTTTTGTTTTTAAAAAGAATTTATTGGTATTTTCCATAACAAATAATACCATCACCCACCCACATTTATACAAAACAAAAACAAACATAACCACGATTCTTCTTCTTTTTTACACACATACAGAAAAAAATTCTTGTTTCGAATCTTTACATTTGACTTCCCCTGCCTTCTCTCCTTCGGTTCCCAAACCAAATTCTATTTTAATAACTTCATCTCTCAAAAAATTGAATTCATTTCAAAAAGAAATTCAAATCTAAACAATCATCTTGAATGAAAAAAAATCATCTTAATCCATAGTATTTAATAACATAACTTTATATCTTAACAAATTATTCTTATATCAAATCTAAACTGTTCTTCTTTCCCTTAAACTGCTGCTAATAACAAAAAATTTCAAAATATCCCTTTTCTTGTTAAAAATTAAAATAAAACTTAATGTCTTAACCCTCCGATTTCAGATTACCATAACAAAGCATTAATATTCTGTACTTAACACACTTCACCCTATCCCCCCTCTGTCCAATGTCCTTCTCCATCTTTCACCGGAACCACTCCTCAAATTGTCCTCTTTTCTTGTACGTCCACAGAACCAGACACAGTCCCCAACAGTCCTTGCATCGAGCATCAGGATACACTGTTCATCTTCCTTCGGCTTCTCCCATTCAATGCTGCATTCTTCTTCTATTTGTAAATATCTTAATTTCTTGCCCTTCGCTCCCGAGCTCTCACCTCGGGGGCTGGATATAACATTTCTAGCCGTCCCCGGGCTGCCACCACCGAAGGACGTTTCTTTTTCCGGGAGTCGCCATGCCGTCTCTCTCAGTTTTTCAATCATCTCCTTCAGCTCTTTGCCAAGGCTTTCTTCCATAGTATCGAATATCTGAAAGGTCTCCTCTGTGGGAAGTAGATTTTTCTTCATATCCCCACTCAAAACCTTCAATTTCTGATTAAGCAGTTCCAGTTTCAATATAATAATCCTTTCTTCATCAGTTAGTCCAGAGTTCAAAACAATTTCAAAAACAAAGCCCAACATGGTGAGGACGGGCATAGGTATCAAATTTCAGTTTCTATTTCAATGTTATCCATCTTATAGCAGTAATTTTCCACTTCGGTTCAGAGTTTTCGCAGCCATTTTCTCTGAAACCGGGGCGCAAAGACCAAAACTTTCAAAAGGAATATTCTCCATCCTCTTCCTCCCCAAAGGGAGATCTATAAAGTCTCACTCATAAAAAAATCTTAACAATGTAGCCATCCAGTAGCAACAGTATCACAGACCGTTATTTTCTTGCCACCGAAGGGAGGGAGGCAGACTTCCTTTATCTAAAGCCTCCCGGATCGTTAAGTCTTTAAGCTCAGCAGTTAATCCAATCAAGTACTCACGACCTCCGGGCTTCTTTTCCTTTCATCTCTCAGGGAGAACGTCGTCGCTCGTCACGGCCAGTACTCGCCGCTTTTCCGCCCGGTTGGGGCATTTCCCCTAATGGCCCGGCTCCGCGCTCCCTTCACCCCCACTCCCCCTTTACAGGGGGAACGAGGGAAGGGTGCGTAGCCTAGCGGGCCCGCCGGGGAGCCCGAGGCGCGGGACGCTCTTCCCGCGCCTCACCGGAGCCCCGCGTAGCGGTGGCGGGGCTCCAACCCCCGGGCTGGACTGGGTCGCCTCGCTGCCGAGGCAACCCAGCGACCGCCCGTGATGGCGACCTCGCCGGAAGTGCTACCTGTGGTTTTTGGTCTCTCCTCAGCCCCTCCCCCCAATCTATTCATATTCCTTTCTCCCTAATCTCCAATATTACATTTTCCCCACCACCCAGTGACCCAGAAGCTCCTTTGCTGCCCGTGTGCGCTGAGGACTAGCCATGTGGCTGGTGCCCTCGGGTTGCCCGAGCTCAGGAGTCCACCTCAAACGTGGCACCAGCAGCTTGTCTCACGGAGGAGCCTGCAGCACTGGTGAGCAGGCTGGCCAAGCTGCGCTGAGGCTGCAGGGGGTGGGCAGGCGAGCTGCCTCCTGGCACCTTTTGCCCTGTGCCTGGACTCACCGTGGCAGCTGTGTCCAGAAGCCCGCTTTCCATTCCTCCTCTGCTTCTCCACCACTGACCACAATGTTGACCCCTTGGGAAACCACACGTCAAGACCGCCTGGCTGGCCCAGCCCTGCCCAACAGAACTTATTGCAGCCTCCTTGACAGCATCTGCCCCCACTTCCCAGGCTGACTCATCCAATCCCCCAGCCGGGCCCTAAATAACACATTGGTACACATAGACTTTAAGACTTCAATACTTAATTGGCTGAAGAAGGAAGAATTTCCGAAACAGGGCCTTGTCCTGGTGCTTTGTTTCTACTCGACACACAAATACTAAGAAATAAATTTACAAGAGACTTGTAAAACTGCAATTAATCAAACCATTACTGTGGCCTGAGTTCTTGTTACTCCATTATTTCCTGGGCCCTGGAATGTGGCAGAACAAAGTGGGAGAGTGGGCACACATGCTGAGAAAACAGGCTCCACAGCGCCGGCTTACCTTTCTCTCTCTCGCAGTGTACAAACACCAGGCCCACCTGTGTAAAGGATCTGAGGTGGGAGGGGACCACACACTGGCTCGCCCAGCTCAGGGGAACTTTCCCCTTGTGTTGCTTTCACTGAGGGAGAGAGGGGTTTGCTCATTATCCCCCTCTGCCTTGCTTTGGGTGCTTGCTGGAAACCCTCCCAGGAGCCAAGGAAAAATGGTAACAGCTCTTTTCCATCCCTGCACACTTTAAGTAGTAACTCTTAAAGCCCACGTAACTGCAGAGTAAGTCCCAGACCTGCTTCTGAGTAAATTAGGATCAGCACCGTGTACTACCATATTTACTTGAGTCTAATGTGCCATCAAATCGAATGAAAACCCTAATTTTCGCAATTTGGGAAAAAAGGTGCACATTAGACTCAAGTTGGTTAGAGCAGTTTGCTGATAATGCCAAGGTCACAGATTCAATCCTTGCATGGGACAGCTGCATATTCCTGCATTGCAGGGGTCTGAGCTACATGATTCTCAGGGTTCCTTCCAACTCTACAATTTTATGAAATATGGCATATAACACAACTATATTCTGTTCTTGCCATATGGAGAAGCCTTCTTGTGGTTGTATTTTAAGTATTTTAAGGTTGTTGGAATGTATTAACTGGACTTAAGAATTGCCTACACAAAGGAGGCTAATCTCTTCACATGAGCAATCAAGTGAAGAAAGGACAAGATAGAAAACAAGATAGAAAGCACAGACCGCATATGGAACTTAGAACATTCAAATCATGCAGAAAAATTAACATCCCCAAATACTTGGATTTTAAGTTGAGCTTTCAAATAAAGTTTTGTGTTTATTTTTTCCCACCTTTCTACGGTTACTTGAAGTTATACATAGCTTGATGGTGTCAGGCTTCAAGGAATCAGTTTCCTTCCCTGTGGCAGTAGATAAGCAGAACAAAGTAAAAGGAGTCTTCTTATCAGTTAGAAACTATTATTAGAAATAATCACAGCGAGAGAACAAAAAAACACATCTCCTAGTAATGGCGGTGCTCCCAATTAAGTTCACTCCCCCCTCCGTCCCTACATCTCTCCTACATCTTGTAATCTGATCTTGGAGCCTCTGTGCTTTATGTTCTGTCACTTTCTGAGCTCTTCAGGACTTTGGGGAAGGGGGGTGGATACTATCCAGAGACTGTGAATCTGTTAACTCTCTTCTAGTGTTTCTTCTGCTATCTGTTCTCCATTCAGTATTTCCCAGCCTCTGCCTTCTGAACTATGTCCCTTTGCAAACCACTATTCCAAATCTATACTGTCTTCCTGCTGCTGAGAAGATCCCACCATTCTTCCTCAGTGCAGCCCTCTTCAGCACGATCCCTGACAGATGATCAACTTCACTAGATTGGTATATAAATTGTGGCTTCTGGCTCATCATTACCAGTTAAGGCCGTTGCCTGTTTTAGTCTGTGGGAGCAGAAACAGAAAAGTCACATGGCATCTAAAAATCTTAAGTTTTATTTTGCTATAAAATATAATGGGCCAGAATTCACCAAATTAGAAGTGTTGTGTATTGACGTTCTCCCCCCTAGGCCACTAGGGGTGTTGTGTATATAGTTTCACTCTGCCTACTGTGGCTGCAGTTCTCACTCAGGTCCGCACATGCAAATGAAGGATTGAGAGTGCCGCTCATGGATTGGGTAGCTAGAGAGAGAGTTGTTACTGTTGCATGTTACTGAGTACTATATAAGCAGGCTGGCTCAGCCCTTCAGTTCAGTTCTGTTCCAGCCTGAGAATAAAGAGAGCTGCTTGGAGAATCACTGTGTCGTCTGCTATGTCCACCCACTATTTAATACTGGCGACGAAGATGGGATTTGATGAACATCAGAGCACAGCCAGATTCAGGACACTCACTGAGCGAAATCACTGAGCTGAAACACTGAGCGAAATCACTGAAGGGAACCCAATTCAGAGCTGACTGTTCTGGCTAGAGCACTGTGTTCCATCCATCGCCCACCACGTCGGCATCGGACCCATGGCTTCATTCGTGCCTCTACCGCCATTTGCCCCAGCTGCTGAATCATGGGACTCATACCTCGCTCGGTTTGAATGCTACCTCCAAGCAAATGAGCTGACAAGAGGGTCAGAGGAGCGGAAGCGAGGCCTCTTCCTCAGCCTCTGTGGGCCCGAGATGTTCGAGACGGCCCAAGCTTAGGTCGCACTACTAGCACTCCAGGCAGCGCCGTGGGACGTGCTACAAGAGAAGCTACGCAGCCACTACACTCCAAAGCCGTCCGAAATTGCTGCCCGCCATGCGTTTTACCACTGGAACCAAATAGAGGGGGAGTTGATCAACAGCTACATTGCCACCCTCTGAAAGGCCACTTCTGCACTACGAGTTCCAAGACTTAGACGATGCCCTGATGGATTGAATCGTCTGCAGAGTCCGGGACAACTGTCTGCAACGGCGTCTTCTTGCCAAGCCAGACTTCACACTGCAGAAGGCCATCGAGGAGGCCGCGGCCTCAGAAGCTGCTGAACTCTCTGCCCAGGAGATCCGTAAGGCCAGCAGCCCGCATCCTGCTA
Source organism: Lacerta viridis (assembly GCA_900245905.1). Classification (NCBI taxonomy): domain Eukaryota; kingdom Metazoa; phylum Chordata; class Lepidosauria; order Squamata; family Lacertidae; genus Lacerta; species Lacerta viridis. The sequence goes on along the minus strand of OFHU01001496.1, from coordinate 489,108 downwards.
AGAAGCCAATTGCAGTGCACCATGAGGAGGCTAGCAGTGATGAGGCGTCCTCCAGTGAAGACGATGGCATGCACCAGATGAAACAGGAGCGTGGGAAGTTCAAACAGAGGTCCAAGGACCAATCAGAATGTGCTGGCTGTGGAGGCAACCACCCCCGAGTCAAGTGTCGATTCAGAGACATCATCTACCAGCGATGCTCCAGAAAGGGCCACATTGCTAAGGTCTGCTACGGCCTCTTCACCATCTCGCAAGTCCAAGTCGTCACCCGGGTCCACAAACAGTAGCTGTTTCGCTCTCACCAACTGCTGCTGCTCATCCGGAACCACGATTGGACAAACCGACTCACCTATGCGACACAAGCTACATGTCACAGTGCTCATCGAAGGAGCTCCATGTGACATGGAGATCGACACTGCGTCTGCCCTGTCCGTTGTGTCCTGAAGCACCATCAAAAGACTCGTGCCCAAGGCATCTAAGAGACAACTCGACCCACACTGCATACACCTGAGAGACTACCAGGGAAACGACATTCCTGTGGTAGGCGTCGGCCAGTTCCGGGAATTTTTCAGGTCTGCTCCGACTGGTGGTGGTCGAAGGCTTGCGCCCTAGCCTCGTAGGGTTAGAATGGTTTGGCGCCCTTGGCCTGGAAGTCACCAGCATCAACTGCATCTCCAATGCAGAGGTTGAGGCCCTAATCAAAGACTTTGCTAAGGTTTTTGATGGCACATTGGGCCAATATACAGGCACAAGCATCTCCTTCAGCCTTGATCCGCAAGTCGCCCCCATCAAGCTAAAGCTGCGCCAGATCCCATTTGCCCTCAAAGCTAAGGTGGACCAACAACTTGACAAACTAATCGCGCAAGGTGTTTTGGAGCCGGTTGACCACACCAAGTGGGAAACACCTATTGTCACGCCTGTCAAGCCGGATGGGTCGGTGAGAATATGCACAGACCACAAGTGCGCCTTGATGGCAGAAAGTGAGGAGGAATTAAAGAACCTTTTAATGAGGGTGAAAGAGGAGAGCGCAAAATATGGTCTGAAGCTCAACATAAAAAAACTAAGATCATGGCCACTGGTCCCATCACCTCCTGGCAAATAGAAGGGGAAGAAATGGAGGCAGTGAGAGATTTTACTTTCTTGGGTTCCATGATCACTGCAGATGGTGACAGCAGTCACGAAATTAAGACGCCTGCTTCTTGGGAGAAAAGCAATGACAAACCTAGACAGCATCTTAAAAAGCAGAGACATCACCTTGCCGACAAAGGTCCATAGTTAAAGCTATGGTTTTCCCAGTAGTAATGTATGGAAGTGAGAGCTGGACCATCAAGAAGGCTGATCGCCGAAGAATTGATGCTTTTGAATTATGGTGCTGGAGGAGACTCTTGAGAGTCCCATGGACTGCAAGAAGATCAAACCTATCCATTCTCAAGGAAATCGGCCCTGAGTGCTCACTAGAAGGACAGATCCTGAAGTTGAGGCTCCAGTACTTTGGCCACCTCATGAGAAGAGAAGACTCTGGAAAAGACCCTGATGTTGGGAAAGATGGAGGGCACAAGGAGAAGGGGACGAAGAGGATGAGATGGTTGGACAGTGTTCTCGAAGCGACTGGCATGAGTTTGGCCAAACTGCGAGAGGCAGTGACCTGGCGTGCTCTGGTCCATGGGGTCACGAAGAGTCAGACACGACTGAACGACTGAACAACAACAACACAAGTGCACGATCAACAAGGCACTTCAGCAGCACGCTTATCCAGTTCCTGTCGTCCAACACCTGCTGCATTCCCTGGGCGAAGGCAAGGTCTTTGCTAAGCTGGACCTTGCTCAAGCCTATCAACAACTGCCTGTCGATGACGCCACGGCTGAAGCTCAGACGATTGTCACCCACCGAGGTGTGTTCCAGTGCCGCCGGCTACAGTTCAGGGTGAGCGTGGCTTCTGGCATCTTTCAAAGCCTCATGGAGCGCCTCCTGCAGGGGCTTCCAGGCATGGTGCCGTATTTCGATGACATGTTGTTGTCCGCAGGCTCAAATCAGCAGCTGTTCGAGTGCCTCTACGTTGTGCTGACCAGGTTCCAGGAGGCCGGGCTCAAGGTGAAGAAAGAAAAGTGCCAGATTGCCATTCCGCAGGTGGAGTTCCTGGGCTACCTTATCAACGCCTCTGGTCTTCACCCAACGGCATCCAAAATCCGGGCCATCCAGGAGGCCCCGATCCCAAAGAACAAGACCGAGTTGCAGGCGTTCCTGGGGCTGCTGAACTTCTACAATATGTTCCTGCCCCACAAAGCAACGCTAGCCGAGCCTCTCCACCGCCTCCTCAGCATGAAGGCACCGTGGTCCTGGGGTCATCGGGAAACGGCGGCCTTCAACACAGTCAAGGCCCTCCTCTCATTGGACAGTGTGCTGGTACAGTACAGTGAAGCCAGGTCACTGGTCCTCGCCTGCGACGCCTCGTCCTTTGGCATCGGCACTGTCCTCTGTCACCAGTTTCCAGATGGAAGGGAAGCACCGCCGCCTACTTCTCTAGGACACTGTCTCCGGCTGAACAGAATTACAGCCAGCTCAACAAGGAGGCACTGGCACTTGTGGCTGGAGTGAAGAGGTTCCATGAATATCTCTACGGAAGAACCTTTGACCTCATCAAGCCACTCCTGGGCCTCCTCGCCAGTGATAGACCAACTCCGCTGGTCCTCTTGCCACGCATGCTGCGATGGACTGTCTTTCTGGCAGCCTACAGCTACCGGCTCATCCATCACCCTGGAAAATTGCTGGGCCACGCCGACGCCCTCAGTCATTGCCCTCTTCCAGCACTTGTGGAAGACCCAGCTCCTGCTTCATCGCTACTCCTGATTGAGGACCTACCAGCAGCACCAGTGTCAGCTGCCTCCGCATCTGCCCAGGACGGCACCATTAGATGTGTGCTTAACTGGGTGTGGAGGGGGTGGCCAGAAGGGCCCTTTGCACCAGAGTTCCAGCCATTTGCAACCAGACAGCATGAACTCTCGGCTCATTGCGGCTGCCTACTGTGGGGAGACCAAGTCGTGGTTCCCCAAAGACTCCGCCAGCGCATCCTCGAAGCTCTGCACATCGGCCACCCAGGGATCATCAAAATGAAGGCATTGGCTCAGTGTTATGGCTCTGGTGGCCTAACATGGACGATGCCATCACCTCTTGGGATGCCTCCTGTAAAGCGTGTCAAGAGTTGAGACCTGCACTGCTGGCAGCTAAGGGCAACACCTGTGAGACGCCCAAGGCACCCTGGTCGAGGGTGCACATCGATCTTGCCGGCCCCTTTCATGGCCAGACCTTTATGGTAGTGGTGGATGCCTATTCAAAATGGCTGGAGGTGACCCTGATGCCCTCCACCACTAGTGAAGCCATCATCTGGATACTGCGGAGCCTGTTTGCAACTCATGGATGTCCTGATGTCCTGTTCTCCGACAACGGACCTCAGCTCACATCAGGCACCTTTGAAAGGTACCTCTTGGGGCTGGGCATCCGCCATGCCCTAACGGCACCATTTCATCTGGCCAGCAACGGACAGGCAGAGAGAATGGTGCGCTCAGCAAAAGAGGCACCGGCATGCCTGGACCAGAGGGACTGGCATGAGCAGGTCACTGAATACTTGCTCGTGCAGCACATCACCCCTCATGCAGCCACAGGGTGGAGTCCAGCTGAACTGCTTATGGGCCGCTGCCTCAGGTCTCCGCTCGACCGGTTGCACCCGGACTTTGGGGTGGCCAAGCCCCCGGGCTGTGCTAACGCACCATGGTCTTTTATTCCAGGGGATAGGGTCTTTGCCCGAAACTTTGTGGGGGACATTCCTAGGGTGCTGGCCACGATAGTGGGAGTCACTGGGCCCCGCTCATACCAGGTGGCACTTGAGAACGGACGCTTGTGGCGCTGACACATAGACCAGCTAAGGTGCAGAGTTGGGAATTTGGACAATAACACTGTGTCCCCAACTGCTGCCTCAGCTCCGGAGCTCCACCTACACCTCCCTCACAAAGTGTGGACATGGAGCCAAGCCAAGCCGCTACAGTGGTTCTGCCTGATTCCCTTGAGACTGCCTTGCCTGATTTTATGCCGAGTCTGCTTGCGGCAGTTCCTTCAACAGCAGCGGAGCCAGGGAACTTGGGCTCAATGCCACCGTTGGTCGCACCGCAGTCACAGCAGGACTCGGGCAGCCAACCAGACTCTGATACTGGCCCTCGGCGGTCAGGTAGGGTTCCCAGGCGCCTGGCTTATTTAAAAGACTATGTTACTGACAAATTGCACACGTAATGCCGCATTGTAAATAGAATTAGTTATGCTTGCGAACTGGTAAAATTGAAACAGATACGCTATGTGCCTTACTGAACCAAGAAGAGTATTGCTGTATATAAGGGAACCATTATGATTGTAACCTAATGCCTTATCTCAGTGGGCAGGGGTGTTATGTATTGAAGTTCTCACCCCTAGGCCACTAGGGGTGTTGTGTATATAGTTTCACTCTGCCCACCGTGACTGCAGTTCTCACTCAGGTCCACACATGCAAATGAAGGATTGAGAGTGCAGCTCACGGATTGGGTAGCTAGAGAGAGTTGTTACTGTTGCATGTTACTGAGTACTATATAAGCAGGCTGGCTGAGCCTTCAGTTCAGTTCTGTTCCAGCCTGAGAATAATGAGAGCTGCTTGGAGAATCACTGTGTCATCTGCTATGTCCACCCACTATTTAATAAGAAGCATAGCTTTTATATATGCCATGATAATAAAGATGAGTAAGGATTTTTTGTCTTAACTAAGTTCAAACAAAAGGGCAGGTGATGCAAAAAATAAATAAATAAATATAATAAATGAAAAGGAGACCCACTCAAAAGAGGACAATGCCCAGCTAGTAAATAGAAAGCAAGATGAATAGTGTGCACTACATAGCATTTATGCTTGCTAATACAAGCATTTATGCATGTTCAATATGTGTGCATTTGCACATTGCGCCAAACCTGGAAGTGACCCAAAAAGGGGCAATATGGTGTGTGCGCAGGCTTTTTCAATGGTGTTTCAAATATGTAATTTCAGTTAAATGTGCAGTGCCTTGGAAAGCAACCCCCACATAAATGGGGGTTACCTGTAGTCAGGGTTATTTGATTGATATTCTCTGAGTGGGAGCTAATGACTTGAAAGATCTCTTCCTGCCTAAATGCAGAACCTTCCATTTGTCCCTATTGAAATTCATTTTGTTACTTTGGGCCCAGTTCTCCAATCTGTTGAGGTTATGTTGAATTCTGATTCTGGCTTCTGCAGCAATAGCTACCCCTCCCAGTTTGGTGTCATCTGCAAATTTGATGAGCAGCCCCTCAAGACTGTCATCCAAGTCATTTATAATGCTGAACAACAACGGTCCCAGAACAAAACCCTGTGGCACCCCACTTGTCACTTTTTGCCAGGATGACGAGGAAGCATTAATGAGTACACTTTGGGTTTATTTAAATAAATTATCCTTTAAATCTATTTAAACAAATTATCCTTACTTATCCTTACATGGTTGGGATCAGGTTGTACATCAGTGGCTAATTGGAGCTAATTTCTTCTACTTCTTTCCCTATTTCCTGAATAGAAACTAAGAACGCTTGTACTGGTATGCTGTAAAAGATTTTAGGCCCACAGACAAAAATCTTTACTGTTACAAACCTTTGCTTTTTGCCTATACAACTTAAGACATGTAAAATTACATCTATGTGCACATTATACAAGTTGATGTTAATTAGCGTCTTCATTTGTGACATGTTTTCATGGTAGGAAGGAAGGAAATACAAATACAGTGGTGCCTCGCAAGACGAAATTAATTCGTTCCGCAAGACTTTTCGTCTTGCGGAAATTTCGTCTTGCGAGGCACCGTTTCCCATAGGAACGCATTAAAATTTAATTAATGCGTTCCTATGGGGGGGAAAGTCCGGGGGCCCCTCCCGACCGGCACCGGAGCCGCGCCGCACTGTGTTTTAAGGCTGCAGTGAGCGAACAGCAGCCTGCTGTTTGCTTGCTGCAGCCTTAAAACGCGGCTCCGCGCTGCTCCGGTGCCCGTGGGAAGAGGCCGCGTTGGATCGCGCCCGGCCATCCAGGGAGCTGTCGGTCAGGAGGGGTGTTGTCCATCGCGTCCATCTTGGATCGACTGTGCCCAGACATGCACAGTCGATCCAACACCCCTCCCGACCGACAGCTCCCTGTATGGCGCGGGCGCCGCGTTTTAAGGCAGCAGCGATTGCTGTTCGCTTGCTGCAGCTTTAAAACGCGGCTCCGGTGGCGATGGGGGGGGGGCCGTGGGATCGCACCCACCATTTTGGATGGCCGGGCGCGATCCAACGTGGCCTCTTCCCACCGGCACGGGCACCGGAGCAGCGCGGAGCCGCGTTTTAAGGCTGCAGGAGGGAACAGCAGCGCCACGCGGCTCCGGTGCCGGCCTACAGTGGTACCTCGCCAGACAAATTCGTCTTGCGAAAAACAGCCATAGACGAATTCGTCTCGCGAGTCAACTAAAAACTCGCAAAACCCTTTCGTTTTGCGAGTTTTTCGTTGTTCGAGGCATTCGTCTTGCGGGGTACCACTGTATGTCAAGATTTATGTGCTGATGAGAAGCTTAGATGCTTCCCCTTTTTATTCTTCTTTGCTAGCATGCAAATCTAAATTAAAATTCAACATTTTTAAAATAACTTTCTGTCAAGCCAATTTGTCTGCAGAATTACTTAGCTAATGCATCCCAGTGATTCGCCACAATAATATTACAGTTGGGAAACATGAATACCAAAGTCCAAGCAAGTTTTGTATTCCTTGTATGGAAGAAATGTGAAGCAGCTTTGAGAGTCCTCTTGTATTTATAAACAAAATCTGCTCTGTTCTAAAGAGGAGGGAGGATTTCAGCAGAGTGCAGCCAACATCTGCAAGATCATACTTGCTTTACAGTTTTGTCAACTGGTGAGAAACTTTACAAGAAAATCCTTCTCAGGCAATGAGAGGGCAGTGTAGCACCTGAAATTTGGGTTGATCCTTATCTGCAGAATAGCGATCATGATTTACACCTTTGCTCTTAATGTAGATACTGAGAAATCAATCAGATGCTTAAAAAAGCTATATAAATGCTAGTTAGCATAGAATGCTGATTACTGAAAGAAAGTATGTTAAAAGAAAGCAGGTTAATTATCTGCTGCACATAGGACCTTTTCAAATTGCTGCCTCCCATACTCCCCCTCCATCTAGATTTTATCACAAGCCCTTCTTTTTGGAATATATCTGAAAATCTGGATTGAGGGGAGCGGAAAGTGATTTAAAGGAGAACATAATGTAGACAATGGAGAATTAATGAAGGTACACAAAACTATCCACATTAGAGAACAGTATGAATGAGTCCATAGAGAGGGAACGGAGGAAGCAGTATTAAAAAGAGAGAGGACCCTGGAGTGTGAAGCAGGCCCAAAGTAGCAATGAGCAGATCATTCTTTTTGAATCTGCTCACTAAGCCAGTGCTTTATATAAAAACAATAAACCAAGATGAAAATTTGTATTTAAGTATGTTTTCTATCACAAAATAAACATTTCAATACCTATTTTATCTCAATATGCACATTGCTCAATATGCACATTTGCATTATGGTATCTTTTTTTTCTATTGAGAACTGCATCAGAAAATTCAGAGAAGTAAAATCCAAAGGATCTTTATATTCTAATACACAGGCTAGGTCAGTTTCACACTGAAATTCAGAGAACTCTAATTTCTTAAGCATCCCCAGTGGAAGGGAGCTCTTCTTTAAGGGTCTGTCTGCTGTGAACTGGAAAATCATCCTTTGCACCAGGACACTGGAATCACAATGTTATTCTCTCAAATTTACAGCACCTGGAACACTTAGCCTTTAGATATCACCATATATGTTTGTAGAAAACAAACTGCAGTTTGATATCTAAAGGCTAAGTGTTCCAGACGCTGTAAATTTTAGAGAATAACATTGTGACTCCAGTGTCCTGGTATATAACTATGGGCATGGCTCAGTTCCTTGTGTCTTTCTGAACTCCAAATGGTACAGAGATTTCTGGGGGAAGGTTATGATGGGACAGTGCAGGCACTGAGAAGCCAGGGGTTCCTGCAGAGTGCTTGTAAAACAGGGACAAAAATAAAAACAAATAAGAAGCTGGGGAGGGAAAGGCAAGGAGGAAAAGAGCCACCAAATTTAGCTGGAAATTCTTCTTAAAGTCTTATTTATTGACAGATTATTTATTGACAGAGGGACTTGACTAAAACAAGGGGAGGAAATATGTACCTGCATTGTTGGTGGGATTTCTCCTTTCCTGCCATAACTGGTGGGTGCAAAAATGTGGTGGTAGGGCCCACAAAGGAGTTATTTTGTATGTGGGGTCTAAACTTTGATGGAGGCACTTCCGGCTTCCGACGATGAGATATGGCGGCCTCCTAAGAGATCAGACAGCCCGTCGTGCTAGTAATTCAGGGTTAAATTAACCCTGACCACTACCCCCCAGGGTAGGGGGGGCTGCGCCATCTGCAGACCATCCATTATCTGCGCTCCGCAACAAGATGTGGAAGCAGGGGGATGCTGGGTGATATCCAAGGCATAAATTTGGCAATTCTCCAGTCTCATCAACCAGGAGTCCCTGTTTCTTAAAAATTAAAAGATTTGGGGGGGGGGAAACCAGGCACGTTCTGGATGGAAAGAGTTAAAAGAAAAATCTACTAAACTACACAGTCATTGAAGGCCAAGTTCCAGACTTCAAAAAGACTCATTTCTTGTTGTCTTGATGAATGAGGTGAGCGGCTGCCATACTTTTGTATTCGTTATATCTGCTATTTCATGATTTGGCGAACCTCACCAAGAAAGAATTAATTACTCAAAGGAAATGCAGGAGGTGTAAAATTAATTGGATGTATCGGAATCACAGTCCTCGGCAGAAAGCCCCAATCAAAAATTGGCAGAGCAAGATCAGATATGATCACTCGGGCTGAGCAAGATGGCAGCGGCAACTATGACACAGTAAGAAGAACGAAAGTAACTGTCTCCTTTAACGAAAGGAGGTGAGAGATATTTTGTATTTGAACTACAAAAACTATAGGGGGGGTGTACTTTACAAAAGATGCATTTGCTTACATGGAATATTGTTACATATAGCTTGAAAAGAGTGCAGCTATGGACTCTGGATGCCTGCTAGCTGTCTGAGGACCCCAGAGGGCTGGCATGGGTTTTTATGAAGAAATCTGAAACAATCTTTGTGTTATGTACTGATTGCCAAGTACATCCCTACAGTATATCTGAAACATCAGTGTGCTTAGAAAGATCAAAGACGTCGCTAATTAACTTCAACCTGGGATGAAAGCCCAGAGCCTCCTTAAAGCAAGAATCGGCAGGAAAAAGGAGGGGTGATCAAAAGAGGACTGTGTTTTTAAAATAGCAAGACTGAGAACAATATGGAAAAATTGCCCCTTACGTGACTATAAATAAGGAATGGTAAAATAAAAGGAGAGAGAGAGTTATACCAACAACTGATGGAGGAGATGACCAATATCAGCAGAAAATAAAGGATGGATATTAGCTCTTGAAATACAGAACAAGGGAAGTCCCTATTGAAATTAATGAAATTGGACTATATAATTGGATGTATTGTTTTTTGTTTTTTGAATTTGGAGAGATTTGGTTTAATTTGTTATCAGTATGAATGTGTTTTTTAATTGGAAAATGAATAAAAATTATTTTTTTAAAAAAAACTTTGATGGAGGTAATGTATTTATGGTGGTATTCCGGATGCTGTTGTTTCCTTCTGGTGCTTCTCAATAGCCATTTAACTGATGCACAGAAAGCATTGGTTTCTGTGAGATTGAGTGGGATGCCTGCACATTCCAGAAGTCCAATTCCTGCTGAATAGAGGGTGGGAACTACTTTTTTTTTATATTCCTGCCAGTAGGAAAGCTTAGGGTATACATGCAAACTATTTTTGCTGTTCACGGCCATCTCATATTCTCAGGCAAAATGGGAAAAGTTTTAGTCAATGTATTGTGGAAACACTTAAATGGCATTGCCTTCAGTTTGCATGATAAAACTAAATATTTTGCCATAGTTTTTCAGTGCACAGGATTGCTCCAATTTTAGAGTATTCCAATGTTTATTTCAAAAGTGCACTGCATAGTTACACATGTTCTTCTAGGGCATTTCCTTTCACAATTCCAGTAGTTTAAAAGTTTGGTCCTGTAAAGATTTAGCATGTAACATTGGACAGAGCCCCCATCATTACACTTGAACTGAATACAAGATGAAGTCTTTGCAGAACTAGCATGTGGCTCAAAGCAGCGGTGGGCTTGCACTCCATGAGATTGTCCTGGAAAAGAGAGCATAGTTCTTAACCCCAGCTTAGCAGAGATGGTGTGGTGTCTTGGTGTGTGGTTGTGATCCAGGTTGTCAGTAGGGTGTCCAGATTAAGGACAGCTACTGTGCTCAAAATAGTTGTGTAGAAGTGGGAATTGAGATGCACTTTCTGAAATTGCCACTTCACAATGGAGCCCTGTCCTCTTTTTTACTTGGCCACCCTAGTTGCTAGCAGACCCTATGCATGAACAGTGATGGTGGTTCAGTGCATCTGAGGCCCATTCTCCCACATGCACCTTCTGCTTTGGCAAAAGGAGGACAGCAGAATGGAACTCAGCACCAACAGAATTTAAGTCATCATTCTCCCAATTCACAAACTGTGGCTCCCAGCCAAATTGTTGGGCTCCCAGCCCCCGTCATCCCCAGCCTGCATTCCTAGATGATGGAAGTTGTAGTCCAGCAACACTGGAGGGTCACAGATTAGTTATCCTGTTCTAGAGCAACTACATATGCAAGTAACATAGTTGACTACACATAATTGCTGCTGCACCACCCTAACCTTGACTTCGCTTGGTTCAGGTTTTGCTAAAACAGTAAATTGTTATAACTTGGGATTAAACATGTTGGTGCGGCTGCTAAGCAGAATTGTTTCAGTGTGGACACCATTTAACTCAAATGGAAATGTGCCATGGGAAGAGACAGGACTAACTACTGCTTTTCACTCCAGACACACCTGAGGAGACCTGTAGTGCATTTGTGATAACTTTCCTGTCTAACAAACCTCTGGCAACAGAGTCAATTCTTTTTTCAGATTATTTATTTTCGAAAGTACTGTGAGATGAACAAGAAAACAATAGGAAATGTTCTGCCAAAGTGAAACACTGAAATATTTGAGACATTTTGACCGATCTAATTAAGACTAGGGAAAGAACTCTTGTTTAAGAGGCTGGGCCAGATAAAGGACATTTCCATGTTACAGTAATTGATGAAAGCAGGATTAACAGGACATAGAAAGTGAAAAATGGGACAGTGAGATAGTTTTGATTTTATGGTGTCCTGTTTTATCTCTATCTTACTTAGGTTAACAACTATGCTTTCTTCTTCTTTCAAGACCTATATCCAACAGAGACTCATTCTCAGGTCTACACACTGCGAGAGTTGCCAGCTTTGTTAAATGGCCCTTCTGCTGTGCCTTTAATGTCGCACCTTGCTTGTAGAAATTCAAGCAGCACGTTTATCTCATTGCCACTCTGTTTAAATACACAGCATCACCCCCAGTTTATGTTTTTCAGAAAATAAAAAGGTAGCCTTATCATAAACACGCTGTCTACGTTTTGTGAACCATACGTAGAATGCCTTCAAGTCTCCTATTTGAAATGTCTGATCAGTTAGGTTTTCTAAATTCTAGAGCTATTGCTTTACATTAAATGTCTAGACACCTAAATATTTAACTCTGCCAAGAATTTCAGAGGCTATAGAACACTTTCCTGTGAATTTAAATTATGTACAAAGACTATTCTTAATCTTCTACAGAGTAGCACTCTTAACTGTATATACAGTCTCTGTGGCACTTGGTAGAAACAACCAGATACTGTGTTGCATTCAGAATTCTGGATTAATTTGCTTTAATTCTAAAGTGTAGCTTCCTTACATCACCCTTTTTCCATTACCTCTTACTTGCTTAAGCAGCAATTTTAAAGGAAAGACAAATTATACTAGTTTATCAATGACAGTGAGAACACTTATCCTTTCTAGCACATTATGGAATTATTAGTTTTAATGCTTTCATCAATAAAGTGTGCACAAGTTCACTTCCATCAAAATAGGGGAAATAATCATTCTCTGAGATAAATGAAACCTGGTCAAAATGCAAAGGTAATTGTGTTATCTGTATAGCAAGCAAATCTCAAAAATAGTTGTGAAACTCACTAAAGATAAAATTCAGTCTATGTAAGAAATAGACAGAATTAGTGTAACTTAAATTAAAACCATGAATGTATGTGTAATGATTTCAATATCCTTGGGTGTTGTTTTTGAATTTTCTGGCCATTGCAAGTGGAACATGAAGGTTCCATATAGCTATCATGGCTATTGGCCATTGATAACTTTGTTCTCCATGGATCTAGTGAGTCCCCTTTTATAGCCTTCTAAGCTGTTGGCCATCACAACAACTCTGTAATCCAGTTCCATCAATTATTTATTTTTGTGTTCATTTTTATTTTAAAAAATAAACATAAATGCTCTGTCTTTCTTTACTTGTCCAAGGAGACTCCCAATATTGTTAAAAGACTCAAACATTATTTTATTTTATTTTATTTTATTTTATTTATTTATTTATTTTATTTATTTTATTTTTTTTATTTTATTTTATTTTATTATTTTATTTAAGAAAGCTTTGTTCAGACTGTGTTGTACAGCTCTGAAGGTCCTGAGTTGCTAGAAGATAATAAAGGATTTTAAAAATAGGAATAAAACATTAAAACATCAGCTAACGAAACAAAAACTAAGCTGCATAGAATAGCAAAATACAAAACTGTCTATAAAAGCAAAATCTATGAAAACACCACCAGAAAACAAAACAATGAATAAAACTGACACATCTCAGTAACAAAAAAGCACCTTCCACTACTATTAAAAATAGTTATAGGACAAAGGCGATTCTAAGAAGAAAGACCTTTCCCATCTGCCAGGATTTTGTTAGGGAGGAGGCATAAGGGAGTTACTACAGGATGAATGTGCTCTGTAGGAATTAATGGATTTACCAACCTAAGCTAGGCTACCTGCACACAACCATCATTCACCCATCCATGGTCAGAGTTCGGTCCTGTGGAGTGCAACCCTATCTGACACAGAATTAATCTTTGTTCCTGGATCAATAGCTCTGAGCTCTAGCTTCTGCTAGATTGGATCTGACTTCTTGTTTAAATGTTTACCAAACATATGTGGCTGATTAACAACCGTGATATATATTGGGGGCGGGGGCAGCCAAAACGTTGGGCTTTTCTAAAGAGATCAACACACCCCACCCCACCCCCATTTGTTGAGCTTCTTTGGGGAAATGCTGGGGAAATATAACCCCCAAAGAGGACATTGGGGGGCAAGCTTCTCTGGGCGGGGGGGTAGAACCTCAGTTAATTGAGTAGTTTCGTTGCTTTTCAATATTTTTTGTGTTACTTTAAAAATAACAGTCTCTTGCTCATTTTTCAGCAAATCTGAAGTCCAACACAGGCATCATTAACACCACTGGACTCTGTTCATGACTGTATCTCATTCTGTGCTAGATTTTGGTCATTGTGTAAGTTTGAAAGGTCTCTTTGTAGTCGAGAAGTAGCACATGGATTGAGAGCTACGGGTCTGCAGCCTCTCCTTATGGTTCCTGCTAAATAGCGGAGACCAATCCCCTCCATGTCCCAGGGTCATTTACTAGCCACAATTGAGGTATGAACAGGACCTTGGACTTGAATGCACTGTCATAATTTCATTATATGTCTTTATCAAGCCAAACCATGACTATGCTAAATTTAGTTGTGTCATACTGGGCCCGATTTGATCTTGAAGTAAAGGAGAACAGAATAATAAAATAATTATCATGTATCTTTGAATCTCTATCTGAACTATTTTTAGCTGTATATTATTGTACTTTGTCTTTTTCAATATTAATTTACAAACTGTAAAATATTTTCACGGGTCTAAATAGATGCACCATCCAGTAAAACCAACAGAGCATGTGTTGATAAAAGTTGTTTCCCAAGAAACACTTAGTTTGTTTGGATATGTTGCTACCTTACTAAAGATTTGGACTTTGTTCAGTTAGTTATTTAATTACCCACAATTACTGTATTGGCCTGAATATAAGCCACACTTTTTTTCCAAATTCCATCCGTGAAAAGTTAAAGTGAGGCTTATATTTGTGACCTTACAAAAATCTGGTATGCAGCCAGGAGTGTGGGGCAAACACCGCCCCACAATAGTCCCCCATCCTCTCCCCCAAGGCCAAGAAGGGAGAGAGTGAGGAAGGGAGCGGCTTATATTGGGTATTGTCTTTTTTCTCCCCCCCCCCCTTGACTTTTAAATGTGCAGCTTATATTTGGGCCAATACAGTAATCAGGTAGTGGGTTTAGTTTTTTTTAATTTTTTTTTTTTTTACAAACGGTTGGAAGAACTGTGGCAGTTTGTGTCATCTTTGAGGAAAAGCAGGAGGGGAGAAAGAAAGGCGACCACTTATGCAGTCCCATACTGGATGCAAGATGGCGTCTTTTGCAGTACTTGTGTGTGTGTGTGTGTGTGTGTGTGTGTAAATCTAAAAACAATGTATCACATTCTCTTTAGAACCGTTTTTTTTAATATAAGCACATTTCTACAAATGTAATAAACTAGAATGTATACAATTAATAGACTAAGAGGACTTTCTTTAATAAAATGTCAGTGCTATAAAAACATACTAGCTTTCCCACAGCATTCTTTATAGTGCCTGGACAGACATCCTGAAGCCTATAAGTTTGCTCCTTGAATGGGCTGCCCAAGGCATTCATTTGCAAGTGTTCTTACTTGCAGCTAACTACCCCAATTTTTAAAGTACTACCTGCCCTGGAAAGTGATGTCTCTTTACATTCCATATACGACAATATATACACAGCAAGCAATCTCTCCCTATGATTTCCCTCCCAAGGAATACATAGTTAAGACGGCATTCCTGATCCTTTGGGTCCAAATGCCCACCAGATATCATGTAATGAGGCTGTCATCAAGTCCACCCCTTCCTCGGATTTTATGGGGGCCCTGATATATTTGAGAGAGCTGCATGGGCATTTGTTAGACCCAAGTGTTTTTTGTTCTCACATTACAAAGACCACAGTGTCGCGGGCCCTTCGCCCTGTACAGCCCACCCCCGGACGTTTTACGGTCTATGAGTGCTGCACCAACGACAAACAGTCCCCAGCTGCAGCCCTTCAGACTACTAGCTGGATCCTGCTTACTTCATTCACCACAGACGAGGATATTGTGAACTAAAAAGATGTTTATTGCGTACAAAGCTTGTGGTTGCTGATAAATAAAAGGTTGTTCAACAGCTTATAACAGTTGTCCTATACCGGCCTAATACCTCTAAATGTTACCGGCCTAATACCTCTAATAGTTAACTAAATATCAATAACAACACGTTTCACAATCTCGTTATCCTCTCTGCTAACATCCACCTAAGACTCTAAACTCTCAGCTCTATCTCTTGACTCACACTTCAACTTCAACTCTAACTCTCTCCTCAACTCCTCCTGCCCACACTTCAACTAACTCTAACTGCCTTACTGCCCACTGGGAGGGGTGTTTTATACCCAGGCTGAAGCCCGCCCCTGAGGGTTCTAACTGTCAGAACATTTAACCCCTACCTGGCATTGGGCTAGTTCTCCACATACCTCCCTCCTTTTTAGGTTTGTATCAGAGGAGTTACTAGCCAAAGTATCCCTCTGATACAAACAACAGTTTAAAACATTAACATAAACAAACATTTTCTATGCTTACTAACCTTAACTCCACATATCATACTGGCATAATATTTGGGTTTCTTACATTATATACAATAGTTCATGCAGCATTAGGTCTTTATTGCAAGAAAAACCGTAACTGTCCATTAACCTTTGTCTTTGGGTCTTCATTATAAGGCGTCTGCGATGAGGTTTAGGATCCTTTCACGCTCCTTATCGTCTTTAACCGTCGCAAGAAGTATCTTTCTCTGGGCACCAGTCTTTTCTCTGCCATACGTGATGGGATGTAAGCTGTCTTCCTCGGCCAGATGACACAGTCCCATTCCGATCCCTGCACTCGAGGCGTCTGTAACGATTGTGGATCCCAAGCTGGGTAGAGTCCTTGTTTCTCAGGGTCAAAAGCTCTCTTAGTTCAACCTCTCCCTCCTTCAGGATCTCTGTTAAATGTTTAAGCTCGCGGACTTGTACACACATCTCCAGGTCATCATAAGCTGCACAAGACCTGGTTGTCTGGCTTTTAAATGCACTGGGAACTATTTGCAGAAGTTTGTGGATATCTTCTTTTTTAGTCAGCTTGCTGAAGCTTTCTAGGCAAGCGTGATCACTTAATGAAAGTAGGCTAACAAGCTCTGATTGCTTATTGCTCATAGCAATCTCCCTTGCTGTCAGTTCATCTTTGGTCTGTTTTGATTTATCAGTTCCCACTTTGAGCAATTTGAAGACTACTCTTTTGTGCCTTTGATGTGGTGACCCCGTTAATGCTGTGTAACCACATTCATTTTGGACATTTATTTGTGTTGCATGAGCAGCAGGGTACCCATCTTCCCACCACACAATCTCTAGTGTAGGAAACACTTTCACTTTCATAGAAAGTCGATAGGCCCCCATGCCAGCTATAACTTCCAGTACGTCTTTCTTTCTATCTTTCCAACTGATGAATGGTTTATCGTAACTATGACTAGTTGTTCTAACTGATCTCACAGATAGGTCACTGGTCATATTGCAGGTAGACACTCCTTTACCAATATCACAGGCTTTTTCAACAACGTGACTACTGTAGTCTAGATTGGGTTCATGGTTTAGTGACTGGATTGGGTTTATCATATTCACCTGCATGACCCGCCTCCCTTCACCATGCTGAATTATATCGTTTATATCATTCATTTTTGAAATGTTCTTACAAGGACCTTCCCATGTCAGTTGTAACTTGTCACTGTTTACTGGTCTGATTAATAAAATATCTTGTCCTGGCTCAAAAGATCTCACACGTGCCCTTTTGTCATACCAAACTTTCTGTTTGTGCTGAGCAACCTTGCAATGTTCTCCTGCTAGTTCTAGTGATCGTTTGAGAGTGTTTTGCAATTTAAATGGGTAGTCAACTACATTACATCGCGCTACAAGGCCATTGGTCTGTGGGTGGTCAAGGGTACTGGTGATATGTTTTATCCCACACCTCTCCCACAAACGCTGCATAAGTTTAGAGATAAATGAGGCTCCAAGGTCTGTCACGATCTGTTCTGCAAACCCTAGCCGACACATATAACTTTTTAGAGCTGAAGCCACTGTTTCAGTCTCTATGTTTCGTAACGGTATCGCTTCCGGATACGTAGTCGCAAAATCCACAATAGTCAATAAATAATGATGACCCCTGCGGCTGGCTTTTGGCAGTCGTCCAATTATATCAATTGCTAAACGTTGGAAAGGTTGGGAAATTATGGGCAAGGGGCATAATTGTGCTTTCGTTTTATCTTGCCCATGTCCCTGTAATTGGCAAGTATGACACGTTCGACAAAATAACTTTATTTGCTTGCCCATCCCAGGCCAAAAGAAATTTTGGGACACCCTTTGTTTGGTTCTGGTGATTCCCAAGTGACCTCCAAAGATACTGCCATGTGCATGTTGTATTATCTTGGTTCTAAATTCAGTAGGTACTATCAGTTGCCTGTGGATCTCATTACCCCCTCTATTAGGCTTTAAAAGAATCTCTCTGTATAGCAACCCATTATTGACTATAAACCGCTCAGGGCTTTCAGGGGTTAATACTGTATTCAAGGCTGTGGCTTGAAAATATTTCTGTAAATCTGTATCTAGTTTCTGCTTGGCTGCAAAACTAGCTGCTTGACTATTTGTAACCGGCACTAAACTTGTATCTTGTGTCAGTTCAACAATTGTATCAGGCCTTTCCTCCTGAGGTAACTGTCGCAGTTTTTGTGCCCTAGTTATTACAAATGCACTCTGTACATGGTCAAGTAAATCCCACCCAATTAACATTGGAGCTGGGATTTCTGGTGAAACTGCTACTTGCCATTTCCCAGACCATTGTTTATATGTCAGATTAACTAATGCTACTGGCAAGATTTCTGGCTGTTTTGATATTCCTTTCAAACTGATTGTTTTGCCTTTAATAAAGTCTTCTGGCTTTAATAAATCAGGATGTACAATACTAATCTGAGACCCTGTGTCTTTTAAGCCTTTATATGGTTTACCATTCACCCAAATTTCTTCTCCTGTTTTGTGTAATAACATGTCATCTTGTTGAATTATATAGCACCTCACAACTTGGGCCACTGGTAACTCATCAGCCTGTTCTCTAGACTGGGCCTCGGTTGCCGTGGCAACCATGTTGGCAGTTGGCTCTGTCTCCACAGTTTGGACACAATATGTCTGCTTCTGAGGGATATTATTTACACTCTTAGTTCTGAGTTCAGTTCTACAGTCCAATTGTCGATGGCCTTTTCTCCCACATTGCCAACAGATTAATTCAGGCCTTTTACCCTCACTATATTTATTTACTTTTCCCTCAGTCCCCCCCGTTGTCATAGGCGTGTTATGGGGAACATTTGCATTGGCGGGAAAAATTTTCTTGGCAGTTTCTGTGGTAAACTTTGTGGGCTGTTGCATTCTCTTAAACTTATTTGTTTCCCAATGTTTGTCCTTATATTTTGGGGCATCATAAGCGTGTTCTCGGATTTCATTTATTTCATCTGCCAGATTAGCAGCTTCCAGGATGGTTTTAGGGCGTCTTTCTTTAATTAAATACTTCAGATGACTATTAATCGTGTCATAAAATTGTTCTAATGCGAACACCTCTTTTATTTTCGCCACAGAATCAGCACCCTCCTGTTCTAGCCACTTGTTTAAATAATTTGTAGTTTTAGCTCCTAGTTGAGCAAATGTTTCCTCACGCAATTTTTTTATTGTTCTAAACTTTTGTCTCAGTTGCTCTGCAGTAATTCCGAACCTGACATAAACCAACTGTTTAAATGCTTCAAAATCTTTGGATTGATCAGATGGCATTTGAGAATAAATCTCTGTTAATGTTCCACTAATACGCGCTCTCAGTATTTGCATTTTCTCCTCATCTTTTACTTCAAAATCTTCGCAAGCCCTCTCAAAAGAAATGATAAACGCTTCAGGATCGTCTTTATCTCTGAAGTCAGGGAATCTTTTTAAATCCACCCTGCTAGGATTTTGTGTGGAACTATTGTTGTTGTTTCTATTATCTACAGCTGATAATTCAAGTCTTTTCATTTCTAATAAATATTCTCTTTCCTCCCGTTCTCTTTCTCTCTCAATAGTTAAGGTCATTTCTTTCTCTTTTAGTTTCATTTCTTTCTCTTGTAGTTCTCTTGCCTCTCTTTCTCTCTCTCTCTGAATAGTTAAGGTCATTTCTTTCTCTTTTGCCTCCGCTTGTAACTTTATTTCTAATTCCTTCAGTTTATATTCTTGTTCTAACTTCCATTTCTCAAATTCCTCTGAGGCTTTAAAACTAGTCCCCTCAGCAGGATTTTTGTTAACTGTTTCAGTACTGGTTTCCTCAATCTGGGAAACCCCATTTTCTTCTTCAGAGCTTTCTACTTGTGAGTCCCTAAGAGCTGTTTTAGTCTTTCTAGGTGGCATTTTCTATTTATTTGGTGGTATTATTTCTGTACTTAAATCAAGGATGTTTCAGTTAAACTATTTCTTCAGGCTCAGTTTCCACAGTTTAGGTCCAAAGTCACGCCTAAAGTTACCTCAGTGCACTTTGTCCAGCGTACTTTTCCGACCTCTCACTATAAACCTTTCTGCCTGAAATAGTTTCAAACGCAAAGTATCTTTGTAACTCTCTCACAATCTCACAGTCTTAGGCGCTATCACACCACACCCTAGGGCCAGGTAATTCCTCTCTGAATTCCCCTTCTCCCTTTCCAGGTGTATGCGATCCCCCTTCCTGACTAGATTGTAGAGTCTCACAGAAGTTTGCTTAAATCCTCTTTAAGCCTCACACTTCACACAATGCGTCACCCTTAAATCTTTCTTGTACCTTGGCACTTCTTGCCAACACTTTAGATCTTTGATCTCAATGTGACCACCACTTTATGACTATCTTTCGTCCCGACGCTGCCACCACTTTAATGTCGCGGGCCCTTCGCCCTGTACAGCCCACCCCCGGACGTTTTACGGTCTATGAGTGCTGCACCAACGACAAACAGTCCCCAGCTGCAGCCCTTCAGACTACTAGCTGGATCCTGCTTACTTCATTCACCACAGACGAGGATATTGTGAACTAAAAAGATGTTTATTGCGTACAAAGCTTGTGGTTGCTGATAAATAAAAGGTTGTTCAACAGCTTATAACAGTTGTCCTATACCGGCCTAATACCTCTAAATGTTACCGGCCTAATACCTCTAATAGTTAACTAAATATCAATAACAACACGTTTCACAATCTCGTTATCCTCTCTGCTAACATCCACCTAAGACTCTAAACTCTCAGCTCTATCTCTTGACTCACACTTCAACTTCAACTCTAACTCTCCTCAACTCCTCCTGCCCACACTTCAACTAACTCTAACTGCCTTACTGCCCACTGGGAGGGGTGTTTTATACCCAGGCTGAGCCCGCCCCTGAGGGTTCTAACTGTCAGAACATTTAACCCCTACCTGGCATGAGGCTAGTTCTCCACACACAGTGCCTAAGGAAGCAAGTTAAGCCAAAAGACAAAGCGTTGTATTTTTTTTGATCTATCAAGATTTTTCCAAGGTCTGATTTTGGGTTGTTTCACTTGATTCAGATTAAGAGTGGCATTTATAAATGAAAACAACATGTCCTCTAGCTTTCATATGACATGAGCCATATGAATGAATGAATGA
The DNA here is from genome assembly GCA_900245905.1 of Lacerta viridis. Classification (NCBI taxonomy): domain Eukaryota; kingdom Metazoa; phylum Chordata; class Lepidosauria; order Squamata; family Lacertidae; genus Lacerta; species Lacerta viridis. Next base: position 468,168 of record OFHU01001496.1, on the reverse strand, counting down.
AATTTATTACAGTCCCAGACCAGATTCACATACCATACTAATAGGCGAACATAAAACACAATAGAATTAAGTTTGAATTAACAATCAAATATGACAATAAACAATATGAATATGACAGCCATTAGAAATGTGGTTTAGGTCTTAGTCTCTAAAATATTATCTAGAGTTTGCATCTGAGGCCTTAGTCTTTGTAATAGCACAGCTTGTTCCCTGAGTTTTATGGCAGCTGCAGAAAATTTGGCCACCCTTAGTGTGATCTCTGGATCCCTATCCTCTATGAGGGATTTTAAGCATTAAGGTTCAGACCCACTTGGAATCTTCTGTATAACAGAAAGACCAGGCATATATCTTCATAAAATTGACATCATAGCAAAACATGAGAGACAGTTTCCACCTCTATCAGGCCACAGGGGCAGGCTCACTCTGCATACGCTTTACCCACATATCTGCCCTGCAATAAGGCAGATGGCAACACGTTGAATCTAGCGAGGGTGAACAACCTTCTATATTTAGATATTTGTAATTTTGACAGATATATTGCTGGGGTAAAACTTCTCCCATTGTCTTTGATTGCTGGGTGCTTATTCATCTCACTCACATGACACTGAAATTCTATGTCCCAGATTCGTTGGCAAATTGTTGCTCTGGCTTTCTCGTAACCAGCGGCTATCAGTGCTTGTGGCAAAAACCCCAAGCCTTTTAGCTTTTTGTATAATGTAATTTTACATTTTGATTGATAGGGATTGATAGGGTTAAGGGTGCCAGCCCAACAGGAAAGAACATGAGTTTTATTCAGTAATGGATCTTCAGGATCCATATACAAGCGCTAACAGGGATTTGACCGACCTCCAAGCGGACAGCTATATTAGACACGCAAGAAGAGATCCCTAGTAGTGAACGATAAAACTTGGTTTGAAAGGTTCCTAAGGGATCAAGGTTTTGAAAGCTGCAGATCTGGGAGCCATAAGTCAGTGCCATATGAAATAGATACTTGAAACGCTTTAGCCATGTATTTCTTTTGAAGTTAATTTCAATTATGAGTCCATTTATGAACAAACCACCCTGAAGCAATTGACAATAAAAACACCATAAATTAAAACATAAACTTACTGTAGCACTTCCACTTTTCATGATATTCTTCACAGTTGTTTGCAGGCCGGTGTGTAAGCTGCCCACTTCTGATTTGTGACAAGATGGAGTGTCTCTGGCCAATATTATACAGCTGCAGACGTGTTTCTTTTCTACTTAACTAAGAGAGAACTCTAAGGCTAATACAAAGTTCAGCTGGCTGGCAGCAGATCCCAGCTCCACATAGTGGGAATGAAATCCTATCATAATTGTGGCATTGAATTAGTAGGGTTGCTCTGTTGGGTGTATTACTGCTGGATTTTGTGAGAAAGAGTGAGATCAAAGGAGAGGAAACAAACGCTTAATGTCTTACAGATGGTACTTCAAGTTCCATAACTGGCTCATGCTATAAAGTATTCTCGTCCCCAGTAGAGCTTGCAAATGTAGGAATTAAAAAACTGGCAATGGCAATGCTTGGAGATTACTGTTGTTGTTTTTCATTTAATCATCCCTGGAGACCATATAGTTTGTATATTTGCATGGGAGAATTCCCACAATTTGTTCTACTGGTTTTTTTGTTTTTTTTTAAATGGAACTTTTCCCCCCGAGGACAAAATATGGTTAGTTGTTTTACAAGCCTGTGTTCTGCATGTTGATCATAAAAGTACTTGGCAGATAAAGTGGTATGTGTGTTGGTAGTGGAGGGAGCCTGCTCATTTGCAGAAAACCATTGAAAAGCAAGCCAGTGAGCTGTTGCTGGCACAATATCCTCAACTTGATTCCATGCAATTCCTTATTAGCATAATTGACATTGCATAAGGACTGCCTGCCTTTTTCGCACCTCACACATTTGTGTCCTCAAGTTACATCCCAGCTTGCTGTTCATCTGGGGCCAACCTGGCATTTTGATATTATACCCAAGCCTTCTCCTATATTATACACAAGAGCTGTGTTTCTGGCAGAACAAAACATAGAGAGCATTCTGGGTCACAAATAGAGCCCAAACAAATAATGTAGCTAGCTGTAGTTCAGGCTGTATACACCTGCTATCATTGGCTTTTTGCTACTGAAAATCCTTTCCTGGTTTTAACATGAATTACAAAAACCCTGGTAGCTCGGATCTGTATCTACACTTTGAGCACAATCCAGAGAAAGGCGGAACACTTTAGATTGCTAAATTACATGGATTGAAATTGCTGAAACACCCTTAGCAGTGTGATTCTTTTCAGCAGACCTTGCAGCTTAAGTGAATTACACTAGAATAATTACTTACAGTTTCTGGAGTTCAGAGGCTTTATTCATGGAGGAACTATTTTCAAGATGAGTGGGAGGGAGGGAGAAAATAACAGGCATCTTGTCTCAACAAGTTGGGAGAGGCCAACAAACAAAAATAGCTTTGCTTTTGGAGGTAGAGTTAAAGAAGCTTACAAGCAAGTACTGGCTAGATTGCTAGGCAAACAGTGCCCTCATGTGGTTTAAAGTAACACATACAAACTCAAGAGAAGGAAATGCATTTGCTTTTCGCCAACAATCCTATGCTTTCTGTGTTCAGCTAAGCGGATATAGGATTGAATCCTAAGTAACTTGCAAGGGTGATGGAGTAAATGGACTCTTTATCTGGCAGGAAAAATTTGTAATATTTGGCATTACAAATGCATGTCTGCCCTTGTGGAGCTGTGTGTTACTGTAATTTTATGTAAACACATTTTGTATGTCCATGAACTTCCTGCTCTTTTATGATGTAATCCAAACTGTTGTATGCACAGCCCTGCTGGCTGACTTGGAAACTGACTTGGAAACTGCAAGCATTTGCTGTGCCAGCCTGCAGCTAGAGCAGCAATCAGCCCAAATCAGAGGGAGGGAGGCTGGCTGTGCATCTGCAGTTCCCAGGCTAGCTCAGTCCATCCAGAGCACCCTAGTGGAACAGAAAAATCCTCTGGTGGCGAGCAACAGTGTGGGTGGAAGCCCAACTCACACACACCATTGCATTACAATGAAGATTTGGATTGTGTGAGCATATGAGCCACCACTGATTTAAAAATATATTAACAGAAGGGCTTTTTAAAAGTGTAGATTCATTATTATGTCTTTTCCTTTAAGCCATTTTTCTTTTTTCCTTTTTTCTTTAGGCTGTGCTGAGTCCTCTCATAGCAATTGCGCTGAAAATATCCCAGATTCACGAGAGGACAGGTCGTAAGGGTCCTACCGTCATCACCTGAACCAAGGAAAGATTGCTAACCCCGGGCCAAAATTGAGAAGGGAAGGGAGAAGACTTGTCAAATCATATTCATTTTTTTGCCTTATATTATTCAAAGGGCTTGAGGGAGGTGGGAGGGAGCAAAATTCAGTGCTGGTCATACTCTGCTAAGACAGCAGTGCATTTGCTTCTGTGCTAAGGCTTCAGCATCTTATTGTACACATAAATAACAAAAGAGAAAAGTTCGTTTTGTATTCAGACTCAGTTATTGCAAAATGCCAGCGTGGCAGAAAAATCTCATGCTCTGCATTTGCAAAACAGGAGCAGGCTGCATACTCTGCAATCTAGCCTTTTGAGAATCCTCAGCTTTAATTCAAAAAGAAAGTACTCTTATGTTAAGTATGGAAATGTTCTGTCATGCTTTGAAAAGGCTCAAAAGCAAAAGGAGTTGTTTTCCAAACCCAGTTTGGGAAGGGGCAATTCACTGTTTTGAACTAGAAACAGGGCTGTCGGTCACTGCAGCTGACTGGAAGACTCAGCTGTTGAGAGGTGACTTTCAGTGCTCAAGATGCCAGGCACCACACAAAGCAGTGGGTCAATGAATGTGTGAAAGCAATGCCATATATGCAGGAGCTGCACATGGGGCTATTCTAATCCTTACTGCCACGTGTAGCCCACCCTTCTGCGCGTATCCTTAGAGCTGTGTAAGCAGGGGCGGAGGAAGCCTCGGTACCGGGGGCGGCAACCGGAGGCATCCCTGGGGCGGGGCATCATGACGTCACGTTGTGACGTCACGACGCTCCGGCACTGTGGCTCTGCCCCGGCCACGGGGAGAAAAGCCGTTTTTAAAATAAGAAAAGCAAAGGCAAGCAGCCTGCTTGCCTTGGCTTTTCTTTTTTTAAAGGGCTTTTCGCCGGGCGGAGCCGGCCGCAGGGGCGAGGAGGGCCAACGAGGATGGGGGGGTGTCACCTTTGTGACACCCCTCCTCCTCGCTGGCCACCCCGGTAGCGGGGAGAAAAGCCCTTTAATTTATTTTATTTTTTAAAGAAAGATAAGCAGGCGCCGGCGGCTGGCTAAGCCAGCAAGCAAGCCAGCCACCGCATGGCGCTGCCTATCGCGGGGAGTGGTGCCCCCCACCCAAAGTGTCACCCCCACCCCTGGGCGCTGCTCGGGGCGGCCCACCCCCCCCCCCCTCGCTACGCCCCTGTGTGTAAGTATGCATAGTATTGCAGCTTTAAATGGATACTTTATTTCCCTGATTTATCATGTCCCAAAGCGTGTTGGAAACGGCCATTCCTAATCGCCCAGACTAAATTCCATGAATAACAAGCACTGTTTTATACACTATTTGAAACCTGGCATCTACTATACTCATGCACATTTTGTGCAATTGAGACTTTTGAATTTAAAATGTGAAGAAAGAAAATAGATATGCAGCCAACTCTTTGATGAATGAAAGTTCCCCTTTCCCACCCAGCCCCCTTCCCAACCTCCCATCGTCCAAAGGATATAACTATGTTACGGTTACTAAACAATGCTGAAGGAGGCCTCCTTCTTTAGTATTTAGCCACTGCAGCTGTCTTGGCAGAGACCCTTGTCTGTCAATAGATTTTACACATTTTGGAAAGACTGCTGGCATGCTCCCTCCCCCCACTTTTTAATAAATGAGCTATTATAAATTGGATTCAAAATATTCGGATACTGTGTCCCAAGATGAATTTGTGTTCCACTTCTTTGCATTTGAGTAATTGGCAGAGTTTGACTTTACTATGCTGAAAGAGTCATGGAATCGCTTTAAGAAGCCATGCTGCACATTCAAAAGACTATGGACAAAATATCTCTGCCTGGAGTGTTCAGTTATCACACACTGATTTAACAGAGTTCTGGGACTAAATTGGCATTACAGTGGTATCTCTGGTTATGAACTTAATTCGTTCCGGAGGTCCATTCTTAACCTGAAACGATTCTTAACCTGAGGTACCACTTTAGCTAATGGGGCCTCCCATTGCCGCCTCCGCATGATTTCTGTTCTCATCCTGAGGTAAAGTTCTTAACCCGAGGTACTACTTCTGGGTTAGCCGAGATTGTAATCCGAAGTGTTTGTAACCCAAGGTACCACTGTACTCTCTGGTTATAGATGTGCATAATAGCTGAACACTCAGAGACTTTTCCAACATACTGTTTTGAACTTGAGAAAACTAACTTTTTTAAGAGTTCATATGTCCTCAGATATTGGAAATATGGTGGGGTTAATCCTCTGAGATTAGGGGAAGAACAATTCTGGGCAAATAAGATATATTAGCGAAATGTTGAAGTCCTGGTACAACTTCCTCATGTTTCATGCTTGTGTGATTCCCTTAAATGCCAGCACAAAATGAAATGAAGGAAGTGATGCATAGTTCTAAGCAGGGCTTTTTTCAGCAAGAACACTCCGGAACTTAGTTCCGGCACTTCTCTAACTCACTTAGCTTTATCAGAGGGTCATAGCATGACATATCATGGAACAGATGCAGCAGAGGAAAGAATGTTTGGGTACAGCAAATGGTTCTTGTGGCTACGGACGAACAAGAAGGCTCCAGCCATGGCACACGACACTGAAATGATAAGAACTCTTTGTGCATGTGACTCATTTGAATGCTTTTCTTTGCTTGTCATTTGTTGAGATGACTTTGTGCAATCTGATACTTTAGTAGCCTAGTAACATTAATTGCAATGGCCAAATGTTCCATTTTAGTGCAATCTGAGTGATCGTGCTTTCAGAAATGGATTTGGTTTATTCTGATATTTGTCAAAACTTACTATGACATTGAATAAAGTGAAATGCCATATTTTTGCCTTGCATGAAATTGCTGATAATAAGACACAGCTTGGCCTAATGCAGCACATTTTTTCTTTTAGCTGTGCCTAAGTAAATGAAGCACTGATGGTTTTCTCACTTCTAAAAGCAAAGTGTTTTATTGCAGTATTATTAAACATCTTTTTTGTAAATCTAAAAACGTGTTATGGTTCCTGTCTATATAGCACTTGTACATCCATAGCTTATCATTCTGTAGCAAGTTGTTTATTTGCTGTGCTGTAACAATGGCCCTCCATATATAGAGGTCTCTCTGTTTTACATCATGGGTGGGTATTGCTGAACTACATCTTCCAGCCAGCACAGTCAGTAGTGAAAGCTGATGGAAGTTGTAGTCCAACAACATGGAGGGCCAAATGTCGCCCACCCCTGATCTAGAATGAACAAGATTTCTCTTGGATTAAAAAAAGAATTGTCCTTTCTACTATTAATCTGCAGGAAGAAGGATATTCTCAGTTGCTATGCTTCACACATATTAAGCTTTCATACCAAAAAGCTGACCACTAAAACCTGAGATAACACTGAATATAGATGAAGTTTGCAACTTGGTGGTAGACAAGTTTCTTGCTTATATGGGTTTCCCAGGTTTAAGATACCGGTAACATGTAAGGAATACCTTTATATGAATATAGATTCATTTTAAATGGGCTCTCTGACTTTGGACTTGCAAGAATGAAAAGGTGTGTTGAAGGTGTTCACTTTTTCATGTAAGTAGAACAACTTAACAACTTTTTCATGTAAGTAGAACAACTTAACAACTAACTCTTAACAGAGTGGAGCAGGGGGAGTCCAAGCCAGAAGGAAACACATCCAGTATGTATTTTCTGCGGGGGGGGGGGAGGACCAGTGTCTAAAGAGCTGCTTTAGGAACACGCACACACCTGTTCATGATTTTTATTTCCTCTGAATAACAGGCATTCAAGCCACACTCCAAGCTGCTGTTTAAATTCCCCTCTGTATGAGAAATGTGTTTTTTTTTATGCAGTGTGAGAAAGTTGGGAAAGAGGAGCGTGCAATTCTAAAAACATAATCCAAAGCCTCCTTGGGCATGTTGAAGTTGTCAAGATTCATCCCTGCCCGGACCTCGAATCCCATATAAGTTGCATAGGTACCTCTCAGACACACACATCCATCTTCCAAGTGCCACAGGAGCAGAGGGGGTCGTGAGCCATACAGGAACTTCAGAGCCATCACCAAGTGCCTAGCTTAGTTGCTTAGGAGGAGAGGGAAGCACATGGAGACACTTGCTTGGATCAGGGCCTGGCTAAAAGACAAGAAAGGTGGAGTAGAGCCTCCAGCTCCTGTATAAGCTCCCAGTCTGAGCAGCTTCACTGCTAAAGCCACAGCTCCTACTTGACCTGCCTGGCCTGGGCAATATCACATTGTAGTTCCTTCCTGGTATGAGAATAAATTTAAATATTCATATGGCATAAGAGGTTTGGAGGATTTGCTCATGGATTTCTGGAGCATTGCATTTACTAAGTTGTTTCCACTCTTAATAAATTAAGTGCTGTCACAAGGATAACCTGTCTGCTCACTGCTATAGGAACTTAGGAGACAAATCTAGGAACATGGCAAACTGCCTTCTATTGAAGGAGATTGTTGTCCTTCTAGCTAGCCCAGCAGTAAACACTGCTAACTTAAAGCCCCATAGTATGTGGCAAAGGGGCACTTTAAAAAATAGCCCTGTGCTTAAGAGCACACAGATGCAAAGTTCATGTGCTGGCTACTTGGGCCTCATGCATCCAAACCATTTGCTGTCCCACTGAGCCAGGGACCTATTGTATTACACCCTACAGGTTCACCCAACTTCCTTTTGCATCATGCCTTCCAGGCAAGGGTTTGCTCTTATAAGTGGAAACGCTGTTTGCTGCTTGTTCCAATTCAGCGGTAAAACGTGGGTTTCCCTGGGGAAAGTGGCAGGACCAAAAAATACCAACACTTCAACACAGAGCTTTAAAGGCCAGACTTGTGCCTAGAAAAGTGGCACAAAAAGAAGCCTGGATGAGCCCTAAGTTTGCATTTCCATGTACATAAGGGTTTTTTAAGGTTATTATTCTACAGTCTATCAGCTGCTAGCCATAGACCTATTTTTGTCAAGTTTTTACAGTCTTACAAACCTATTTTACCTTGTGTAATGATGTTGGAACTCCAGGAAAAGCCTCCAAACTAAGAATTCTACCTGTATTATTCTGCTTGAGAATTTTTTTAAACATTGACTATTGGTTCCCTGGACATTTTGCCTTGATGCATGTAGTTTTGGAAGAGGGTTGGCTGGCCTGGAACTCTTGCATAGTGATAAAATGAAAGAAGATGCAGAAAGATACAGAAATGCCTATGAAGACATTCTGCTAAAGGGCTTTGCAGAATTTCTTTATTCTGCTAAACTTCCTTTCATCATGAAGTAAAATTATAAATAATTATACCATATAAGGTTTTGACTTACTGAGCATGCTCAGAAGGAATGTGGTCAGTAACTGGAAGTGAAATCTAATCCTGCAATAAAATTCTAGCAGACCACGAGGAAGCTCCTTTGTCTAAAATGGTATCTAGTATGCATGCCTCCCACTGTAGTAACTTTAGAGCAGGGGACAGCAAACCTTTTCAGCAGGGGGCCGGTCCACTGTCCCTCAGACCTTGTGGGGGGCCAGACTATATTTGGGGGGGGGGAAATGAATGAATTCCTATGCCCCACAAATAACCCAGAGATGCATTTTAAATAAAAGGACACATTCTACTCATGTAAAAACACACTGATTCCGGACCATCCGCGGGCCGCATTTAGAAGGCGATTGGGCCGCATCTGGCCCCCGGGCCTTAGTTTGTCCGCGGGCCGCATTTAGAAGGCGATTGGGCCGCATCTGGCCCCCGGGCCTTAGTTTGGGGATCCCTGCTTTAGAGCAATCACAGGGTTAAGTGCCTTATAAGGAAATGGTGTAAGAGGAACTGAGTACATACTTTGATTGGATAGGAAATTTAAACTTCTGTGCAGAAATAAATATTTTGGACTACTTTTTCACTCACTGTCTCGTGGTTTTTGGCTGTCCGTGAGACAGAGCAAATTATTGTTTGCAACAATCAAACAAATGCCACTTTTCTTTGAAGAGTTCCAAGTACAAAATTTATTATAAGAAAAACAAAAATGCAATGCAATATTAAACATTATGTAAACCAGTTACCTCAGTAACAGTACATCATGGTAAAATAACAAATAAAAGCTAACTGGATTATTGATCATCCTCCAAAGTTAGCAATGATTATTTTCTATTAAGTTGATGTCAAAACTCCACAGGAGATGCAAAAAAAAAGAAATGTGATTTAAAATATTTCATATGGACCTAGGGTGCATGAATGCAATTTCTCTCGCAGTGCAAGTGCCCATGGCCTTCATTCTCCAACTGGCCATTTAAATCCATCTCTGTTTGGGGAGCCCCTCTGCCGCATCCCCCATTTCTGTGCCCTTTCCCCAAAGCAGCAGAGCTCTTATCTCTCTCTCCCTGCCTCATTCAACAGTGCTTTGCCTGGGGGTTTCTTTTGTCATTCTGTTGAGAAGGCCCCTCCCTCTGACAGGCACTTCCTCCTGCTACTGTTGTTGATCTTTACAGGATAGGAAATGACAGCAAGGCCTGACCCTAACATAGGCAGAATAAAGCTACAACAGTGTAAACAAACATATCCAGTTATTGCAGCTAGCCAGCAATACTGGACTGGACTCGGCAAGAACATTCAAAACTTTAGCAACTTTACCTAGGCTTTCTGTCAGTTACTGCAGGACTGTCTTCACCGAGTGCCCATTGCATAGAAGAGTGCTTGCCTGTCTTCACCTCCACGACACTTTGCATCGTGTGCACTAACCCCAGCCGCTCTCCCAAAATAGCAGGCACAGCTTATCTCCGCCTCACATCCTCTGGCAGGCTGTTCCCTCAGCAGCTGGCCTGTGACACGGATGCGCAGCAAGGCTCTTCATGCATGGTCAAGTCATGTTCTGAAGTTTGCCGCATGGAGACTTCATACGAAGGCGGCCGCTGTTCCTGAGGGCTGGCTTCCTCAAGGAATTCCAGGCTGCTCTCTGTGTAAAGAGGTGGAGGTATGTTGTACATGTCCTTGACTCGCTCCTGGAGGCAGATGGGCAGTGCAAAAGTCTGCTTTTCGGGATCAGTGCTATCTTCGTATGATGGTGGGTAGAAGTCAGGCCTACACAAAAAAACAGCCGAGACAAAAACCACACATTGCTTAAAAGGGTTCTGTCTTGAAATCCTAACAGTCTCCATTCACTGTTTATAAAAACAATAGTCTGCAACCACCTGTGGCCCATATCTGCTCACAAAATTCTCTGTTCTACTCAAAAGCCTTACCACCATTTTCAAGAACCTCAGTCAGGCACCAAAAGGACCTAAATTAAGTAAAGAGGAGTGGGGGCTGAGGAGGAAGAGTTAGAAGCTGAGCAAACTGATAAATTCCTGAATATACCCAACTACCTTCCTCCTGAGGCCAGCCTGGAAATGGCTTGCTGGGGCTGTGTTGTTGAAGAAACAACAACGGTGCTGATGGCCTTTCAAGGGAAGATCCTGGAATCTATGAAACCGGAATTGCTAGGCTTACAGGCAGCACAGGGGAAAGCGCCTTTTGCAGGCGGCTTTTGAAACCCAGGGTGACAGGGTCTAATGATTTCTGGGAAGAAGAAATAGACAGTGGGGAGAACTCCATGCACGTTGGCTGGGAGAAGCTGCACCAAGAGACCAGGGAGCCAAGCTGGCCTCTGGTCTGGACTCAAGCTTGAAATGTAATGTTCTGCAGCCCCTCCATTGAAGACTTTAGGCTGTAAATATGTGCCTTAATTTTCAGAAGGAAACAAAAACCCTTGTTAAGTGGCAATACATCTCGTGAACTGCAAAGATTGGGGTGTCCATTAATAATATATTCTCATGACAGTGTGATAAAGCTCAACCAAGGAATGGTGATCCTTACATTTGCTCAATTGATATATCCCTTTCTTCTGTTAAGAGCCCCTCTTTGTGAACAGAAAATGCACATTCTGGCCAAGCTTATTTCTGCAGGGTGATTTATTTTGCAGTGCAGGGTGCAAGCTCTTTCGAAGTGTTCAGTCTTCATGGTTATCTAGACCGGGGCACGTGACACATCCTTTTTATAGAGATTTTGCTTTGCCTATTGTTTATGGTTCCGTTACCACAACAGAACAGGAAGTGACATTTGTATCCATGACCCACTAACAAACTTTGCCAGGCTGGAGGCCAACTTAATTGAGTGCAACAGTCTTCACTCTAGAAATGGCAGAGACACTTACCCGGAAATCTCAAAAGCAGCTTGAGCAGATAAAAGTGAGCAACTTTAGCCTTTGTTGAACACCACTAAAACAAAGAGCTCAGCTCCATGCAGTGCTGCATGTTCCTGATCTAGAGAGACCAAGCAAGCACAATGTGTTTTTTTTTTTAATGCTCATAACAATCTCTGTGAGGTTGGCTAGCTAGACCACCCAGCCACAGCCATCCAGTGGTTTTGGTTTGCGCAGAGAACAGGATTTGGACTTCCTACATCAAAATCCAGCATTCCTCACAACACAGGACTTTGCATAATAGAGCACTATACTGTATGTGGTGGCAAATATTCCAGACACAATAGCCCATGGAGTCACTTCATATTGCCACTTATATAGGAAGGAAAGACTTGTAGATACACAACTAATAAAATACTGTACTAGCAGACTCAGGGTTCAAAGTAATGGGAAGGAAATGAATTTGGTGTATATAGCAGTAATAGCAGAGACAGAAGGAAAGCTGCAGAACATACTTAAGAATTCAGTTTTGCAGCCTAAAAATAAATGACAATAAAATAAAGATTTTTAAATGGCAAGTAGAAAACTACTTGTTGCAGAATTAAGTAACCAGGAATCAAGATAACAGAGGAAGGTAGATACAGGCTAAAAACTAAAAGCAGAACATACATGGCAAAATTTACATTTTTAAAGAAGAAATGCCTGATGGCAGGAGGTGTAAGTTTACCTCTCAAACACAATTTTTATATAAAAACATATGAAACATATATATGACATGTAAAAAATAGAAGAATGGGAACTAGTCTGGAAACATTTGAAATGTGACATTGGAAAAGGATGTGTAAAGTGGTTTAGATAGAAAGGGAAACCAAAAAAGAAATATGAGTGGGTCAGGACAAGAACCAGTGCAAATGATGAAGACACAATCATGTAGGATGGGCTACATAATAAGAAACGGTGAACTACTCAACAGTATAATTGAACATAACACAGTATGAAGAAGGTCAAGGACCAGATAAGTTTAACAAAGCAAACTGAAGAAGAGTAAACCATAGGCAGTGCTGCAAAGTATTTCATGAGAAGTGGAAAGGAATCAAAGGCAATACATTGGGATACAATACATGGAACATACCTGTCTATGGTACTAATCTGAGTCTCTTGAAGTCTGGGACTTCTGTGCATAAGGCTGTGGAATAAGCCCTTGTGCTTGCTAGCTTCATGATAAGTGCTCCAAAAAATCCCAGAGATGAGAAAAAAGAAACCCAAGGGTAATAGGAAGTAGGCAATAGGCAAACTATTGCATTTGCAAGCAGAGGCACTTGTAGAGAAGCAATAGGCTCCTAGGCAGATGAAGGCAAAGCCCAGCAAGAGCACAAGCAAGCGGAGAAATGAGAAGATGTTCTTGGACATCTTTGCAGTTTGCCTCAGTCTCAAGTGTTGGGTAGGTCTGCTCCAGCGCTCCTTCAGGGTTTTATAGGCTCAGGGACACAATTGGCCTTTGGACAAGGAAAAGAAGCAGGTAGTATTATGATACTCATTAACCATTTCCAGCCTCTGTAATATCTCAAGAGATTAATTTATAATCAAAACACTGCTCAGGAACTGACAATAAATGCTTCCTGTACTCTTCTGCTGCCAGCATAAACTCACAAACCTTTCCTGCCTAGGATGCTAATAGCCAGTGACTGGAACAGAAATGGAAGACTTCTTGGGCCAAACCAATTTGTTAGTGTCCTATCTGTGCCTTAAGTGCAGGAGAATTTTAACATGTATTACTAGCAAAGGGTGCGTATATGTATAATCCTGCTAATATTCATTCCACAGTTGTAATTTGCTAGCAGCTTGGTCACATTTTAGCTATAGGAAGACACTGAGCTCCTCTAAACAACTCTACTTATAGAGCATTCATCCTGATCTTTGTATGCAGAGCTTACACAGAGGTTATACTATACTGGGTCTGCATTGAGCATTTGTTTTGATTTGTTTTCAGGGAGGTTATACAACAATGAGCAGCTCTCTTCATTTGCTTATTAATTCATCCCATATTTTTCAATGCATTGCCACATCACTTTCCAAACTGCCCCAAAAGTCCATTTCTTTTCTAAAGTGGATTTGTTGCACAAGGGCAACCGAACATGACCGTAACCAGGCTTGATGTTGAAGGGGGTGGGGTAGAACCGAGCTGCTGGTTAAATATTTATATTTATTTATTTCATTTGGGGGGCAGCTGTTCCCTGCCCCCCTCCCCGGCTATGCCATGCAACTGAGCACTTAAATCCCCTTTGATTGCACAAACTGAAATTGACAGTACAGTACAGTGGCACTGTGGTCTAAAGCACTGAGCCTAGGGCCTGCTGATTGGAAGGTCAGTGGTTCAAATCCCTGTGACGGGGTGAGCTCCCGTTGCTCGGTCCCTGCTCCTGCCAACCTAGCAGTTCGAAAGCATTCAAAGTGCAAGTAGATAAATAGGTACCACTCTGGCGGGAAGGTAAACGGCATTTCCGTGTGCTGCTCTGGTTCGCCAGAAGCAGCTTAGTCATGCTGGCCACATGACCTGGAAGCTGTCTGCGGACAAACGCTGGCTCCCTTGGCCAGTAAAGCAAGGTGAGCGCGCAACCCCAGAGTCATCCACGACAAGGCCTAATGGTCAGGGGTCCCTTTACCTTTACCTTTTACTTGCTTGAAACACTCTTGCAAAATAGTGGTGGTCTGGAGGCACCCACAGCTGAATTCAAAGCCTGCAGCCTTTCCCAGTAGAGCTCGCTCCTAAGGCAGTCGATACAAATGTTGGAAGTGGGATCTTGTTCCTGTGCACACACTGCCTGGAAAGCACAAAGGAAGGAATGCACAAAGGCATCAAGGCCACTGAGTGAAAAGATACCACCCAACCACCAGTCACACCATAAAACTCATTATAAATCAACCTCGTTCCAGTTCTGCTTGTGCCAACTTCACTGTTGTCATTTGTGATGCAGGGTCCGCCCCTATGAACTTGACAAGGAGAATGGAATGTACCAGTTGCCCAACAACAGCAGTAAATATATACAGGGGAGCTGAGCCTTCAGTGACGTGAGTGGATGAAAGTCCTCAAATCTGTGGAGTCAGAATTGAAGGCACGGTTCCTTTGCAGCGTGAACATCAATTAAAACAAAACATGACACAGCAACTAAACAGTGATAACCTAATTTGTTAAATAGCTGCAGCTATCATATTGCTATGAGTCTGCAGGTGCCAGACTCCCCTAAATTCCTGGGTCCAGTAAGTGCTAGAATTTAATCAAGCTTCCTGAACCCCTGGATCCAGCAAATGTTAAAATATAAGCCCAGCCAGTTTCCTGATGAGGTAATTGAATCTCCCTGAGACCTCTGGGTATAGGAAGGTATATAAATTCTAATTCTAATAATAATAATAATACTGTAGTAATAATAATAATAATAATAATAATAATAATAATAATAATAATAAGAGCCTGGGAGAAGAGCCATTAGGAAAGCAAAGGAAAGGTAATGCACCATTAAGGAACCTCAGGAGAGGAGCTCTGGGCCAGACGGCAAATGGGTGGGGCAGTATTGAAGCCTATATGCTACCCGCAAAACATGGAGCTCGGGTTGGGGGTGGGTTGCAGGAGAAATGGAGCACTAGAAATCACCCTAGGAAGGAGGAGGTGTTGAACCCTCTGGAAAACTCTTGCACAGTGCAGGATTTTGAAGAGCTACTCAGTCCCAAAGACGTTTTGCCAGCATTCTCACACACTGCCTCAGCCCCTGCCTTGACCCAAGACTCTCCCATTACCCTTGAGGCCCAGGAGCAGAGATGGTGGTGGAAAACCCAGACCCAGCTGCCAGTAGGCTTCACCCTCAGGGGTCCACTCAAGAGAAAAGCCAGACAGGAACCAGGCATACATTGTAACCCGACAAAGAAGGGCCAAGTTGTTGAGACATAAATCCCTCAGTCTCTTCTGTAAGGAGTGGGAGATACTGTAATAGCTTTTTCTGTGTTGGTCAGCATTACTTGGCTCTGGTTTCTAGTCTATTTACTGCTATCGGCTGCTCCCTCAGCTTGGCTTTGGAGACCTCCAGCATCAATATGCTTCTGATGTGGGTCCTGTTTCCATGCCAGCTAGATATTGCTCCTGCTCAAGTTCCTGCTTGCTTGGTCACCAGGTTTGAGGAATAGACCAGAATAGACCAGACCCAGCCTAGTTGCTGGGATCCCACTGCAGTGTCGCTCCTCCCTTGGCACTGTAAAATAAGCTCAGCTTGGGAGGAAAGTCTTGGGGGGATGATTCTGGAAAGAATCAATGGATGTGGAAGAGCTAAGTAACCCTCTCTGGAAATGGCCATACAGAAGCGGCTCCAGGAGGTGTGTCACTGTTGCTTTCAGGGGGTGGGGGTGGGGGTGGGGTGGCAGGCAGGTCAGTGTGTTGCAAATGCACTAGCAGAGCCAATCTGGGACTCCTGCTGTGTGTTTGCACTGCACTGACTTCCTTGGTGCTTTGCTCCCCTTGCTTTGGTAAGCAGCAGCGACCCACCGGCCAAGAAGTCGATGTATCAACTCTGCTCCATCCAGTGAGTCCCTGCTGCATCCCTGCACTGCAATTAACTGGCAATTGTATATAGTTCTGACCTCAAGTGGCTTTGGTGTTCAACCCCCACCAGTCAGTTGGGCTTTTAATCTTCATTTTTGTAGTAATGACATTTTGCATTGCTGAAAAAAATATGTGCTAGACTGAAAATGAAGCTTCGTGGTATATCTTTGCTGTTTACATCAGCCTGGCCATCTCCTTCTAACATGATAGCTAAACAATAATGCAAGGTTGTTAGGGTCTGATTGAAAAGAATCCAACTGTCTTATTTTATATGAAATAAAAAAGAAATTACCTTGAGATTTGTACTGGGAACTTGGTTTATCAGAAGAGAATATTTTTCTAGCTTGCTGATAAGAGTGAACTCACTGAGCTTGTGACTCATTCTTATATGTAACTTGTAAATGGTCATAAAATAATGTCCCCAATTACTTTGAGAAAGTCCACACTGAAGTTTATTTAGTGGAGTAAATTGTAGTAAAATTTGTTTCACAAACACTCTATATTCTATACCCTCTTCTCAGCATAGTAAGGTCAACCACCCAGGCAGCACCCATATTCAGCTTCTTTGGGAATTAAGCCACTGGAGACTAGATACAGCTTGATTCCAACAGATTTTCCAAAGTTCATTGCTTCCCCAACAGGTTTCTAGGGGGACACAAACAGCCCCAAAATGCTGTTATCTTCCAAAGACTAAATCTCTCTCTCTCTCTCCCTCTCTCTCTCTGACTTGGTGTCACAGAGAGCCTGGTTACATCATGTCCAGCCAGAGAAGAGGAGAGAAAAATATGCCCTCTCTTGCCACATTGGCCCTCCAGAAGCACCTCCAGCTATTCAGTTTGTGGCAACATATTGCCCCAAGCTTACATAATAAAGGGATTCCCAGCAAACTATTTACTTATAAAATGTTCAAGTCTTTGGTTAAGTCATTTTCCTTGAGCAGTGATTTCAGTTTCTCATCTATTAGAAATAGCTGGTGTGGAAGGGACCTTGAACTCACCCAGCTCAACCCTTAATCCCACTAGTACAACACCTATTTCATGTTTATTGTGATACAGTAGGTTGTACTGTATAGTGCATGGGTAGGCAAACTAAGGCCCAGGGGCCGGATCTGGCCCAATCACCTTCTAAATCCAGTCCATGGACAGTCCGGGAATCAGCGTGTTTTTACATGTGTAGAATGTCTCCTTTTATTTAAAATGCATCTCTGAGTTATTTGTGGGGCATAGGAATTCATTCATTTCCCCCAAAAATATAGTCTGGCCCCCACAAGGTCTGAGGGACAGTGGACCGGCCCCCTGCTGAAAAGGTTTGCTGACCCCTGGTATAGTAGAAGCCCCAAACTGCTGGCAGACCCATTCACTGGCAGCAATGAAGAGCCGTCCACTTCAACTCCGCCACCTTACCTACTGAAGAATGGTGTCCCTACTTATTTATATTGTCTGTCTCTTGTAAAACTCTAGGTGCATAAAGGGAAGGATAATTATATAACATAAGAAGCTGCCTATTGTATTGCCTGCACTGACTGGCAGCAGCTCTGCAGTTTCGGGCAAGAGGCTCTCCCAGCCCTACCTGCAGATGCTGGGCATTGAACCTGGGACCTTCTGCATGTACAGCAGGTGCTCTTTCAAGGAGCTGCAGCCTTTCCAGGGGCCTCCCCCTTAGTGCTAAGGTTTGCCCCTGCTAGCCCTTGGCATAGAATGCACCCTCCAAAATGTGATTCAAGGCATTAACGGCCCCATTTTAAAAGGAAGCATAACTTCTTGTGGTTGCAAATTCTTGTGTGGCTCCAACACCTTGAGCATCCCCAGCATTCTTTGAAATGGCATCTGCCTGTTAAGCAACACAATTTAGCCCAGGGTGGATTGAACTCTTCCAAATCATGCACAGCCCATCACACATTTATATATTTTAGCAGGGTAACAGGCATCCCTTTGTAAGCAAAAAACAAACTGTGGTCCTGATTCTCCCATGTTCAGGGCAAGGGAACTTTGTGCAAACATAGCATCAATTTCTGGCAGCATTTGCATGAGAGCCACATGCAGGGAACAAATTATGGGGTACAGTCCTCACCTTCCTGTACTGATTTGATCTTTTATCTTCTGGGATGCTACTGCAGCTCATGTCTTAGGCTTCTGGATGCAGCACTGTTTGGAGAAAGAATTACTTCCTTCCACTTTTGGTTATAGGCCTCCTCTGCCTCAGGAACCTCCATTGGGAGGGTGCCCAGGTGTCCTACTTCACAGAGGAGAATCCTTTAAGGTAGGGGTGGGGAACCTTCAGCCAGTCTTGTCCCACAAGGCCTTTAAAAAAGAAAATCACGCCAACTTGCCAATCTTGCTGGGAACTTGTACACATAGACAAAGCTCCCTGCAGGACTATTTTAAATCACTTTCATATTTTCAGTGACTTACCCTCCCCAGCCTCTCCCATCATGAACATTTGCTGTTAGAGACCTGTGAGTGAATGCCAGCATTGTAGAGCCCATAGCCTCTGTTGAATGTTGATATTACTCAAATAAAGATTACTGTTAAGATTATCTGCACAGCCTTTTGACCTCCCCACACAAGCCCTGTTGAAATCATTAGGGTGTTGAGTACACACTGCACTCACTGACACTTAAGAAATGTTGTTGTTGCACTTATTGACTTCTTTTATTTGCCAGTAATAAGATCATGCAGAAATGACAACTAAATGGACAGATCAGAGATTAGATATAAGACTGGTCTGATGATGCCTGTTTAAAAGCTATATCACTGCTTTGTGGGAGGTAATCAATATTGCATAGCAACCTGTTGACTTTTATGGCAGTGTGATTTTCTGTGATAAGGTATAGTTTATAATGGAGTGTTAGGGGAGGGGTAGTCATGCTCCTTCTGGGGTTGTTTATCCACCATCAGCGCCCACCCTGCATTCAGCTCTCACCTGTGACTCCTGGAAGCTGTCAGTGCAAAACAGTGGTCATCTCCCAGGAAATGGCTTTGACTGGCCTGTTAAACCATGTAAGGGTAGCCAATGGGTCTCAAATCCTCCATGGGTTAGAAATGTCCCTGCTTGTGAAGACAGACTCCAGCAGATTGAGTGGGCAAGACCAAGAGTGGGTCCAATGGTCAAGAAGGCACATGCTGTAGAGGGAAAGGAGGGGCAGATGGAGCCCATCCACCTGGGAAGGTGGCCCATCTAAGAGAAGGAAAACTCTGGTCCTAAACCACTCATCTGTGAGAAAGACTTTGGGAGTAAACCCTGAGGAAAAATCTGTACCCACTGCCTTGCAGGACATCTTCAGAAGAAGAAAAGGCTAAACAGTAAACCCTACATAAATCCAGAGTGAAGTCCCTAAGATGATTCCATAGTGTCTTATACGCCTCCTTTTGGCAACTCCTGCAGCTAAGCTGGTGCCTGATGTCTTGCTCTGCTTTCCTTTGGACCCCATCAGTGAGGCTGAGAGGGAGGTCTTGTTGACTGCGCAGCCCAGGCTTGCATCTCAGGGAGGTCACTTTGGTGCTACTAATGCAGGAAAAACAATGCAGGAGGCAGCAGTTATGAGTTACAAGTCTCTGCAGCTACAGCAGGATTCTCCAGTGGTTTGTCTTTGCCCAAAGAGACACAAGCCACTGTCCTTCGGGGCAGATGGATGCCAAAAAGTTTCCACCATGGAACTCAAGAGTAGCATGTCTCCTCATTATATGGCTCACAACAAGTTTGCTGAACAAATTAGGCCATTGGTCTTGAGCTTGTGGCTTGAGACCCACTGCTGAGCCACAGACACAGCCTGACCAAAGGTGGGTCCATAGAAATACATGGTCAAATTAAGAAGCCCATCTTGTAAAATGCTTGCTTGGAATAAATGTGGGTCTTCTAAAACTATTAAACTTCCCATAGAAACTGTACAGAAGTGGTTCCCCCAAGAAATCTTTATTTTTATTATTTGTAAATAATTTTTATTGATTTTGGCTAAGTACAAACAAAAATTATAACAGAAAATTTCACAAACAAGAATTATAATAGAAAAAATTAACCACACAAGTCCTTCAAGTTTCAGTTCCATTCACTTCCCTTCTTTCATATTATGTCTTCCTTATATCATACATCCATTATTTCGCACATCAACTTCCTTTCCACACCTTTACATTTTTCTTCTTCACCTTTCTCTTGATTTTCCAATCCCACTTCAAAATTATATATCTTCCCCTAATCCACTGTTATTCGCCTCCTGAATTTATTTATAATACCTTCTCCTTTCTTACACACCGTGAGTTATATGTCATTATTTATGTCTTGCATACCTTGTCCAAGTATTCTATAAACCTTCCCCATTTATTTCTAAACATTTCATCCCCCTGTTGTCTGACTCTCATTGTCATTTTTGCAATTTCCATGTATTCTGTGATTTTCTGTTGCCATTGCTGCACAGTTGGTATTGTTTTTTGTTTCCAGACCTGTGCCAGCAGAAGTCTCACCCCTGTCGTAGCATATAGAAAGAACTTTTGATCACATTTCTTTATCTCTACCCCTACCATTCCTAGGAGGAATGCCTCTGGTAATTTCTTGAAAGTATATTTCAATATTTTTTTAAGTTCGTTGTATATATTTTCCCAATACTGTTTTACTGGATCACATGTCCACCACATGTGGAAAAACTCACCGTCTTTCACCTCACATTTCCAACAACATTTACTTCCTGTTTTATACAATTTTGCTAATTTAATTGAAGTGAGATGCCAACGGTACATCATTTTATACAAATTTTCTTTCAGTGATGTACACACCGTAAATTTCATGCTGATATTCCAAAGCCTTGCCCATTTGGCGAATTCAATATTATACCCGATGTCCATTGCCCACCTTATCATCACACTCTTGATCTCCTCGTCTTTCAAATTCCATTCCAGCAAATAGTCATAAACCTTAGATAGCGTTTTAGTATTATTTTGGACAACCTCCTTCTCTAGCCATGACCTGTCTTGTTTGAAACCTTGCATTTTCTTATCTTTTACAAATATACTATTCAATTGATGGTACTCTAGCCAGCCTGTTACCCTGTCTTTTATTTCTTTGTATGACTGTATTATTTTCCATTGACAGGAGTTCTCTATATGTTAACCAGTTGGCTTCCATGTTAGGTTTTTTAATTGTGAAAGCCTCTTGTGGTGACACCCAACCTGGAGTTTTCCCCTCAAACCAGTCTTTATACCCCCTCCAAACCTGGTATAATGGTTTCCTAATCGTATGGTTTAAGAAGCCTTTATGTACTTCTCCCTTGTTGTACCATAGGTAGGCGTGCCACCCGAATCTGTTTTCCACCCCCTCCAAATCTAATAAGTCAGTATTCTTTAATCTAAACCATTCGCCTAGCCAATCAATACAAGCCGCCTCATAGTATATTTTAAGGTCAGGTAATGAAAACCCACCTCTTGTCTTGTCCATTAGTAGTCTAAATGCAATCCTTGGCTTCTTCCCTTGCCAAACAAATTTCGAAATTACCTTCTGCCACTCTCTAAAGTACTTCTGGTTAGTTATAATAGGAATATTTTGATAAAGAAAGAGTGTCTTTGGTAGGATCGACATCTTAATAGCAGCTATCCTTCCCAGGAAGAATAAATTCAGTCTTCCCCAGATTTCGAGCTTTTTTTTTATTTCCTTCCAGAGCGTTTCATAATTATCTTTGAACAAATTTGCATTCTTTGTGGATAACCAAATGCCTAAATATTTTATCTTTTTAACCACAGAAATCTCAGTTTCTTTTTGGATTTGTTCTAGTTGTTGTTCATTTAAATTTTTTACCATCATTTTTGTTTTGTTTTTGTTTATCTTTAAACTTGCCAATGTGCCAAATTCTACAATTACTTTTAAAGTCTCTCCGATAAATAAATGCGGGTCCTCGATTGTGATAGCAATGTCATCGGCAAAAGCCTTGACTTTATATTCTTTACATCCATATCTTATACCTTTTATTTTATCCGATGTTCTAATTCTTTGTAGTAGTACCTCTAAAGTTAATATAAATAAAAGAGGGGAGAGTGGGCAACCTTGTCTTGTACCTTTAGTGATATTGAAATTTTCTGTCAAGTCGTTATTTACAATTAAACATGCTTTTTGTTCTTTATATATTGCTTCTATACCTCTCCTAAATTTAGTGCCCAATCCTAGTACTTCCAAATTTGTTTTCAAGAAGCGGGCTCTACCCCACCCCCCACCCCGTGTAAGCTCAGGTTTTGAGCTTTGGGAGAGAGAGGAGAGCCGCAGTGCATCGGTAACAGAGCTTCCTTTGAGGCATGAAGCTGCGGGACTGTGAGGCTTGAGTGCTTGATTCTTCCAAAGATGTTGAAAAAGCCATCGCTCTCAAAGTGAGTATCAATTTGAATCAATTTGCTGAAATTGGCTACAAGGTAAAGGGGCTAAAAAAGGAAGTCAGTCCCTAACCGCTGATGAAAGAGGAGGGCAAAGAAAGTATCCCAAATCCATAAATAATTGCTTTTTAAAACTTCAAAACTTCTGAGGAGTAACAGTGAACCCCCCCCCAACAGGGGGGGGAGTGAAATTTTTGTGTTGAATTTCCCTGTATTTATTGGATTATTAGACTGAATAGAGCTACTCCTGAATCTGGGAATAGAACGCCCGATCGGAAGGTGAGGCTGAAGGATGATTTGGTTGGTTGGAATGTAATGCATATTAGGAAAGTTACTGAAGACTCCACCATTTCCTGTTTTTCAAACCCTGCGGTGTCCTTGAAGCCGAGAGGATGGGAGACATAACAATGACAGCTTTCCAGCAGATGGTGTTAACAAAGTGTGGAGCTGAAGCCGGGACTTCCGGTCGAAGCGAGGAGCTGAAAGAAGACGGGATTTTGCCCTCCGGTCAGATCCAGTTTCAGACGGGGAAATAGGGGAGTTTGCAGGGCGCCGCAACCCCCTAAAAGCCTCAAGAGGATTATCTTGGGGACAAGGTTCCCAGCGGTACTGGCAGAGTCTCTCCGCTTTCGGGAAAACTCCAGTTTTGGAAGTTAGACAGCTGGCGAGATTGAGACAATGGTACGGGACGCCATTTTTGCCCGTCTGAAATGCAGCCTCAGGTCTTCACAGTTCTGCGAATCGGCTCTCAAGAATAAGAAAAATCTGAATTGGATCTTAAGAGGTTGGTGCTAAAAAATTCTGATTAGCTTTAAAGATTTGGAGGATAGCGGGATTTAAAAAGGAGGTCAATCCTGACTATGGGGAACTGTATATATATTCGGCAGTAGTGCAAAGTGTGAAGAAATAACTTTTTCTTGAGCCTACTAACGCAGAATAAGCAAGGCAATAGCCCATAGAAATAAGACGGAATAGTATAAAGAACTCTAACTATTCAAAGCATTTGAATGTGAGGTCTCTTGTGGTTTGCGGAGCTCGCTGGAGAAGAAGCTCCCTGTTACTTTCGCTTTCACTATAGCTGCGTTACAGAAATAACAAAGCAACAAAGCAACAAAGTATCAAAAATAGTAAAGAACTAAATTAGAGACAATTTAACCATATCAGCAATACTAAGTATCTAAAGTTAAGGTTTGAAATAAGGCTGAAAAAAGAGTTTGGAAACACAACGCCAGGACTTCAGTGCGCCAGGACTTTCAGTGGAGAAACTGGGCATAACATAACAGCCTTTGTCTTTGTCTTCGTCTTTGTCACCGTTTCAGCCTCCGCCATACCGTGGGGGGGGGGCAGTAATACGGACGACTTTAAAGGGAAGGGGGGGAGAAGACTACGTCCTTCTTCCTGCTATTCTTTTTTCTTTCAACAACTAAACTGTGGATTTAGCCATGCAAGTAGCAAAAGATAAAAAACTCTGAAGGTGGGCAGAAAAAAATCTTGACGGTGGGCAGTAAAAACATATACTGAATATAAGATAGGGGCAGAGGGAGCCAAGTGGAAGGGTAGGAGAAAACAGCGTGATTTGAATTCCCTTTGGTGGTTCCTAACAGCTCCAAATATATAAGTGGATTTAGCCAACCAAGTGGCAGAAGTTTCAGAGCCCGCTGTCATAAAAAATAACACCTAATAAAATCACCATTCAGAGAGACAGAAGGGGGCCAATTGGAAGGGTGGAAGAAGACTGAGATACATAACCCTTTGTTGGTCTCCAATAGTTCCTAACCTTTTTGTGGATTTAGCCAAGCAAGTGGCAGAAGCACTAGAATATATTGCTTTATAAACAATACTCTATAAATAGTAAAAGGAACAGAAGGGGCCAAGTGGAAGGGGGAAAAGTACTGAGTTTAAAAAAAAATCCCTTTGTTGGTCTCATTGTGGATTTAGCCAGGCAAGTGGCAGAATTTGTTGGACACACTTAAGAGACATAAATATAAAAACTAACTTTCTGCAGTTTTCTTTTTTCTTTCTTTCTTTGTATCATTTCTGTATGTTGTATGAGATTTATAGTCATATAAGTGTGAAAAAGATAAACTGTCACTTATAAAATAAAAAAGGGGGGTGGGAATAGCAGAGTGAGTAAAATACTTTGGTATCTCACCCAGTGATAAAATAATTGTTAAAGAAGGTAAATGGATATGTGTTCAAGGTTTTGAATAAGGAATTGAATATAAGAACACATAAGAGTGTGATATAAGATAGGAGGCTATAATTTACCAATATAGGGCTATTTGAAGAAGGTGACATCTAGTGGTAGAAAATTGAATTACTTAAACACAAGTAAAATAAAATAAAATAAAACAAAACAAGCAAAGAAACAAAATGGCAGAAAAAAAGAATGGAACTAAAGGGATAGCAACACCAGCAGATAGAAGAGGATCCAAGCAGGAAGATTCTAAAGAAATAATAAAGATGTTAGCAGAACTGAAAAAAGACATTAAGGATACAAAACAAAGTGTGGAAGATAAACTAGAAAAAATGGAACAGAAGTGGGACATGACAATAAAGGAATTAAAAACACAAGTACAAGAAATAGACAAAAAAAACGCAAAAGGTAGAAGAAGGGGTGAAACGTGTACAGAAAGACGTAAAGGAACTGAGAAAGGAAGACGAAAGACTAAATAATGCAATATTGGAAGCCAATAGATTACAGGAAGAAATGCAGGACATGATTGCGATGCAAGACATGAAGCAAAGAGAAACATATCTCAGGCTAAGATTGATTCTGGAAACAACTGGTGAGAATATTGCAGAGAAAATAATTATGGAAATGGCAGGATGGTTAGAAATGGACAAGGATGAATTCACAGGAAACGTTGTGAACGTCTTCAGAATTAAAACAAGAAGCAAGAAGGGGGGAAAATTTCCAGGCGATTGTTTAATAATTTTCAAGGATAGAGGAATGAGAGATTTGATATTAATGAAGAACAGAGAAAAGAAGCTATATATTGAAAATACAATGACAATCATATTCAAGGATATACCAATGCATCTATTGAAAAAAAGAGAGAAATACGGACGATTAACACAAATATTAAGAAGAAATGGAATTGGATTCATATGGGAATTCCCAGAAGGGATTTCTTTTTATTACAAGGATAAAAAACAGAAACTGAGGGGACTACCAGAAGTAACCAAATTTTTAAGGAGATACAAGGAGCTGGAGAAAAAAGAAGTGCTGGAAGGAGCAAGTGCGGCATTACCGTTGGAGGAAGAGGAAGAGGAAGAAGAAGATGTAGATAAGGAAGAAGAAGAAAAAGAAAAAGAAGAAGAACAGTAAAAACAAAGACAGAGGACTAGAATAAGAGAAGCAAGATGGCGCTAAGGATATGGACTTGGAACGTGAACGGAATAAACCAGAAAACCAAACGAAACAAGATAGAACATGTATTGCAGAAAAAGAAATTAGATATAATATGTCTACAAGAAACTCATATTGCAAAAAAAAAAACACAGGAAAATTTTAGTCAAAAAGAAATTAGGAAATGAATTTATATCATCAGACAAGTAAAAAAAAAGAGGAGTCGTTCTTTACATCAAACAACATCTAGAAGCCAAACAACTATTCAAAGATGAAGAAGGAAGAATGATAGCGGTACAGGTCAATCTGCAAGGGGATTAAATTGTAGTAGTCGGGATCTATGCACCAAATAAAGGAAAAAAATTTGAAGTATTGGATGAAAAACTTTTAGAATACCTAGATCAAAAAATAATAATCCTGGGAGACTTGAATGGAGTAACCTCATTGGAGATGGATAGGAACAGAAGGAGGATGGATGCAAAAGATGGGAAATTACCAAAGACATTCTTTTCAATGATGAAGAATTGTAACCTGGTGGATATATGGCGGTTAAGACATCCTTTGGATAAAGAATTCACATATTTCTCAGAACCCAAACAATCAGCTGCGAGAATTGACTATGTAATGATTTCAAATGAATTAACACCAAGAATTAAAAAAATCGAGATACAACCAAAAATTTTATCTGACCATAATCCAATATATTGTGAATTAAAAGGAATAGAAGAAAAAAACATTTAGATGGAGGATAAATGAAAATCTATTAGACGATCAAAAAATAGAAGAAGAAGCAAAAGAAAAATTGAGAGAACATTTTCAGATAAATAGAAATAATGAAACAAAAGAAAGTGTGGTTTGGGATGCCAGCAAGGCAGTAATGAGAGGGTTCTTCATACAAAAAAACAGTATAAAGAAAAAGATTAGAGAAAGAAAAAAGGAGGAAATCCTGAAACAGATTATGGAAAATGAGAAAAAACTGGCATCCAAACCAAATGATGTAAAAGCAAGTCAGAATATCAGAATTTTGCAAAGTCAATTCGCATTAATCATCAACCAAGAGGTAGAATGGAAAATAAAATGGACAAAACAGAAATTTTTCGAACATGCAAACAAACCAGGAAAATGGTTAGCTTGGCAAAATAAAAAAAGGCAAGAACAAAGTGTAATAAATAAAATTACGATAGAGGATAAAGAGATTGAAAACCCATCAGAAATAAGAAAAGGATTTGAAAAATTCTATAGACAATTATATAAAAGAACAGAAAACCAGAAGATAGATAAAATGGAAGAATATCTGAAGAAAAAAGGAGTGCAGAAAATCCCGCCAGAGATGAAAAGACAAATGAATAAGATAGATAAAGAAGAGATCCTAAATGCAATTAAGAATCTAAAAAATGGAAAAGCACCGGGATGGGTTTACAGCGAAATATTATAAAAAATTTAGTGAAATCTTATTAGAACCGCTCAAAGAAGTATTAAATAACATATTGGAAAAAGCAGAAATACCATCAACATGGAAAGAGGCTTATATTACCCTAATTCCAAAACCAGATTCGGATTTTTTGCAAATCAAAAACTACAGACCCATCTCTCTATTAAACAATGACTACAAAATTTGTACAAGTATTCTAGCAAATCGAATGAAAAAAGCGTTAAAAAAAGTCATACATGAAGACCAAGCCGGCTTTCTTCCTGGCAGACAGCTAAAAGACAATGTTAGAAATGTGATAAATATACTGGAATACCTGTCTGTCAGGAATGAAAAACAGGCGGTAATGATGTTTATTGATGCCGAAAAAGCATTCGATAACGTTTCATGGGACTTTATGCTAAAAAATTTGGAAATGATGGATATTGGAGAGAGATTGTTAAGAAGTATTAAAGCAATTTATACAGAACAGAGAGCAAAATTGATAGTAAACAATGTAGTATCAGAAAACATCGAAATCACTAAAGGAACAAGGCAGGGATGCCCATTATCACCATTGTTATTTATTTCGGTCCTAGAAACTTTGCTAATAAGAATAAGAGAAGCGGGAAAAAATCA
Organism: Lacerta viridis; assembly: GCA_900245905.1. Taxonomy (NCBI): domain Eukaryota; kingdom Metazoa; phylum Chordata; class Lepidosauria; order Squamata; family Lacertidae; genus Lacerta; species Lacerta viridis. The sequence continues at coordinate 440,422 of OFHU01001496.1, read as the reverse complement.
GAGGAATAACAATTGGGAAGAAACAACATAAAGTGAAAGCCTTTGCAGACGACCTTGTATTGACGTTGGAAGAACCAGAAGAGAGTTTAAAAGAAGCACTGGAAGAAATGGAAGAGTATGGTCAGATGGCAGGATTTAAATTAAATAAGAAAAAGACTAAAATATTGGTGAAAAATATGGATAACGAAAAAATACAAAAAATACAGCAACTAACTGAAATAGAAGTGGCCAAAAAAGTCAAATATTTAGGAATTTGGATGACAAATAAAAATATAAATTTGTTTCAAGATAATTATGAATTGGTTTGGAATAAAATAAAGAAAGATATGGAAATTTGGGACAGATTGAAATTATCATTATTAGGAAGAATAGCGGCGATTAAAATGACAGTGCTGCCAAAAATGTTGTTTCTGTTTCAGACACTACCAATAATTAAGGGAACAGCAATATTTAAAGATTGGCAAAGAAAATTTATTTGGCAAGGAAGAAAGCCCAGAATAAGGTTTAAATTATTAACAGATTGCAAAGAGGAGGTTTCGGACTACCGGATCTAAAACTATATTATGAAGCAGCCTGCCTCAGCTGGATAAAAGAATGGATGATATTAAAAAATCATGATCTATTGGACTTAGAGGGCCATGACAACAGATTCAGATGGCACGCCTATCTATGGCATGAAAAAGCCAAAATACACAAAGGATTTAGCAACCATGTTTTTAGAAGATCATTATATGAAGTCTGGAACAGATATAAAAACTCCATGGTGGCTGTCACCATTGGAAGTTTTGAGTTTAAAGAAAACAAATACGAAAGAGAACTGGGCAACATATGAAATGTTACTTACAAAAGATGGAACAAGGTGGAAACTTAAATCCTATGAGGAAGTAAAAGAATATGTTAAGGATTGGCTACACTATTATCAGTTAAATGAAATGTTTAAAAGTGATATGAAGAAAAATGGCTTTAATGATGTGAAATCCAAATTTGAAACTGAAATATTGAATAATAATTATAAAATATTATCAAAAATATACAAAATATTGCTGGGATGGGAGTTACAGGATGAGGAGGTCAAGTCGGTAATGGTAAATTGGGCAAGAGATCTAGGACATAACATAATGATGAAAGATTGGGAAAAAATGTGGAATGAGGGAATGAAATTTACTTTATGTAGTGCACTAAAGGAAAATGCTTACAAAATGATATATAGGTGGTACATTACACCGGTTAAATTAGCAAAAATGCACAAAGGTAATAATAAATGTTGGAAATGCAAAGAAAGTATTGGTTCCTTCCACCACATGTGGTGGGAGTGTAAAAAAGTAAAACTGTTTTGGGATGAAATATATAACGAAATAAGAAAAATGTTAAAGTATAATTTTGTTTAAAAGCCATATGCATTTTTATTAGTCATTAAAGGTACGGAAATAAAGAAAGAAGTTTTAAAATTATTTCAATATGCAGTGACGGCAGCCAGAATCCTAGTGGCACAAAAATGGAAGCAAGATATACTACCGACAAAAGAGGAATGGACAATGAAATTAACAGAGTACGCAGAATTAGACAAACTGACAGGAAGACTTCGTGAACAGCGAGACCAAAAATTCATAAGAGACTGGACAAAATTTACAAATTATTTGAAAGAAAAAACTCAATTAAATACGTTAATAGGATTACAAGAGGCTTTGTAGTCTAGAGGAAATATTGTTGTAAAATGAAATAATTAAAATGATGTTAAATATGGAAAGTAAAGCAATGATAAAAATAAGAGGTATAAAAACAGAAAAGATTGAAAAATTTTGAAACCAGAAGGAGGGATTGAGGGAAGTCAGGGCGGAAAAAGCCAACGTATTGGAATGGATGATGTAATAATTTGTATAATGTGTATAATATACTATATGTAGACAAAATCAATAAAAATGAGAATGCAAAAAAAAAAAAAACAAAGTGTGGAGCTATTCAGCAGATGATGACAGTAAAGTTTGCCCATATTGGAACTGTTCTTGCAAATAACACGCGAAAGACTATGATTTTACTTGATGAAAAGGTTGTAAAACTGTGTAAAATTACTGAAGGAGAGGAGGGCTACGAGGATGAAGAAGCAGCAAAGCAAGAAGGACTCTTTAAGTGTGAGAGGCTTGGAGTCCAGAAAGCTTGAAAGATTAGAGAGCTCTTGGAGTGAGAGACCAAGAGTTCAAGGAAAACAACAAGGAAAAATACAACAAGCAACAGAGTACAAAGAGAAAAAGCTCTATGGGTATGACAAATCAGTAGCCCAAAAAGAAGAAAAGAGATACAACCTGGAGAAGAAGAACCCACAAATACGAATGCCAAGTCCAGAATTGGGCATGATAAAAACAACAAAAGAAGACGCAGGAGCTGGAAAGAGAGGACTTTTGGGGGGAGATCAGCAGGGGATGGGAAGAAGAAAGGGAAGGGTTAGAATGGTCAGGAAAGGTGTGGGGTGAAGAAAGATTATTTAAAGGAAAATAAGATAATTTGGTGTTGAAAAAGGATTGGTTTTATAGGACTTACTGACCAGATTGAGCGATTTGTGTGCCAGAGAAGGAGATAGTGAACTCGGAATAAGTATCAGATTGATGATTTAAATGTGTTTTTATAGATAATAAGATATATGAATAGCCTTAGAAGGGAAAAGGAGGTAGTAGGGAAGGTATTGTTAGATTAGTGATAAGCATTTAGAATTATTGGAGTAAAAAGTAAAATACTATCTTCTGTATGATAATGGGTTGGAAAATAATTTAGATTGATAGAAGATAGGGGGTGAGTAATTCTTTTATTTTTAAGATGGAAAAAAATATGAAATAGAAATTGCCAAAGTCGTTTTATAATGAAAATCAGAAAGGGGGGGCTTTGGGGAAGTCCACCTAAGATGAATATGAAAATAAGGATTTGAAAATGTATAATTATATGTTTTGTTGAGTTATTGTTTGTTTTAAGATGGGTTTTTTGTATTGTTTGGATTGTATGTGTATTTTCCTTTCTTTTTCCTTGTTTTTTCTTGTTTTTCTTTCTTTTCTGTCTGAAAATCCTAATAAATTCTTATTAAAAAAAAATTGTTTTCATAAAGGTCCAAGACAGGTTGTCGAATGCTTTTTCAGCATCCAAGAAGATTAGCGCCGCTTGTTTATTTATCCTCAAATCCAGATAATCAATGATATTTAGCATTATTCGCATGTTGTTTTTTACCTGTCGCCCCGGAAGGAAACCTGCCTGATCTGAATGAATATAATATGCCATAATCCTTTTTAATCTTTGGGCCAGAATGGTTGTAAATAGCTTATAATCATTATTCAATAATGATATCGGCCTGTAGTTTTTTACATTAGTGAGATCAGAGTCTTGCTTTGGAATTAGCGTGATATATGCCTCTTCCCATGTCCGAGGTAGTTGTCCTTTTTCCATTATATTGTTCATTACCTCCCTCAGTGAAGAGACCAGCTGCTGACTTAATTTTTTATAATATTTTATTGAGATACCATCCGGTCCAGGAACTTTTTCATTTTTCCCTTGTTTTATTGCCTCTACAATTTCTTCCTCTGTAATATGTTTCTCCAATAAATCAATTTCTTCCTGTTCCAGCGATTTTAACTTATGTTGTTGCAAATATCTCTTTATCTTCTCACTGCACTCTTTTGGTGCCTTATAGAGCTCTTTATAATATTTAAGAAACATGTTCTTTATCTCTTTTGGTTTGTCCACTATTATGTTATTGTCAATTAATTTATTTATACTACTCTGCGCCTGCCTTTTCTTTAATTGCCATGATAGCCATTTACCTGCCTTATTTGCAGCTTCAAAATTCTTCTGTTTTAGTAACTTAATTCTCCATTCCACTTCCTGATTTATCAAGGTGTTAATTTGTATTTGTAACAACTTATACATTTGTCCCCCCAAGAAATCTTTAATTGTATATGTTTCCCACATACTTTTTAATTCCATATCACTGCAAATATCTGCAGTAGAAACATCCCAGTGATGTTTTCCCATTTCCCCTTCTCACACATGCATGAAGCTTTGTTGTGCTGTATCCACAGAAGGCAATAGCCAAATGTGAGTTTTATTTCAAATGAGACAGAAACATGGAAGGTGCCTAAGGAAGCCAGGGTGGCTATGTAAAGAACTTTTAACTGAGTTAAGGGATATATACAAAAAATGGAAAAAGGGGGAAACCACCAGAGAGGAATTCAAACAAATAGCCAGCACGTGTAGAGACAAAGTCAGAAAAGCTAAAGCACAGAATGAACTCAGGCTTGCTAGAGAGGTTAAAAGCAATAAAAAGGGCTTTTATGGGTATGTCCGTAGCAAAAGGAAGAACAAGGAAACAGTGGGGTCACTTAGAGGAGAAGATGGTGAAATGCGAACAGGGGACAGAGAAAGGGCAGAACTCCTCAATGCCTTCTTTGCCTCAGTCTTCTCCAAAAAAGAAAACAATGCCCGACCTGAAGAATATGGAGCAGATGATTCAGCAGGTGAAACACAGCCCAGAATAAGTAAGGAGGTAGTACAAGAATTCTTGGCTAGTTTAGATGTATTCAAGTCTCCAGGGCCAGATGAACTACATCCAAGAGTATTAAAAGAACTGGCAGAGGTGATTTCAGAACCACTGGCAGTAATCTTTGAGAATTCCTGGCAGAACAGGCGAAGTCCCAGCAGACTGGAGGAGGGCAAAAAAATTTTTTTAATAAGAATTTATTAGGTTTTAACAATAAAAATACACAAAAACAAATACAAACACTACATAAACTACACAAAATAGACACAAACGAAACAAATATTTACTTATCCTCATCTTCTTTATAATCCTAATCCTGGGACTTCCTCACATCCTCTCTTTTGCATTCATTCATTTCTAATCTTCTTTAGTAACTTTGTAACATTATAAAATCTACTTTCTTACATCTATTCTTAATTTAACAATCATAATCAAAATATCTTAAATTTTAAATCTTATTCTTATCTAATAAAACATTAGGTTCCCACATCTTAACTTCTTTTATCCTCTCTTCACTTAACTTTGTTATGCTGTAGCCTATATTTTCCTGATTCCAATTTCAGATATATATATATAAATAAATCACATCTTAACAAATACCTAAATATTTCTTCCATTCTCATAAACTGTTTTCCCTCTGGTGCCGGAGTGCCGTGGTCAGCCTTCAAAATATCCCCATTAATTCCTACTTTACCCCACCCCCTCCTGACCATATTCACCCTTCCCATCAACTTCCCCATCTCCCACCGGTCTCCCCCCGAACATTCCACCAGTCCAGTTTCTTCTGATTCTATATTTCCCTTTATGTCCAATTTTACTTGTGTTTCTTCTGTTAATTCCTTCAGTTGTATCTTCCTCTCCTGCAGAATGTGGCATTCTTCTTGGTAAATAGTTGCAGTAACTTTGTCACAAAGTATCTTTTCTTCACTCTCAGCTTCATATTGCATTTTCCATAATCGTTGCTCCTGAACCTCTGGGCTGCCACCCCAGAGATCCACTGTTCTGTCCAGACTGTAAGCTCCCCACCTCTCACGCCAGGGGAGCCCCTCTACTTGTGCAACCTCCTTTTCAAAAAATTCTTCTGTGTTCTGCACCTCTTCCTCCTTTCTATCGAGTGGGTATTTAAAGCAGTTCTATCGAGTGGGTATTTAAAGCAGAATAGCAACATTCTGAGTTAACTTGTCAACATTCTGCTGAAGTAGTTGAATTTGAAACAGCATTCTTTCCTGGAGTGGTGTCATTGTTGAGTCTAGCACTTCAAGGAGACCGTGGGATTTAAGTAGGCAGGAAGTTATGGGGTTTCAGTATTTTTCCAGCTGCGCAATCCAGTCCAAAGCCGCCATTCCCAGCCCGACCCAGACTGCTCAGCCAGGGGGATTAGCGGTATTCCCTCTTTGTTTGTAATCCACAAGGAAAAATAAATCAAACTCTCAGTCTGCCCCCCAATCAGGGGTTTTCTAATGTATACAGAATCAGCTCTCCACTTAAAATAAACAGATCTTTCATCAGCTACAGTTTCTAGGTGTTACTTTAAACTTGCCGCTGTCAGAGAGAGATGGACTTCCTCTTTGATCTCTCACTGTAAGCCAAATTTTAATCGAATTTGCAAGTCAATCATGCTCATTACTTACAGAGTACTTCTTTTGTAATCCAAATTGAGGAAATGCAAAGCGCTCATCTGCCGTCAGCCTCTGCTGCTACATGTTTCCAGGCAATTGCTAGGTTTTCAGAGCCGTGCCACCCCTGCTCGCTTGAGCAAACTTTACTAAGTTTCCTCAAGAGCAAGGCAAGCACTTCTGGCTCCCGCCAGACCCCAAGCCCTCAGGACGCCCCTCCTGAGGTTTAAACGGAACCCACAGTGCGGTTGTGGTCACTCCTAACCTAAAAACACCGGACCCCCCTCGGAGCTGAGAGAGGTCCCGACTGAACGGAATGGCGCTCCACCGGAAGTCCGGAGGAGGGCAAATGTTGTCCCTATTTTCAAAAAGGGGAAAAGAGAGGACCCAAACAATTACCGCCCAGTCAGCCTGACATCAATACCAGGAAAGATTCTAGAGCAGATCATTAAGCAAACGGTCTGTGAGCACCTAGAAAGGAACGCTGTGATCACTAAAAGTCAGCATGGGTTTCTGAAAAATAAGTCATGTCAGACCAATCTGATCTCATTTTTTGACAGAATTACAAGCCTGGTAGATGAAGGGAACGCTGTGGATGTAGCCTATCTTGATTTCAGCAAGGCCTTTGACAAGGTGCCCCATGATATTCTTGTAAAGAAGCTGGTAAAATGTGGGCTAGACAATGCTACCATTCAGTGGATTTGTAACTGGCTGACTGACCGAACCCAAAGGGTGCTCATCAATGGCTCCTCTTCATCCTGGAGAGAAGTGACTAGTGGGGTGCCACAGGGTTCTGTCTTGGGCCCAGTCTTATTCAACATCTTTATCAATGACTTGGATGATGGGCTTGAGGGCATCCTGATCAAGTTTGCAGATGACACCAAATTGGGAGGGGTGGCTAATACCCCAGAGGACAGGATCACACTTCAAAATGACCTTAACAGATTAGAGAACTGGGCCAAAGCAAACAAGATGAATTTTAACAGGGAGAAATGTAAAGTACTACACTTGGGCAAAAAAAAATGAAAGGCACAAATACAGGATGGGTGACACCTGGCTTGAGAGCAGTACATGTGAAAAGGATCTAGGAGTCTTGGTAGACCATAAACTTGACATGAGTCAACAGTGTGATGCAGCAGCTAAAAAAGCCAATGCAATTCTGGGCTGCATCAATAGGAGTATAGCATCTAGATCAAGGGAAGTAATAGTACCACTGTATTCCGCTCTGGTCAGACCTCACCTGGAATACTGTGTCCAGTTCTGGGCACCACAGTTCAAGAAGGATACTGACAAGCTGGAACGTGTCCAGAGGAGGGCAACCAAAATGGTCAAAGGCCTGGAAACGATGCCTTATGAGGAACGGCTTAGGGAGCTGGGTATGTTTAGCCTGGAGAAGAGAAGGTTAAGGGGTGATATGATAGCCATGTTCAAATATATCAAAGGATGTCATATAGAGGAGGGTGAAAGGTTGTTTTCTGCTGCTCCAGAGAAGCGGACACGGGGCAATGGATTCAAACTACAAGAAAGAAGATTCCACCTAAACATTAGGAAGAACTTCCTGACAGTAAGAGCTGTTCGGCAGTGGAATTTGCTGCCAAGGAGTGTGGTGGAGTCTCCTTCTTTGGAGGTCTTTAAGCGGAGGCTTGACAGCCATCTGTCAGGAATGCTTTGATGGTGTTTCCTGCTTGGCAGGGGGTTGGACTGGATGGCCCTTGTGGTCTCTTCCAACTCTATGATTCTATGATTTTGTAAGTCTTTCAATCCATCTCCTTTGTGGAATTAAGATAAATGGAATGGTCAACAAAGTGCAAGCAAATCCAAACAGTGGTTCTCTCACTATGACCTTCCACATTTTGTTGGACGACAGCTCCATCATCCCAGATCAAGAAGCTTGTGGGAGCTGATGGAAGTTGGAGTTCAAGAGCATCTGCAGAGCCACAGGTTTCTAGTCCCTGCACTATCGATTGGACACTGATGCCCCAACAGAAGCCTGTCAGAAAAGACTGTCAGACAAAACAGAGAACAATGTGTGGAGGAGAGAGAGAAACCCATAACTACCGGTAAGTAAAAGAAAAAGAGGCTGGACCAGAACAGAAATGAGCTTTTATGTGAAGCTTATTAAAAAGTTGCCAACGCTTTTCCTGGCAGAGACTGGGTGTCTTTAACAACCACACAACCAGCAGCAGTTCAACAGTGTAGCGTATGGGGCTAAGACGGCAGCCACCCCGGTCCCAACACTCCCCCAACCCTAAAGCTCCTTGCATGATGCTTGTAAGCCACTTTGAACTCTGGCCAACAAAGGCACGATCCAAATGCAATTAAACAACTATAGTTATTTTCTCCATCACTTGATCACACTAAAAGTTGTGCTTATTTAATTTCGGTCTGTGATGCAGCTGTTAAAGGTACCGTGTCTCTGAAGGGGGAAATTGCATAATAAGCAAATAAAAAAGGGTTTTTTGCTTCTATTGGCTTTCTAATGCAAAAGTGAAACCTATACTGGCTGGAATGCTCATTAGTGAAGAACAGTCAGATATTTGAGCGGATATTATCATAAGCAGCTTTAAAAGAGCTCAAAGGCTATTTGAAGACTCATCTGTGAAAGGGCAACAGCTGTTAGCCAATAAGTAAGGACAAGAGAAAAGGAATGGTCTGTGATGTAGTGCCATCTAGTTCTTGAAATGCTGGTACTTTCCTGCGCTTCATATTCCTATGATCACACTTTTCCATTGTCCCAACCAGGTATATATGCAGCTGTTACTTAAGGCATCTAATGAAGCAGACTGCAGTCCTCTAAAACATAAATGCATTTGTCTTTCAGGCGCCACAAAACTCTCTGCTGTTTTTACCGCAAGAGACTAGTAACATGGGCGTACCGAGGCAGGGGCAGGGGGGGGCAGATGCCCCCCCCTAGGAGCAAGCTGCCCTCCCCCCCCAGAAGCAAAAATGATCAGTCGTCTCCTGGGTCTGGCTTAAAAAGCAGCGCTGCTACCATTGCTGAGTGCTTGTTCGCTGAGACTGAGCAAAGAGGGAAGTGTGAGATCTCCCTGATTTCCCCCCCCCCAAGCTTCCTTATCAGTCTCCAGAAGTTTTCACCCACCTTAGACTGCTTGATAAGAAGCAGGCTACTCTGTGACCTATTAACGCCTAATCCCAGTTGATGGCCCTGGTCGCTAAAACTGACTCCTGCCCCTCCCCCTCGCCCCCACCCTCCATGGTTGTATGATCTCTGGAAGGGAAGACGGAGCTTTCTCTGTGCTGCTGTTTTGATCCACAGCAATCTTTTTGTGAGTGACTTTACCCGCTTATCCATTGCCTTTAAACCCCCCCCCACCGCCTTTTTTTAACCCCTAAGAAAAGTGTTTGGATGATTTTTCAAATCTAAATTAAAACTAAACAAAGTCTACCTAACTGGTAGTAAACAAACACACATGGTTCGGTGTGCTTGTGTGTTGATGTACTTTCTATTGCTGGATTGATGACTGGAGTATAAATACAGGTAGGTAGCCGTGTTGGTCTGCCATAGTCAAAACAAAATAAAATAAAAAATTCCTTCCAGTAGCACCTTAGAGACCAACTAAGTTTGTTCTTGGTATGAGCTTTTGTGTGCATGCACACTTGTTCAGATACACTGAAACAAAAGTCAACAGACCCTTATAGTATGCTACTGGAAGGATTTTTTTGTTTTATTTTGTTTTGGAGTATAAATAAGCAGTGATGTTTTCCTGTGCTTTTCAAACAACTCACTTCTTTGCATTTCAGAATACATATTGTCACTTAATGGTTAACACTTGCTTGCATGCAAGTAATTAAAGTAAATTATAAGCTATTTAGTCATAAAGTGTTAGTGTTCTGATATGCTGCTGCATGGAAGAGGTGTGAGCTGCTATGTCTCCTTGCTTTCAGATTCTTATAAAGTAGTTGAGAAGTAAAGGAATATATGAAGAGATGCCAACTTATGTGACCAACATATGTGCATACTGCACCTGTGAAACTTATATTATGGTTCCTAGCAATTTCACTGGTTGAGTTCTCAAATTGTCAAAACCTCATAGGAAAAGCCTGTGTGAATAAATTGGCCCATAAAATCTATGTGTAAGATTGGCTTAATTATCCTAACAGGAGTTATAATTTTTTTACTGTTTAATATTTTGTTTTGAGGTGGAATGTGCTGCTGTTTGTGAGACCAAAAGTATTTTTTGGGGTGGGTAGGGGCCTGCTTTAAATAAGAGTTACCTTAAAAGGCTAACAAATTTAGTATGGTGCAAGCCAGTGGTGTCCAAACTTTTTTCAAAGAGGGCCAGATTTGATGAAGTGAAGGGCCGTGAGGGCTGACCAAAGGGCCGACCAAAGTTGTTAACCTTTTCTAGGGTTGAAGTTGTTGAGGTTTTTAAAGGAATTTACCCCAAACTGCCACAGGGGCTGGATTAAACCAACTGGTGGGCCGAATTAGGTCCCTGAAATGGACTTCGGACATGCCTGGCTGAAATTTCAATTCAGTGGAGCTGAATAAATAAATAAATAAAACCTCCCCTCCATTTGGAACTCCCTGCCTATTGCAGCAAAGCACGTGCCTTTGCTAGACTCTTTTCAGGCACCTGCTAAAAGCATTCTTCCTTAGGCAAGCATACCTAGATGCTTAGGAAGTTGAAGTAATCTTAATCTTCATATTTTTAAATCAATTATTTCAGAAGGTCTAGTCCCTAAAAAAAGCTCAACAACTAAAAATGAACCGAACCCCTAAAAAACGGGGCATTCCTCATCCCCAAAAAAGGTCAACAACTTTGAGCTGATCCCCAAAAAATGGGGGTAGATCACTGCCAGATTTTAATTCTGAAAGTAGACCACAGTCTCTTGGGAGTTGGCCACCCCTGGTATAAGACATGTAACTAGAATAAAAATTTTTTTAAAAAAAATCAAGCAAATAATTATAATAACTACCGTAATAAAGCACTGCTATAATTATATATAATTTTCCTAAAATTTTGGTTTCATTCGCCTTTCCGTGCTGAAATGTCACAACCTGAACGACCATGGCTTGCCCCCCCCCCTAGTTTTGATCCTGGGTACGCCCCTGACTAGTAACATTGTCGCTCCTCTGGAAATCACTTGTGCTGAGGACATGGACTTTTCCAGACTCTGGGCCTGCTTATAGCTTGTCATCTTTATTATTTTTACTATAATAATACTGTCTCTTCGCAGCCATCTTTCTTTCCCTCTCCTTTCTTGCTTTCCTTTTCTCTTTCTCCTCTTGTAAGTCTGATGTTCCCTTTCTTTATCTCTCAAAATGAGGGCAATGGAACCTCTAGTATGACCCATCTTCGGTAATGTGACAACCTAATGGGGGGGGGTCACAACCTGAATACTGCCTACAGATGTTTACTTTTAGTGTTCCAAAAAGTTCAGTGGTGTGAAATCCAGTGGCCCTGGGAGGTCAAATGCCCTGTGTTGTTGATCCAGCCAAATTTGTCAAGGTACAAATGGAGTAAAACAAAGACAAGGAATCTGACCCTCCAGATGTTGTCTGACTGCCACTTCTGCCAACCTAGCAGTTCAAAAGCACACCAGTACTGCTGCGGTGGGAAGGTAAATGGCGTTTCCGTGTGCTCTGGTTTCCGTCACAGTGTTCCATTGCACCAGAAGCGGTTTAGTCATGCTGGTCACATGACCTGGAAAGCTGTCTGTGGACAAACGCCAGCTCCCTCAGTCTGAAAGCAGAGATAAGCGCTGTACCTCATAGTTGATTTCAACTGAACTTAACCATCCAAGGACCCTTTGCCTTTACCTTAACCTTACAGCTCCTAACATCCTTGATAATTGGCTGGGACTGACAAGAACATCTAACAACATCTGGAAGGCGACAAGTGCCCCAATCCTGGATTAATGGAAATATGAAAACAAACAGGCCTGATATATCTCCATCCATTAAGGCTCTTTACTGTATCTGTTAGTACTAATGGGAAAGAAACAGGAAGAAGACAGCTCCAATCAAACCTCAAGACTATCAGTTTCTCACTCTGTACTTTGCGAACACATTTCCCCCACTGAGTGAACAGGCCACATTCTCATGTTACAAACCAGGAAAAGAATTATCACTAATGAGGATCAGGTGAAGGAAACTGGTTAACTAATAATGTGTAGCAATTGCCAGGTGGCACTGGCCAAAGGGAAACAGCAGCATTAAAAATGCTTTGGAGAGCAGTTCTTTTTAGGAAGCCCAATATGGAATATATCCAACAGGATGTTCCACTCCATGGGGTTTGACGTTTGGAATTGTGCAATTGGTGACATACTCCAAGTTCACTGTGTGTGAGGCTCCCATTAAACCTTTCCCTTTTTCTTTTGACAAACACTCTTGTTTAATCAAACATGGAAGTTATAGGTGCTAGGTTTTGAGCATGCCTAGAAATAAATTAGCTAATCTAGAAGCTCATGCTCCTAATCGAGGTTGTGGAAAGACAAAGAAGGCTTCTTTAGTATTGCTTCACACGCCCTGGTGAGCTTGGAAACAGGCCCGTCTTTACCTGGGAGTGCAAGGGGTGTGGTGCACCCGCCGGGCACCGAATTCTGGTGGCCGGGCACCCACCGCTGAAGGCGCCTAACAGCCATTGATTTAAGAGGGGCGGCAGCCGGAGCAGCGCATGCCACCACCCCATATGCGGCCCTCTCTCTGTGGGGAAGCAAAGGCACAACGGTGGAGGCGAGCTGGAGCCGGCTGAGGGCAGTGTTGAGAGCACTCGCTCTGTCCCCACTGGGCAGCTCATCCAGGAGCCAGCCCGCAACTCACTTTCCTGGCGGCAGGCAAGGCAGCGGCGGCGAGGGACCCTGCCAGGGTTGGGAACTTGGGAGAATCCGCATGCCGCCACACTTCCCCCAGCCAGCACCACTTCCCATCTCCAGGCATGGCGGGCTCGGCGAGGCTACAGCGGCACACCCCTGACGCTCGCCTCTTCTGCCAAGGCTTTCTGGTCCGCCTGTCTTGCTCACCGGCTGTGGTTAACCCTCAGGCTGCCGGCGGGCGGGCTGGTCTCCTGCCTGCTCCGTGTGCCACCAGAGGCCGCCTTCTCGAGCGGGAGAACTTGCGCACGGGGCTGGCACCTCTTCTCGCAGACACGAGGGTGCGAGTGCGAGGGAGTGGGGCTACCAGAGCCGAGGAAAGGGCCCCGCCGGGGGAGACGAGGCAGTACCCGAGCACGCTCCAAACCCCTCTGGAAGGATACGGAGAGCACATCATAGCACCCATGCCCCATTTGCAGCTGGGGCAGCAGCCTCTCCCACAGCCCTGCGGGAGCCCCAGAGCGCAATAATTTTTTAAAAAAATTATCAGAGTGCCTCTGGGCATGTGCAGAGTGTATCCAAGCTGGGAGAGAGGTCCGCCTCCTGCTTTTGGGAGGAGCGTGAATGGTTCCGTCCAGGGTAAAGGGAGTGGTGAGGGGATATGTGTGGCTCCCCACCCCCACCTCTTGCTGTGGCGGAAGGAACCATGTGTCTTGTGTGTGCTCTGTCCCTCATATTTCCACCTTCACACGACCTGCTGCCCCTGCAGATATTGCTTCTGCTCCCCCCCTACACCCCCAGCTTTTCCCCTCCCTTCGCCCCCCCCCCAGCCCAGCCCATTTTTGCATGATTGCAAGAACGGAAAGACGGAGTAATCACTGCTGCTTTTAATTTTTTCATGTTAGCGGTTTTCACTGTTCCCCTCCTTAGCTGCCCCCCTAAAAAAAGCTCTACAACAGCTTTGACCTACCCCCCCAAATGGGGGCGCTGGAGGGCACCCCGGCGCTGCATATGCTAAAGATGGCCCTGCCTGGAAACCACATTCAGTGGCAAAGCATCAACCTTTTTTAGGACCATGAAAAAGTATGCAATTAAAATGCACCTAGAATTCTGGAATCTTCTTTCTCAAAAAATATTTGGCTCCTATTCCCTGAAGTGAGGGATCCAAAAGCCCTTGCAAAGAATAAACAAATCCTACATATAATACCATTTCTGTTGTATATTTTACAATCTCATTTTCACATTTCAATCAGTAATGTCATAAATAAGAATGCAATTTTTTAGGTAATGTGCATGGTTATGCATGAGTATATTACTTATTCAGCGTTTGGCCCTCTATCACTGGTCACTGGTTGTATTGGCAGTGCTGAAGGTAGCAGACCTCTAGATGCCAGTTACTGGGGCACCCAAGCAGGGAGAGAGTGGTTGTGATCATGTCCTGCTTGTCGTCTTCCCCTAGGCATCAGATTGGCTGCTGTGGAAACTGGCTGCTGGACCAGATGAACCTTTGAGCAGGGCTTGTCATATGCTCTTACTATTTTAAACTTTCCTGTCATTCACAGGCATCAGAAAGGTTTACAGAACTTTAAAACAGCAACAATACATTCATAGTAAATAAACAGAGCAGGTAAAAATATAAAGGTAAAGTTACCAACAACTGTGGACTAATTATCTCCAAGTGCCTGCGCAAATAGATGGGTTTCAGCCAGCCATCAAAATCTCAAAAGTGCCAGCACTCGGAGCACTCCTAGGGAGAACTTTCTATAATGTGGCACCACTACAAAGAAGGCACTGTCCTATGTTACCACCTGATATATTTCCCATATGGTGGACTGATGATAATACATTCTTAAGGTCTAGAGATGTGCGTGTGGGAGGAGGCCAGCTAATCTGGTCCAAGGCTGTAAAGGGCTTCAAAGATGGAAACATACAATCCAATCTTGCAGCCCTATTTTGAACTAACTGAAGTTTCTGGGCCATTTTGGAATCCATTTTGCAGCCCCATGTACAATACATTTCAATAATCCAAACAGGACACTACCAGGGCCTGGAGAACTGAAACAAGACTATATCCGTTAGTAAAGCATATCCAGAGAGCACAAACTGTTTCGTGAACTTCAGGAACTTCTTGTTAAAGATTACAACACGGTTAACCTCTTAACCTAGCAATGTGTGGCTTTTTTCTAAGAAGGCAGGTCAGTCAAGGAGGAGATGCAGTGTGTTTGGCATACAGACAGGAGCTGGTGCAATACAAGGGAGACTTTTCTGGGAAAGAGGAGCATGCGGTTTTTACAGAGATCCAGCTATGATCACCCAGTCTCTGGATTGCAAAAGTCCACCCACAGCTCTCAGGCACTGACAAATCTCCTTTCTTGTAACTTGAAGCCTCTGAAAAGAGGAGGCTGAGAGGCAGTATGATAGCTATCCTCAAATATCTTAAGGGCTGTCACAGGGAAGATGGTGCAAGCTGGTTTTCTCCTGCTCTGAAGTCTAGGACCTGAACCAGTGGCTTCAAGTTGCAAGAAATAAGATTCCGACTAAAAATCAGGAAGAACTTTCTGACAGTAAGAGCTGTTTGACAGTGGAACAGTTTCCCTCGGGAGGTGGTGGAGTCTCCTTCCTTGGAGGTTTTTAAGCAGAGGTTGTATGGCCTGCGTTGCAGGCCTGCATTGCAGATTCCTGCATGGCAGGGGGTTAGACTAGATGACCCTTGGGGTCCCTTCCAACTCAACAATTCTATGGTTCTTTTATTACATACAGCTGAAGAGAGGTCACGTGGATAGTTAGCAACCAAGTGTACAAGTGATTGCAATCCTTTGTCACAACAAAGTTGTCATGTGGTAAATGAAAATCAAAGTGATCAACTCTCCTTGTTTTACTCTCCCATGACGGTGTTAACTTTTCTTAAGGCAGTGGCAGTATTATGGCATTCTTGCAAGTGCACAAGTTTCAAAACGGGATGGGCTTGATGCGTAGAAAGCTGGAGAATTGGACCTGGAGAAAACTTGTCTTTCAGATGTTGCAAGACACCAACTCCCATCAGTCCAAGCCAGCACAGTAAGTGGGCAGGAACGAGGAGAACTGTAGTGCAGCAAGTTCCTCATCCCCATGACAGACCTTTGAATGGAGTGGCCATGACTGTAGGAGGCTTGAGTGGCTGACAGCATCGAGAATTATAGTGTGCATAAAGCAGTAGCAGGGACCCACTGCACAGAAAATGTGTACAACACCTGGTATATAGTGTTAAGGGAAATGCACTCTGCATATGCTCAGTCATCCTTCTTAATAGTATACACTCAGTATACACTTCTCAATAGTATACACTCAAAGAGAGTCCTGGTGTTTACCAGCTCAAAGTAAGCCCAGTCTCCAGCCACGTTAGAGACGGTCATGCCCACTGTTGATACATGGATAGGCTGAAGATCACAAAACAAATTTCCTGGCAAATTCTATTACATTTGTACCTCTCTCTGCTTTCTGAGTTGAGAAATATACTTCCTCCTTGAGCAATGTGGCAAGCAGGAGGAAGCATCTAAAGCCTGTTTCAAGCTATTGCTGAACAGAACATGCCTCCTGTGGTTTTAAAAGTTTTTATGCCAAATAAAGAGCAACAGATAGGAGGGATGCCAACGTACAACATTAGCTAGAAAAGGTTTGAGGCTTCTCGGAAATGCCTGGTAAGATATGGAGCTGGAATGATGCTAGGGAATTTTAAAGCAGACTTCATTGCCACTTCACTTTTACTTGAGTTAGGTCCGGAGGTCTAGGAATGCCTTCCTTATTTATTCTTTCCTGTAAAGGTTTAGCAACAGCACCATCTAATGGTAGTTGTGAGGTATGAATATACACTGTCTGCTCTGCATTCACTCCAGACCTTTTAGGGCAGCTAACTCTGAGCATGCAGATGTGCAAAGGGACAACCGCAAGCGTATCTGAGAAATAAACTCATTTCAAAGCATTGGTTAAAAGTTCTGAATGCGTTCGTGTTACACAGGCTGCAAGGTCCTGTGCACACATAAGGCTCCAGTAGGGATATGGGACTTTCTTATCTGTTGGAAAGTTATAGCTATCGGGAGGTGGGGACTAGCTCAATTTTTTGCCCCAGGTGATGCCTCTAGAGGGGCACCATTGAAGCTCATTGCCTTTCTCTCTCTCTCTCTCTCTCTCTCTCTCTCTCTCTCTCTCTCTTTCTGTGTGTGTGTGTGTACAAATGCACGTGGGGTGTGTGTGCCAAACTGGGTCTTTGACCCAGGTGAAATAAAGCATAGTTTTTGCCTCTGGTCTGTGGTGCCTTAAGTCTGGAATTCCCTCTTCTGGGAGGCTCACAGAGATCCTTCCCTCTGTTTTCTGGACATTAGTGAAACTGAGCTGGGAATATTTTGTACTCTGCAAACTAGTAGTATAGCTTTATCTGGTTCTCGATGACGTTGTGATGACTGCTGTTTCCCCAAGTTCCTTCTTTTATTGCATGCAGCTTTGGAAGCATCTGCTGAAAAGAGGCCTATACAGTTTAAAAATAAAGTGCTGACTTGGTAACTTTGGGGCCATTGTAGAAATATTTTGCGGATTCATACCTTGCACTGTGGATACTGCATTGACTTTTTCTTATGAGCTGCCTTGGATGAGTTGTGCTCAGAAAGGCAGCCTATAAATATTTTCACTTTAAGTAACATTAAGTTTCCCACCCGGGTTGTTCCATATCAAGTGATGAACTTTTTTACCTCATGTTATCATATTTTCTTAATATTTTGTACACTTGTTGAAAGATTTCCTGCTTGGCAGGGGGTTGGACTGGATGGCCCTTGTGGTCTCTTCCAACTCTATGATTCTATGAAAGATCAAAACTAAGTTTAAATTTAACATTTAAATTTTTTTATCTGTTTGATTTGCGTTTTAGTTCATGAAATGAAGTGCCAACAAGAATTTTTAGTGTTAGCTCTATAATGCAACAACAAGCTATCACTCTGCTTTGGAACACATTTTTAAAAGAAAAGCCTGACTAGCTTTTCAAATACCTTTTGTTTAATTTTCTCAAGAAATGCCTGAAGTAACTGATAATATATTTTGAAGTCTTGTTTATTCTGTTACGTTTTACTCCAAAAAAATCCATTTATCTTAAATAGAACCCTTATAAGGCAGACACAAAGGTCCGTATGGTTTTTCCAGTAGTGATGTACGGAAGTGAGAGCTGGACCATAAAGAAGGCTGATCGCTGAAGACTTGATGCTTTTGTATTCTGGTGCTGGAGGAGACTCTTGAGAGTCCCATGAACTGCAAGAAGATAAAACCTCTCCATTCTGAAGGAAATCAGCCCTGAGTGCTCACTGGAAAGGACAGATCCTGAAGTTGAGGCTCCAATACTTTGGCCACCTCATGAGAAGAGAAGACTCCCTGGAAAAGACCCTGATGTTGGGAAAGATGGAGGGCACAAGGAGAAGGGGACGACAGAGGACGAGATGGTTGGACAGTGTTCTCGAAGCTACCAACATGAGTCTGACCAAACTGCGGGAGGCAGTGGAAGACAGGAGTGCCTGGCGTGCTCTGGTCCATGGGGTCATGAAGAGTCGGACACGACTAAATGACTGAACAACAACATACCTCGCCCATCTGGCTGGGTTTCCCCAGCCACTCCAGGCGGCTTACAGCATATATAAAAGCATAATAAAACATTAAGCATTAAAAAACCTCCCAATACAGGGCTGCCTTCAGATGTCTTCTGAGAGTTGTGTAGTTCTTTGTTACAGCTTGGTGGTCACATTTGTTCTTGTAGAGGATCACAATGCTGGAGTCATGCATGTTGTCTTGTTCTTGTTCCTAACACTGCAAGAGGAGGTGCTGAAACTCTCCAGTGGTTTGACTTCACCCCCAAAGGCACCATCCTCCATTGTGTCCCGAGATAGATGGATGCCATCAACAAACTTTTAAGCTGCAGAGTCCAGGCTCTTTCTCCCTACGTAGTGCCTACTTGATTGCACTTCTGCATGTCTCTGTGACATCCCAGCTTTCCTCTTACAGCCTCAAATCCTGCCCATGATTGGCCCTCACTATTGTTCCATGAAGTCATGAAGAGTTGGACACCACTAAACGACTAAACAACAACAATTGTTACCCAGAATAGGCTTTCATGCCCTTCTGGATTAGTGCCGTCCAGCCTCTGGGCTGTGCACACAGATCCCTGCTCTGGATTGGGTCACACATGTATCTACTACCAGTGGACTCATCTTTTTTCTGTCACCATTTATAACACCTTTGACCTGTTTATGGATGTGAGGTTATTCAGGGTTATTCAACCCAGAGGGATTGAGATTCCAGGTATTAAAGGTTCAATGTAGGGTTGCCATATTTTGAAGAGTAAAGAAGAGGACACCTTTGCTGACTTCTACTTTTAACTATGGATTGCTCTGATGGCTCTCATTTTACATACCCAGGAAAAAGAAGACGTGTCTTGGAAAAAGAGGGCACATGGCAACCCTATCAAGTTCAATCTGACCATGATGACCATTTATGAGGCAGATCTGTGAATAATCTTCAATTGTGGCTGCAGACCTACAAATCACAGCCAGCCTGTTTAGCCTTGTACCACTTTCATACACCTGCTTTGGAAAGCAGAACACCTCCTAGAGCCATTCAATTAATTGCTTAATGTCTATGCAGGCAAATGAGCATGCCAAACCCCTATAAATGTGTAAATGGGCATTTTCTCTTTTTAAACTTTAACTGAATAAAGTCAGGTACCGTATTTTTCTGTCTGTAAGACGCCCCCATGTATAAGACACCCCCCCCAATTTTGGGGGACTCCATTTTAAGAAAATGAGGGGAGATGGCTCAAAGTTGTTGAGCCTCTCTCCTCACGCAGCTGTGGGCAGGAAACACTTCCTAGATCGTTTCCCATGCACAGCAGCATTGGGGGAAGTTGTGCTCCCACCAGCCATCCTGTTGGCAGGAGAGCAACTTCCCCCGATGCCACCGTGCAGGAAATGACCCAGGGAGTGCCCCACACGTGCAGCAGCATCAGGGGAAGTTGCACTCCCACCAATGAGCTGGCTGGGGGCGTGCAGCTTCTCCCCCCCCCATGCAGCTGCGGGCAGGAAACACCCCCCAGATCGCGCCCCACTTGCTGCAGCACCTGGGGAAGCTGCGCTCCCGACTGGCTGGCAGTGTGCTGCTTCTCCCTATACCCCACGCCACTATCCATGTATTGGACGACCCGTTTTTTGCCATGATTTTTGAGTCAAAAAACCTCATCCAATACACAGGAAAATACGGTATATTGAATTTCACATCAGATACAGAAGGCAATTATTGGATTAGCCAGACATTGGGCTGCAGGCTATGTTAATCAAGAAGGGAACAGCTAAGAAATAGTAAGGAAAGCTTTTGATGAATCGATCCCATTGCTTCTATTTGGGAAGAGCCCACTGATACATTTCCTGGGACATTAGAGTGGCTCAGACTTTTGGGTTCGGGTTCATTTTCACTAGGGATGTCCCCAGACCCCAAGATTCACCATGTTTCTGTGCATTTAAAAAAGTGTTGTTTTTGAATCACTCTTTGCACTCTGTGCTTTTATCTGTGCTTCATGTTGCAAGAAGCTCTGTTCAAAACAAATCTGTTTCCCATTTGTTGCAATATATATAAAAATATACTATATTGATATAAAAAGGCTTTTTTCCTTTATTGACATATTGATATAAAAAGGCTGTTTTCCCCTTTGGGCCAAATGGATGGAATTTACAGGCCTCTCCATTGTGGATTAACTCTGCTAAATTACAGATAAATGGGTCCAGGGGGTCTTTGTGATGGAATTAAAAGGATTCACTTCCTTCCATATTCCATATTAGGACAATACTTTATTAGGCCTACTAAAACTCTAAAATTCAGATTTGTTTCATACTTTTGAAGGGAGGAAGCGAATGGTTTGCCTCTTGCTCTTCTTTAACTTACAATAATTATGCAACGTCCGAGTGTTTGTTGGCATATTTTTTAAAAATTTGCAGCTTCTCACCAGCCTTTCATTTTAGGCCTCTAATAAGGCTGTGTAGAAAGTAGTCTGATAAACGATGAGATTCATTATTACTTTTTGTTAATGCAGAGCAACATTGAATTTTTTTTTAAAAAAAAACTTAAATGAAGCTTTAAACTTTTTTGGGAGAAAGAAAAACCCCCCTGCTGCTGTGCAACAACAAAAACCAACCAAACCAAAATCAAAACCATAGCTCTTCAGTGTTCTGCAGACAATATTTTGGACAGCCTCACTTCTGGCAAAACCCCTGGTCCTGGAGAAATATAGAGGCAGGAATAGCAGCTATGAATGGCTGCTTCCTAGGTCATGTTGCCATCCTTGGATGCTTCCTGTGTTCCCATTTTGGCTCCATTAAACCATCTCAGCCACACACTTATTGACTTTCATTGAGGCAACAAATATTCTTTGGACTAAATCCAAGGCCTAGGAAGCAGCCATTCATAGCTGGCATGCCCACACATAATGTTCCTTAATTTGTGAGCCTATGCCAGTCACTTTCCCTTTCTTCTTGCATAAACTTCTCTCTGTGGGAGAAAAAGTGCTTCTTGTGATTCAGAGACTTTTAATCTTGTTATTTCCTGTTGTCTTGTCTGCCTGCTAATTGGAGGCCGTTTACGGGCAGACGTTTTTGACTGCAAAGAGCTACAGTATGTACTTGCGTTGTGTATGTGATTTCTCATTCCAGTTTGCTGTGGAATGCTAGGTTTGGTCATGCTTGGAGAAGTGATGCTAATTACAGAATCTACCCATTCCCTTTGTATTGGTAAGCATCAAGAATTGCTTGGCAGTCTTCCAGAGACTTCAGGTTCTGCAACTGTATCTGCAGCTGACTGCAGAGTGCTGCTCACAAGCCGCGTGGATGGCAGGCCTGTGTTTCATGCAGCTCAATGAATCCCTTGGGGCAACAAACACATGCAGGCTCCCCTATTAGTTACAGCCTTGAGACCATTCTAATATGCTGAAACCTATCACTCTAGTAACATTTCTTTTTCCTTCTACAGGTGCAATGTGGATCATGGGGTTTCCAGACCCCGTTTCTCCTCCTCAACCCTTATATTTAATAGGGGAAACATGCTAATATGACATCATTAGGGATGGATAGATGGATTTGTCCATTTCACTTTCTCCCAGTTTCTCCTTTTTCCAAATTTAAATTCCACTGTCCATATTTCTACATCAGTTTGTAAATGTTCTTTAAAATTCCTCACAAAAAATTGCCAAGGGTTTAGTGTACATTTTGGTCCATCATTTCACCTAATGTACACATTTTACATGCAGGTTCCCCTCATATTTTGTGCCATATTTTCAGTAATATATGCATTTTGTGCATACTTCCCCTAATTGCCCACATTTTGACACATTATTTGGTTGAAGAACTGTACTGAAATATTAGAACCTGGTTTTATGGAACATAAATGCTGTAATGCTTTAATTGCTTAAGTGCTCTGTAATTATTGCCCGAGACACACTGGCATTAAAGTACAATCGCCTTAGCACTGTTGCACCAGACTAGGCACTAGCATGACCAAGGATATCCCAGTGTTCTTAAGAACTCATTTCAAAGCAGCATCTCTTTATTATCACTCTGGATGCAAATTACATTCCAAGAAATAGGTCACATTAATTACAACCATCATAGCGATAGAAAATGGATTGTAGGACAATTGCACTCCCAGGCGATAGTTTTTTGGGTTGTTTTTTGCTTCTTATTCCATTTACTACTTTTTGGTGCAGCATGACCTTGCGGTATCTTATCTTGTTGGCTACCAACCACCATTCATAAATGTCATTTTTTTGCTGCTTGTGAGCAAATAGCTCCGTTTAAGGAAAGAAAAACAGTTTAATTTACTGTGATCCTCCTGGACTGAAAGGCACCTGGGCAGAGTGCAGGATGGACAAAGGCCTGCAGGGCATACCTGTGAAGCCAGGAGGAAAGGGTGTGTCTGCACCATGGAGGGTTGGCTTGTTTTCTTTCAAATTTTCCAACAGCACAGTGTATGAGTAAGCCAAGGGATCTTTCCACTGCATATGCTATTCATCTTGGAGCTGTCTCATATATTACTTCGTATACTCCATGGAGATAAACTCTATGTGGGAAAATTTATTGATATTATAATATGACAGGGGTGGTAGAAGGGTTTTTCTGGCCCAACAGCCATTCTTGACTGCTTGAGAAGGGAAGCCTTTCTGCATATCTTGCATTTTCAGATGACTAAGTTTTCTCCTCAGTTACAGGTGGGTAGCCGTGTTGGTCTGCCATAGTCGAAACGAAATAAATAGAAAATTCTTTCCAGTAGCACCTTAGAGACCAACTGAGTTTGTTCTTGGTATGAGCTTTCATGTGCATGCACTCCTCAGGTATTTTATGAACGAACCTGAAAATGTGAATGTGACAAATGTATTTGCAAACATGTGTCTCAAATACTACAGCACTCACCAGAGAGCTAAAATTGGCTGTTGAGTGTAGACTCTATGGCAAACCTGGGTTTGCCTTGCAGGTGTGGAACCCATAAGACACTTGCTTGTTGAGCAAGGAACTACCCAGTATAATTTCATAAGCTCATTATTATTATTTCATAAGCTCATTAGATATAACAATATGAATGGCTACAGGATGTTCAGGTGTGAACTCATGAACTTGCAACATAATTTTAATTCTAATCATATGTCTAAACCTACATTGTACTTGCACAAGCCAGTAATTACATGTGATTTAATGGAGTGTGTATTTGCTTGTATCTCTGTATTCTACATAATCATGCAACTAAGTTTGTTTTTCTTTTGTTTTCTTGCCATTCCTGTCTAGCAGTGGTGATAGATTGGGCTCTATCGTTAGATCTCTGGATGATTTGCATAGATTGACATAAGTTTCTTTTTTTTCAGATAAATTTTTATTATTTTTTTCCAAATATATCAAATTACAGCCAATTCAACATCAAATACACATTACATTAACCATTGCTCTGCCGAGCTACGACTCCCCTCCCCCACATCAGCAGGTTTTCTAGTCCACTCTTGTCGCGCAGTCTATATTACCTCCATGTTAAACTATGTCAAAGGTTTATTCCAGTCCTACTAGTGTTTTTAAACTTCCTCTGTTCAATCTTAAGTACTCCACAAATTTACTCCAATCTCTTTGAAACCTCGAGTCATCCTGGTTTCTGACCCTGCCGGTCAGTTTTGCAAGTTCAGCATATTCCACCATCTTCGTCTGCCACTCATCAATTGTTGGTAATTCCTGTAATTTCCACTTTTGGGCATAAGTTTCTGACTCCCAACTGCTTAACAATAGCAACATCAAATTGACTTTTCTCATGAAAATTAGGCTTCTGAAATAAAGGAAGCTAAGAGAGGCTGAATTTCTGTGCAAAAGTACTTTCATGTTCAGGTACTGAAAACAAATTTCAAGGCTCAGAATATGCTCAGAGGCACCCTGTTTTGTTTTTCTACTCTAACTGGATGTCTTCTGCACAAGATCCTCTGGCTAGTGGATCTTGAGGTTCTAGTACAGGTTTCCTCAACCTCGGCCCTCCAGATGTTTTTGGCCTACAACTCCCATGATCCCTAGCTAGCAGGACCAGTGGTCAGGGATGTTGGGAATTGTAGTCTCAAAACATCTGGAGGGTCATTTGAGGAAGCCTATTCTAATAGAACAAAGTAGATCTAGTAAAACAAAGCCAGTTGTTTTTTCACACCTGCTGTAGTTTTAGAAGCCTGCTGAAGTCTTGAGAATTTCCTTAGTTCCAGATTCTAGACAAGGTTTCCAGAAGCTTGCTGGAATAGTACAGTTCCTCTCTCTGCCAAAGGAGAACAAGGTCTATGATTATCTGAAGTCTCACTTAAGTTCCCACATCATCACCTGATCTCAAAATCATGTGAAGCAGGTCACTTCTACTGAAGTCAATGACAATTCTGTATATGTGAACTGTGTGAAGCAAAGCCCTTAGTGAGATGGCAGGATTAATCCCTCCAGCACTCTTTCTTTCTTGCTTTTCTTCATGCACTTCTTGCATCAGTGTAACTATCTTGACTGGTGCCAGATTTTCTTCCTTGCTTATCTTTTGCTATTTTTAGAACGTCACTCAGAGCACAGCGTATTACCCCAGTGATGTCAAACAAAATGTATTTAATAGGGGAAATATAATTAGGGCTTTTTTTGCAGTTCAGGTACCTCTCAGGTGAGTGTCATTGTGGGCTGACTTCCTCATGATGATAGTGCTGTTTGTTTACCAAAACCACAGCAAGATTGGCGACAGCCAAGAAACGATGCAAGAGCAAGAGCAGCGGCGGCAGCAGCAGCAGCAGCAGCAGCAGCAGCAGCAGGGTGATGGGGGCACTCCAGCCAGGGCCGTTTTAAGCATATCAGGCACTGTGGTGCAAAGCTCCCTCTGGCGGCGCCACCCCCGTTTCCCAGAGTCCAACTTTTTCTAGGGAGGACGGCACTGCCGGCAGTGGCGGGCAGCGGCTGGAGGGTGGCTCCTCCAGCGGGGAAGAGGTGGAGGCTGGCTGCAGCACCTCCCGGCTCAGCTGGCCACTTCGTGCCACGGCAGATGGAGGCTCCGGGCGTGGTGCTGCTTCGGTGCAGCATGGCAGAGGCGGGCGAGGGCGGCAAGCTGATGGCTGGAGGCACCACGTCCAGCCTCCGCCTCTTCCCTGGCACCCTCCAGAACTTGGCGCCCTGCGCCACTAGCCTCTATGGGTAAGGTGCCCGTAACTCCAGCTGCCTCGTGATGCAGAGAAGGAATGGCCAAAGCCTGTCCCTCCAAGGCTATAGCTACTTGGGTGAGACAGACAGAAATGGAGTGTGTGCTGTGCTGGAAAGCAGGAAAACAGGAAAGGATCTAGGATGCCAGTACTTCATGGCTGTATAGCAGGCATGTCCAACTTCAAGTAGGCTGTGATCTACTATCCAGCATCAAAAATTGGCAGTGATCTACCACACTCTCCCATTGTCATTCTTCAACTTAAACATATTATATTTGGCTGAGCTTATGATAAAAATAATAACAAGTGATAGTTGCTTCCATAAAACCTGAAAAGTCTATAGGTCTGTATTTCATTCACTCTGGAACAATAACAACTCCATACAAGCAAAATCACAAGCAAAAACGTTCCTCTCTTGCCAGGCCTGTGGCCTTTAACTTTTGGAAGTGGGTGGGGTGTTTCTGATGAAATTCCCAAGCTTCAGTTAATTTTTATTTTTATTAAATTTGAATTCTGGCCTTCATCTGTTATTCTCTGTGCAGCATCAAAACAGCCTCTCCCATGAGAGGAACTCGCCGTCTGATTCCCCGATGGGGCAGGGGTGGGCACTGGCTGGGTGGCCACACGCAACATCAAAACAGCCCCTTGCGTGAGATGAGCTTGGGACGAGGCAGTGGCTGCTCGGGAGGGAAGGCGGTGCCTTGGAAGCGATGATCAACCAAAATTCTTCCCACGATCGGCCAGTTGATTGTGATAGACGCGTTGGACATGGTCTACTGTATAGTATGAACAGAATGACCTTCCCTCCATCAGCTCTCTAGCAAGACAACTTCAGTAGGTAAACCACAAGAACAACTGTTGACCACAGCGCCTCTTGGGCAAGCAATGCCCTCAGTTGTCTTTTGACAGCAGCTAAATTCAGATACTGTAGTCTTTTCCTTGCCACTGATTAATGTGTCTGAGATTAGGGTTTTAGATTACCAGGTCTGAGGTCTTGTGTCCCAGGTACATCAACCTACTTTTCATTGTGCAGGGGTGTGTCAATATTGCTTCTAATAATGTGGATTCTATTGTATTTGTTTTATTTTTAAAAACAAAACTATTACTCAGACACAATTCTCCATTGCAGACTGACATTTGCAATGAAAATTCAATGAGGCGAGGCAGCAATTGTCTATTTTATATGACAAGCCTGCAATGTGACTCTGAGGAGAAAATTTAGTCATTATGTTCAATTACTATGTGAGCATGGCAAATGATCCCTCTTGAGCTAGCAATTAAATTTTGACTAAGGTTATGAAACTGAAATGAAATTAAAAAGATCCACAGGGCCTGAAAGAACTTCTAATCTGCACTATTAAAAATATTACTTTGATGCCGGTGTTTTTAATAATACCATTTTGGCATGAGAGCCTTCATACTAATCCTTTCTCCCTAGAAATTGAGCTTAGACTAATTAGAAAAAAAGGAGACACTAAGTTTGCTACTGCAAACTATAATAACAGGGTCATACTTTGATCGTGTTTTTAATCAATGTGAGACTGGGTTTCTGGAAGAAAATCATTACACAAAAGGGATGTACAACAAATAAGCAAAAGAATAATACTACTCATCATCAGGAAACAGGTTGTGATTTTTGTTGGTAAAGTTGCATTTGCATGGCTAGGTGTTATATTCATTTTCTGCTACAAAGACAATGGTGATGTACAGATGGACTGGTAATGCCACATCTGGAGTAAAGTGTCCAGTTTGGGGTGCCACATTTTAAGGACACTGACAGAATAGAGTGTGCTCAGAGAACTGCAACTAGGATGGTGAACGGTCAGGAATCCCAGTTCTATAAAAAAAATAATTGAAAGAGCTGAGTATGTTTTGCATAAAGACAAGATTAAGGAGAGATATGATAGAGGTCTTCAGATGGAAAAGACCTGTTCTCTGTCTGCGGTCCATTCTTGTCCTAATTGGGCCTAGTTGGGCAGATTGGAACCTCAAGGATCTGCATGGCTCTAGGGAAGGGAAGGCTGTCCTAATCTGAAATTAGGAGAGGAAATGTGAAGGGGGCAGGTAGCAGAGTGAGGGGGCAAGGTGGGTTAAAACATGGACTCTTACCTTTCTCATAAACAGAAATGTTCTTTAAAAATTGATGGCAGAAAATATATCACATAAGATTCTAATTCATTTAACACCCTGTGTGTTTTCCAGGAAATGTTAGAGTTAACCTGGGCTATAGAATTAGCAGGAAGTATCACTGAAGGCAAATACAGCCTGATAAGAGAATCATAACTCTTCTCTCA
The DNA here is from genome assembly GCA_900245905.1 of Lacerta viridis. NCBI lineage: Eukaryota > Metazoa > Chordata > Lepidosauria > Squamata > Lacertidae > Lacerta > Lacerta viridis. The sequence continues at coordinate 412,492 of OFHU01001496.1, read as the reverse complement.
TTATTTATATTTTGATACCAAAAACAGCTCTGCCCATAAAGCATTACTGGAGATGGATGCTCCAACACAAACAAAACCACCTGCTTCTTAAATTTACTTCCTGAAAAAATGACTCCACAGTTTGTACTTTAGTTTGAAATAGGGCAAAATTGGGTTAACTCTCCAAATAGCTCAGAACAAACGTTTTAAACAATAAAACCAATGTACATATAATTTGAACAGTCATAACAATAAAATAAAAATATAATTAAAAAGAGGCAAGAATTCTAAAACCAGTTTCCCAACTTAAAACAACAGAGATAATAATTAAATAAAAGCTCTCCAAAAGAGAATAATTTTTACTTGCATTCTAAAGATCTACCAGAAGGAACAGAGATTAATCACCCAGGTTGCACTCTGTGCCCTGTCCCATGTGGCCTAGAAACATAGATATGTATCCCAGATCATCTTTACTGGTGAGTTTCACTGAAGCTGCTAGTTAGCACTTATTCACAAGTAAGGAAACAGAATATTGCTACCTTATATGTCAATCCTTATGGCCACAATGACATTGATTTCAATATAAAAAATTCATTCCAGTAGCACCTTAGAGACCAACTAAGTTTGTTATTGGTATGAGCTTTCGTGCGCATGCACACTTCTTCAGATATACACATTGATTTCAATGGCAGATTTATGTTATACTTGCTAAAGAAAGTGGGGAAACAAATATATTACCTGGTCTGACTGCACAGATATCCATCCGCCTGTTTAAATTAGGTGATGTTTTATTACAGCTATCATTACTGTTGAGTCAGTGTGTGGAGGGAAAAGGCACATGAAGATGGCCAGCAAGAGCCTCAGAGAGTATTTTTATCTACTTATTTAATAAGTTTTAGACATTGCTTAATCAGGGATCCAAAGTTCTTAAACTTCTCACCAATAAGGAATACCCTTACCTCTGCATAAGATTTTGAAACTGACTGCCATATTTGAAAGTGGGAAGGCCTATTCCCCTTTTTGTCCTTCTTAGCTGGCATTGCCCTTGCTATGAGTGAGAGGCATATGTCTTCCCAAACAGATGCTAAGGCAAAAACTAGCATGGCATTATAATAACACCTGCAGAAGGTAAAAACTGCTCTCATGCGTAAGAGAAACTGTTTCAGATGTCATCAGCTGAAGGATAATAGATGATTTACCAGCATTCTTTAGCTAGACTGATACCAGCTTTACCTTATTAAACACTAGGTGTGAAGCAAAAAGGATGACTCATGCAAAAGACATCAATGCCCAGTTATACACCTGGCCATTAACAGACTGGAGGAAGACAATACTTACAGGGCAACCCTAATTGTGTCTACTCAGAAGTAAATCCTATTGAATTAAATGGAGTTATTCACAAATATGTGAGGTTAGGAGTAGGGTTGGGGGAAATTGATTCAGTTTGCATTTAAAGGTAAGCCTCAGCCTACAGAATTCACATTCTGAAATGATATGAGAACAGAAATGGAACCATTCAAAATGTGCAGTTTTCTGAATGTTGCAATGCAGTTCTCCAGCCTGGTAATGTATAAAAAAACCATATACTAAGCTAAAGTGGGCATGCAAACATATATAATAGCTAAAATTACATACAGTCGTACCTCATGTTGCAAATGCTGCGTGTTGCGTCCAACACAGGATATGAACGTGCCGAACCCGGAAGTACTGGAACGGGTTACTTCCAAATTTGGTGGTTCGCACATGCGCACATGCGCAGACGTGCAAAATGTTTATATATATATATATATATAAGAATTTATCGGTTTTCCAAGAAAAATAACAAATATGTAAAAAAAAAATACAAACATACTACATACAACACATTAAACAAAAAGAAAAACGAAAAGACTCATACCAAATATAAACAAAATACATAAAACACCTATTTATCTATCTTTATCTTATTTCCAATCTAATTCAAGGGACTTCCCCCGTTCTCTCTTCTGCGTTCAATTCTAATTTACTTTAGTAACTTTGTAACTATTGTAACAATCATTCACTATTATTCTTCATCTTCAAATAACATCTTATCTTATTTCTATCAACTTATTCATAATCATAACTTCTAATATAAAAACAAAATCTTAACTTCTTATATACTATTTTAACCTAACATTGCATAGCTATCACCTATTACATTCACTGATTTCACTTCAAATGTCCAACTTTTCACGTTGTTTCAAATAGTCTTTAAATTTCTTCCAGTCTTCTTGCACCATCTCCTCCCTCTGGTCTCGGAGCTTCGCGGTCAGTTCTGCGAGTTCCATATACTCAATTAGCTTCATCTGCCATTCTTCTACTGTTGGGAGCTCTTCACCTTTCCAGTTTTTGGCAATCAAAATTCTAGCAGCTGTTGTGGCATACATAAAAAACACTCTATCTTTTCTGGGTATCTCATGGTTGGTTATGCCCAACAGGAAGGCCTCTGGTTTCTTAGAAAAAGTGTTTTTCAACACTTTCTTTAGTTCATTATAAATTTTCTCCCAGAAGTCCTTTACCTTTGGGCACGTCCACCACATGTGATAGAAGGTACCTTCCACTTTCTTACATTTCCAACATTCATTACTCAGTCCATGATACATCTTAGCTAATTTAACTGGTGTTAAATACCATCTGTATACCATTTTCATAATATTCTCTCTTAAGACATTACAAGCAGTAAATTTGATACCTTCCCTCCACAACCTCTCCCAGTCTTCTAACATAATATTATGGCCAACATCTTTTGCCCAATCAATCATTACAGATTTAACCATTTCATCTTTTGTATGCCACTCTAGCAACAAATTGTACATTCTGGAAAGGTTTTTAGAGTTCGGTTCTATCAGTTCTGTTTCCAACTTAGATTTCTCTACCTGAAAGCCATTTTTCCTATCTAACTTAAAAACTTCATTTATTTGGTAATACTGCAACCAGTCAGTAACATCCTCTTTAATTTGGTCATAACTTTTCAACTTGAAGTTTTGACCTTCTTGTTGCAGTATATCCGCATACTTTAGCCATTTTGCAGACATGTTGGGTCTGCAAAATGGCTAAAGTATAGGCCTTAGCTTCCACTGGGGATAACCATCTGGGTGTCTTTCTCTCCAATAAGTCTTTATTTCGAGTCCATACCTGATACAAGGCATTTCTGATTATATGATTTTTAAAAGCCTTGTGGGCCTTCACCTTATCATACCAAAGATACGCGTGCCAACCAAATACATTATCATGTCCTTCCAAGTCTAACACATCTGTATTTTCTAACTTAAACCAATCCTTTAACCAACAAAAGGCTGCAGCTTCAAAATAAATCCTCAGGTCTGGCAGGGAAAAACCTCCTCTCTCCTTTGAGTCTGTCAAGATCTTATATTTTATTCTTGGTTTCTTTCCCTGCCAGATGAATTTAGATAAATCCTTTTGCCATTTTCTAAAACAGTCCACTTTATCTATAATCGGTATCACTTAGAATAAAAACAGCATCTTTGGTAGTACGTGTGGAGAACTAGCCCAATGCCAGGTAGGGGTTAACTTTTCTGACAGTTAGAACCCTCAGGGGCGGGCTTAGCCTGGGTATAAAACACCCCTCCCAGTGGGCAGTAAGGCAGTTGAAGTTGGTGCTGGAGTTGAAGTTGGAGTTGGAGAGTTAAGGAGAGTGGAGTTAGTGAGCAGTGTGAGTCAAGAGATAGAGCTGGGAGTTTAGAGTCTGAGGTGGAAGTTAGCAGAGAGGATAAAGAGATTGTGAAACGTGTTGTTATTGATATTTAGTTAACTATTAGAGGTAATAGGCCGGTAACATTTAGAGGTAATAGGCCGGTATAGGACAACTGTTATAAGCTTATTGAACAACCTTTTATTTATCAGCAACCACAAGCTTTGTACTCAATAAACAACTTTTTAGTTCACAATATCCTCGTCTGTGGTGAATGAAGTAAGCAGGATCCAGCTAGTAGTCTGAAGGGCTGCAGCTGGGGACTGTTTGTCGTTGGTGCAGCACTCATAGACCGTAAAACGTCCGGGGGTGGGCTGTACAGGGCGAAGGGCCCGCGACAGTACGTTCATCTTAATAGCTGCTATTCTGCCCATCAAGGATAATTTTAGCCTAGTCCATGTCTCTAGGTCTCTCTTAACCTCATTCCACAGTTTTTCATAATTGTCCTTGAACAGGTTTATATTCTTTGGAGTCAAGTTCACCCCTAAATATTTTACCTTTTTAACAAAGTTCAATCCAGTGTAATCTTGCAATTTCTGTATCTACAATGGCATCATATTTTTAGTCAATACTTTAGTTTTGGCTTTATTCAGTTTAAATCCTGCTACTTGTCCAAACCTATCAATTGTCTCTAGCACGTTGGGAACACTGCTTTCTGGATCCTGTAGGGATAACACCAAATCATCGGCGAAAGCTCTCAGTTTATATTCCTTCTCTTCCACCCTTATTCCTTTTATCAGCTTGTCAGCCCTAATCATATTCAGAAGGACCTCCAGAACCATAATGAAAAGTAAAGGGGAGATAGGGCATCCTTGTCTCGTTCCTTTTTCAATCCTAATTTCTTCTGATATTACACTGTTTATTATAATTTTTGCTTTTTGTTCTGTATAAATAGCATTAATGCCATTCAGAAATCTTTGACCGACCCCCATCTTTTCCAAATTTTTCTTCATAAAAGTCCAAGAAATATTGTCAAAGGCCTTCTCTGCATCAATAAACATCAGTGCAGCCTCTGTATTTATCTTCTTTTCCAATCTTTCCAATATATCCACAATAATCCTTGTGTTACTGTTTATATGTCTTCCAGGTAAAAAAACCTGCTTGATCTTTGTGGATATAGTCCTTCAGCACTCTTTTCAGTCTTGTGGCCATGACATTTGCAAAAATTTTATAATCCACATTTAAAAGCGAAATTGGTCGGTAATTCTTCATAAGTGTTTTATCCGAATCTGGTTTCAAGATCAGTGTAATATACGCTTCCTTCAATGAGTCTGGTGCCCTGTCTCCCTCCAATAAAGCATTGCATACTTCCTTCAGTGGCTGAATCAGCCAGTCTTTCAATAATTTATAATATTTTGCCGTAAGTCCATCAGGTCCTGGGGCCTTCCCTATCTGCATGTTATTAATTGCATCTTCCAGTTCTTGAGTTGATATTGGGTGGTTGAGCATTGTTGCTTTTTCTTCTGGGACTCTATGTAGACCATTTTTCTCCAGGAAATGTTCAATATCTTTCTCCTCCACTTTCTCTTCCTTGTACAATTGTTTGTAGAATTTCTGGAAATATTTTCTAATCTCCTCCGGATTCTCCACCTCCTTATCCTTAATCTTTATGTTGGTGATGGTATTCAATTTCTGTCTCTTCTTTAACTGCCAAGCCAGCATTCTCCCACATTTATTCTCCGAATCAAAAGTTCTTTGCTTCATTAGCTTGATTTTCCATTCAATTTCTTTATTTAAAATCTTTGCATATTGGGACTGCAAGATCTTTATTTCTTTCTGAATGTGTTGATTTTTCGGGTACCCTCTTAATTTCTTCTCTTTTTCTTTTATTTGGTCCAATATCCTTTCCTTTTCTATATTTTGTTGCTTCTTCTTTTTGGCTTTCTCCCTTATGAGGAACCCCCTCATCACGGCTTTACTTGCGTCCCAAACAATTTTCTCCACTTCTGAATTCAAATTACTTTGAAAATACTCTCTCATTTTTCTTGCCACTTCTTCAACCAGTTTGGTGTCTCTCAACAGTGTATCGTCCATCCTCCATCGAAAAGAATCCTTGGAGTAGATTTTTAAATCCAATTGTACAACATTATGATCTGAACATGTCTTGGGGCAGATCACTGCCTTCTGTATTTTTGGTGCCAGTCCTCTAGAAATCCAGATGTAATCAAGTCTCGACCACGACTCCTGTGGTTCTGAAAAATAAGTTGCCTCGGTTTCTGTTGGATTTTTTAATCTCCATGTATCAATTAAGTCCAAATTATCGACCATCTGAAAAAAAGTTTTCGGCAGTTTCCCCTCATTTGTAATTATTGTCCTTTGAGATCTATCCATCAGGGTGGAAACCGCCCCATTAAAATCTCCCAGGCAAATAACATTGTAGTCCAAATGGTCCATCAGCAAATCGTGTATCTTTTTGAAGAAGACTGACTTTCCTTCATTTGGTGCATAAAGTCCCAGTATCATATATTTATCGCCTTGTACTGTAATTTCAATTGCAATGTATCTCCCTTCTTCATCTTTAATCAACTGTCTTGGATTATATTTCTCTTTTGCATAGATTACCACTCCTCTTTTCTTGACCTTGTCAGATGATATAAATTCTTGGCCTAACTTTTTATTCTGTAAAATCCTTCTGTGATGCCAGACAACATGAGTCTCTTGTAAGCAAATTATGTCTAGATTCTTCTTCTCAAGTGCGTGGTATACCCTGTGTCTCTTCGGTCTCTGGTTCAGACCATGAACATTCCACGTTAATACCTTCAACGCCATCTTATAGTTTGGTTCCTCCTACCTCTCCTTCTTCTTCTTCCTCCCCTTCCTCTCCTTCTCCTGGGGTTGGTTTCCCTGGTGGTATCAACCGACGCAATCTTGCTGGGTCCAATGAAGAGCCTGCGAAATCTGCGATGTACTTATCCAAAAACTTCTTCTTATCCTCAAGTGACCTAATTCTTACTCTTCTCTCTTTATACTTGAATGTTAGGCCTTCAGGGAATTCCCAACTAAAGGGAACCTTTCTTGCTCTCAGTTCCGTCGTCAGGTCGTTATATTCAAATCTCCTGTTCAAAAAGTATCGTGGGATGTCTTTAAATATGATTATTGGCTTCTGCTGGATCACCAGGTTGTTCTTGTAGTGAAAGTCGAGAATCTGATCTCTCTGGACTCTGTTCTGGAACACTACCATGCAATCATTCACTATTTTAGTGCTCTTCTTTCCTTTTGTTCCAAATCTATATGCCTTTACAATAAATGATTGCAAGTCGTTTTCTTCCAGCTCCCAGAATGCAGAAAATTCCTTGATTAGAAAATCCTTTAAGCTCTCTTGCTCCAACTCTGGAATGCCCCTCAATCTCAAGTTAGCTTCTCTTTCCTTAAATTGCAGAAAGGCCAGAGATTCCTGTACATCTCTTTGTTGCACTCTGATCCTTTGAATTTCCTCAGGGTCAACAGTCTCAATTTTACTTTCCACTGTTTTAATTTTTTCCTTCAATTCCTTCGAATCCTTTTTGAGTATTTCCACCTCTGATCCAATTTTCATAGAATCATAGAATCATAGAGTTGGAAGAGACCACAAGGGCCATCCAGTCCAACCCCCTGCCAAGCAGGAAACACCATCAAAGCATTCCTGACAGATGGCTGTCAAGCCTCCGCTTAAAGACCTCCAAAGAAGGAGACTCCACCACACTCCTTGGCAGCAAATTCCACTGTCGAACAGCTCTTACTGTCAGGAAGTTCTTCCTAATGTTTAGGTGGAATCTTCTTTCTTGTAGTTTGAATCCATTGCCCCGTGTCCGCTTCTCTGGAGCAGCAGAAAACAACCTTTCACCCTCCTCTATATGACATCCTTTGATATATTTGAACATGGCTATCATATCACCCCTTAACCTTCTCTTCTCCAGGCTAAACATACCCAGCTCCCTAAGCCGTTCCTCATAAGGCATCGTTTCCAGGCCTTTGACCATTTTGGTTGCCCTCCTCTGGACACGTTCCAGCTTGTCAGTATCCTTCTTGAACTGTGGTGCCCAGAACTGGACACAGTATTCCAGGTGAGGTCTGACCAGAGCAGAATATAGTGGTACTATTACTTCCCTTGATCTAGATGCTATACTCCTATTGATGCAGCCCAGAATTGCATTGGCTTTTTTAGCTGCTGCATCACACTGTTGACTCATGTCAAGTTTATGGTCTACCAAGACTCCTAGATCCTTTTCACATGTACTGCTCTCAAGCCAGGTGTCACCCATCCTGTATTTGTGCCTTTCATTTTTTTTGCCCAAGTGTAGTACTTTACATTTCTCCCTGTTAAAATTCATCTTGTTTGCTTTGGCCCAGTTCTCTAATCTGTTAAGGTCATTTTGAAGTGTGATCCTGTCCTCTGGGGTATTAGCCACCCCTCCTAATTTGGTGTCATCTGCAAACTTGATCAGGATACCCTCAAGCCCATCATCCAAGTCATTGATGAAGATGTTGAATAAGACTGGGCCCAAGACAGAACCCTGTGGCACCCCACTAGTCACTTCTCTCCAGGATGAAGAGGAGCCATTAATGAGTACCCTTTGGGTTCGGTCAGTCAGCCAGTTACAAATCCACTGAATGGTAGCATTGTCTAGTCCGCATTTTACCAGCTTCTTTACGAGAATATCATGGGGCACCTTGTCAAAGGCCTTGCTGAAATCAAGATAGGCTACATCCACAGCATTCCCTTCATCTACCAGGCTTGTAATTCTGTCAAAAAATGAGATCAGATTGGTCTGACATGACTTATTTTTCAGAAACCCATGCTGACTTTTAGTGATCACAGCGTTCCTTTCTAGGTGCTCACAGACCGTTTGCTTAATGATCTGCTCTAGAATCTTTCCTGGTATTGATGTCAGGCTGACTGGGCGGTAATTGTTTGGGTCTTCTCTTTCCCCCTTTTTGAAAATAGGGACAACATTTGCCCTCCTCCAGTCTGCCGGTACTTCCCCAGTTCTCCAGGAATTCTCAAAGATTACTGCCAGTGGTTCTGAAATCACCTCTGCTAGTTCTTTTAATACTCTTGGATGTAGTTCATCTGGCCCTGGAGACTTGAATACATCTAAACTAGCCAAGTATTCTTGTATTACCTCCTTACTTATTCTGGGCTGTGTTTCCCCTGCTGAATCATCTGCCCCATATTCTTCAGGTTGGGCATTGTTTTCTTTTTTTGAGAAGACTGAGGCAAAGAAGGCATTGAGGAGTTCTGCCCTTTCTCTGTCTCCTGTTCGCATTTCACCATCTTCTCCTCTAAGTGACCCCACTGTTTCATTGTTCTTCCTTTTGCTACGGACATACCCATAAAAGCCCTTTTTATTGCTTTTAACCTCTCTAGCAAGCCTGAGTTCATTCTGTGCTTTAGCTTTTCTGACTTTGTCTCTACACTTGCTGGCTATTTGTTTGAATTCCTCTCTGGTGACTTCCCCCTTTTTCCATTTTTTGTACATATCCCTTTTAAATCTTAAATCAGTTAAAAGTTCTTTAGATAGCCACCCTGGCTTCTTTAGGCACCTTCCATGTTTTCGTCTCATTGGTACTGCTTGAAGTTGTGCTTTTAATATCTCCCTTTTAACAAACTCCCATCCATCATGAACTCCCTTCCCTTTTAGTATTACTGACCATGGGATCACACCCAGCATTTCCCTAAATTTTCTGAAGTCAGCTTTCTTAAAGTCTAGAATTTGAGTCTTAGTATGCTTGGTTGCTCCTTTCCGCTGTATAATAAACTCCAGAAGAGCATGATCACTCCCACCTAATGATCCTGCCACTTCTACCCCACTTACCAAGTCATCACTATTGGTTAAGACCAGATCTAAAATGGCTGATCCTCTTGTTGCTTCTCCCACTTTCTGGACAATGAAATTGTCTGCAAGGCCAGTGAGGAATCTGTTCGACCTTGTGCTCTTGGCTGAGTTTGACATCCAACAAATATCAGGATAGTTGAAATCCCCCATTACTACTATCTCACTTCCTTTTGAATACTTGGTCATCTGTTCCAGGAAAGCATCATCTGTGTCCTCAGTTTGGCTTGGCGATCTGTAGTAAACTCCCACAATGAGATCACTGTTATTTTTCTCTCCCTTAATTTTGACCCAGATACTCTCAGTTTGGCTTTGAAGTTTTAAATCCTGGATCTCTTCACAGGTATACACATCCCTGACATATAATGCCACCCCTCCTCCTTTTCTGTTTGATCTATTTCTCTGAAATAGATTGTATCCCTCTATTACTACATTCCAATCATGAGACTCATCCCACCAGGTTTCAGTGATGCCTATTATGTCATATTTAGTTTGGTGTACCAAGAGCTCAAGTTCATCTTGTTTATTTCCCATGCTCTGTGCATTAGTATACAGACATTGAAGACCATTGATCATTCCCCCTAGTCTCTTATTTAAGGATTTTTCCTTCCCACTACTAGGTCTGCATGCTGTTTGCTCCATTTGGCTCTTGACATTTTCCCTATTGCAATTTTATTCTCTGACACCGACTTCTGGACAGAGGAAATTGCAGCTTCCAGTCAGTCAGAGGATTTTTTAATGTCACTTTGAAGTTCCTCTCTAGTTTCTTTAAGTTCAATATGAAGCTTCTCTGCAACTGCTTGCAGATTGGCACTAAGTTTATCAATAGCAGAAAGCATCTGTTCCTCAATAGGTTTTGCAGTGGATCCCTTTCTCTGTTTTTCCCCTTCCTCAGCTTTTTTCACTCTTGTTCTTGTGGATACAGATGATGCAACTGGTGTTTCTTGAGCTTGCATTCTCAAAAGCACCCTGCTTTCTGGCAGCTCAAGGTCACCATAAGCAAGATAAGGCACAGAGTGTCAGTCTCAAAACAATCCCAGGAATAAACACCAGGTGGCCAGCAGCCAGATTCAGAGAACAAAGAGCAGAGCAGACCAAGCAACTTCCTTCAAAACAAAAGTCCCAATGTTTCCAGCTCCACTTCCTATAGTTATTAGGCTCTCTCAAAGTTAAGAAAAGTCAAGAAGGAGTCACTGTAAAATTGTATCCAAGGCAGTTGTTACCCTAAATCCTCTAAACAGTGTTTCCAAGTAGTTCTAAGTTAAAAAGTAGCGGAAAATAACAGTCTCCAGCCAGAAACAGCAATCGGAAGCAGACTAATACATTGTATCCGCTGCCCGCTAACTGACCTGGTCTCCTTATCCAGAGGGTGTAGCGGTGTCTTCTTAAATATTTGTAAATCCACAGGAAGAAATCTTATAATCCCAGTATTTCCCCAAACAGGGGTCTTTCAAAACTCCAAAAAGTACGTGAAATCAGTCTTTAAATCCACTCTAAACTAGACAGTTCAGCTCCATTAGCATTACTTTCATCTCGCCGCTGTCAAAGAGAAACGGACTTCCTTATTTTACGTTTCTCTCTGCAAGTCAAATTCAGTATTTTTCCAGTCAAATTGAAGAATAAAGCTCGTACTTACAGAGTCTTAATTTTAGGTCCAAATCAAGGAAGAATGGGGCGCTCTTATTCCGGCAGATCCCGCTGCTTCGTAACCTCAGTCAGCAATGGCTTCTTCAACACCGTGTTGTTGCCTCGCTCGCCTGATCCTCCCTTTCACAAGGGCTGATCAGGAGCGGGGGCGACACGTCTGGTGACCGCAAGAATCCAGGTCCATGGGACGCTCCTCCCATGGCTTTAAGGGGGCTGTAGCGCGGTTACAGGCACCCCAAAAACTCGAAGTTACCGGAGCCCTTCAGCTCCCGACTGCACGGACCGGCGCCACCACCGGAAGTCCGCACAGACGTGCAAAATGAGGTCACGCACATGCGCAGAAGCACTGAATCGTGCGGCGAGCATGCGCAGATACGGTGCTTCAGGATATGGACCTTTCAGGTTGCCAACGGGGCTCTGGAATGGATCCCGTTTGTAACCAGAGGTACCACTGTATATAAATTTGTATATGATGACAAATTCACAGCAAAATGCTGATGAATATTAATGTGGACTTTAAAAAAAATTCACAAACCAATATGGAAATGTGAAGAACTAAACTCAAGAGTAGAAAAATGAGAAACTGAGCAAAACTGAAACTGACATGTTCAGCCACCCCTAGTTGCACCCCTAGTGCATCCTTATTCTTTATTTTGGGGTAGTCGTTTTGGTGCAGGTAGCCAATGGCAGCTTTGTGCTAGGGGAAGCCCTTCAGGCAGGATGCTTGATTTTCAATCATTATCCCTCCCCACAGCCATCCTCCCCACAAAAATTTATCCTGAGAATTGAAGAAACGTCTGGCACAGTGTGGGATATATAACACAGAGGGCTGTAATTTGGCATTTTATCCATTAAACACATGGTTAAATTGGCATGCCTTGTTTGTTTTTGTCATCTTTTAATTATTACTTTAAGATTTCTTAAGAATGCTTTTTTCATGAACGAGTATTGTTAATTTCGTTTGTAACTAATCCTTTGTGCGTTGACCATTGTAATCAGCTTTTATAGGATGAGTGGGACCTACAACAAAGTGTTGCAATGTATCTTCCTCACACCCCAAGAAGAGTATTCCTACTCTGGATTCCTGTAAGTCCACCAGCTAACCTTGTCCTTTTCCTCCTCCAGGATCAACTGTAAAAGGGATCAAATAGGCCAGTGCACTCTCCTGCCTCTCCGGTTTTCATTTTTTTGTTTCCAACTAATACCATATTGGCCCAAATATAAGCCAAACCTTTTTTCCAAATTTGCAAATAAGTTAAAGTGTGGCTTATATTCAGGACCGAGCACTGTGCGCCCGCCTCCAGGCACTACTGCCCTGAACAGGGGACAGGGCTGGCTGGCACTTGGTGTCCCACTCCCCAAGCCGCTGGGAGGCAGTAGTGCCAGGAGGCGGACGCGCAGTGTACTTGGAACAGAGCGCTGGCTTGGGGAGTGGGGCGCCAAGCGCCGGGCGCCCACTTTTCAGGGCGGTGGTGCCGGGAGGCGGGCGCGCTCAGAAACAAGCGCTGGCACCCCCACCCCCATCCCAGGCGGTAGTGTCGAGAGGCAGGCCACACCTGCAAATAAGCCTTGAATTTTAAAGGTGCGGCTTATTTGCGGGTGTGTCTTATATTCAGGCCAATATGGTACTCAATATTGCATGGTTCCTTGGAAGCAACTGGGCATGTTTAATTGCCATTGGGCTGGTTTTGACGGAAGTGACCCTTTTGCTTTGTACTTCTGCATCGCTCAGGATTCAACCAAGAATGCTGACACATACACACACCCCTCTTTTATTTTTAAGCTGTCCTCTTTGGGCTCCAATCTTGTCAGCACTCAACCACCTGAGTCACCATGAGGAAATTATTTGAAGCTTCTTATTTTGGTCTGACTTCTGATTCAGGGGTTTGGGGGAACAGCTGATACTGGAAAGAGGAGCCAACACTTCCCCTTCCCCACCCCACCTGAAAGTTGCCTGTTGCACTCATCTAATCCACTGGAATTTATTTGTCCATAAGCACTTAAATGGTCTAAGACCTTATTGGAATGAAGCTGCCTTAAGTGGCATATGGGGGTCCAGACAGCAGGAGGGGGGAGGGCTGGGGGGACACAAATAAGTAGATTGCTCAGTCTTAAGGGAGATAGTTGGGCTTGGTGGCTTTTACGCTTCTTCCAACTCTAGAATACTAGAGTTAGAAACTATTTGAAATGGTCTGAAATTTTGACTACCAATCAGAATAGGCAAAGGCTCCAGACAGTGCCCAGATAGATCTTTTAAAAGACTCTTGCATGCCACCATTTGCAACTGGAATCTCATTCCAGTTGCTTCAATAGGCCCTGTTCATTTTATTTTATTGCTATGGCTAGAGGCTAATGCAAATAAAGATTCTATGTATGTATAGGTCCTGCTCATCTGCAGGGAGACCCAGAGGTGAGCTCCCATTGCTCGGTCCCAGCCCCTGCCCACCTAGCAGTTCGAAAGCACGTCAAAGTGCAAGTAGATAAATAGGTACTGCTCTGGCGGGAAGGTAAACGGCGTTTCCGTGCGCTGCTCTGGTTCACCAGAAGCGGCTTAGTCATGCTGGCCACATGACCCAGAAGCTGTATGCCAGCTCCCTCGGCCAGTAAAGCAAGATGAGCGCCACAACCCCAGAGTCGGACACGACTGGACCTAATGGTCAGGGGTCCCTTTACTTTACCTTTTCCCATGTAATCACCATCCCAAAGGGCATAAGGAGGGAAGGAAAAAGGTGACGTTCGCTGTTCTCTTCCCCTTGCTGCCTCTCGATATTCTGCTCTGGAAGGTTAGGGAACCTTCTGGAACAGTTTAAGAAGTGGCACAGGGGGTTGCAAGGGGAATGGGAGGTCAGCGGAAAATGCTGCCTCACTTCTGCACTCCAGCTGGATCCGTTTCTTCCACGAGAAGAAAGAGCACCTCCATTCATGGGGGGTTAGTTAGGATCCAAGCCATTATTTGAAATTAACAAATGTGCAGGTATTCAAATCAAAGATGAAGTCTTCAAGCAGAAATAATTCACCATACTCACCTCTTCACACATATGCACACAAACCTTTCTGCTAGGGGAGAGTAGCCCAAGGTCACCCAGTGAGCTCTGTGAAAAAGCTGGGAAACTGAGGGCCTAAAAATAGGAGGGCCTAAGGTCTTGGGGTCATATTCCCTTATACTGAGCTTCTCAGGAGCTACATGCCGGAAGTGGCTGGAGCCAGAGGCAAGTTGGTAGAGCAAGAAGTGGCACGTTTACTTTGTACCATGCAAAAGTTTGTAATTAACACAGAAATCAGAGCTTACCAGTTAAAGTCCAGAGATGATGAGAATCTTCTTTATATATATTCCTAGAATAAGCAAGAGTGTTAAAAGCAGTTTTTGTTATGGTCCACATGACATTCTTTCTGAAGAAGTCCCATCAAAGTAAGTGGCTATGTTCCAGAGAAAGTAGGCTACTGATTGCAGCCATAGGTTTACTGGCTAAATTTTCAAACAGCCTTTGTGGTTTAATGCAATGACATCGACATAAATGTTTTCAAGGCCTTGGGCATGTGCCTCAGCATCTTAAAATAAGGCTGTTGTTTTCTAAGGACAAATGTAACAAGAGCCTTGCGTTGATTAGAAAACTGTGTAGAGAACTGGAGAGAAAGTAGGAGTTGACCTGTAAAGTTGTATGTTTTGCTTGTGTAGTGTTATATTTACACCTTGTAAAAATGCACAGCAGGAAAGTGGTCCATTGATTTATACTAAGCAGGGGTCAAACTGGGTAAAAAAAAGGACATCAACTATTAAACCTAAGCCAGAAAGAACAATTTGTATTCAGTCTTGAACCTCCAGTCACATTTATCTTTAATTGTTTTGCCTCAGCTCTGTGACAGCAAGTACAAAGTCCAATTATGATAAGCAGCACAACCCTATTGAGTAGAGCTTATTATGCCTACTAGAGTCTGATCACTATTAGTAATTACTAAACAACACACACCCTTGTGAAAGCTGTTTTTGTGCAAGTTTCATGAGCTGTCACAAGGAGTAGATAAGGTATTTAAATCCAAACACATACTTAAGTTAGTAAGAACCTGCTGTTTCATTGCTTTTGGATATTATTAGTCTGGAAAAGAAGAGCAGGAATATGCAAGTGTGACATAAGAATGCTCTGTTTATAGTTGGTGTTACAATAAAGTCATACCTGCCATTCCTATTTCTTAATATACAGGTGAAACTTGAAAAATTAGAATATCGTGGAAAAGTCCATTTATGTAAGCAATTGTTTTCATTAGCTACTGGAGTTTAATATATGAGATAGACTCATGACATGCAAAGCGAGATATGTCAAGCCTTTGTTTGTTATAATTGTGATGATTATGGTGTACAGCTGATGAAAACCCCAAAGTTGAAATTGTTAATTTGGGGTTCTCATCAGCTGTACGCCATAATCATCACAATTATAACAAATAAAGGCTTGACATATCTCGCTTTGCATGTCATGAGTCTATCTCATATATTAGTTTCACCTTTTAAGTTGAATTACTGAAAGAAATGAACCTCTCCACAATATTCTAATTTTTCGAGTTTCACCTGTATCACTCCAAAGCAAGAAATCACTAAAAGCACGGTCCACAGGGAAGTTTTATTGGGTGAGTATAGAAGGTGGAAAATTGTGCAGCTGAACTATGGGCTGGAAAACAGCTGGCACACTGCTCTGTGAAAATACAGTTCCATTCCTTACAACATCATGGGAAAGTGAAAACCTCATGTATCACCACAGGCAGGGAAAGTATGCAAGAGTAAAGACAAAAGCAAAGGAGTACTTTTCTACCATGAGGCCTAATGGGGGACAAAATTAACCCAGAGCAGGATTTGGCAATTATCCACCAGTGAGCAGCAAATGGTGCCCTGCCTGGCCTTGTTTTCCTTAGTCTTCATACGTTTTCCCTACAGTCAGGGCCAAACAAGACATTATGTAAACTACCAAACTGCATCTTTTGAGTGCAGGTTTTGGTTTGGTTTGCTTAACACAAATTGCCAAGTGTGGCATGAGGAGGACCAGTTTGCATCAGGATTCCAGTGTGGGGGACTTTATAACTCTTTGTTCCCTGCACAGTCCAGATAAAGGACCCTCTTCCTGCAATTTAGATGCGGGTGTGTGTGTGTGTTCTGAAGCTCCCATTGAAGCAAATGGGTATTATTTTTCCGATGCAAACTGCAGGTTCAAGGCCTCTAACCTGGATAAGAGTTAAAACCCACCTTCAATGCTGGTGTCCTGACCCAGATGTGCCCTCCAATCCCAGTGCTGACAGTGTGCAATAACTGCACTTACCGAAGAGATAAGTCATTTGGCCCTTAGTTGGGTTGCCCTTTGCATTTGTCCGGCTCTAGTCGCTTTAATACCACTCCTATATGATGCTTCATCTTCTTGTTCCTCAGCCCCATCTTTGTGATCCGTCAAAACTGATGGTATTTTATTGCTCCCTGCAATGTTGTGGAAAATATATCTCCCCTTCTTTTTGGTGTGTAAAAGATCCACAAGTAATTGGTAATTGGAATTGTCCTTCAAGATCCATGTAGATTTTGCATTCCACTGTAATGTTTCTCACATATATGCACACATTAGAAGGGGCCATAAACTCCCCTCTAGAACTGGAGCAGGGCACAGCGAGGGGGCAGTTGTGCTGAGCAGAGTTCTGTAGCGTGATAAGGTTTGGTAGCTTTCTGAAATATGGGCGAAAGAGAGAGCGGTACTGTTCTGGAACGAGTCCACATCAGAACAGCTGTCCAGCCACATTTTGTTTCACTTTCAACTCACTGCTGCCTTATGTAGCCTATTTTATACTCTACCTTCTAATGTAATGTATTGACCCAGGGTGGCTTATAAAAAGTTAGGATTACAAGAAATTAACAAACAAAAAATTAGCCTTTAAAACATGATTTATTCTTTTTCTTGTAATTTCAACTTCTTGTAAACCACTTTAAGTATTTTCTAGGGTGGGGTCTAACTTAACTTACTGAGAAAGTAATAGGGTTAAAAGTGAAACTATGGAAGTGGAGAGTTGGACATCCACAACAGACCCAGCCATGGGCGTAGCACCCCCTAAATCAAGTAAATCCATAAAAATTACTTAACTAACTCCCCCCCAAATCCTGGCTATGCCCATGAACCCAAGTGCTGCAGATAAAAACATCTCACACAGAAGAACAGTGCATATAACAAACAAAAAACTTCAGGTCTGTTTTTGTGCAATTCTCTTTAAAAGGTCTTATTATTTCAAAAATGTCAAGCTTCCCCCCCCCCCAATACCATTCTCTGTGGTACGCTAAGCTTACACTTCCCAGCAGGACCATGTACATGGAGCAAAAACTTATTCCTGCCACAGATCCTTATTGGGATCCGCCAGAGCAACAATGCTTCCTGCTTCCCAGCCCAGAGCTCAATACGTATAAATATGCATAATTGCTATACACCTCCATGGACACTTCAGTGAGCCCAGACGTCTGTCTTCTGAAAGTGGGAGCAGGGCTTCTTGAGATGGCATTTAGCGAAGTGTCCATCTCCCACGATTGCTGTAGCAGCATTTTAAGGAGTTCAGCTCATCCAGTTGGGATAATGGCTGGGAAAAGATACAAGGAGAAACTTTGGGCTAGAAGTTCACACACAATTGGCGTACTGTTTATGCAAAAAGCAGACACAGGGAGCAGATTACAGACAGGGGCGTGGGAAGGGGGGTGCAGCACACCCCGGTGTCATCCCTGAGGGGGTGACAAAACGGCACACCGTGGGGGCCTGTCCTGCAGCATGGCCGAGCCACGCGTCTCCTGGGAGTGACACGGTGGCTTGGGGCTTGCACCCGCCAGGCGGACTCCGTGGGCAGCTCACCCTGCCCCCACCGCTTTGGGTGCCAGAGCAGCCACCTACGCCCATGATTACAGAAGAATGTGGTCCCAACCACCTCCTTGCAGGAACACCAGAAAGGGAAGAGAAGGGTCAGTGGTCAGGAGCAGAGCAGAAGGCTTCTTTCATGGGCAGGAGGTCGCAGCAGCTTCCATCACCGGCAGCTCTAGGTAGAACTTGGGAAAACTCTCTGAAACCTCAGCTGCCAGGTGGTGTAGGAAACAACATGCCCACTCTGCTCTAAGGCAGCTTCCGACGTTCCTCTGTGGAGCTTGACTGCCCAGGGCAGGTGGGATCTTCAGACCAATGGCCGCCTGTGGAGGATGCTTCCGCCTGTCTGTCTGGACAGCCCTGCGGTGCAGTGGTTAGCGCGCCCGAGAGAGCAGGTTCGAATCCCCACTCGGCCGAAGCGGCCAGTCCAGGGCCAAGTCGCTGCCTCTCAGCCTCACCTGCCGCCTCAGGCCTTTTCCAGGCGCCCCAGGACGGAAGTCCGCCGCGGTCCGGCCAATTCCCCTGGGCCAGTGCCGAGTCCTCCTCCTCCTGCGGGGCTTCAGGGATGTGCGGCCTGGAAGGAAGGCGAAACCTCCACTGAAGGGAGCCAGCCAGAAGCGGAGCCCGCCGGCCTCTCGCGGCGCGACCAAGGGGGCTGCCGAGAGAGAGAAAGCGGGGGGGGGGGGCGCCAGGCCTGGGGCGCCTCTGCTCGGCCACTCGCCCTCCGCGGGCCAGCAGGGAGGGAGGGGCGTCTGAAGGAGGGAAGGGGCCCGAGGGAAGGAAGGAAGGAAGGAAGGAAGGAAGGAAGGGGGAAAGCCGGGGCGAGAGAGAGGGCGGGCGGGCGGAGGGTCCCGAGCCGGCGGCGCCCTTTCGCGGTAAGAGAGCGGGGCCCGGCGGGCTGCCTTTGCCTTCTGGCGGGGACTCTCCCGGCAGCAGAGCCGGAGGAAGGAAGGCGGGAGGGAGGGCGGCAAGAAGCCCCGCTCGGGACTTGGCCGCCAGAGGAGGAGGACGCGGCTGCCCGGCTGCCGCCGCCCCTTTTCGAAGAGAAAGGGAGAGCGAGAGAGAGGGAGCCGCCGTTGCCGGGGACCAAGCGGCGCAGAGGCACGACGGACGAGGCAGCCGTGCAGACGCGCTGAGAGCGGACGAGCGAAGGAAGGAAGGAGGCCCTTGGCTGCCACCGCCGCAATTCCGTCCTGCCTCCGCTGCTGCTTCTCGGCCGGCGTCGGCTTCGGACGGGCGAACTGTGTTGCCTGCGGCAAGGGAGCGCGAAGCGGCGGAAGGTGGGTGCGCGGGCGGAGAGACAGGCGGGTCCCGGGCTTCCCTCCTCCTCCTCGCGGAGCCCCTCTCCCTCTCCGGGGGGGGGGTCTCCCCACAGAAGAAGAGCCTCAGGGGGTGGGGTGGCCATGCCGGGGGGGGGGACCCGAGAGGGCTTGGCGCCCCGAGGAGCCTCCTCGGCGGGGGGGGGGGAGTGGCGCTGCGTTGCGGCAGATGGCAGCGGGGGCCTCGTCCTCGGGTTCGCTTTCCTGCTTTTGAATCCGGATTGAACAGGTGGAGCCGGGCGACGCGGCTTCTGCTTCTCTCGGGCTCTTCCTTGGACTACGAGAGCGAAGCCTTGCCGCCCCCCTGGCCTCCATGGGGGGGGGAGCTGGAGGGGGTGCCTGGACACCTTGGAGATTCTTCTCAGTTTCAGAATAAGGATGTGGGGCTTGTTCCCACCCCCTTCCTGCTCCCATGGGATGGTCCTGTGGGGGCCGAGGCTGATTCCCAGGGGAGGGAAGTTGTGGCGATGGGGGTGGGGAGTTCCATGTCAAACACGGAAAACGGTGCCCTGGAACAGTCCTGACCACACTTTCCCTCGCCACACTTTGTGGTCCAGCAGCAACACACCCCCCCCTTCCTGCGGAGTCTGCAGGTGCCCTTTACAGGAGCACAGCAGGTGGTTTGGGTTCCCTGCGAGCATCAAGGCATTTAATAAGTAGGACCCCCCCCCATCTGAAACATTCAGCTGTGGAGAAGAGCTACAAGCTAGGCTAGGCCATGGTTTTGGTTCTCCAGGGATGCTTCAGCCTGTAAAAAGAACACCCCCCCCCCAAGCAGGCAACAGAAGACTGGCTGTTCAGTGTATTTGCTCCCGCTTCCAAGTAAAATTATGTATTACTAAGATGTTACCTTTTTAAATCCCCTATGCTCTGCTCATCAGGGCAACTTGTAAACAAGTTCCATTGCTTTCAATGGAATGTTTAGGATAGGGCACTTAGGGTGTCAGAGGATTTGAATTAATGTGCAAATGTACTATTGTAAGTTAAAGATCACCTGCTGCTTCATGTCATTGTTTGCACATAAAATGAAGACCAAAGCCCAGCTTTTACAGTATTTCTTAAGATCTATTTGCAGTGCTGAACTGAGTCTGTTCCTCTAAATATTAAAGATAAGGTGGGGAGGGGGGGGGAATCTATTATTTTTCAGATAAAATAGGTACCAAATTCTATCACCAACAAATTTATGATGTTCCTATGTGGTCTTTTATGGATTTGGGGCAGGGATACCATTAATTTCAGACTATGCTTTTGTATATGAAGAAGTAATGAAGCAGTTATATAGATATGCTTTAAAAATGCTTAATTTGCTGCATAGTGACCTTCAAAGAAGGTTTCTGGTCGATATAAGAAGTTTGGCTTGCATTATTGCTATTTGCTTAAAATAGCATTGCTTCCTGGAACCAAAAGGTGTTGCAGTGCTTCAGTGCAGGGCATGGTTTTCTATTTCAGTATATGCAAAATACACTTTTGTGTATTTTGCTTATCTTTGTTTATTCTCTCACCCTCCCAAAAGTACCATTGCATCAGGTCACCTGAAGAAAATGTCACTAGCAGTTAGATCATATTACTTATTTAAAAAGCGTGTGCAGGCCCTGCTCAAGAGAACTTAATACAAATCCCCAAATATTCACAAGATATGTGAGAGAACTTTTATGTGTAAAAAGTTTAAGGGTTTTACTAGTAATCCTCAAACGTGTGAAGTGATTCATTCAAAATGCATATACAAGTAGCTAGGTAACATGAAGTCACCTATGACTTCTACCAGTTTGACCCCCTGCTTCTTTCCTTTCATGTAGCCCTAATACTTGCAGGCTTGGGTTGGAGTGGGAGATGTTACCATGCACCATAAAACTTGCTGTGAACGCATGCGGGCTTGCCTGCATCCACTCACTTGACAACAGTCATTTATGTTTGTCTGATAGACAGAGAGACTTCCCCTCTCCCTTTCCAAGGGTTTGTTGTATGGCCTTAGTAACTCTCTCTCAATCTTGGTTTCCCATTCAGTAATAGGACTGCCTACTGTTCAGGAGGAAGCCGAAAGGAAAAAGCATGCCTGGCTTGCTTTTGTGCCTATAACATTGCAGCTTGATCTGCAGAAATGAGCAGCTGAAGCTTTTCATAATGGAAAGAATTATCACTTACCAAGGGCTGCAGATCAAGCTGTATAGGCAAAGAAATAACAATAAAATCTGTATCTGTAAAACAGGAACAGTAGCAACTTAACAGGGGTGTTATATATGTATGCAGTTACTTTAGCTTTTGTTGTCTATGCTCTGGTAACCTCTAGGTTAGATTACTTCAATGTGGTATATGTGGAGCTACCTTTGAAGATGGTTTGGAAACTGCAGCTGATACAGAAACTGTCCACCAGATTGTTGACCAAAAACATTAACACTAATTCTGGTGTGACTGATGGCTTCCATTGAGTTTCAAAGCTAAATTCAAGGTGTTGGTTTTGACCTTTAAAGCCTTATGCTGCTCAATATCCCAATACCTCAAGGACCACCACTCTCCGCATGAACCATGTGGTCATCCTCCTCCTTCAGGCAGGTGCTTAGGGTGTTGACCTGAGTAAACAGACCACCTTAGTGGTGGCTCCCCACTTATGGAGCACTCTTCCCAGGGAGGCATACCTGGCAACATCATTATCTACCTTTAGGGGCCAGGCAAAAACATTTCTTTTTCATCAACCTTTAATCTGCTTCAGTGGATGGGATGTCTTGAGTCCTGCATAATTGTAAATCTGAATTTGTATTTATATTTTACTCTGTTTTAGTTTTACTTTGGTTTTAATGTTGGTGCTTTCTCTGTAAGTCACTTTTGGTTACTTTTTTTAAAGAAAAAGAAAAAAGTGACTTATTTTAAGATTTTTGCAAAATCAATTCATGAAAAATAGAGGACTGTTATGAGGCATTTGCCTCCATTTGCTTTTGCAATATGAACAAAGGTTACTGTCTACAGGAGTGTCTTTATTTGTTTTCTTTCACTTATACTTGAGGGTGTATGAAGGGTTTTGCATCTAGTCTACATGGGCCTCTCATAAATTGGGAATTAGGTATCCTAAAATTATTTTCCTGAAATCATTGAAAGCATCATCAAATATAATTGATATGCTTCTTCTATGATAAGCCAGCATGGAGTTGTAGTCCAAAATAACTGAAGAGCCGCACCTTGGCTAACACTGTTCTGTGAGCTTCAGTTTATAATTCTAGAGAAATGTGCACCATTATTTATTGTGTGATACAAGCCTCGCTGTGGAAAACATTCATTATCATTCCATGGCTCTGTAATACCTTTTACATCTTTCAAAATTAAAAATTACCATACACTCCTGCAACCTTTTAATTGGTTCATTTAGTCAACTAAACTTTAATTGCAGGGACTGTCAACAAGGAGGAAAAACAGTGAGACTTAAGACTCCTGAAGGGAGCCCCACTGCACAGGTTATGCTGATGTTTTTGTGCCATCCTGGGCCAAAGAATTAAAATGGAATCATAATTCATTTTCCCTCTAACCTGTATCTAAAACTGGGAGAGAATTCACAATTATGAATTAATTCACATTTGACAGAATCTGCCTGGCATACCTGGTATTTCTTTTGGCATTTAAAAGGTCCTCCTGATAGTTTCTTCCTTTTCAACTTACTTGCTTTGAAACTTGAAAGGCAGCTGAGTAAATCTTTAGGTATACTCTGCTACAGAGTGGATCAGTAGTGGATCAGTATTTGACATGGTTAGAAGGATTTTGGTATCATCCTACAATGCAACGTCAACCAAAGCAACAGATTTCTAAATTACAGAGATTCAGATACAGTAATTGGTGATAAAAGCCCCTAGAAGTAGCTTTACAAATACAATAATGAAACGTATTGAGTAAAGAAAATGTTGAGCAGATGTAGAAAGCCTCCATGTTTCTAGATGTTTCTGGCTTTATATACAAGAGAAGTGCTCTTTCTTCTATTACTGGTAGATATTTTTTATGTGTCATTTCTTGCTGTAGAGGCTTGACAGATGATGTTTATCAGTTTATGTATTTATTTCAAATCCTTCTCTTAGCTGAACCTTATTTATCAAATGATAAAGTGCAGAAGTCTGGGCCCCTGAATTATGTCAGGTGCTTTTTCTGGACCCTGCTATAATATGGGTTAATTTCTAGAGGGGTAGTTTTCTGGGTGTGTTGGTATGGGTGCGAATGTTGCAGCAAAAACATGCCTTAAGAAACTTTATTGTAGTATAAGCTTTCATAGACTAGAATCCAGTTTACTAAATGCATTTTGGGTTAAGCTGACGGTAGAAACGAGTTGTGTTGGGTAGCTTCCACAGTACAAGGGTAGCAGTTGTGAGCAAACTATTTTGGCACCCTGATTATGTAAACAAGTCTTGGAGCTACTTTTGTGCAGTCTAATGTAATTTAGAATTTACTTTCTCATCCTATCTGCATCTTCTTAGCATGTTCCCTGCCAGTTGCTGGTTCTGAAGAATCCATTTTGATCTGGGTACTGCAGTACAGCAGCATGCAGAGCAACATGTCGCTTCACTTCCTGCCTCATTCATCAATGCACTCTGCACTTTTCTATACCTATTATAATTAAATAAAGGCTATTAAGAACTTATGCTTAGGTAGATATGAAGACAAAATATACAAAATGTTGTGGAGTTTTGTGTGGGTTTCTTTAAAAAAAAATAGAAGCAGGAATTATGATCTTTACATAGAAAACTTGACTACGGTATTCTATATTTTAGGTTTATCTGAAATTTATATTTTTGCAAAAGTATAATTTTATGTTGCTCTGGCCAGTGTCCAAAGCAATAAAAACATCTATCAACATTATATTGTGATTTCATATGTGTGTGTGTGTGTGTGTGTGTGTGTGAGAGAGAGAGAGAGAGAGAGAGAGAGAGAGAGAGAGAGAGAATTTGAAGGAGACTACACTGTTTGGCATTTTACCAGTATTTGCAAACCCACTTTCCAGGTTTGCTTATACCTGAGGTGGAAAAGAAACTGTGCATTTATTTTTCTCTAAATAAATTAGAAGGACTGACACCTCAATCTTAAACAAGTTTATGCAGAAGTAAGTTCAGATGACCTAACTGAGACTCTGCTAGGTAAATATGGCTGTGGATACAATCCTGTATGTACACATTGGGAGTAAGCCCCATTAAATACAGTGAAATGGGGTACTTCCAGGTGGGAGCTTAATTTGCCATTGGAAACAGTCCCCTCCATGTGTTTTAATTGTATTGTTTGTTTTCAGTTTTAAGCATATGTAATCCTGCCCTGGGACATTCAGGTGAAGGGCGGGTTATAAATACGAATAAATGAACCTGTGGCCTGCCAAATTATGTTGACAGCATAGCCAGTGGCCTGGGATGATGGGACTTGGAGTCCTGCAATCTCTGGAGGGCCACTGGTGCCATATCCCTACAAATATTAGAATTATGTATGTTACTGAGGTGGGGTGTGAAATGTAGGCTACAAAAGCCAATATCTTGTCTGGCCGGGTTGTAATAGGTCCTGAAGCTTTTGACTTACACTTGTGTTTCAGGTCAAAGTGTTTAAGTGACTGTGATGTCAAGAAAACAGTTAATGCAAGCCATTGGGTTTCACGGTTCTTTTTCAATTTTCTAAGACTTGCTAACACTTCTTTCATATAACAGAGTTACATATAGCATATTGTCAAGTGCCACATAAGTTTCAAGAGAAGTAGGAACTATTAAGAGAGACTAGAAACCTAAATTGGCTGCTCTGAAGAGATGGTTGGCTTTGTTAACATTCTAAATGCAAATAAGCTAAATTCAAAAGTAAATCTACCAGCAACACTTTCATATTCCTGATCCACAAAACTTCAGCTGCATGTAGTTATTTATGTGAAGGTAATTTCTGCAACTAGTAGCCCAATTAGAAGACAGGGAATGTATTGCTATATATTTGAAGGTAATAAGTTTTATACTTGCATATAGGCTAGTGATTAATTTGGTAATGATTACATGGATTATATTAATAAATTCCGTGTTAGAGCTATCATTGTAAGCTCCAGAATGAGTTACGTGTTTATTCCATTTCTCAGTTACAGGTAGAAACTTCATACCAAGAACAAACTTAGTTGGTCTCTAAGGTGCTACTGGAAGGAATCCCCCCCCCCCATTTCTCAGTTGTTGCTTTAAAAGAGCACAGGGATTTCTTCACATTGTTCTCTCCCACCACATAATCATAATATAAGAACATCATATATGAAGTCTTTGGAATTTTTTTACATGTATTTTTACAAAGCAAGCAAGCAAGCAAAGCTTCAATGAATACTGTTTCTCCAAAAACAGTTCTGTGAGACAAAGTATGTCCAATAATAATAATAATAATAATAATAATAATAATAATAATAATAATTTATTTATACCCCGCCCTTCCCCGCCAAACTGGGCTCAGGGCGGCTAACACCAATAAAATCACAACAAAAACATAAAACAATTCATTAAAATACAGATTAAAATACAATTTAAAATTTAATTTAGACTGCAGCCTCATTTTTAAGTAGCCCACCAATCACACCAAAAGAATGAAACATCAGGGTTAAACTGAAACCAACCCAAAGGCCAGGTGGAACAGCTCCGTCTTGCAGGCCCTGCGGAAAGATGCCAAATCCTGCAGGGCCCTGGTCTCTTGTGACAGACCGTTCCACCAAGTCGGGGCCAGTACTGAGAAGGCCCTGGCCCTAGTTGAAGCCAACCTAGCATCCTTGTGGCTCGGGACCTCCAAAAAGTTATTATTTGAGGACCTTAAGGTCCTACCCGGGACATACCAGGAGAGGCGGTCCCTTAGGTATGAGGGTCCTAAGCCGCACAGGGCTTTAAAGGTCAAAACCAGCACCTTAAACCAGGGTAGATTTGATTTAAATCAAACTGATTTAAATCACGATTTAAATCACTAGTCAGTAAGGCTTGATTTAAATCACAGTTTTCTACATAAAGAGCCAGTGTGGTGTAGTGGTTAAGAGCGGTAGACTTGTAATCTGGTGAACCGGGTTCGCGTCTCCGCTCCTCCACATGCAGCTGCTGGGTGACCTTGGGCTAGTCACACTTCTCTGAAGTCTCTCAGCCCCACTCACCTCACAGAGTGTTTGTTGTGGGGGAGGAAGGGAAAGGAGAATGTTAGCCGCTTTGAGACTCCTTCGGGTAGTGATAAAGCGGGATATCAAATCCAAACTCTTCTTCTTCTACTAATTCTTGCTGGTATAACTTTAATATGCAAGTAGATGAAGATTTTTAGAATAACAACTTTTCATATTAGTTTTTTTTATCCCCAGTTTAATAGGTTAATCATTCATATTTGGACAACTTTTCTGTTGTACTTAGGAAGGAGAAAAATAATCATTACCTTAATAATAACAATTTAAATAGATTTATTAGATCCATTCCACTCCAAACAATCAGAAAAATATTGTTTCTATTCTATTCACTGAACTTCTTGAAACTTAACACTGAAGGGGTTGATTCTGTATTCATAGGTTTGTAGAACAATAGGATTAAGGTCTTTTTCTCAACTCTGTTCATGTTATAACATTTTTGCTGTGAAGAAGAGGCATGTGATCTCTGCTGAGTCAAATTCAGTTTTGAGAACTGCAAAAGTAAACCAAGCATCTGTGATAATATCTTGTAGGCAGAGAAACTGCCCAATAATCTTACAAAAACCTCTGGAAGAGCATAAATGACATTGTGAATGGATTAATGGAATTTATTTACCAAAAAATTAAACATATACAGCCTTATTCTACATAATTAAAAAACTAATCTTTATTTCATGATTGAATAACCTTTGGATGGTAATATATTTTCCCCAAAAAGCATTTTATTTTAAAAAATCCAATTTAAATCAAAAAAATCCGATTTAAATTTAAAAAATCCGATTTTTTGATTATTATTATTTTAAAAATCATTGATTTTTATCCACCCTGCCTTAAACCTGACCCTGTACTCCACTGGGAGCACTGGTAGAGCACTGGATGAATGTGGTCCTGGGGCAAAGACCCTGTGAGGAGCCTCACCGCGGCATTTTGCACCCGCCGGAGTTTCTGGGTCAGCTTCGGAGGCAGCCCCATGTAGAGCATTTAATTGTATTTAACCGTTTTATTAAAAATAACAACCAAAAAGCAGTTATGAAGATATTTGCCTGTGAAACAAGAATCTCTTTTAGTGAGACAGCAGCTTATCACATAGTCAAGTGTCTAGCATGGTATAGATCCAGTGGTGTTTTTCTAGAAAAAGGTGCTGGAGCTCACCATGAACTTTTCTCAGAATGGCAATGGTGCCCACCTGAAAGGGGCCAGAGCTGAGCTCCAGTGAGCTCTGACTGGAAAAAGCCTTGTGTATATCTCTTTTAGTGAGACAGAAGCTACTGTCCTTCTTACAAATAGAAGCACTATAAAATGCAACATTTTCTTAACGAGCAATTATGTATTATGCTTAAATATCACCTTATACCAGAAACACGCCATCCACTATGCAGATCTTCAGGCTGCTGCCTACATCTCACAATCCACTGTCAACAACCCAAAGCCGCAATACAGCTGTTTGTGTGTTTGTGTCAGACGCTCAGGTTGCACATCTAAATCTTGAATCATTACAACATGCTTGACTCAGCAAGGCCATATGAGACCTAGTCTGTCCCTCCTTTATGACCAGCCCAGCAGACTTACAAAATGTTACTTGTAACTCACAGTTCTCAGCTTAAACATCTCTAGTGCTTCCTTAAGGACCTGCTCCCAATCCTATCATAAAACTTGGGAGGTAGACCTGTTCTTGCTTGCAGACAAGCACTAAGCTGAAATGATTCTGCAGCCGCAGGAGTGATCCATGGGTCAGGTCTGCCTCCCAAGTTTTATGAAGAGAATTGCAAGTACTGGTATCCGTGTGTATTTTCACCGTGTTATTTGATTTATTTTTCTTTTGTTTACATCTGCCCTTCCTTGTCTGCTCTTTACATAATGCAAACAAAATCAATAGAAAGAAAATTAGAGGCCAGGGATGCCGTGAGTCAAAAAGTGTCAGTTAATCCACTTGTGGAGTCTTGCAGGTAATAGGAAGATTAACCCAGAGGGTTTTGCAGTTCTTGTGGGTAAGTTGTGGACACTTTAAAATATGTGAAATTGTTACATGTACGTTCTTATTGTTTGATAATGATTTATTGTTAATCACTTATCTCAAAGTGATTCATAAGTGGAGTAAAATAAAAATGATATGCAAAAATAATCAGTTATTTATTAATAGGATCACAGAATTGTAGAGTTGGAAGGGCTCCCAAGGGTCATCTAGTCCAACCCCCTGCAATGCAGAAATAATTACTTGCCTTGTAACACAGTGGGCATAACACTTACGTGTTATTTATTTACATGATTGTGACTGTAGGTTCACAGCCAATAAGTAGATAGATAGATAGATAGATAGATAGATAGATAGATAGATAGATAGATAGGGGAGTGGAACCTGCTGTGGAAAGAGCTTGTAAAGCCCTCTGCCTTCCTTACTGAGCTCTGGGGAGGCCGCATGAGAGGCCCTGGGATGCTCCTGGAGCCCTCGGCTGTCCCTGCAGAGGCCGGTAAGGAAGGTGCTGCATGGGGGAGTTCCTGGCTTTACATGATTTGGGGTGGACTCCCAGAACCAAACCCTCACAAAAGTGGTTGGACCCACTGTATATCGTAGGGGCTGAACTTTGAGCTTCTACAAATTTCTGTACTTGTGGCAATTGTCTGTCATAAGTGGTTTGTTACAGCAAAAGATTTTTGTTCTCTAGGCAGTCCAGTTAAAGCTGACATAAGAACTAGATAGTTGTAGCTTAAATCTGGGTGTCATTTTGCAGTGAATAGATAGATTTTAAATATAAAAAGGTCACATTTTAATTGTAAGACTTTCTGGTAGCATTTGAGTTGTGTGGTGTTGTTCCTGTTAGGAGGTCTTGGTCTGTAGTGTGAACTGTACCCATGGAATGAAACAAATCTTACTACAAACAATATCTAATTGTTTAATTGAAATAGTCAGTTGACTTCACACTAGGCAGTTCTCCCTTAAATTTGTAGTGCTGATATCTTCAGTGGTGCTTTATGGTAGAAGCAGCTATTGCAGAGTCCTGCAGGAGTATAAATCTTCTACTACCAAGTTTGAATTGAGAGCTTTGCTAGTGACAGTTTTCATTAGATATTAAATACATGTGGGAATTGTGCTCTTCATGTTGCTGTTTTATAACTTGTTTCTGGCAAAGCTATAACTAGTGTTTCTAGATCATGTTTGCAGATACCAGGACAGTGGATGATGGAAGTATTTTTACTATTTGTAGTTTCATGAGAATACTGACACAAAAGCAAGTCACCTTGTGAATTTTTTTTTTTAAATACTGGATTTTATTAAGAATCAGAAAGTTGTTTCGGTACACTTGAACAAAATGAATGCATCTGCTAAATATTGAAAAGAGTTTCCTATTTTTTCAGATCCTCTTCCTTTTCTTCATCCCAACACCATTTCTAAAACTAAAATTTTATTTCTTCCTTTCCTCTTTAAATGGCAGGCATGTCCCATGCCATCTTTGGCCATTTTCTTAGCTTTACAAAAATCAGGCATTCAGGTCCATCAGCACCAATCTTGGCAGGCAAAACTTGCCCAACTGGTTTGACCCATTCTAGCAGTCTCTCTTTACAACCAGGTTTACAGGTTTGTAGGGGGAGGATCCTTGAGAGATAATCCACAGCACCCTCCCCATCTCATTGCAGTATGTTGAACCTTGGCAGGGGAAAAAAACTTATCTGAAAAAGCCTTGTTGTCTTGCTAATTATGCTGTGTCCTCTTGCTGTAGCCAGGGAATTAAGAACTTGAAAATGTGCTAAGTGTGTATCACTTGTTTATCATTAAGCTAAACATAGCTTGTCAGTTCATATAAATTGTTTTCAGCAATGAGGGCAGGTGCGGTGTAAAACCTTGCTGTTCTCACCTTTTGTAAGACAGAAACTAGATGGACCCTCTGAGCATTGCTGTTTGAAAATAATCAGCACAGCTAATCTTTTGCTTAAGCAAGCAAGATTATTGTTTTACAAAAAAGTTTTGTTTTCAGTAACTGCTTGATCTTGCATCAAAAGTATGCGTTGAATGAGATTCGTTCTCAAGTAAGTGTATGCAGAATTGCAGCTTAAATAGAGTTACTTAATTTTACATAGGGACACGGGTGGTGCTGTGGTCTAAACCACTGAGCCTTGGGCTTGCCGATCAGAAGGTCGGCAGTTTGAATTCCTGCGATGGGTGAGCTCCCGTTTCTCGGTCCCTGCTCCTGCCAACCTAGCAGTTCGAAAGCACGTCAAAGTGCAAGTAGATAAATAGGTACTGCTCCGGCGGGAAGGTAAATGGCGTTTCCGTGCGCTGCTCTTTCACCAGAAGTGGCTTAGTCATGCTGGCCACATGACCTGGAAGCTGTCTGCGGACAAATGCCGGCTCCCTTGGCCAGTAAAGCGAGATGAGCACGTAACCCCAGTTTCATCCGCGACTGGACCTAATGGTCAGGGTTACCTTTACCTTTAATGTTACATTGGTCAACTTGTGGAAGATTAATAATTACAGAGAATGTAACAAACACAACAACAACAACAACAACAAAACCATGACATTAACAATTACAGCAACAACAATATACTATTTTTATCTAGTTTTCTTAATATCTTGATGGGACCTCCTTCGATCTTCCCTTCCTGGATTCCATTTTTCTCCTATTTTAAGCAGGATTATCTTCATATTTAACTTTCTTACCTCTTAATTTCCATTTATTCAATTATTCATTTTGCAACCCAATTTTCTCCTCTATTTCTTTTTTTAATGTGACAACTACTTAAATGTTTCATATCATGTAGAAATTAAAATTCTACCTCAGTTTCATTCATATTTGTTAGAAATAGTAAAACAAGCAAAAGGTGATTATCATTTATCAGCAAATTTGGTATAGTGTACAGTGAAATGTATGTACATGGGTTATTAGTTAATTTATCTAAGTATCTTGCATGCTTTTAAGTGAGCATAAATAAATGCAAAACAGCATGAGGCACAAGTTACCTATAAATAGACTTCAAAGGTATCATTATTTCAACAGTTTTTCTCAAAGATTATTTTAACACTAGCTGTAAAGTATCTTAGTACATGCTTCTGAAAGTAGGTTGACAGTGAACAGATATTAGAAAACAATTGTCCCTTATTAGACGAAACTCTTTATTGAATTATTTGTCATATCTTCTGTTTTACAATTGTGAAGATGTTGGCTTAGTTTGCATGTAACACTAAACCATGGTTTATTTGAATGATGGTTTGTTTGTTTGTTTGTTTGTTTGATTATATGAAACCCTGCCCAACAGCTCAACTATGGTTTGTTTATTGCCAACAAACCACAATCGGAAGCCATGTTTGTGGTTTACGAACCTTGATCCTTGACCTGGTTTTAACAGTGACGTGTTTAACACCATGACGTGGCACCCTTCCTTAACCATGTTGAGCATTTGAACACCCTTTAGTAGTTTTTAAAACCACCCAACTGAATGGTCTCCATGACTTTGGGAAGACAAACTGCTCTTCGTCCTATTGTGAAAGCTTTAACGAAATCTCCAGGTGCTTACTTGGTTCTCTACCGCATTTGTAGAATGTGAGCCAGAATGGTTCAGAATCAGATTGGTTCCTGTGGGCATATTCTAGATGCAGATAGGAACCATTCTGATTGCAGCCGCTGCTTGCACTCACCGCTCAGCATATTCATGAGGAAGCTGTACCATTAATGCATATCACCATCATGTGAAAAACAAAGAGAAGAAATGATATCAGAGCTGCCTCATGTTGTGCTAAGTTGTATCTGGTTAAATAAGGGTGAATTTTTCCATTACTAGTCCAGCAAATTCAGAAGGATTTACCTAGATTAATAGCATACTTCTATTTTCAGGAGGAGAAGGCTAAATATCCAAAGCTGGTGTTAGCAGGTGTTGGAGGTATCACTGCTGGAGGATTTGCTTACTGTATTTAATCTAAGTCACCTATCCTGCAGGATGCAAGCATGCATCCACACTACATGTTTGCATTTGTGATATTGTAATTACCCTCACATTGAAAGAAGAGTGGGGGGAGAAGGGCAGGTTTTGGTTCACTTTTTTGGTTCACTTTTTTAAGATAAGGAGTGGAAAGTATGACAGTATCCTATTTGCCCCTCAGTTTCTCCCACGGTGTGCAGATTCCTCCATAAAAAGGGGACATACAGTGAAAATATTGCTTAAGGATTCCTACTCAGCTCATGTTTCTGCGTATGAACTTCATTAATTTTGGACCTGCTTTACAGCCTTGACTAAGTATATTTACTTGGAAATATGTAATGCATTCAGTGACACTCATTTTCTACTAAGACTGCTTAAGATAGAAGGTTTGCTCTCGTGCAAGATATTATAGACCACCTTAACACATTCAAAAGATAAGCATGAATAAACAGGTTTGTTCTGGTTGGTACTGATTGGAGTTTCAAAGATAACTGCAGGGAGAACCCATTGTAATTCTCAGATTGAACACTTAACTGCTATATTTCTGTCTAGAGTCTCAAATAACATTTTCAATGAATTTTGTTGAATTCCCAGAACAGAATAGAGTTGCTTGTTCCCTAGTTTAGCTGCTTAAAAGTTACAATCAGATTTTCAGGTTGCACTGTGCCAGTCACCTACACTAACTAAAACCACTGTTACAAGTCAAAAATATAACTAAGCCCTTAAAATGCAGCATTGGGGTGCCAAAGATGTACCGGTAGTCTCTTCTGTTTCCATGCGCTTGACAAACAGGCTAGCCTCCTGCTCTTGAGTAGAATTAGGCTAGCTGTGTGGGCAGGTCTTTCTGTGACTGCAAGGAACATGCAGGGATGGAAGATATGCTCAGCTCTTTCTGTGCTCCATTGGGTCACTTTGTGACATCATATGAAGCAAATTTGCATGATAGCTAAAACAGCAGAGTTTTGTTATTCTGCCACAGTTTAAAAGTACTGTGTGTTCTTTGAAGTATTCTGAAACTTTACGTAGATTTACTTCTGCATCTTGTGCTTTTTAGTATCTTCATAATTAACAAAATACAATTTAGGTGATAGTGATGTCCTGCTTGTGCAGAGAAAATCCACCTGTGCAACTGCCCCTTCCTACTGAGCAGATTTTGGGGTGGGGGTGGGGGGGAGAATAGGAAGTAAAAGCTCTATTGCTCATTGGTGGAGGCTGCATTGTGTGAGCAGACACTCAGTCAGGCTATATTGAATCTCGCTCATAAAGACAAACCTCCTCGTGCTGTTAGATTCTAACGAAAATATTAAGCCATGGCAACATTTTTGCTTTTATATGTATCGTTGTTGTTGTCCCTCTCACTTTTTCTTATTTTTTCTGTATCACTTTATTTCTTTTAACTGAAATCACCTTAATAAAATACAATTTTTAGAAAAAGCCATGGCAACCACCTCTGGATGGCAGTGCTGTTTCCCCTTTCACTGTCTTTGATTTGCTGGTACTTTCTTCTGATACAGGCGTCACACTGTGGTTGTTTGTAGACAAGAGATGTTCTGGCGATTAGTCTATTTCTTGGTTAACCCCATGGCTAGAGAGGGTCCTGTCTAATTAGCCATCCTCCCACACCCTTCTACAATCACAAATATTATGCCTGGCTCTTTGTAGCAAAAGAGCATTCCAAAGTTGGCTGCATCTTTGAAAATATTCAAACAGCCGTACTGATCATACCCATTGTGAAGCAGACATTGAACAGAAATACAAACATGTTTTATTCTATTAGTCTAAAAGGAACTTGGCCAGAGACAGGTCAGAATTGTTGGTGACACAATAGAGGCATTGTGCCCCCTTATCCCACTGCAGTCAATGAACATGCACACTGTGAGAAACCATAGCTATGCAGAATAACTGCAAGGAGAATTCCACTCATGGAACAGGCTTTCAGAATACTTTGCACTGTTCTCCCCCCCACCAGCCACCACAAGCAAAAAGAGCTAAGGGGTCAGTGTTTTCTGAAATGTTGCTGTTCTGTGCCAGTGACAGGAGCAGGCTGGGGGTTGCAGCTGTTAGGTAAGTCAGTTGTTATAACTGAGCCCTTAAAATGCAGCATTGGGGTGCTTCTATCTCCAGCTCTTGTAATGTCTCTTCTGTTTCTAAAACTGCTAAAGGTTATAAAAGATTAACTATCTCTTCTTCTCTTGAGTAGAATTAGGTAAGCTGTGAATTTTAAGAAACATAGGTCTTTCTGTGACACAAGGAACATTAAGTTCTCAGAACAAGATATGCTCAGCTCCTTTCTGTGCTCCATTGGGTCACTTTGTGACATCATATGAAGCAAATTTGCATGATAGCTAAAACAGCAGAGTTTTGTTATTCTGCCAAGTTTAAAAGTACTGGTGTTCTTCAAGTATTCTGAAACTTTACGTAGATTTACTTCTGCATCTTGTGCTTTTTAGTATCTTCATAATTAACAAAATACAATGGGTGATAGTGATGTCCTGCTTGTGCAGAGAAAATCCACCTGTGCAACTGCCCCTTCCTACTGAGCAGATTTTGGGGTGGGGGTGGGGGGGAGAATAGGAAGTAAAAGCTCTATTGCTCAGGTGGAGGCTGCATTGTGTGAGCAGACACTCAGTCAGGCTATATTGAATCTCGCTCATAAAGACAAACCTCCTCGTGCTGTTAGATTCTAACGAAAATATTAAGCCATGGCAACATTTTTGCTTTTATATGTATCGTTGTTGTTGTCCCTCTCACTTTTTCTTATTTTTTCTGTATCACTTTATTTCTTTTAACTGAAATCACCTTAATAAAATACAATTTTTAAAAAAGCCATGGCAACATCTGGATGGCAGTGCTGTTTCCCCTTTCACTGTCTTTGATTTGCTGGTACTTTCTTCTGGACAGGCGTCACACTGTGGTTGTTTGTAGACAAGAGATGTTCTGGCGATTAGTCTATTTCTTTTAACCCCATGGCTAGAGAGGGTCCTGTCTAATTAGCCATCCTCCCACACCCTTCTACAATCACAAATATTATGCCTGGCTCTTTGTAGCAAAAGAGCATTCCAAAGTTGGCTGCATCTTTGAAAATATTCAAACAGCCGTACTGATCATACCCATTGTGAAGCAGACATAACAGAAATACAAACATGTTTTATTCTATTAGTCAAAAGGAACTTGGCCAGAGACAGGTCAGAATTGTTGGTGACACAATAGAGGCATTGTGCCCCCTTATCCCACTGCAGTCAATGAACATGCACACTGTGAGAAACCATAGCTATGCAGAATAACTGCAAGGAGAATTCCACTCATGGAACAGGCTTTCATACTTCCACTGTTCTCCCCCCCACCCCACCACAAGCAAAAAGAGCTAAGGGGGTGTTTCTGAAATGCTGTTCCAGTGACAGGAGCAGGCTGGGGGTTGCAGCTGGAGGTAAGCAGTTGTTTTGATACTGCCAATTCTTCTATCTCCAGCTCTTGAATGATGAGCTAAAACTGAAAGGTTATAAAAGATTAACTATCTCTTCTTCTTTGAGGCTGGTAAGGGAATTTTAAGAAACATAAGTCTCACCCTTAAGTTCTCAGAACATCCTGTTCATAACAAAGGATCAGGTCTTACTCAGTTTAATCTTTTCTTAATTTAGATTTATGGAGAATGTACACCAGTTCTTAGCTTATGACTGTACCTTTGTATATATATATTGTTTTAATTTCATGAACACAAATTCATGTATGTGAATAAAAAAGGCAATATTTGTATTCAATGTTTACATTTTGCATAATCTTGTACAGCTGTATATGTACAGAATTGACTCAATATGTATTATTCCCTTCAGTATATTTTATTTCCATTGGGAGAGGCAACATCCTTTTCAGAGGCTTCTGTATTCAGACATGTTCTTACTTGGATATAACAAACACCATTCATTTATCCAAAATAAATTGGCCACAGTGTTCTCTGGAAACTGATTGCTTATCAATCCTTTCTGAGAAGTATCAGTCCTCTGCAGAAGAAGAAGAAGAGGAGTTTGGATTTGATATCCCGCTTTTCACTACCCGAAGGAGTCTCAAAGCGGCTAACATTCTCCTTTCCCTTCCTCCCCCACAACAAACACTCTGTGAGGTGAGTGGGGCTGAGAGACTTCAGAGAAGTGTGACTAGCCCAAGGTCACCCAGCAGCTGCATGTGGAGGAGTGCAGACACGAACCCGGTTCCCCAGATTACGAGTCTGCCGCTTCTAACCACTACACCAAACTGGCTCTCTGCAGATATATATATATATATATATATATATATTTCTGAAAATAAATTCATTTTACCAGGTGTAATCAAAATCTAATAAGTTTATTTTAATCTGTTTAATTGTGGTTGCTAGAAGCAAATTTCCAGGGCTGCACAGGCACACAGTTTCTATGCAGCAAGGTTGAAGGCACAAAATATCCTTTCCCAGACATTCCCATGTTTATATTACGTTTTCCCTAGCCCAATACAGATGATCAAGCTTACCAAAGAAAAAGATTTTCTACCATGGGTTTGCTTATTTATCTTTTTAAACAATAGTTTGGTGTGACGTTTCTGTCATGTATATGTGCTAAAGAATGAGGAATATATGGAGTGGTGAAGCTTCCCCCACATTAATCAATTGGTAAATTTGTCTGCTCACACATAGATTACTGGGAATGTGATCTCTAATAATTGGGGATCATGTAGTGAGCATAAATATATTGCAAATCCAACTCAGAGTGATGGAAGTGTTTCCACTGTCGCTCTGAATTGGCTTTGTGTGGCATTGTCACTGTCATATTTTGTTCTATGTTGATGATACAAAGCCAGTTCAGGGGAAAGACAAGAAAATTTCCCTTGCTTGGATTGGGAACATAGCCAGCATTGGATTATATAGTCTAACAATATAGGCACTTGCCAGCATTATGTCAGGCAGGCCATTCTTGATTCTGCACTACTCTGACGACGACTTCAGATACAAAAATTTTAAAAAATAATTTTTATTGAATTTTACATACATTCTTTTAAATATCCAATAATTTTCAACTATTATACATATTTTTTACTTCCATCAACCCCTTCTCAAGATTTTCAAATTTCCTAATTTCTTCTTGTATTTCCAACTTCACTATTACTTTTTATCACAATATTTAATTATTACCTTCCAAAATTATCTCCGTAATATTTCCTAAAATTAACCTTACAAAATTCCACCACTGTCACAGCTCTTACTGTCAGGAAGTTCTTCCTAATGTTTAGGTGGAATCTTCTTTCTTGTAGTTTGAATCCATTGCCCCGTGTCCGCTTCTCTGGAGCAGCAGAAAACAACCTTTCTCCCTCCTCTATATGACATCCTTTTATATATTTGAACATGGCTATCATATCACCCCTTAACCTTCTCTTCTCCAGGCTAAACATACCCAGCTCCCTAAGCCGTTCCTCATAAGGCATCGTTTCCAGGCCTTTGACCATTTTGGTTGCCCTCCTCTGGACACGTTCCAGCTTGTCAGTATCCTTCTTGAACTGTGGTGCCCAGAACTGGACACAGTATTCCAGGTGAGGTCTGACCAGAGCGGAATACAGTGGTACTATTACTTCCCTTGATCTAGATGCTATACTCCTATTGATGCAGCCCAGAATTGCATTGGCTTTTTTAGCTGCTGCATCACACTGTTGACTCATGTCAAGTTTATGGTCTACCAAGACTCCTAGATCCTTTTCACATGTACTGCTCTCAAGCCAGGTGTCACCCATCCTGTATTTGTGCCTTTCATTTTTTTTGCCCAAGTGTAGTACTTTACATTTCTCCCTGTTAAAATTCATCTTGTTTGCTTTGGCCCAGTTCTCTAATCTGTTAAGGTCATTTTGAAGTGTGATCCTGTCCTCTGGGGTATTAGCCACCCCTCCCAATTTGGTGTCATCTGCAAACTTGATCAGGATGCCCTCAAGCCCATCATCCAAGTCATTGATAAAGATGTTGAATAAGACTGGGCCCAAGACAGAACCCTGTGGCACCCCACTAGTCACTTCTCTCCAGGATGAAGAGGAGCCGTTAATGAGTACCCTTTGGGTTCGGTCAGTCAGCCAGTTACAAATCCACTGAATGGTAGCATTGTCTAGCCCACATTTTACCAGCTTCTTTACAAGAATATCATGGGGCACCTTGTCAAAGGCCTTGCTGAAATCAAGATAGGCTACATCCACAGCGTTCCCTTCATCTACCAGGCTTGTAATTCTGTCAAAAAATGAGATCAGATTGGTCTGACATGACTTATTTTTCAGAAACCCATGCTGACTTTTAGTGATCACAGCGTTCCTTTCTAGGTGCTCACAGACCGTTTGCTTAATGATCTGCTCTAGAATCTTTCCTGGTATTGATGTCAGGCTGACTGGGCGGTAATTGTTTGGGTCTTCTCTTTCCCCCTTTTTGAAAATAGGGACAACATTTGCCCTCCTCCAGTCTGCTGGGACTTCGCCTGTTCTCCAGGAATTCTCAAAGATTACTGCCAGTGGTTCTGAAATCACCTCTGCCAGTTCTTTTAATACTCTTGGATGTAGTTCATCTGGCCCTGGAGACTTGAATACATCTAAACTAGCCAAGTATTCTTGTACTACCTCCTTACTTATTCTGGGCTGTGTTTCCCCTGCTGAATCATCTGCTCCATATTCTTCAGGTTGGGCATTGTTTTCTTTTTTGGAGAAGACTGAGGCAAAGAAGGCATTGAGGAGTTCTGCCCTTTCTCTGTCTCCTGTTCGCATTTCACCATCTTCTCCTCTAAGTGACCCCACTGTTTCATTGTTCTTCCTTTTGCTACGGACATACCCATAAAAGCCCTTTTTATTGCTTTTAACCTCTCTAGCAAGCCTGAGTTCATTCTGTGCTTTAGCTTTTCTGACTTTGTCTCTACACTTGCTGGCTATTTGTTTGAATTCCTCTCTGGTGACTTCCCCCTTTTTCCATTTTTTGTACATATCCCTTTTAAATCTTAAATCAGTTAAAAGTTCTTTAGATAGCCACCCTGGCTTCTTTAGGCACCTTCCATGTTTTCGTCTCATTGGTACTGCTTGAAGTTGTGCTTTTAATATCTCCCTTTTAACAAACTCCCATCCATCATGAACTCCCTTCCCTTTTAGTATTACTGACCATGGGATCACACCCAGCATTTCCCTAAATTTTCTGAAGTCGGCTTTCTTAAAGTCTAGAATTTGAGTCTTAGTATGCTTGGTTGCTCCTTTCCGCTGTATAATAAACTCCAGAAGAGCATGATCACTCCCACCTAATGATCCTGCCACTTCTACCCCACTTACCAAGTCATCACTATTGGTTAAGACCAGATCTAAAATGGCTGATCCTCTTGTTGCTTCTCCCACTTTCTGGACAATGAAATTGTCTGCAAGGCCAGTGAGGAATCTGTTCGACCTTATGCTCTTGGCTGAGTTTGACATCCAACAAATATCAGGATAGTTGAAATCCCCCATTACTACTATCTCACTTCCTTTTGAATGCTTGGTCATCTGTTCCAGGAAAGCATCATCTGTGTCCTCAGTTTGGCTTGGGGATCTGTAGTAAACTCCCACAATGAGATCACTGTTATTTTTCTCTCCCTTAATTTTGACCCAGATACTCTCAGTTTGGCTTTGAAGTTTTAAATCCTGGATCTCTTCACAGGTATACACATCCCTGACATATAACGCCACTCCTCCTCCTTTCCTGTTTGGTCTATTTCTCTGAAATAGATTGTATCCCTCTATTACTACATTCCAATCATGAGACTCATCCCACCAGGTTTCAGTGATGCCTATTATGTCGTATTTAGTTTGCTGTACCAAGAGCTCAAGTTCATCTTGTTTATTTCCCATGCTCTGTGCATTAGTATACAGACATTGAAGACCATTGATCATTCCCCCTAGTCTCTTATTTAAGGATTTTTTCCTCCCGCCACTAGGTCTGCGTGCTGTTTGTTTCATTTGGTCCTTGACATTTGGGTGATCATCTTCAGCACTTGATAGACTGGACCACTGTCTCCCTCCCCCACATAAGTCAGTTTAAAGCCCTCCTGATGAGGTTTTTGAGATTGTTGGCAAAAACATTCCTCCCAACCCTTGTGAGGTGCAGCCCATCACTTGCCAGAAGTCCATCTTCAAGAAACTTCAGACCGTGATCTAAGAATCCAAACCGTTCCTGCTGGCACCATTTGCGAAGCCAGGTGTTCACTTCCCCTATTTTTCCCTCTCTCCCTGGGCCACGTCGTTCAACTGGGAGGACAGATGAGATGACAATTTGTGCATTTAATTGCTTCAACTTCCTGCCCAGAGCCTCATAATCACTTTTGATCTTCTGGAGGCTATGGCTTGCAGTGTCATTGGTTCCCACATGGACCAAAAGGAAGGGGTATTTGTCAGTGGGTTTTATGATTCCTTGCAGCCGTTCTGTTACATCTTGGATCTTGGCCCCGGGGAGACAGCACACCTCTCGAGACGTCTTGTCAGGCCCACAGATCACTGCTTCTGTACCCCTCAGTAGGGAATCCCCTATCACCACTACACACCTCCTCATAGGCTTGGTTGGGATTCTTCCATGTGCTGTCCCTTCCAAGGTCACTTGCACATTCCCGGAGGACTGACTGTGCTGCTCGTCTTCATATTCCTCATCAACTGTGATGAGGGAGAGATCTTCAAATGGAGTCTGTTCTTCATCTTCCATGTTAAGGGAGAGCACTTCAAATCGATTGTGTAGTTCTAAACACTCAGAGCGATCCCTGGGCTTTCTACTTCTATGAGTCACGTTCCTCCATACATCTGGCTCCTGTGTTGGGGAACTGTCCTCCTCTCCCTTGGTACAGACAATATGCTCTGCTGTATCCATGAAAAGCTCCAGTTCTTTAATTTTCTGGGGCGTAGATATACGGGCCTGAAGTTGCTGGACCTTGTCGTCTAGTAGGGCAACCAACTTGCAATTGCTGCAGGTGTATAATAATGCTATATGGAAATACTTAAGGGTTTTCTTATTGAACACTGCTATTAAAGCGGTAGCTAGCCCTTCTTGGTACA
Organism: Lacerta viridis; assembly: GCA_900245905.1. Taxonomy (NCBI): domain Eukaryota; kingdom Metazoa; phylum Chordata; class Lepidosauria; order Squamata; family Lacertidae; genus Lacerta; species Lacerta viridis. Next base: position 371,057 of record OFHU01001496.1, on the reverse strand, counting down.
CAGTTGTGCTTGAGAAAATGTGATTTGCAGATTTTATGCTGCAGAGGCATTTTACTGGTTGTAATCAGTATTACGTTTGTCATAATTATAACTGGCATTTCTTTGCAGTTGATAGTATTCTCTGTTTTTTCAGGTCCTCGTGAGCTTGAGTATGCAAAACTGTGTTAGTTCATTTTGAGAATTGAGGAAATATTTGTTTCACCCCTCATGTGGTGTAGATTTATAAAGGCTAAGTGTGCCCTTGCTACTTGCATGTGTGAAACCAGGAACTGTGCTCTTTCTGGTTTATTAGTAGCCTATTATACCAGAGGGGATCTGACTGCAGATGGGTGTAGCATCTGAGCAATCAAAACTATTCTTGTAACTCCTGGAATGAATAGAATGTATCCAAAGCTTCATGCTGGGACAGTTTTCTAGTAGTGCCCTGTTTTTTGGAGAGAGCCTAATAGGAAAGAGTTTCAATTTAGACCTCTGTTAGATGTCTGCCACGTTTCTTGAACATGAGGCTCTTATTCTGGGCCTCCCATGTTTGGAGGGGGGGAACACATTTTTCCCCGGCATTTCTTCAATCTCAGCTAGATAGGTGCTTGGGAGGCAGAGATCAAAAACTGTGACACTCCAAGAGTTTCCCTTTTGTTAGACTCAAAGGAGGGCTGCACCAAAGTGGCAAGAATTGGTGGGTGTGCATTTCAGTTGCAGAATCTCTTGTGTAACTGTGCAGGAAAGTGACACACTCACTGGGCAGCAGAAATATTTAAAGAAACTGAGTTAGTAAAAAATGCCTACCAAGCAAATGTTGAACTTGGTTGCCTTGAGGCAGAACATACAGATACTTTCCCAAGAATAACAGCATAGTGGGATGCCTAAACTAATTTGCATAAGAACACTTCTGCAACCGGATCCTGCTAAAACTTTGTCCAGGTCTACAGAAGAGATGGAAAGTTTCAGACATGCAAGTAGGGGTGGCTGAATCTATCCATTTCTCTTTCTCTCCATTTCTCACTTTCCCTGTTAAAGTGTTACCCCGGGTTATGTACTTCATCCGTTCCAGGTTCCAGTACGTAACCCGAAAAGGACATAACCTGAACAATTTGTTCTGCGCATGTGCAGACTGAAAAAACCTGAGGAAAAAACTCGTGAAAAATGCTCTGCACATGTGCAAATCACGTGTGCGTCGGGTTGCGCTTCTGGGTTAGCAGAGTTTGTAACCAAAAAAGTATGCAACCCGGAGTGTACGCATCCCAAGGTACAACTACTTTTCATTTTAAGTTCAGTTGTCCACATTTCCATATTAGTTTGTGAATTTCTTTTCTCATGAAAATTCATCAGCATTTCAGTTCAAATTTCTCCCAGCATACACAATTTCCCCTAATACAATGCATCATGGTATGTTATTTTGATTTGTTTATGCATTTGTATGCATGTATTTTCGAACGCAATACTTGGCTGCAGAACTGCATTGCAAAATTGGGAAAATGTGAATTTTGAAAGATGGCTGTGTTTTTTCAGTATTGTTTTGGAAAGTGTGAATTAGAGAATTTCATATTTAAATGCAAACTGAGCCAAATTGCTATCCCATCACAACATGCAAGACCGTTCAATTAACAGAACAGTGTTCTTATATGGGTGAGCTTCTTGCATGGTCAATTGTTCTTCAAGTCAGGAGATCACCATATGTCTCCCTAACCTTTGCAATTTTACAGGGCAATGTTCATATGGATAAAAATGTTGTTGAATAAATTTTCCAGATATATTGAGCACAACCTAGGCTCTCTTTCACATGGAGCATGAATGTTTTGCTCTTATTGGAGGAAAATTTCAAAGCTGCTGATTGTACCTCAGGATAGTAGTGGATTAGTGGGGGTTTTTTTTAGGTGGGTTTCATAAACAAGAATAATGTTATACAAATAAGCATGCCAAGTTTTGTCATGTCATTTGTATATCACAAAAATAGCATAATAAATGTGAAAAAATATCTACAACATACGTTTCATTACAAAATAAAAAATATTTTTTTTTTTATTTCCAGTAGCACCTTAGAGACCAACTAAGTTTGTTCTTGGTATGAGCTTTCGTGTGCATGCACACTTCTTCAGATACACATTCTTCAGATACATTTCATTATTACTGATCAGTGTATAAGTTCTTGATTCATGAATTGGTTTAAACAATTAGGAAGAAGAAGAAGAAGAAGAAAAGGGGCGAGGAAGAGGGGGAGGGGGAATGGTTAGTGGGGTGGGGTTGGGTGGTTATGCTTCTATTATTCTACTTAGGGGGGGTTATGTCAGCATCACGTGTGGGTTCTCTTTCCTACTCACTTGTATTTCCTTGGTGTTGAGAGAGGTTGGGGTGGCTTAGGGTATGGTTTGCTGTAGTGAAAATTGTTTTTGTGTGTGAGCGGGGGTGTGAGTGTGCTTTTTTGAATCAGGCTAGCCAGATTGATTTGTATGCTGTCAGCGGATTCTTGTTGTTGTCTTGTTGGGCTGTGTATGTGATAAAGGGAACCAAACTAGTGAAGGCGTCTTCTTCTGTTTGTCCTCGGGTCAGTTTATTTGTTGGTTAGTTCCCCCCCTCTCTCTCGCTCTGTGTGTGTGTGTGCGTGTGTGTGTGTAATAATTTTTATTAGTTTGCAGTTACAATAACCCTATAAAATCCTCATTGTCAATACCAAATTACAATACAATTAAGAATCGCAATTGTTCAGGTGCCAAATTATATTATTTTGTTGCCCCCCCACGTGCTAGAATTGATTATTTGATAATTTACTTTAACTCTGCATTCCAAAAGAGTTCTAGCTTGTTTGCATTGAGAATCATACCAAGGGGCTCCTAGATAGTACTGGCTATGGTTAATCGTCTGGGGAGGCAACGTAAGAAAACCCGTAAGCTCTGTTGTAAATTGATTGAATAAGCCCAGTAGCACAGTAGGGTCATGAGAGTCACAAGCTATATCAGCTATCTGGACACTAATTCCTTTTGAATAAAAGTCCGAATAGAGATGATTTTGTATCTTGGATCAGTTTACTCCTTGCAATCTAGCCCATGCAATTGGCTCAATCCGAGCTTGGTGACTATACTCAATGTGTTGCCAGTCAAGGGCAAGTATGGATACTAAGGGGAGATGATCACTACTTAACATATTATCAGTGTTGAACGTTGAAGGAAATGATTTTTGGCAACAAGTCCCTCAAAGTCAAAATGTAGTCTAATACACTGATTGAATTTATGCCAAGGTGGGTATATTCACCAGGAACACCTGGGTGACATCTACCATTCAAGGGGACTAAGTTTAAGAGGATGGCCAATTGTAAGAAAAGGACATCTGCCTCGCTCACTTTGGTATCTTTAGAGATTCGCCCAATAAAAGGTATCAAGACCTGAACTGACCCACCATTTGGATTCAGTCAAGGCATTCCAGTTGGCAGCAGTTCGAGCGTTAAAGTCCTCCGATTAATGATTGAACCATGGGGTACTTAGCTTGACATGATACTAAATGGTCTTCAAGGATTTCCCATCTAGATCGAAGTTCAAGGGATGTACCACCTGGTTGGAGGTATACATTTGAGATAAGGAGCTACAGTTCCCAGGATCCTCTAGAGGAAGTCACGTGCTTTAAATGTGTGGTCTACTCTAGAACTGGCGTCAGCGGCTGAACATCTGCTTGACATGCGGAAGGTCCCTGGTTCAGTCCCTGACATCTCCAGGTATGCTGGAATAGGACTGCATAAAAATCCCAGAGGGCTGTTGTCAGTCAGTGTAGACACTATGGAGCTAGGTAGGCCAGTGATACAACTCTGGTTAAGTTATCCCTCTATAAAAGTAATATTTCATTTCCTCAGGTCATGTGTCCCCTGTTAAACTGGCATTGTGGAGGAGGTTGTCCCATATAATGGACGGGGGGGGAGGATTCTCCTTAATGGAAAAAATAAAGGTAAAGGTACCCCTGACCGTTAGGTCCAGTTGCGGATGACTCTGGGGTTGCAGCGCTCATCTCGCTCTATAGGCCGAGGGAGCCAGTGTTTGTCCGCAGACAGCTTCCGGGTCATGTGGCCAGCATGACTAAGCCGCTTCTGGTGAACCAGAGCAGTGCACAGAAACACTGTTTACCTATTTATCTACTTGCACTTTGACGTGTTTTCGAACTGCTAGGTTGGCAGGAGCATGGAAAAAAATAGGATTAAGCAAATAAGAGAGCCAGGGAAGTATAGCAGTTAAGAATGTTGGGCTAGGTCGGACCTGAGACCCAGGTTCAAATCCCCACTCAGCCAAGAAGCTCATTGCATGACCTTGGACCAGTTGTTCTCTCTCAGCCTTGCCTACCTTGCAAAGTTGTTACAAAGATGAAATGAAAATCATGTTTACTTCCTTGGACACCTTGGGGAAAATGGAGGAGTATAAATGTAGTAAATAAATAAATAAATAAATAAGGACTGTGTTACTGGAAAGGTACCTTTCCCCAAGTCAAACCATCTAGCTCAGTACTGCATACACTGACTGGCAGCAGCTCTCCAGGGTTTCAGGCAGGGGAGATTCCTAGCCGTACATGCAGATGCCAGGGAGGAAAACTTGGGTGCAAGGTGTTCTAACCACTGAACAATGACCCTCCCCTTAAAATATAGATACATCGGAAGCCACATTATGCAAAATCAAAGTCTTGGTCCATCTAGCTCAGTATTGCCCACACTGACTGGCAGTGGCTCTTCAGGAGTCTTTCCCACTTCCCAGCCCTAACTAGAGATGCCAAAGATTGAACCTGGGACCTTCTGCATCAAAGCAGATGCTCTGCCACAGAGCTATGACTCCGCCCCCTGCTTTATTTGCAGATTAAATAAATAACTGGAATGTTGGGAATTAGAAAAAAATGAAACACCCAGTTATTCCCAGCCTAGCTGCTGGTGGTGGGGGCACTCCAGCCATCCTTAGGGCCATTTGCCCCTCTACCCGCCTTACCCAATTCCCCCTTCCCTACCTGGCTGACTGGGGAGTGGGTTCCACTCTGCCAAGGGGGGATGCGACAGAGGTTGGCACCCTCTTCCAACAGAGCCAAGTTTGCTCATCTAGTCTTCTCTTGTTTCCCCCACCTGGCATGGACCTGGGCTGGGAGGGATGAGATGGAGCTTTACTTCCCTCCTTCCCCTCCCTCTTTGATTCCAGGTTGTTGGGAGGGGGGTGTTTCCCCCAATGCATTGCCTTTTTAACCCTTCCCTGGCATTCTTGGAAAGGGATGGCCAGGAGGAAAGGTGCCTTTCTGCTCTGAGCCGGCTGGAAGGCAGAGAAAGAGGGGAGGAAGTGGGGAGGAGACTCACATAGGTCCTCAAGGCAACCCTCCCACCTACATGGCTGAGCAAGTTTCCTTTCCTCCAGTTTGTGAGCAAAATAAATGAATGATTTTGTGTGGGGGCTGGTTTCAGAAGGGGGGCAAATGCTCTTTTGAAGCCTATAGGAAGGATTTTCTTTCTTTCGCTCATGAGGGCAAGTTAAATAGACAAGGGGAGTGGTGTGCAAGGGGGAAAAACGTGTGTGAGGAATAGTAGCCATTAAATCGGCTCGGGCAGGTTGGCTTCAGGGTTGTTACCAGGTCCTGAGGAGAGGTGACAATGCCCCAGACAAAAGCAGCTTGGTAGGTAATCTAAAAGGATCCCCCTCCCCCTAAATCTGTGCCAGGCAAGACCCTATATATCTAGCTGCACATGCTAAGGTTGTAAGGGAGCACTGGTTGTTGTCTCTTCACTGTCCCTTTAAAGAAGGGGTGAGTCCTGCCGCCCAGCAGGATTCTACATATTCATGATCTTTTCTTCGTCTTCTATCACTAGTAGACACGGACAGTTTTAAGACCCCCTCCCTTGTTTGCTCGTCTGCCTGCCGCCTCTAGCAAGGAGCGCTGGCACCCCCCCTCCAAGTTCACTCTAAAGCGGCAAAGCAGGAACCAATTACAGCGAGGGAGAGCCGCTTTAGAATTAGGCTACTGTCCGCCCCTCCCTGGCTCGCGTGCTCAGCCCTCAGAGCGCAACAGGGTCCTAGAGCCTCCAGAGGGGCGCTGGAGGCGCAAAGGCACCAAGCCCTGCATCGCCTCACCTCCCCGCTCTCCTCTCCCTGGACTCTGCTTCTGGGGGGGCAGTTGCCCCCCCACCCCTCACTGGGTACGCCCATGATTCCAAGTCTTTTTAGCATTATTCAGTTCAATCCGAGGATGATAAAAAGTAGGGAAGAGTCTGCTCTGAGTTTCTCTCATTAACCTTTGAAAAATAAAGCTTCTCTCCCTTTCCCCCATTTTTTGCTTACACACAAAGTTTCATTTGATATTACAGTGGTACCTCGATTTACGAATTACTCGACATATGAATTTTTTGACATCCGAAGGACACCTTTTGGCGGTTTTAGATGGGGTTTACTCAACTTCCGGCGCGAGCGCCATTGCTAGTGGCTGGGAGCTGTCTTGGCTCCGAGCAAGCTCCGGTTCTCCCCGGGGGTAGGAGTCCTGCGACCGTGCTGCGGGCTCCGAGAAACCACGGGAAGAGTGTCCCGTGGTCAGGGCTTTCCAGCGGGCTCCGTTGTGCCGTCCCGTTCTCAGGCTTCCCTTGTAAAAGGGAGGCTTGAGTGAACGGGCTCCGGCAAGGGGCTGTGGAAGCTGTCTCCAACCGGGGGAACAAAGCGGCAGCCGGCCGCTGGATTATGAGCACTCCGTTCTTGCTCAATTTGGATTAAAAGAAGAAGAAATCTGTAAGTAAGGACTGTAATTTGGACTTAAATTGTTGCAATTGGCTTATGGAGAGAGATGTAAAAAGAGGAAGTCCGTCTCTCTCTGATGCGGCAAGATCAAAGTAACACCGGATCTGGCTGTTGCTATTTTAGACTGCTTTGAAGTTCTATGTTGATTCTGATCCTGACCACTTAAGAAACCCCTGTTAGGGGCAAGACTGAGAAATTTGAATTATTTCTTCCGATTGACTGTGGAATATAACGAGAGAAAGTTTACCCTCTGACTAAGGGGAAATGGCGGCTGAAACTTGAGAAGTGAAGATGGAAAAGTACTGAACTTTGTTATTTCCTGCCTACTCCTGCCTACTTCTGTCTGGTTCCCACGGTTCTCCCAGACCCAGCAATGACTCCAGGACAAAGAAATTTTTACAGCAACTACAACTTTTGCAACAGAATGTCATTGATAAGTTTGCTGAGATTCAAAGTGCCTGTAAGAACTTTGCCGTGGAATTACAAAAAAAACAATTAGAGAGAGTTATTTTCCAGTGACTTCACCTGAAGAAGAAAAGACACAAGTATTACAAGAAGAAAGGTTTCAGGGATGTGAGAGGTCCGAAACTGATAACCGAGACTATATAACGGCTTTCTGGGGTGAGAGCCCAGAAATGCAGGAACAACAACTCTGGGAAATACAACTTGATTTGAAGAGTGAAGCAAAGATACTTGGTGACAATGTTTTGGTTTTTAAGTATCAAGGAAAATGTGACATTCTGGAAGAAGAAGGGAATGGTATTAATGTGGGAGAAGGAAAATCTGGTTTGGGAAAATGTAGGGGGGAAGACTGGTGGAAGAGTGAGATGGGAGGAGGGAAGATGGCGAGGAGGGGGGTGGGGTAAAAGATGAGATTTAATAGGATGGCTAACCATGGTACTCCGATGTCAGAGGGTAAAAATGATTTGGAGAATGGAAGAAATGTGTAGATTTGTATGAAAATGTGCTGATTATATTATTTTTTAAGGTAGGAATTAGAAGTAATAAGAGCAATAGCTTTACTGATTTAAGAGAAGAAAGGATATAAGAAGTTAAGATTTGGAATGTGATGTTTTATTATTATTAAATAATAAGTTTTATGATATAAGATATGTTGAATTTTTTAAAGAGTAAGAATAATGAGGTGAATGATTGTTAAATTAGTTACAAAGTTACTAAAGTAAATTAGAATTGAACGCAGAAGAGAGAACGGAGGAAGTCCCCCAAATAAGATTCAAAATAAGAGTATGATATATAGATTGGTGTGTTCCTGTGTTTTCGTCGTGTTAGAGGTTTGTATTAGTTTTTATTTGATTGTTATTTGTATTGTGTGTTGAGTTTGTTTTTATATGTATAATGTAGGTTTTTCTTTGTTGTTTTTATGTGGAAATACCAATAAATTTTCTTTAGATGGGGTTTACTTGACTTACGAATTTTAGATGCGGTTTACTCAACTTACGATTTTTTCCGAATTTTTCGTTTCCAATGCATTCCTATGGGAAAATCACTTTTTTTAACTTACGATTTTTTCGACCTATGAATGTGCATTTGGAACGGATTAAATTCGTAAGTCGAGGTACCACTGTATATTCCATATCTGCAATCCATTTTTCACCAGCTTCACCTGTACCTCCATAGTTTCAACTTCAAGCTTAGCAAAGCAAATGTACATCCATAATTTAAACAAGTATTTCAGGAAAGGGTTGCCAAATCATATATATATAAAATTCAAACTCAGTATAAAGAAGCCAAAGGCTCCCCTTCCCCTACTGTTTTTTTATACCGAATGAAGTCATTTTCCCAAATTCAAACCTTAGCAACCTTGCAGCTGTTTCAATTGTGCAGTTTATGATCTCATCTTTTCCAGCACGTGTCTGTACATTAGTTCAAATTAAAATCTAATGAACAGAAGAACCTCTGCTTCTTAATGGCAGCGTAGGGGGGTTATTGACAGGCGAAGTGCTTTGTACTCAGCGCCTCCCTGCCTCTCACATTCCATGCCAGAGTGAGAGCCAGATACCGAGACAAACTGCAAGTGAAGTTTGTTCCCCCCTGTCCCTGTGGGCAATTTACAAGGATAATTAACCTCATCTTTTTTTTTCTTCACCAACGATCTCCCATTGTGGGAGGTCCCTCCACTAAGGCAAACCGGAACCAGAAGCCCTGTTAGTTTTTTTAAAGACTGTTTCCCATACTATTTGATACCATTGGCCCATGCTTACTCCTGACAGGTCTCTCCAGTGTCTGGCTATGATGTTTCTGGCTGCTGAGAATAGGTGGGTTATGAGATCTTTGTGGTGTGAGTGGGCATTATTATCTTGGAAGATGTTTAGTTGGGCTAGTTTCTGGGGTGACCTCTAATACTTGCTTAGTGATTTTGCATATCTCTTTTATGATTGATGAGCTGGATTTTGAGGCATTCCCACCACATGTGGAGGTATGTGCCTGTTGAGGTGCATCCTCTCCAGCATTTTGGTGAAGCTCCTGGGCATGTTAGTGCTAGTTTCCGTGGTGGTAAAGGTAAAGGGACCCCTGACCATTAGGTCCAGTCGCAAACGACTCTGGCGCTCATCTTGTTTAAGAGGGCATGTAATTGGTAGTGGCCTCCCCAGCCGAGGCTTACCAAGATGGCGCCGAGGTAAGACGCGTTTATCGGTGCTCCTCGGACTTCTTTTAATCTTCAAATTTTTATCTTAATTTGACTCTCTGGATGTAAATTCTACTTACCGGAAAAGACTCTAAAGACTTTGAAGTACTTTTATATATTCTTTGAAGCACTTTGAAGCACTTTTAAAAATTCCTCCCTGCTCCTTGGGACAGTAATTGCTGAGAGCGTTGGCTCGGCTCCAGCCTGATCCCAGTCATTCTTATCAACCGGCCGGTCAAGATTGCTAGAGAGGGGAGAACGCCACTGCCTTAGCTGAAGAGTGACGAGACAATTTATGTTGGGAGTTGCAACGCTGATTTTAAGCCTTGACTGTATTCAGCCTGCCAAGCTTGAGGCTGGTGATGGTCGTGGCAGAGGGCAAGAAGTGAATTAGTAAGAGCTACACTTCGTCTGCTGGCGTTGGACAAAGTTTTACTGCAACTGAGACTCCCAGCTGAAAAGGCTAATCGGGGGCAAGGGAAATTGCCTTGATGAAAACCCCTCTGCAGCATCTCCACACCCTGTTTTCGGTATTATGAAGTTGGGCTTTTATCTCTCTTCTCGTCTTTCTTGTCCTTCTGGCTTTCCTCCCACTTCATTATGACGCCTACTAGTAAACGCAGCAGAGACCCAGAGGAAGCAGTCTCAGCACCAGCTCCTAAACAAGCTAAATTGGAGGACTCTTTTAGTAAACTGACCTTCATGGTGCCAATAAAAAACAGATTTTCTCCCCTTAAAGATGTCTGCGATAACGAGGTGGTTACTCTAGCGGAGGATTTGAATACTCCACAGACTATAAATGTAAATGGAAAAGCTACAGGGGATGGACCCCCCCTGGCGTCAGGTCCAGAAATTGAACGGGGGGATTGTACTAGTTGGGAACAGCTCCATCTAATAATCAGAACTCTTCACTGTATTTTTGAAAGACTCGATGGACTATCCTCACAATTCTGCAAACTTCAACAAAAAATTGTTCTCCCTCCGCCGAAGGCAGCCCAACCTGTGGCAACAGGTGATCCAGGCAGACAGCGTTACCTCCCTTCGAGTAACAAAGAACTGGATAACTTTAAGTTTCAACTTAATCCTCTATTGTCCCACCAATCGCTGATTCTGCAACCAAGGAAATTATGCCTCACTATCTGGGATGGGTCTCCGCGGTGGGGTACCTTGCGTGGTGTTAAAGAGCATCTAAGCAAACTTCTAAACATTGTGTCATCACAAGTCGACCTTATTGCAGTGCTACCACTGAATTATCAGCGCAGGCACCAGAAAGTAATGCTCGCTTTTTACTCCTCAAGGATTCCCTCTATCTCCATCAGGCGGAAAGCATTCCTGGCAAGTTGCGGCATTATACCAACAAGAGTTTTCACCGATTCCAAGACAAAACCACTCCTAATCGATAGATCACCGGATAAGACCCCCTCATTTATTATCCCAGATACAATCCGGGACCCTGAGCCACCTACCTTAGACACGTATGTCCCGCAACAATCCATGTCCCATGCTTCCACCGTAGTAGCAAAGGATCATAGCTGTGAGGACAACCACTGGACACCCCCGGAGGAAAGATGTCTTATCGCCTCTTTTGGTGAGCTACCAACAACTGAACAACAGGGAAATAATCTGTAGGCTGGACTCACTTAAACAACAGCTCTTGCACATCCTCCATACTAAATCGTTCATGAACATCAATCACCCCAATTCAGCAGAACCGTGCTCTATGGAAATGGATGAGTTAATCCCTCAAAGCCCTATGCCAAAGTGTGCGACACCCTTGCTGGGTGCCAGGGCCTCTCTCCAGGAAACAGATCCTCGCTCCATACCTCCAAGTTGGACATCTATCTCCACCATTAATAGATCTACATTCATCCCTCTTGGATAACGAGCCGAAGAATGATGCTCAAAATCCTACCTCTTCCTAATAAATCATTGCCATCCTACTCCTCTATGCCGGAACTGGAGTCCTCCTACTCTACCGACATACAAAGAGCGGATGCATTAGTGAATTCTCCTTGCTTAGCCCCAGAGGCAGTTCCAGATCTACAGTCTCCTCTGATACCGAGACAAACACAGGAGGATGCTGTCCCAGTGCTGAGAGTTAACACCGTGCTGATTGAAGATCCTGCAGGACATATAAACCAGATCATCTCAACCTCATCTGGTTGGCCTACTAGGGGGCCTGCCTCTGCCGTCCCTGCGAGAACTGATACACAATCCCTTAAAGACCGACGGCTCTACTTGGAGGCCCTCCACACATCGTCCCCTAACATCATGGAGGCGTGTGACCTGTCTGTATTAGAAACTCCACCCAATAGAGGGAATGTCCAGGCTGCGTCAGCCTGTCTATCCCTCCTTGAACTCTATGCCAGTGCGGCCCCCACTTGAGCCACTCCTACAAAGTAAAATAACTGATTTCTTCGCAGGGTCCTCTCAGCCTCCTAAGGACACTACCTTTCCCCCTAAATGACAGCTAACTGGTGAGCATGGAAACTGTCCGCTATTGGTTCTTTGTTGGAACATTGCCGGTTGGCGTGGGAAAAAATCTGACCCCGAATTTCTGGCATACATTAACTTGTTTCACATCATCCTATTACAAGAAACCTGGGAGGAGGAGGAAATTGTTATAAATGGTTTCGACCTCCTAACACTCCGTGCTAGCCCCTCCTTGAAAGGTGGTCGCCCCAAAGGTGGCCTCGTAATTGGTGTTTCACTCAAGCTACATACCAAACTCTCCTTTGTGCAGGCTTGCCCTCCTTATGTTCTTTCTGGGCTGATAACGGGGGAAAAGATCTCACTTTTAATATCCAATGTCTACCTCCCCCCAGGAGGGCGGCGCCCTGAACTTTGCTCTAGATGGGACTCTTTAGAAGACCATCTTCTTTCTTGTTACATTAAATGCCCAAATATCCCTTCTATAATCGGTGGAGACTTTAATGCCCGTACCGCTGCCAATTGGGACTCATTGACTAAAACCAAATGGTGGGTTACCCCCTGTTTTGACAACTACGAATGGGAGCACGTTGCAACAAGAATTTCTAAGGATTCCAGAGTAAATGAGGCAGGAGTTATCTTCTATCTAATGGCCATCCGCCTGAATTTAGTTTTTTTGAATGGTAGATACCTCCCTGATATACCGGGGGAGTTTACTCATCTTGGCACAAAATCTAATAGCGTCCTTGACTACCTGTTGGTTTCCAGGGATTTAGCTAAGAGTGTCCTTTCCTTTAAGGTCGATAATGTGCAAGTTAGTGACCACCTTCCCCTAACGGCCACGCTTTCTCTGGTTTGGCAAGGGGTTGATCATAGACACTTCCCCCTCATGGAAATTAATGCAGCATCTAAATTAAGAGGGATTAAATGGTCAGAGGTTCTTGCCCTAAAGTATAAAGAATTTTTTCAGAAAGAAATCCAAGCTCATCCAATTGTTTCAATTTCCGACTCATGTGAACCCAGTGCAGTTCTGAATCTCTTTAGCCACCTTACAGCAAACTTTACTGCTTTTTTTACATCGCCTTCTCAAACAGTTACGCGAGCCCAATATAACTCAGGAGCTCCCTGGTATAATTCTGTATGTAAACAAGCCAAACTCCAACTGCGCTCAATATACAATGAGTATAAAAACTCAGGCGCTTCCAGCTTACCATCTATATACTTTCAAGCCAAATTAGTCTATAAACAGGCTCTGAAAATGGCAAAACGGGAGTGGCAGTCTACCCGTTGGCAAGCCTTGATCTTAGCTTCCAAATCCCGCAGAGCTAATGAATTCTGGTCACTAATTAACAGTAGAGCTAGGAAATATCCCTTGACTGTTATCCCGGCCCCTACTTGGGAACAGTTCCTTAGGAAATGTTTCTCACAGGCAGAAGCTCCGGTTCCTCATCTGGAGCACTTGTTCGAACACCTACCCAGATGGCCGCCCACAGATCCAGGCGAAATATCAGTCCTAATATCCCAGTTGAAAGTGGGTAAGGCCCCCGGCCCTGACCTGGTTCCTGCAGAGGCCATTAAATCACATCCTGAGTGGTGGTCAGGAATCCTGGCCAAAACCTTTGACGCCATTAATGTTACTGGCTGTATTCCCAAGACATGGAAGGAAGCCATTATTATACCAATCTATAAAAAAGGTCCTCCTGCTGATCCAGGGAACTATCGTAGTATCAGCCTCCTTTCGACTATAGGGAAAATTTATGCCCGCTTGTTGCTGTCTAAACTGTCTCAATGGGCAGAAGAATCCAACCTGATTGGCCATGAACAAGCGGGCTTTAGACCCAATCGTTCCACCATAGATCATGCCATAATCCTTTATCACCTTGCAAGGAAATACTCCTTCCCCAGTCGAGGACATTTATGCGCTGCCTTCATAGACCTGAAGGCAGCCTTCGACAGCATCCCCAGAACCATTCTATGGGAGAAATTGGCGAGGTGGGGCATTGATAAAAGGCTCCTTTGGCTCATGATCCAACTGCATGGTGGATCCTCTGCCAGAATTAGACTTACCCCCGCTGGTGACCTTACAAATGCGGTCCCGATAAATAAAGGAGTCCGACAAGGTTGTATATTAGCACCTTACCTTTTCAACCTGTTTGTCAGTGATATGAGAGAGCCTCTAAACGAGTCGCACGCTTACATTCACGCCCCCCGCATCGCAAACTACCGTTGTCCGCTGCTTTTATACGCAGATGATGCGGTGATCCTTTCTTACTCAAGGGTTGGGCTATGTAGGGCGTTAAAGATCTTTACTGCTTACTGTCAATCTAACCAATTGTCCATCAACCACTCAAAATCAAAAGTTGTAGTCTTCTCTAGAAGTCGGAAACTTTTTCAGTGGAAGCTTGGTGGAGTAAAAATAGATCAAGTTTTTAAGTTCCAATATCTAGGGATTGTTTTCCAATACAACCTGAGCTGGAAATCCCAAGTTCTACATCTACTTAACAAGGGCAAAACTCTATCGCATGCACTTCTCCAGTTCTTTTTCTCAGACGGAGCCCTACACGTGCCCTCGGCTTTAAAGGTGTACAACGCAAAAGTTATTACCACTCTTACTTATGCTGCTCCGCTTTGGGCAGCTCTGGTAAATCCGGCCCCGGCCCCGCTGGAGGTGCTGCAAAATCAGTTTCTTCGCCGGCTTTTAAAACTCCCTACGTGTGTTAGTAATGCAGCTATACGACTAGAATTGAAGATTCCTTCACTAGAGACTCTCTTATGGAAACGAATATTCACCTACTGGTTAACTCTTTGGCATAGATTACCCAGCCATTATCTCGTCCAATGTCTTTGGCGTGACGAATTTGCAAACCCTTGGACTGGGAAAATCCACGCCAAACTTCTGTCTTTTGGAATCTCTCCTTCAGATTCGCTTAAATTAGACCCTGCTTCGGCAAAAAGATTAATCAAACAAAGACTGGACGATTTGGAGCTGCAGCGTAATCATATGCTGGGTGGGGGTGTCTGCTCGCCTCGGAATTTTGGAGTTACTCCAATACATCATGTCCCTCTATACCTATCCTCCCTCTCCACTGCTGGGCACCGATTCGCTTTCACCAAAGCGAGGTTTAATGTTTTTCCTTCTAATGTCCTGAGACATAGATTTTCCAAGGGCCTAGTTTCCGCCTTTTGTGATTGTGATAAAAAGTCGACGGAATCTCTCCATCATATAATCTTTATCTGTTCCCTGCATAGTGAGGCTCGGGCAAAATTACTAAGACCAATAACTCAGAAACTTACAGGTGCACCAGCTGAGTCACACCTTGCCTTACTCCTGCAAGACAATGACTCCTATACAACCTTGCAGGTGGCAAGGTTTCTAAACTCTGTCATATCTCAAAAAAGGCGCTGTGGCCAACTACACGACCACTAATACTTTTGTTTTCTGCTCCCTGGTTGCAATTTTAAAACTTGTATTTGTGCTGTGGTTTGTTTCCCTATGACTCCAGGGTCTATGGTTTGCTGTAACTTTATGTCATATATTACATATATTATGTTTTTATGGGCTTATAGCCGCAATAAATTTGAATTTGAATTTGGTAGTGTGTTAGCCAGGGCATTTGGGTGTCCCCTAGTTTGTCTTGTATTTCTTGTGTTGATATGGGTTTTTGTAGAAGTCTGCTAGGCGGTATAAGCCTTTGGCTTGCCAGTTTTTTATCTGGAGGTTTTGTGCTGTGTGATGGAATAGTGGGTGGTGTGCCAGGGGGATTAGTGGGGTTGGGGTTGGGGACAGTTTACCTACTTCTTCTTTCCATGCTTTAATCATGGTCTTTGTGAATCTTGTGTTATACTTTTCCACATCTTCTTCACCCTTCTCACCAAAACACATCAGTGTAACAGTTACCCAATAGACTGGAAAGCTTACTACAATTTTGTAGCATTTTGGTTGGTCCTAATAAAGATACTTCCAATTATGGAGTCTTTTTCTTTCAGACCAAAAGAACTACCTTCATTTTTATTTGCTACTTGTTTAGCAACCTCCTACTTAAACATAATAAATTCAGTTAGTTATTTGCATGAATTTGAATCATTTATGGGAAGCAGAAGTAAAAGGATTGGGCCCCTAGGGAAGAGTTCTAAACCTGTTTATAATCAGGTCCATTCAGATTGGTTGCCCCTTTCCCAGTCATCTCCTTTCTCCGTAAGTTCTTCAAGATAGGCACAGTATTTTATTTTGTGCTTTTACCACCATCTGTGAATGTTTTATAATTAGGAGGTCATTGATACTTTGGCATTGTATTTAGGATAAAGGCTATATTTGAGCATAGAAATGAGGAACCTGTGATTGGCTCACTGTAACTAGGTGTGCACATATAAGGTATAATATAATTTATATGGTTAATTGGGCAGCATATAAATTCTGTAAATGAATAAATAAGTAACTATGTTTTGCTTTAACAGGGTCTTGGAAAAACTGACAGCATCCATGAAAGGGCTGGTTTTCTCTCTCAAGTCCAGATTATTTGCAACATAGCTAGGAAAGGTAGGTTCCTTGCAATTACAGTATTAATCTAACACAGTTTATAAGACTGCTTCTTCTGGTGTAGGTGGTATATTCAGGCGTAGGCTGGAGAAAGCAAAAGAGATACTTGTGGTGCTGTGGTCCAAGGACAGTTTTGAAGTACCTTGCTGCTTTATTTTTGTAGTAAAAATGTTGAATCAAAACTCTAAAATCAGAAGCATATATTTCCTGGTAACTTCTATAATAAGAAGATTGTTATGAGGAACCCTTCTGGATCAGGCAAAAGACCCATCTAGTCCAGAAACCTGTTCTAATAGTGACCAACCAAATGTCTATGGGAAGCCCAGAAGCAGGACCTGAGGGCAAGAGCACTCCGCCCCCCAACACACACACTTGTGAGTCTCAGCAGCTGGTATTCAGAGGCAGGCTGCCGTCAGTGGTGAAGTTCTTCCACGACCACCCTCTATTTACATTGAGAACTAATACCAAAGCTATCCCCATGAAAGACAAGAGTTACTGTTCCAGTTTGACTGTCACATGAACTCAAGGTAGGCCTCTGTGATGGGGTCTGTCCACCTTGCTGCATATTACATCAGGGGAATGAAACTGCAAGCTACAGCTGCAACTTGGAATTCCTTTTTGAACTTGGCTGTGCCAAGGAAAGGTGGGCAGGTTAATCTCAAACTGTCTGGCAGTCTTTATTAGGCCCATGCATTGGAGGTTCCCCACCACTGCATTAAACCATTGTTTAAAACAAACAAACACTTATATGCTGTTCAAAAGTCCCTATGGCGTTCCTTTCCTGGTGCTGCTGCTGCTGCTGCTGCTGCTGTGCTGTGCTGCAGATGAAGCAAGCCATTGTCATTTCATCCACACCTGGCCTCATGGTTTGTTTCTCTCCAAAGAACCCATGAAGGATTGTTCTTGGCTTACTGCTAATGGTTTGCTTAGAGTAAAATAAACTACAAGTCCAAGTTTGGATGGCATGAGAAGTCAGGCTGTGACTTTCTTCATCTGTGGCAGGGCAGCAAGCTGGAGAGGAGCTCCATAGGAACTGTTGAACAGCAGGCACATTAATTCATAGTTCGTTTTAAAATACAATTTAATTAGATGTGTGAACCAGGACACAGCTAATGAGTGGTCTGTCAATCAAAGGCACCCTTTATTACAGGCTTCCCCAAACTCGGCCCTCCAGATGTTTTTGGCCTACAACTCCCATGATCCCTAGCTAGCAGGAGCAGTGGTCAGGGATGATGGGAATTGTAGTCTCAAAACATTTGGAGTTTGAGGAAGCCTGTTTTATTATTATGTTTTAGGTGCAGCAATGTCCTTTGTGTTCTTTTCTGCTTTTAATGGCATTTGATCTGTCTTTTAGGCTGTATGCTCCCTCTCTTTTTCTGACATTTTACTGACTTCTACTCCCATGTTGATCTGATGCTGTTCTTATTTTATGTTTACTGCTTTATTATTTGACTGTTATATACAACTTGTATTCAAATCCTTAGATTTATTTTTTTTAACTTTTCAGATGCAGTCTTTTTCTGAAAATGGGGATCCTCCTTCCGGAAAACAAAATGAAATAAAACAAAACGAGGAGAAAACATACAAAAAGGTTTTTGTTGCATGTAACTTTTTTCGGAATTATTGTACACTGGTACAGAACACTAAAGTTGACACTTCTAACCCCCCCCCCAATGATCTACACCAAAGCAGACAATTTATTTCAAGAGTGGGGCACTCTCAAATATCTTTTAGGGCTAGTTCACATGTTGTCATCTTAACATGGAGTTAAATTTAAAGAAGCTTCCCTCCCAGTTGTGGCTAGCAGCCACATTTATTAATTTAGGCTGACCCTTTCTGTACCACTTAAAATATAAGAATATCTCTTAAGTGATGCAACAAATGTTGTAAATATTTTTGTATTTACTGTTGTAAAATACACAGTAAAAAAGATACTTCTTCAGGTATCTGAAGAAGTGTGCATGCACACAAAAGCTCATACCAAGAACAAACTTAGTTGGTCTCTAAGGTGCTACTGGAAGGAATTTTTATTTTATTTTGTTTTGACTATGGCAGACCAACACGGCTTTTTATTTTGTTTTGACTATGGCAGACCAACACGGCTACCTACCTGTAACATGATTTATTTATTTATTTATTTAAAATTGCACTGACAGACTGCAAATGCATCTTTGGAGAAGTAACTTACATAAAGTTGTTATTTTGCATCCAGCCTGAGAGCCCCCCAGTTTAGCACACTGTCCTGTAGAAATAAACAGATCTAATATTTACTCTCTGGAATGTTTAATGTGGCAGATGAGAACTTTTAAAGCTGAAAATTAATTTTGGCCCATTCTCTTAATGACTTTTAAATTTTGCAGTTTAACATAAACAGAAGCCTCTGAACTTGCATTTCGAAATAGCTTAAATTTTAAGGAATTGGAAAATCTCTCAAATTGTTCTGAAAAGTCCAGGAGAGACAATATGTGGTTTCCAGAACCCTTTATGGCTGTTAACAACCCAGTGATGGCCACAATCATGAAATCAGCCACAACAGACTCCACCATCAGCATGTTGTGACTCAGTAAGCAGCTTACATATGGAAGATCCAGCGACAAAATTTGGATGGAGGGTTTCCTTTGCTTTTCCTGTGTGCATCTTGATGGGTCCATGGGAATCAAAAGATTCTCAGTTAATTTTAGCTGAGTAACTTTGTATTCAGACATGCTTCCATATTGATGGTGCAGTGATGCTTACGGGAGGTGACAGAGAGAGCCAAGAGAGGCCCATAAAATGCATGGAACAAGCAGAATTTGTTGCCAGAATACAATTTTTTTTGGTTCTTCATTCTGCACTATCTCTTAATAGTAATTATACCATTTGCAGAGATTTAGTTCTATTTTAGAGTATGTTGACCAAGGGAAAAAGTCACATGGAAAGTTTTAGTTTCTGATTTGACATCTAGTTGTCCATAAGATAAAATGTAAACTTACAAATATGCCTGAGACTTAGTAGTATTTTCCATGTGCTGTTCTTCCAATGGTAATTTTAATAACCGCAGTTCTCTTTTGGTAAGTTATGCAGTTCACTTATTTGGACAAGTACAGTGGTACCCTGTGTTACACACGCGATCCGTTCCAGATCGCGCTACGTAGCACGGCCGTGCTTAACACGAATGCCCCGCCAAACCCGGAAGTTTGTGAGTTTTGCGCTTCTGCGCATGTGCGAAGTGCACAGAACGCTTCTGCGCACCCACGCATTGCGTGCGCTCCGGGGAGGACTTCCGGGTTGCGGAGGTCCGTAAGTCGAACGTACGCAACATGGAGCGTATGCAACTCGAGGTGTGACTGTAATAAAATCAGACACTCTGAAAGATTACCTGTATAAACAGAAATATCTGTTCTTAGAAATGAATCACAAGATGTTTTTGAGTCATTACATGCAGTGGTTTACCTTCCTGAAACTTATTTATGTAACTGGCTAACATTCATTTGAGGGAGGTTTCTTACTGGGCTCTAGGTAGTGCCGTTAAATGTTATCTTTAAGGGTAGTACTTACGCTACTTACATAGACGTGTTCACATGGTGTCACGGCACTGCCAGGGAACACCCTGGAACTGAGGGAGGGGGAAGAGCCGTGTGAGCAGGAACCGTTAGAAGGAGATAGGCAGAAGAGGGAGAGGGGGAGTGAGCGGAAGGAAGTCAAGAGGCAAGGAGGCTTTTGGATGCTAGCACAGAGCCTCAACACTGTTCGACCATCTCAGGAACAGATGTAGAGGTGATGCCGGTGCCTTCAGCACAGGAGAAGAGGGGGTTAAAGCGCAGGGATCAGAGGAGGAGGTTGGGACTTCCCAGACTCTTATGCTGGAGGCGAAGTCACAGACACCCACTTCCTGGATCTGGGTCTGAGGATTCAGATGCATGAAATTATGTCCTGTAACTGTATATATGTATATAATAAAAGACTGTAAAAATATCTCTGTGTGAGCAGAGGTATTTCTTGCAGAGAGCTTCCAGATCCATCGCACATGGACCCTAGTAGGACCTCAGTAGGGCTACATATGAATGGGACACAGGTGGCACTGGGGTCTAAACCACTGAGCCTCTTGGGCTTGCCAGTCATAAAGTTGGTGGTTTGAATTTGTGTGATGGGATGAGCTCTCATTGCTCTGTCCCAGCTCCTGCCAACCAGTGCAGGTAGATAAACAGGTACTGCTGTGGCAGGAAGGTAAACCGTGTTTCCATGTGTTCTGGCTTCCATCAGAAGCGGTTTAGTCATGCTGGCCACGACCCGGAAAAGCTGCCTGCGGACAAATGCCGGCTTTTTCAGCTGGAAAGTGGAGATGAGTGCCGCACCCATCCTAAATATCTTTGCAGAAGGTTACGAAAAGCTTGGCCTATCGCTCAACATCGAAAAACCAAAGTGCTGCACCAACAAGCACAAAGCCAGAATTGGTCTCCATAGTCACTTACGGACTCACTGTTAAAACCGTGTTTATGGGAATACAATTTTACTCGGCTGCGAGTGATCACCAAAGAAGAAAAACAGGACTTAACCATCCAGTGGTCCTTTAACTTTACCTTTTACCTTACATCTGAATGGCATCTAATGTTCTTTTTTAAGATGCTCCAGACACTAATCCCTAAACCTGTTTATAGGCAAATTACTCGCCCCCCCTTCCATTCCATATAAAACCTCTTAAAAAGGAAAGACTTCCTTAAAATCCAACATCACTTACCGGTAGATTTGATAATCCAGCTTCAAGCTCTCTCCCTACAGTGACCCTTTCTCCACATGGAGCTGGTTATTTGCTGAGGAACTGCTGCTTTCAAAGGAGATTCAGGGACATGTTCTTGAGGGTATGATCTCAAAACAACAGACAACAGTGGCCAGTCTCAATACAGTATTAGTGTACAAAGCAGGGGCGCAGGGAATTATTCTATTTTGTGAAGGTAATAATTTTGTTGTGACTCCTGTTAGTTGTCTTACAATCTTATTACAAACTAAGAAGAGCCCTTCTGTATCACAGCAAAAGGCACACCTGGTCTGGCATTCTGTTTGCACAGTGGGCAGCCACAAGCAGGACATGAGCGCAATGCCACTCTCCTTGCATGTGCTCACAAGCAATGGGTATTCAGAGGCATCTCTGATTCCATAGGCAATATGTAGCTGTCCTGACTAGTACCCATTGACAGCACTTATATACAGTATTTTTCTGCTAGGAAAAAGAGTGTTGGTACCATCAGAAAAAAAGCACTGCTGACATATCGTTCAGGAAAGGGAACCCTAAACTCTTATTTTGAATTGTTAATATGTGTAACCTGAATTCAGTCATGTACTGGCATTTCTAGTATTACTTCTGTGAAAAAGGAAAAATGTGCTGATGCATTTTGGAGTAGCAGAATCTGAATCCTTTCTAGAATTGGTACACATATGGAAGTTCTTATCATTGTTTCAAAGGTTGCACGATGGTTACTGATTACAGATGACAACCATAAAAATTAAGGCTGTATTCTGCCTATTTCCACTTCTTTCTGTTGCATATTTTAATAGCCAATGGTTTGCAGGTTGAGCATTCAAGCAGCTGCTGACTTTGTACAGATTATATCCCAGGTGTTTATGGATTATTATATTCCTAAAGGGAAATATTTATCAATGGAGGGGCAAAAAATATTTTTCTCAAGTTGGAAACAGGCCCTATTTAAAGGTAAACTGAGTTGAATGTTGCTTTATAATAACATACTAATAGAGAACGAAGAGTTCCATGTAATCATAAGTTCCTGGTATAAGACCATGACTCAGATTTGCCTTCTCCATATGACTGGAACCTTAGAGTTAGAAAGTGATTCATTCGGAGTTCAAGGACGGCAGCACAAAAACCCACTTCCTTTTAGATTTATGGTTGTATCTATATATATAAAACGCAAGTGTCTCTGCGTCCAGTCCCTGTGTCTCTGGGTTTGCGCTACTGAGCATGTGCCCCAGGGACACAGGGATTGGATGGAGAGACATCGGGCCGGGAGCAGCAGCGGCAGTTGAAGCGGGGCCGTTGAAATGGAACACCGGCGCTCCAGAAGAGAGGGGAGGCCGAGGAGGAAGGCCACGCTGCCGCTGCCGCCGCTACAACGAGAGCCCCGAGGCCTAGCGGCCTGGGAGCGGCCCAGAGCAGCCCGCCCCCGCGGAGCGCCGGCGTTCCGCTTCAACTGCCACCGCCGCGGGAGGGGAGGAGAAGGGAGGAGGAGCATTATTGTCATTCTTAAAGGCTCCAGGGTGCCGCTGCTGCCAGTCCGTGTAGGCCACACTGAGCGAGACGGCAGCCCCCACGGCGATTCTGAGGCGAGGCCCGGCCGCGGCGGCGACGTACCCGAGGCTGGCGGCCATGAGGCCCACAAGGCCGGTGCCTGCGCCCAGCTCGAGCACGGCCTTGCGGCGGAGAGGGAGCCCCGCCGGGCCCGCCGCCTCCGAGTGCTTGGCCCCCTTCTCGAGGAAGCGCACCAGCACCAGCGCCGCGTCCCACACCACGCAGCCCGTCCCGCCCGCCAAGCGCTGCCCGAGGCGGAGCCCCACCGAGCTGTCCCTCCGGGCCAGGGCACGCTCTAACCCCAGCCCCGTCTCCAGAGAAGGGGAAGAAGACATGATGGAGGCCGCAGGAGAGGAGACGGAGGCCGGCCGCAGGGAGTGAGAGAGGAGGAGTGAGAGGGAGGGAAGCAGCTTCTGTTCTAGCGCCCGTTATTTTAATGGGCTGAAACCACTAGTTTTAATATAACAGTATTGGAAGATTGATTTGCGCTGCAGTCTTTTACTTCCTTTTTCTTCAGTTGGCTGGTGTAGGTCTGGGTGCTTTGTGCAAGTTGAAGATACAACCATTACGTTTTTAAAAGAGAAGTTGTCTTCATTCTGAAACAACAATGTGGAAAGTAATCTTAGGAGTTGGTCAGAAAGAAATGGAGGTATACTTCAGGCAGCCTTGATTGTTTCGTAGAAGTGCTAACAAAGTATGAAAGAGGGCCTTATCCATTTGTGCTTCCTGTATAAAATCCAAAAGGGAGTCCTTGCATCTCCCCCATTTTGTGATGCTTGAGCTGTAGGTCATCTGAAATGTGCACATTTTACTGTGCTGGTGAGAAATTCATGCTTTGGACAATACACAAGAAGTATGATCAGAATCACTGGCATGCTGTCAGTTGGATTCTCTGTGTATTATAATTATTTATTAGATTTATATATTCTTTTTTAGATTTATATGTGGATTTTCTGTGTAATGCTGAGTTGTGGTTAAACTGGTCAAAATCTAAAAATATCTGTAAGATTACATAACGCAATCACCCCGTTTTCCACCTACAGGAGAGGCCATTGGGAAGAGAGCTTGGTATGGTATTGTTGATTCATAAATCTAAAAATGCATGAAATGTCAGTGGCGTATTAAATTGTTATAAAAAAAATTACAGGTTACTAACCATTACTTGGTTTTATTTCTAAATATTTATCCTGGGGTGCTTCTTCACAAGGTTTTTTCTCGAGAATAGTCATGCTTTGTTCACTCACTTTTTGTAGAGCATCTGCATAATGTACTCACCCTATCATTGTCATCCTGTGTTTTTCCCTCCATGTATTCCATCTTTTCTGGGATTGCCTTAGAATATAGCAAAACCTAACTTCTAATTGTGGAGTGGGCTTTAATAGTAGGAGAGGATATATTAATTGCAGTTTCTCCCTCTAGGCACCCACATGTGTGGGTTAAACGGAGTTCAAAATTCCATTCTTGGCAGCTAAATCAAAAGCATAGGAATTGGGCTGTAAAACCTGGCTTTGAGCAAGTCCAGCTGTGAAATAAGTTGGCTCCCCCTTTTTACCCCGCTTAATAAAGAATCAGCAACAACTTCTAAAGTAAATTTTAAAGTAAGATTTACTTACTTCATAATTATGGATTGGTTCACAACAACAGTAACAGTAAAAACTATGCAGGCAAAATACAGTTGTACCTCGGTTCTTGAACAATCAATAATCGGGAGTGAGTGTTCCAGTTTTTGAACTTTTTTTTTGGAAGTCGAACGTCCGGCGCTGCTTCCGCTATTGTTTCCGGCATGCCTGAGCAATCAGAAAGCAATTGGAAGCCGCCCCTTGGTTTCTGAACATTTCGGAAGTCGTACAGACTTCCGGAATGGATGCCGTTCCACTTCTGAGGTACAATTGTACTTATATTTACAGTATAACCAGCTTCAGGCATGTGCCTAAAGATGGAGCGAATGGAGGCATGCCCGCATCCAACGCTGATCAAAGGAAAAGAGAGAGGAAAGGGGTTAGTACAATACGCTCCTTCCTCTCCAGGAGAGGAAGAGAAATGACATCACACAGAGCCCTCTCTACCAATTGTATTTCTATGGTCTTCGTATTTGCCATTCAGCAATCTGGCTCTGTGGACTTGGCCCCTCCTCAAGCTAACAAGCAGGAATATGCATTTGTTAGGTTTGGCTGCTAATTTCTCAACTAATAAGACAGCAGTGGGTTGCAAATACTTTTCCTTGTAAGAGTTAAGGCAAATAGTACATAGATACTTAAAAGGTAAAGGTAAAGGTACTCCTGACCGTTGGGTCCAGTTGCTGACGACTCTGGGGTTGCGGCGCTCATCTTGCTCTATAGGCCGAGGGAGCCGGCATTTGTCTGCAGACAGCTTCCGGGTCATGTGGCCAGCATGACTAAGCTGCTTCTGGCGAACCAGAGCAGCGCACAGAAACACCGTTTACCTTCCTGCCAGAGCAGTACCTATTTATCTACTTGCACTTTGACGTGCTTTCGAACTGCTAGGTTGGCAGGAGCTAGGACCAAACAACGGGAGCTCACCCCATTGTGGGGATTCGAACCGCCGACCTTCCAATCGGCAAGCGCTTAGGTTCTGTGGTTTAGACCACAGCGCCACTCGTGTCCCACATAGATACTTAGGTAATCTTTTTTCATCTGCTATGCATGTTCTCTTCCCCCAAAGGATATATTTTTTCTACTATGGTGGGTGCTTGTTCCCATCAGGCGTTAACAGTTGCTATGTGCTACTGGGGTCAATAAATAGTTCTGTATTTAGGAATAAAGAAAGTATTTTCTTACATGCCAACAATGCCTCTCAATAAAGAAGACAACAATGATCTACTGGTCAAACTGATCCACTCTCATTAGAATACTATTAACCTAAAGATAGTCTAGCATCCCTTATTCATATATATATATATATATATATATATATATATATATATATGGTTCAGTGTAACTTTAGTGTCCATCTTTTCTGAAGAAGTGTGCATGCACACGAAAGCTCATACCAAGAACAAACTTAGTTGGTCTCTAAGGTGCTACTGGAAGGAATTTTTTATTTTTCATTTTGTTTTGACTATGGCAGACCAACATGGCTACCTACCTGTAACTGCATCTTTTCTGAAACTTTATGTTTTTTATAGAATTGATTTCTTTAATCTACAAACTCTTTCTGCTAGCATCTGTTTCAGTAGGGGATTGTTCAGTTCACAAAAAGGATCAGTATGAAACAAAGTCTACTCAGAGTTACGTAATTTAGTTCTTATGCAGGACATTAATCTTTTATAAAAGACCTTTTCAAGGCAGAAATGGGAAATTTGTGAATGAGCTATTCAGTTCCTTTACCAATTAAAAGTTTCATTTTAGGAATGAGCTATTGTGCCTTGTTCTTAGCAAACTGCATGTTAGGAACTGTTATGCAACTTGAAAGATCTGATATTAATTAGTTTAATATTTAGTTTAAATAACACAATATTACCCAACGGCATGTTGCTTCTCATTTGAAACATAAGTTGAAACTAGCCAATCACCTGGCTAGCATGCAGCATTAAGTTATAGTTTAAAATAAACTATGGTTTAAGGGCATGGGTGCCTTTCTCCCCCCTTGCTCCAGGCTCTGCCAGGCAGAGGAAAAGACAAAATCATAATCTTGCTTGTTGTGCCATGTGAGCCAAGGCCTGTGGTTTGTTTCCTCCATGCACACAATGAGTGGTAAACCAAGAAGTAACTAGTTTGGTCCCCTGTGTGACAGTCAGGAGCAAGGAAGAGCGGGGCTGTTGTGAACATTAAACCACATTTTTAATTTAAAATGTGGTTTAACGTTGTGTGGAACCAATACATTTTTTTTGGAATTAAATAAACTTCAGTGCCTGACTCAGGCCCGTCTCGGAGGGATCTGCCGCCCTGGCGCAGCGATCCCTTGGCGCCCCCAGCCTGCCGCCTCTCCGCCCGCCTCCCTCCCGCGCTGGCCGCCCCTCGGGAGGGGGGGGCGAGCGGGGGATGAGAGGCGTGGCGTTGGAGCGGGCGCCCGCGCTCCGGCGGGCGGAGGATGAGGGGGCGGACGGGCGCTCGCGCACCGGCGGGCGGGCGGGCTGCAAGCCGGCCGCCCTCGCCTCCCAGAGCCCCAGCTGGAGTGCTGGAAGGTCGCGCAAAGCCCCGCGCCGCTTCAGCGCTCCAGCTGGGGCTCCGGGAGGCGAGGGCGGGCGGCTTACAGCCCGCCCGCCGGCGCGCGAGTGCCCGCCTGCCCGTGGGGGCGGGGGCGGGTTGGGGAGGGGGAGCCCGGTATGCCGGCGGGCTCACGGGGCGCCCCTGGGGTGCCCTGCGCCCTGGCGCGCCGCGCCACCGGCCTCTATGCATGAGACGGCTCTGGCCTGACTCAGAAAATGTTTGCTGTCAATATTCTTGAAGCCATAGGTGTTACGAGACTTAACTTAATTTGCTGCTCTGAAAAGTCTTTTGTATTATATTTTGATGTGGAGTGTGCTGTGTGAATTTTCTCTCAGAATTCTCTTTCCTGGGTTTCATTCTATAAAACTCAAATGGAATGTATGTGAGATAGATAGATAGATAGATAGATAGATAGATAGATAGATAGATAGATCATAGAATCCTAGAGTTGGAAGAGACCACAAGGGCCATCCAGTCCAACCCCCTGCCAAGCAGGAAACACCATCAAAGCATTCCTGACAGATGGCTGTCAAGCCTCTGCTTAAAGACCTCCAAAGAAGGAGACTCCACCACACTCCTTGGCAGCAAATTCCACTGTCGAACAGCTCTTACTGTCAGGAAGTTCTTCCTAATGTTTAGGTGGAATCTTCTTTCTTGTAGTTTGAATCCATTGCTCCCGTGTCCGCTTCTCTGGAGCAGCAGAAAACAACCTTTCTCCCTCCTCTATATGACATCCTTTTATATATTTGAACATGGCTATCATATCACCCCTTAACCTTCTCTTCTCCAGGCTAAACATACCCAGCTCCCTAAGCCGTTCCTCATAAGGCATCGTTTCCAGGCCTTTGACCATTTTGGTTGCCCTCCTCTGGACACGTTCCAGCTTGTCAGTATCCTTCTTGAACTGTGGTGCCCAGAACTGGACACAGTATTCCAGGTGAGGTCTGACCAGAGCGGAATACAGTGGTACTATTACTTCCCTTGATCTAGATGCTATACTCCTATTGATGCAGCCCAGAATTGCATTGGCTTTTTTAGCTGCTGCATCACACTGTTGACTCATGTCAAGTTTATGGTCTACCAAGACTCCTAGATCCTTTTCACATGTACTGCTCTCAAGCCAGGTGTCACCCATCCTGTATTTGTGCCTTTCATTTTTTTTGCCCAAGTGTAGTACTTTACATTTCTCCCTGTTAAAATTCATCTTGTTTGCTTTGGCCCAGTTCTCTAATCTGTTAAGGTCATTTTGAAGTGTGATCCTGTCCTCTGGGGTATTAGCCACCCCTCCCAATTTGGTGTCATCTGCAAACTTGATCAGGATGCCCTCAAGCCCATCATCCAAGTCATTGATAAAGATGTTGAATAAGACTGGGCCCAAGACAGAACCCTGTGGCACCCCACTAGTCACTTCTCTCCAGGATGAAGAGGAGCCATTGATGAGCACCCTTTGGGTTCGGTCAGTCAGCCAGTTACAAATCCACTGAATGGTAGCATTGTCTAGCCCACATTTTACCAGCTTCTTTCACAAAAGCATCAATTCTTCGGCGATCAGCCTTCTTGATGGTCCAGCTCTCACTTCCGTACATTACTACTGGGAAAACCATAGCTTTAACTATATGGACCTTTGTCGGCAAGGTGATGTCTTTGCTTTTTAAGATGCTGTCTAGGTTTGTCATTGCTTTTCTCCCAAGAAGCAGGCGTCTTCTAATTTCGTGACTGCTGTCACCATCTGCAGTGATCATGGAACCCAAGAAAGTAAAATCTCTCACTGCCTCCATTTCTTCCCCTTCTATTTGCCAGGAGGTGATGGGACCAGTGGCCATGATCTTAGTTTTTTTGATGTTGAGCTTCAGACCATATTTTGCGCTTTCCTCTTTCACCCTCATTAAAAGGTTCTTTAATTCCTCCTCACTTTCTGCCATCAAGGTTGTATCATCAGCATATCTGAGGTTGTTGATATTTTTTCCGGCAATCTTAATTCCGGTTTGGGATTCATCCAGCCCAGCCTTTCGCATGATGAATTCTGCATATAAGTTAAATAAGCAGGGAGACAATATACAGCCTTGTCGTACTCCTTTCCCAATTTTGAACCAATCAGTTATTCCATATCCAGTTCTAACTGTAGCTTCTTGTCCCACATAGAGATTTCTCAGGAGATGGATGAGGTGATCAGGCACTCCCATTTCTTTAAGAACTTGCCATAGTTTGCTGTGGTCGACACAGTCTTCAAAGTAAGCTTCCAATATTTAGTCCTTTCCTTGATTGAACAATAGTCCACTAACAGGCTGTTTAAGGCACACATGGGCTTTTTCTCGAGCTTCTCCTCTCTTGGCCCATTAATCATATTATTAATGGAGACCCAGCACAACTCCCTGAGCAGAGCCAGTAATTTCTTTTCTCAGAAGTGGTACAGCAATCTTCCCTCAACACTAACCACCAGGCCCATCAGTTGCAAATAGGCCTTGCCAGTCAGCTCTATGGGGGTGTGCACTGATGGTTCCTCTTATTGCAGGGGAGTCAGTGTGTTGCATCCAGATGTTGTTCAGCTGTAGTTTCCATCATCCCTGGCCATTGGTTGTGCTAGTTGGCATTGATGGGATTTGAAGTTTACAACATCTGGAGGGTACCATGTTTCTGCCTATTGGCTACCTCTCCTTTTGCTTTTATAGCCTCACAGCTAATGTTCATAGGTGCAACTGGAAGAGAGGGCTTTAGAATTACAAGGCTACTATTCCATTTTAAGGTGTTTGAGCCAGATAAGTGAGGAGGTGAGGTCCAGAACTTCTGCCCTCTCATCTTCTGCTAGAACAGCGTAAAGATTAATAGAAGCTGTTGAAAGTTCCTCTGGTTCCTCGAAAGTCTCTTTCTTTCTGTTAGAAAGCATCTGCTATAGAAGGAGCCAATACGGACTCAGGAAGGCTTGTACATGATCTGGTGGTGCTGGTGTTTTTCTTACTTGGAAAAGGTTTTTAGAACTGTGCAACCCGTGATGTCTGAAAGTCTTTTTCTTCATACTTTGTGGGATGCCAAGTTTCAAATACAGTTTGAATCTCTCTATAAGGTACATATGTGTCATGAGAACCCATTTACAGCAAGCTGATATTTTATAATTCTTTGTCTTTCCTTGTAGACTGCATCCTCAGCTATTAAAGGTGCCATACAACTGGGAATAGGATACACAGTGGGGAACCTCACATCCAAGCCAGACAGAGATGTGCTTATGCAAGACTTCTATGTAGTGGAAAGTGTGTTTCTTCCCAGGTAAGGGTGGCTAATTTTCTACCTAAAAATTGTGTGCCTAATTCTTTATTCCATTTTTATCTTGCCTTTCTTCCACATTGTTCAGGGTAGTATACATGCCCCCCCTTTTTATTTAACTTTTGAAACCACCATGTGAAATAGATTTGGCTGAGATAAACCAACTGGTCTAGGATCACTTTTTAAGCTTTGTGGTTGTGCATGGATTTGAATCCTGGTAACGTTAGTCTAAGTCTAACGCATCAGCAACCGTGATGGCTGTTTTTTTTTAACATATTGATCACTTCTCAAGTATGGCTTAATTTAAAAGTATCCTTAAAAGTGGGATATAATTTTTCTTTAGTACAATAGAAAGAGGATTGTTTTGTGAACAGAAGAAAGGAAGAGCATGAATACATATAAAATTCATTGAAAGGAATAAAATTTCATAGAAGATTTGCCTAGAAAACTAGTAAGCAGTTTATGTTTAGTAGAACATAGTTGTAAGGTTTCTGTAGTGGCTTCTTGTGAGTAAAAAGTCCTGACTCTGGATCCTCTTATTTACAGGATTTATTGTACAACTATATACATTGCAGAGCTCAAAAGTCCGTGACCGTCTTAGTCACTCTCAGATCCCGGAAGTGGTGCTTTTCACAAGCGCCCCCAACAAAAGAACTTGGGCACCCCAAGTCTCCTCCTCTCATCCCTGCGTTTCACCCCTCTACGCAATTGGGGCGACGGAACTGTCGTAGCCCCCTCCTCCACTAAGCCGCTTGGTCGGTGCTGGGAGTCTGGAGCATCCCACAGCCCCCTCCTCACAGAGCTCTCTTCCTGCCTGTTGCTCCCGCAGGATATCTCCCTGCTGCTCCGGTGGTGTTGGGAACCATCAGCCTCGCAGAGCCCTTCCACCACTCCACTGGGCTCTGACGGTTCCCTGACAATAGTACAGTGGTGCCTTGCAAGACGAAATTAATTCGTTCCGCGAGTCGTTTCGTATTGCGAAAAATTCGTCTTGTGAAGCACGACCATAGGAATGCATAGGAATTTAATTCCCATAGGAATGCATTGAAATTTTCGTCTTGCGAAGCACGACCATAGAAAAATCCGTCTTGCGAGTCACCTAAAAATCGCAAAACCCTTTCGTCTAGTGAGTTTTTCGTTGTGCGAGGCATTCGTCTTGCGAGGTACCACTGTATTGTACTAACTTAAAAAAAAAATACATGTGGTGGTGTGACTGCAGTTTAGCTGTTCATTTTAACTATAGTTAGAATCTGTTTTGAGGAATAAGATTAATATGTGAGCAGTCAGGGAGTCTGGAAAGCCAAAAAGACTGGCTGTCAGGCTAGTCAACTACTTTATAGTCTAGAACAGGGGTAGGCAACCTAAGCCCCATGGCCTGGATGCGGCCCAATCGTCTTCTCAATCCCGCCCATGGACGGTCCGGGAATCAGCGTGTTTTTACTTGAGTGGAATGTGTCCTTTTATTTAAAATGCATCTCTGGGTTATTTGTGGGGCATAGGAATTCGTTCATTTCTCCCCAAAAAATATATTCCGGCCCACCAAATGGCATGTGAGTTTATGTCCAGGACTCTTTTATACACCATTTTGTTTGTCTTTCATGTTACTTCCATTATCATAACCTCAGCCATTCAGATACTCAATTGGTACTCCCATTTGCTCAAGCTGTCCAAGAAAAGTTTCTGTTATAAAGGTACCTGTAGTCTCTAAGAAATGTTCTTATAACCTCAGGCTCAGACATCTCATTACCTGATGGTTTGATTACAGCAACAATTGTCATTTGTTCACTATGACTAACATCAAGTGTGCAGTCCAGAATAATAATATTTAGATAAGCACAATATAATAATATGAGTAATATTTGGCTGAGTTTGCATGTGCTAAAAATTTTACTAGAAGCTGTATAAGCTCATTTGGGATGTCTTTTTTATAGGTAGTAAGCCATTGTTTCATGATCTTTAACTCTGCATAAATGTTAATTCATGGTAGGATAAAAAAAGACTAGATATTTTAAAAACTTCAAAAAACTCAATTGCTATTACTGTACAACTTTTCAGTTGTACTGCGGAATGCTAAGTTTTGCAATGCAAAAAATTCTGAGCAAAGCGATCAAACATTCCAAGATTTGTTGGCTTTATGGTTCTTCTTGCCTAATTTTCTGTTGGTAAATATCTTCAATTGTTTTTCCTTTAGATAAGCACAATTTAAGTTCTCCAGGTCTGATGGCTTTCTAAATCATCAGTATTCCTCTCGGGTGAATACAGAATTGCACCAATGTTCTTCCAGTCTTTTGAACCTGTTTTTTGTATAGTTGAGGCACCTTTTTCTTCTTTTTTATTTTTTTGGCTGAACTACTTACAGCAGAAAACAACAACCCACTTCTTTTGAAGTTGAACCATGGACGACACACTTCTTCATCATTTGCTAGTCTCCTCTTGTAGCAATCTTCTGGATTTTTAGTCTTTGGGGAAATCATGGGACAATGTATAAATTATCACTGCCATAATTAGGCCAGTTAGCAGGGTAACTACCGTATTTTTCGCTCCATAAGACGCACCTTTCCCCTCCTAAAATGAAGGGAAAATGTCTGTGCGTCTTATGGAGCGAAGACACTAGATGGCAGCGGGACCCCTCGAGCGGAGGGATGCCTCTGCCACCGGAGCCATGGCTCCCTGTGGCAGGGGAGGGGTAAGCAGCCTGAAATTGGGCTGTTGCCCCTGCGAGAGGCGGCGGCGGGATGAGTGCCCCAAAAGGGCTCCTTTCGGGGCACTCATCCCACCGCTGCCTCTCGCAAGAGCAGGATTCCTTCCTTTTCTCTCTCTCTCTCTCTCTCTTCCTCTCTCTCTCTCTCTCTCCCCCCCTTCCTTCCTTCCTTCCTTCCCCCCTCTCTCTTCCCTCCCTCCCTCTTTCTCTTTCCCTCTCTCACCCCTTCCGTCCTTCCTTCCTTCCTTCCTTCCTTCTCCCTCTTTCTTTCACTCTCTCTCACCCCTTCCTTCCTTCCTTCCTTCCCTCTCTCTCCCTCCCTCCCTCTTTCTCTTCCTCTCTCACCCCTTCCTTCCTTCCTTCCTTCCTTCCTTCCTTCTCCCTCTTTCTCTTCCCTCTCTCACCCCTTCCTTCCTTCCTTCCTTCTCTCTCTCTCTCTCCCCCCCCCCTCCCTCCCTCCCTCCCTCCCTCTCTTTTCTGCAGCAGGCCAATACAGTACATTTATTTATTCATATAACAATGAACATTCCAACAGCCCATTAACTACTCATTTCTATTTCCCCAGGCCTTTTAATATCCTTTAAACATTTTGTATACAGTTTTAACCAAATTTACCATTGTACTTTTTCAAATGATGGTGACTGTTCCATTTTCGCTCATGCAAGAGGTTTTTAGCTATTTTATGTGATTAAATGTTTTGTGGCATTTGTTTATTTTTATGCTGTTCTTGGATTCTAGTGCTGAAATGGCAAAGCCAGAAGTAAGGACTGAAATATTCCTGTCATTTTTCCATTTTTATATTTTCCAAAAGCCAACTTTAACCTCAGATTACTTTTAAAGCAAATTGTACCGGTAATTTGTGTGTGTGTGTGTGTGTGTGTGTGTGTGTGTGTGTGTGTGTGTTGGCTGTCTGCTCATTGCTACATAACAACTGGTAATAACAATGAAAACCCCCAAAGAGCATACTTTGCTCTATTATTAATATGGGCGAGATTCAGCCAAGTTAAGCACTTTAATGTCCCATTGGTTTATGTGGTAAAAGTAACCACATGTTAACTTTCCTATTCCCTATGTTCTGTGAATAAGCTGTTTTAGCAACCCTAAAATCCTTCCTTCCCTCTCTCTTCCCCTCTCTCTCTTTCACCCCTTCCTTCCTTGTCTTTCTCTCTCTCTCTCCCCCCCCTTCCTTCCTTCCTTCTTGAGGCTGTCCTCAAGGTCTGCTTGCTTTACTGCGAGGCGAGAGGAGGGACAGACGTGAGCCCCTTCTGCCCCCTCCTCACAGCTCACTGTAAAGCAAGCAAAGGGAGAGCCGTTTACACGCTCTGCACGTCTCTTGCTAGAAAAGAATTTTTTTTCTTGTTTTCCTCCTCTGAAAACTAGGTGCGTCTTATGGTCAGGTGTGTCTTATGGAGCAAAAAATACGGTAATTCAAGTCAGGCACAATACCACCTTCTTCTGCAGACTCTGCAGTACTCTCACTTCTTGACATCCTCATTTTCCTCTGCGTGTTTTTCCAGAAATATCTCCAATTTGTGAAACTTCTGTCTTAGTGGTAGTAGGAGCACCACATTCCACTCCCTCAGTGCTGGTTTCAACAGGAGTATAGACATATTCATGTTTTTCAGTTGCTTTCTGTGTGCAAAGGTATTCCTTGCTTTGCTTATGCCTTAGCTTTTTCTGCCTTTTGTTGTCAAATTGAGCTCCAGTTGGTTGTTTTTTAATCATCCATAGCTCACTAGAAAAATGAATACTTTTTCCAAATAAGATTAAGATATGACTGTAAATTTTTAAATTAAGTGCATTTTCACTTGGTGTGTGTGTGTATTATATAACATCCAGTCAACTCTGTGGTCTATTTCATATATACATAAACAATTCTAATGTATGAATTACTTCAAAAATGATAAAATTCTTAAAAATATAAAATGGAATTAAAATGTTATCAGACATTTATAAGATACGACAAAGATTGATTTGTATATCACTGTGCCCCTCAAAGGTCAGTACTGTACCCCTCGGAGGTCTGCCCCAGGCAGTGGCCTCATTGGCCCTGACGGACTGTTTTAGAAGAAGGTTCATAATTTGAGAGTTCTCCTGAATCTGCTCTTGCCACTTGATGTGCAGGTGGCCTCAGTAATGAGTGCTTTCCATCAGGTCAGCCTGCTGGCACAACTATAGCCCTACCTGGATGCTGATAATTTGGACACAGTAATCTATGTACTCAGGTTGGATTATTGCAATGCACAGTACAAGAAGCTGCCTTTCAAAATGAGTCGGAAGCTCTGGTTAGGGCAGAGTGCAGCTTCCTGGCTGGTGACAGGTTCAAGACAAATAGATCACAAAACACCAACACTAGCTGCCTTAAAGCTTCTGAGCCCAATTCAGAGTGCTGGTTTTGACCTTTAAAGCTCTTTTTGGTTCAGGGCCCCAGTATCTTCTGGAATGCCTCTCACACTATAAACCCTAGATCTTTGTATGAGGCCCTTCTCTAGGTCCCCCTCTTAGGGAGGCTCAGGGGGCTTTTACCATTGGGGCTCTCCGTCCGTGGAATGCACTTCTCAGTGAGTTCCAACGTCCCCCTTCGTTGACATATTTTCAACATCTAGTAAAGACTCCCCCCCACACACACACACCTTTTAATGTGCCTTCAAAGCTTCCTGTGGCAGATATGTGGGCTGTTGTTTTCTCTGTTTTGTTTATAAATACATTTCTTTGTGTTTTTAAGAGTATTGTAAGATGCTTATAGATCTTTGGATAACAAGAGACTAACAAATCTAATCGATAACAATAAGCAAACTTGAATTCCTTCATTTACTTTCACAAGGAAATTAAAATAATATTTATTTATTTATTTATACATACATACATACATACCCCACCCATCTGGCTGAAAAGTAGGTTCAAATGAAAATGGCATGAATGTATTTTGGATCTATGCAGTACACTTGTTGACTGATAGTTACCATGGCACAAAAATACAACGGAGTGCTTGCTTTGCATTAGGTTTTTGCCTTGAAGCTGCATTGGGATATTATACAAATAGTCTCTCATTTTCTTTGCAACTTTCCCTAGAAAAAAAAGATGTTGTTGCCTTGCTTGCCTTGCCTACCAGCAATAAAGTGGTTCCAGTTTTTGAATTTGAAATAAATGATGAGGACCAGTTCTTTAGTTTTTGATAGCGCAACTGTTAAAGAGTTCCCAAGTAGATGACGATTATTATCTGAGATAACTTTAATTGTTATGCACCTTACAGTCTCTGTGAAAGCAAATATTTGTTCTTTAGACAGTAGTTGTGGATCTCTTCAGGGCACTTGCCCTCAAATCTGCAATGTTTCTTCGGTTATGTATGAACCAGAATGAGAGGCTTTCAGCACAAAAAACAAACCAAGCTTAGATATTTTGTGGTGTATAGATAGGGGGTTATATTTTAAATAATAAATAATATACACAAGTATGAATTGTGGTGAAAATAATACAACAAAATAAAACAACAACACCACAAACTGGCTATGACTATAAAACCAAATTTACTGGAATAGAAATGAGCTGATAACCATTGGATTCACAAACATGCTAAAGTGCCAAGTGCAAAAACTGAAAACAAAAGGTAAAAATACAGCGATATCTGAACATATTGGATTGATTGTTATATTATTCATCAATCCAATATGTTCAGATATCGCTGTATTTTTATCTTTTGTTTTCAGTTTTTGCACTTGGCACTTTAGTACACACATGGACCTAGAAGAATATACATTTTACAAATTTGTAAGGTAGTGTCAGGGGGCTGCCCTCACCTCAAGGCAAGGAGTTGCCAGGGCTTTATCGGTATGGCAAGCCCCCGCCTCAACTGCTTAGCAATTCATCTTCCTCCAGTCAGGAAGACAGTGATCCCTCTAGTGGGGAGGGAGAGATGGGACCGGGAAGTAGGAGTCAGGACTCTGACAGGGAAGGAGAGCCCACACACCAAGCAGAGGCTGGAGGGGAGACACCTCTTCCGTCTCCCCGCTTGCCCAGGGGGGAAAGACGCAGAGGGGGTAGGCGGGGGTTCCACATCCTGCGACTTTTATGCTGGGCAAAGAACCGGAAGGGGCCATTCCCGGACTCTGCCGAAGGATGAGCTAGACATACTTTTGTTGCTGCACTGTACATATCTGCACAATAAAGAAACCTTGTTTCAGAAACCTTGCCGTCAGGCTGGTTACTCATGAGCAATCGCTAAACCACCTTACAGGTAGGATAGGTTCTACATAGACTCACCCACCCCTCTATGTCCCATCCAGGCAAGCAAGAGGGATTGTCGAAGTTCAAGGTGCATTCTAGCCAGGCCTAAATGAGGGTTGCAAAGCAGGGCAGGCGAAGGATGTGACTGAGTTGCTCATCCTTACACCTTCAATGGAGCCATAATTCTCTTGTGTTTCAATCCAGTAAATCATCCAGGACTCCAAACCCCTGTGCACTGAGCGATGTTCCTTAAAGAAATCAAAAGCATCACATAAAATAAAAACTGAAATGGTCCTGCAAGGTGTAGTGTTTTGCATTTTCTCCTGTCAATCATTTATAAATTTTCTTTTGCAGCAACGGTAAAGCCGAAAAAGAGCTTTCAGCAATTTGGCCAGGCTCGTTGGGACTAATGGGAAATGTGGTCCAAAGCATTCCAAGGGCCAAGGAGAAGAAATTTAGTAGAAATGAAGGCCATGCTGGGGGCAGAGGTCTGTTTTGGGCCTGGAGTGACACTTGGAATAGCAGGGCAATGGGAACTTCAGAAGCCTTTTGCCCATGTTATTCTGTAATAGGTTTCCCTTCCAACTGTTCTTTTCCTTTTTTATTTTGTCCCAAACTGTGAGTTTCTCCTCTTCCTCCACCCCCTCTAAATTTCATCCATAATCACAAGGGTTTTGGGAGGGCTTCCTTCATGACAGTGCTACACTTCAACTCTGCCCAAGCTATGTGAGCTCACCCAGGATGCTCCATATTCTGGCACAGAGAAACTGGTCTCACACGTCTGCATTAGATTTGATTCTTCTAATTTCTGAAGGGGGGCTGCATTTGTCCTGATTGGCTTTGTTCAATTAATTGTGATATTATAACTTGTAATAGTAAGCTATGCATAAGGTTTGTAAAAGAGCACCATATTTCCAAGTTAGGAAATTGATTTTTTCCATCGACTCTGAAGAAGAATTTCACACCTGAAACACACAGGGCTCTCTCTCCACTCCTGCCCAGTTCACTGTTTTCTAGCACCATTTGAGAGTCCTTTTTCTCTCGCCACTCCCCACCTGTTGGATACTACAGCATTTGGTGCAGAATTGGGCAACATCTACAAAAAGACAGCATAGCTCCACCCCTGGACTCAAATACAAATGTGGGCTGCTTTAATGATGTATCATATTCATATCAAAGAGTTCCACAAAAAAGAAGTTTAGTTCTTCTGACCATAAAAAATTACTTTATAATTTCTTTTTTCCCCCTTTTGGTGTTGTTACAAAAGTCGGTCGAGTCCAAGCCAGAACAGGAACTGAACAGCATTCTCTTAGCTTGAGGCACAGTTGCTTTCCTTTAACTATTTTCAGGACACATTCATGGAATTCAGATGTGCATGGATATCTCCATTCTACTGGGCTAGAACTCATACTCCTACAGTGGCACACAGGCACTATCTTCTGCAGTGATTTAAAGATGTAGCCTTTGGCATGGCTAGGGTAAATCCACTGGGTTTCCTTTTATTCCTGAAGCAATACACGATCACAAAAATTAACACCTTTTGTCAGATAAGAGCCTGAGTTATCGTGGAGGATATTTTTCAACAGTGCTTAATGCTCCATTAGCAAAAAATATTGACATGCTGGTGTTAATGCCTTAAGCCCAGGGGTGGGGAATCTACGGAAGCTGTTTCTCCAAGACTATGCCCCCCCCCCCGATGTCACAGGTGACATTAAGTGTGAGGCAGGTGAAGACATGGCTTCCAAGGAACAACTGGAGCTCCCTGTTGTTCATTTGCAAGTAGGGCCCACTAACCATGCAGATTAGCTGATCTGCACTGACAGTGAACCTCACTGGCATTGGCTGGCCTTGGGGCTTGCTTTGTCTGTATGTGGACACAGTTAGAATTCAAACATCTGCAAATGGACTTCAAAGGAGCTTGCAATAACTGCCAGTTCCTAGTTACAGTGAGCCGTGCCCCACCTGCCAACCTACAGTGGGGAAGTGGCTTAGTTTCTTTTTAGAAGAGGAGAGAAGCATATTAAGCTAAAATTGTCTGAGAATGTATTGAAACTTAATATCCTATTTAGGCTATGACACCTGTTTAGTCATGTTGGCTTGCTCCTGGCTGCTTCAGCTCTGCACTGTGCTTTGGGGCAGTTTTTTTTTAAAAGGTTCATATTTATAGTAAGAGTTCTGTTCTTAACGAATTTGTGTAATACCTTTAAATTTCTCTTTTCAATTCAGTGAAGGGAGCAATTTGACCCCTGCTCATCATTATCCTGACTTCAGATTTAAGACTTATGCTCCTTTAGCCTTCCGCTACTTCAGAGAGCTTTTTGGTATTAAACCTGATGACTACTTGGTAAGAATTTACAACCCCCCCCCCACAAAAATAGGAGTGGTGTGGAATAGCTTTCTGTTTCTGTAGAATGTGCTATGAAAACTTGTAGTTCTTGACCATGCATTTAATTCTTCATCTTATAATTGGTTGCCCTAAAACCCGATGTGTTAATTGACATCTCAGCAACTGCTTGAGTCATTATTTCTACTGGAATGTTGTAATTGAAATTGAATACTCCTGTGGATTTTGCTGATTGAATTGTAGTTTAGAGACCTCCATCTGCTAATTGCCTTGTAATTGCCTAGCAAAGTATATAAATATTTGCTTCCATATGTTGTAACCTTGAACTAGAAAAGCACAGAGCTCCATAGTTAAAATCCCTCAAGATTTTTGCAGTTTTGCACATACATTCAGTGATAGAACGTGGATCAGCTGTAGCAGATAAACAAGCTGTTATGCAGAGAAACGATTGCCTGCAGCAAAGGGCCAATGCATGTTGGACAGCTTGCCTTGCCATATTAAGATCCTGTGTAGCAATCTCATAGCTGTCAACCTTTCCCCTTTTTTGCAGGAAATTCCCTTATTATAGCATTGGGAAACAGCAGGGAGGGTTGACAGCTATGTATATAGCAGTGGGGAACAGCAGGGAGGGTTAACAGCTATGCAATCTGTTCCATTACCCATAGTGGCATTAAATTTCTCTTTTTCCGTGTTCAGTATTCTATTTGCAGTGACCCTCTAATAGAACTATCCAATCCTGGTGCCAGTGGATCCTTGTTCTTTGTCACTAGTGATGACGAGTTCATAATCAAAACAGTTCAACACAAAGAAGCAGAGTTCCTTCAGAAGCTGTTGCCTGGCTACTACATGGTAAACAAATTCAAATTCCAGGCTCTTCCTGTTTAGTTTCTTTTTGGGAGGTTGTGTGATGGGTGTGTGTGAATTTTAACTTGGCTTTTTAATAGCTTACTTAACACTTTACCATAATCATGGTAAATTTCCCCCCTTAGTATTTGTGCTCCTATTTGCTACATGCATAAGAACTTATTTAAAATTCAGAGTTAATAAATGAACACTCTTAACCATAACTGTTGGTATGGCTTGCCATAATGCTGATAAATCACCTGTGCATTTGTGGTGCTGTACTTAGTAAACTTCTTCTTCTTTGGCAATCACTCGTAGCCAAGTAAGATTGTCTTCCATAAACACGGTTTTAACAATGAGTCCGTAAGTGACTGTGGAAGGCCAATTCTGGACCCACACGTCCTTCCACAGTGGGGACATTGGTTCCTGGGTGGGAGTTGATCACGGTGTGGATTTGCCAAGCGTGCCTTCCTCTTAGCACGTTTCTCCCTTGCGTCCTGAGTTCGAGTGTCTTCAAAGCCCATGACACCTTTGGTAAAGGCTGTTCTCCAACTGGAGCACTCACAGGCCAGTGTTTCCCAATTGTTGGTGTTTATACTACATTTTTTTAAGATTTGCCTTGAGACAGTCTTTAAACCTCTTTTGTTGACCACCAGCATTACGCTTTCCATTTTTAAAGTTCGGAATAGAGTAGTTGCTTTGGAAGACAATAATCAGGCATCCGCACAACATGACCAGTCCAACGAAGTTGATGTTGAAGAATCATTGCTTCAACACTGGTGATCTTTGCTTCATCCAGTACACTGATATTAGTTTGCCTGTCTTCCCAAGTGATGTGTAAGATTTTTTGGAGACACCGTTGATGGAATCTTTCGAGGAGTTGGAGATGGCGTTTATAAGTGGTCCATGTTTCACAAGCATACAGTAAGGTTGGTAGTACAATAGCTTTGTAAACAAGCATTTTGGTTTCCCTGTGAATGTCCTGATCCTCAAACACTCTGTACTTCAATCAGGAGAAAGCTGCAGTCGCAGAGCTCAGGTGATGCTGGATTTCGGCATCAGTGTTGGCCCTTGTGGAAAGATAACTGCCTAGGTAGGAGAAGTGATCAACATTTTCCAACGTTACACCATTGAGTTGGATTTGTGGTGCTGCAGAGGGGTTATTTTGTACTTGTTGGTGCAGCACTTTGGATGTTGAGCGACAGGCCAAGCTTTTCGTAAGCTTCTGTGAAGATATTTAGGATGGTTTGGAGGTCATCCTCTGAGCGTGCACACACTACGTTGTCATCAGCATACTGAAGCTCTATGACGGAAGTTACGGTAACCTTACTCTTTGCTTTCAGCCTGCTCAGATTGAAGAGCTTTCCATCTGTTCGATATATGATTTCTACTCCGGTGGGGAGTTTCCCTTCGACAAAGTGTAGGATCATGGCAATGAAAATAATGAATAGAGTTGGGGCAATAACACAACCCTGTTTAACACCTGATCCCACTGTGAATGGTTC
Source organism: Lacerta viridis (assembly GCA_900245905.1). Lineage (NCBI taxonomy): Eukaryota > Metazoa > Chordata > Lepidosauria > Squamata > Lacertidae > Lacerta > Lacerta viridis. The sequence continues at coordinate 329,391 of OFHU01001496.1, read as the reverse complement.
ACTTTGAGAGCCATTGTTATCTGCGATTGTTGCTGTCATATTATCATGGAGGAGCCGAATGATGTTTACAAATTTATCTGGGCAGCCAATTTTCAGAAGGACAGTCCACAGGGCATTACGATTTACAGTGTCGAAAGCCTTAGTCAGGTTGATAAACGCCATATACAGGGGTTAGTTTTGCTCTCTGTATTTTTCCTGAAGCTGTCGAGCGGTGAAAATCATGTCCACTGTCCCCCTAGAAGGCCAAAAACCATTTTGGGACTCAGGACCTTGGATATTGTTAAGAGACGGTTTGCTAAGATCCTTGCAAGAATTTTGCTGGCCACAGCTAATAGAGAGATGCCTCAATAGTTTCCGCAATCAGTTCTGTCACCTTTTTAAAGAGATTGATAATTTTGGCATCCCTAAAGTCTGCTGGGATCTCTTCTCTTTCCCAGATTTTTTTGATGAGCTTGTGAAGTTGTTGTGTAAGTTCAATTCCACCCACTTTGAAGATTTCAGCAGGTATCCCATCAGGTCCGCTGTCTTTGTTGTGTTTCATTTGGTTTATAGCTGTATACAACTCTCCCAGATTTGGAGATACTGCAAGCTCATCTCTAACTTGTTTTGCGGAATTTGTGAGAGGACCTCAGCAGCTACGGGGGAGTTGCGGTTAAGGAGATGTTGGTAATGTTCTTTCCAGTGCAGTGCAATAGCTTCTTTATCTTTTAGAAGTGTGGTACCGTCTGCTGAGCGTAGGGGGCATATGCCATGATTTATTGGCCCATAGATGGTCTTTGTGGCTTTAAAGAAACTCTGTGCATCATGAGTGTTGGCTAAGTGCTGGATCTCTTGAGCTTTTTTTATCCACCAGGTGTTTTTTAGTTCTCTGGTTCTTCTTTGAACCTCAGCCTTAGCGTTGGCATAGGTTTTTTCTTAGTGGCACAGTTTCTATCTCTTTGCCAGATCTGAAAGGCCTTCCTTTTCTTGTCAATCATGTGTTCAATCTCACTGTCATTCTCATCAAACCAGTCCTGGTGTTTCTTGGTTTGGTATCCAATAGTTTGTTCACAGGCTGCAATAATGGATGTTTTTAGCTTGGTCCAGTGTTCATCAGGGGATTCTGAAAGCAGGTGGTCCTTAAGAGTCGTTTGGAAGCAATCCTGCTTAATGGGATCTTGAAAGGCTTGAATGTTCATTTTGTGCCTTGGTTTCCTTCCTTGAAGCCTGCATTGAGGTATAATCTAGATAGCCCTTGTGGAGTGTATTAGTCGGTGATCTGTCCAGCAGTTGTTGGCGCTCGTTATAGGTCTGGTAAGGAGCACATCACAGTGATCTTTAGCATGGACAATAACATAGTCTAAGAGAGGTGCCAGTGGCTTGACCAAGGATGCCTCCATGAAGTTTTAAATTTATTTTTCTGTCAAAAGAGTGTGTTGGTAATAACAAGGTTGTGCGCTGCACATATCGTCAAAAGTAAGATTCCGTTCTGGTTGCTGTTGCCAACTCCTTCTTTCCCAATAGTCCCAGGCCACAGATCGAAATCTCGCCCAACTCTTGCATTAAAATCACCCAGGAGGATAATTTTATCTTCCTAATTTTATCTTCTGATAGGACGGTGTGGCGATCACACAGGGTCCCCGGTCGTTTAACGGACTATTGATCCCTGTGCCACCACGGCGCTTCGCTGCCACCAACCAGGATCCCCTCCCTGGTAATCACTGTCACAGTCAGGGTGTGATTTTAAACAAAATAATAAGTGTTTATTTTAAAACATCAACAAACTTAAGATATTGGTTACATTGGTATATATTTGTTCTTATCTCAACCCTATCCTAATCCTATGCTCACCACTCTACCTCCCCACCAACCCTCACAATCACCAGCCACCCACCAACCATCTGCTTCAGTCAAGTGCTCTTAACCACTCCTAACACCAACTGACTAACTCCAACTGCCTTTGTTCAGCTGCCCCTAGCTCCTCCTCCCTCTGTTTATTGGTCCGCCTAGGGTCAGCCACTTAACCCTTTACTTACTCCTGCACATTCATATATTCCCCAGGAAGGGGCAAACGCCACAGACGGTATCCAGTTAAGAGTTAAAAAAAATAATAATTATGTGTTCATCAGCATCCAGTGTTGGTGCATAAGTGTTTATAATAGTAGCCTGTTGGTTTTTGGGGAGCTTTATTTGAAGGGTTGAGAGTCGCTCATTAATACCGGTAGGGACTTCTGACAGGAGCTTCACAAGGTCGTTTTTGATAGCGAAGCCTATCCCATGTATTCAATGTTCTTGTTCAGATAGACCTTTCCAGAAGAATGTGTAGCCTCCTTTTTCTTCCTTCAGTTGTCCCTCGCCTGCTCTTCAAGTCTCTTGAAGCGCTGCAATATCAATGTTAAAACATCACAGCTCTCTTGCAATGATGGCAGTTCTGCGTTCAGAACGCTCGCTGTCTGAGTTATCTGACAAAGTCCATATATTCTATGTTTCAAAGTTCAGTTGTCTTTTACGACTGCTAGGTGGTGACCCCACTGGGCGCGGTAATCCAGTCAGGGAAAAAGGGAAGCAGACTATGTTTAGGGCACCTTTTCGGGGTGAGCATAGTGGATCCTAAAAAGGGCTGCTCAGTCATGGATACAGCAGCTGAGCTGCTCAACTGCCTCGTTCCTTGAGTCAGAACGACTGAATCTGTATCCACCACCCATGTGCCGGTTCATGACTAGGGGCTTCCAGATTTCACAGTCCTGCCCTTGTTGCCATTTGCCAGTTGCCATGGGACTTTTGGGGGTTTGGTTTGGGTTTTTGGAAGATGCCTGTGTGTGAATTTGTTTTATGTGTGTAGATCAGTGCACACTGCCCCCCTCACTACGATTAATGTCAGTACCTATGGACTGCAAAAAGATCAAACTTATCCATCCTTAAAGAAATCAGCCTGAGTGCTCACTGGAAGGACAGATCCTGAAGTTGAGGCTCCAGTACTTTGGCCACCTCATGAGAAGAGAAGACTCCCTAGAAAAGACCCTGATGTTGGGAAAGATGGAGGGCACAAGGAGAAGGGGACGACAGAGGATGAGATGGTTGGACAGTGTTCTCGAAGCGACTAGCATGAGTTTGGCCAAACTGTGGGAGGCAGTGAAAGATAGGCGTGCCTGGTGTGCTCTGGTCCATGGGGTCACGAAGAGTCGGACAAGACTGAACAACTGAACTTTTCTCTTTTGTACTTTCCTTTTTTATCCTTATTTTTTATGCTTAATGATAACCTATTCTTGACCTATAATGTGTAAATTACTTTGGATTAATCTGTAGTAGTTTATAAATATACAGAAATAAACACTGGTTAGGGGTAACAACAAAAGAAGCAAGTGCAGCAGAAATTGTTTTTGTTTGTTTTTATTTCTATTTGCATATGTAACAGTTAATGTACGACTTTGTAAAATATTGCACATATGATAAATAAATAATAAAAAAGACTGAACGACTGAACAATAACAACAACCTATGTAACAGATAACCATAGTTAAGGCAGATGGGGGAATTTCAAACTGAAGTATGGAATAATTTAGATTGCTTGTCACCACTGGTCCTCAGTGTAGAGAGCCTTCCAATTTAAGAGCTTAACTTTTTTTTTAGTTTAGTTTAAAATGTTTTGAATTAGAGTAGCAAGACATTCTAAGAATAATAAAACACTTCAAGCATTATTTCATTAAAAGTATATAACTGGTTTGTTTAGGATAGACTTGACTTCCTAGTCTATATTCAGGTGCATGTAGAAATCTTATTTTAAATGTGCTTCCGTCCAATGTTCATTGGTGCTTCTTCATTTTGTTTTTTAAGAATCTCAACCAGAATCCAAGGACACTCCTACCAAAATTTTATGGTCTGTATTGTGTTCAGTCGGGAGGTATTAATATCAGGATAATTGTGATGAACAATGTTCTGCCTCGATCACTGAAAATGCATTTCAACTATGACTTGAAAGGCTCCACATACAAAAGGAGGGCATCCAGGAAAGAGCGAGACAAGTCCAACCCCACCTTTAAAGACTTGGATTTTCTTCAAGACATGCATGAAGGATTATATTTTGACTTGGAGACTTATAGTGCACTCATGAAAACGCTACAGAGGGATTGTCGAGTAAGTAAGAACTTTTGATACCAATAGCTGTTGTCAGACCATGACTCCACTGTTTACACTGTGCGGGATGAATGGGCTCTTGTCCACTAAAGAGTTCTTGTCCACAATAACTGCATTTTATCTTGAAGGTGCCAGCAGACTCCCTTGTTTGTGTTAACAGAAATATAGTTTTTGGCTTGAAGGGTATAAAAGGGAACCGTTGAAAGGAAGTAGGTAGAGAGATGAAACAAGAGGTAGCAAATGTTATATTCTTTGTATGATTTTGGTGTCTCATGGTTGTGTTCTTGATTGCTGTCTTTTCCTTTCTAACCACAGCTAACTGTGTTTCCTTTAATTGATCTTTCCTTCTTTTTTCCAGTCTGTTAGGAACTCTCCAGGTTCTCTGTTGCACCCTTTGTTTTTATTCTTTGCCTTTATCCTTTAGGTTCTCTTAGGCTGCAGTCCTATATACACTTATTCAGGGGTATCTCAGTAGGACCTATTTCTGAGAAAACATTCAAAGGATGGCACTTTATTCAGTCTTTCATTATGAATCATCATTCTGCAGTCTTGCGTGCATTTCCCGTACATGATTTCAACTAGACACGCTGGGCTGCAGCTCCATTCCAGCCATTTTCTTCTGCCTGCCTCCTCCCTTCTGTTGGCAAGGGAGACAAGGCACTGGAGAGGCAAGGGGGCCTGCCCACAGCCCTTCTGCTTGCCAGCCTAGGAAAAGGTAATTTTGATTATATGTGATTTTCGCATATATGCACAACCCTTGAACAAACCCCCTACATATGATGGGATTTGACTGTACATTGACAAGCTGGAACGTGTCCAGAGGAGGGCAACCAAAATGGTCAAAGGCCTGGAAACGATGCCTTATGAGGAACGGCTTAGGGAGCTGGGTATGTTTAGCCTGGAGAAGAGAAGGTTAAGGGGTGATATGATAGCCATGTTCAAATATATCAAAGGATGTCATATAGAGGAGGGAGAAAGGTTGTTTTCTGCTGCTCCAGAGAAGCGGACACGGAGCAATGGATTCAAACTACAAGAAAGAAGATTCCACCTAAACATTAGGAAGAACTTCCTGACAGTGAGAGCTGTTCGACAGTGGAATTTGCTGCCAAGGAGTGTGGTGGAGTCTCCTTCTTTGGAGGTCTTTAAGCAGAGGCTTGACAGCCATCTGTCAGGAATGCTTTGATGGTGTTTCCTGCTTGGCAGGGGGTTGGACTGGATGGCCCTTGGTGGTCTCTTCCAACTCTATGATTCTATGATTCTAACTTATATTCTTATTTGGTTAATCTTTTATCTTTTCATCTTGCTATTATCTCTGTGTGCTTATCCTTTCTTTTAAGGCTAAATCTTTCAGAGATGGGATTTCTGATCCCCTCACCCTCTTTGTTTCTTTTCAGGCTAAAGATCTTGGTTTTGTGTTTGGATTCTTATGTCATTCTCACCCCCCACCCCCGATTTAGTATTTTCTTTCTCTGACAGCTTCCCATACCCCTGTTCATTATCTTGTTTTTCTTTAGTTGGTCTTCTCTTTTCCACCTTATGGCTCTTGTTTTTGTTTTGCATTTGCCGCCTACTTAATTTTTTTGGCTCTAATGCACACAATGTTTCTTTGCTCTTCTACCTTGCCTGTTTTGCATTAACTTTTTAAAAATAATTTTTATTCATTTTGTAAGATATAAAAAAGATAATATAACATTACATACAAAAAAGAAAGAAAAAAGAAAAAGGAGAAAAAGAACATTATTTTGTTTTTACATACACATAACTTGCTCTTTACATTATTGGGCGACTTCCCCCGTCCCCCCCATCTGAATTTCATTTCCATGATATTCTCTAGCAGTTTCTAAACTAGCATCTTAACCAATATCTTTGTCTAAAACATCTACAATTAACCTATTTCACCTATTTCCTAAAATTATCGCTAAAACCTATAGCTACTTCCTTAGGCAATTCTAAATATTACAATATTTATTCAAATAAATTTTAAATTTCTTCCAATCTTCTATGACCGTCTCTTCTCTTTGATCACGGAGCCTCCCAGTCAGTTTGGCAAGTTCCATAAAGTCCAGCATCTTCATTTTCCATTCATCAATTGTTGGTATTTCTTGGCTCTTCCAATTCTGTGCAATTAGTAGCCTTACAGCAGTTGTGGCATACAAAAAGAATGTTAAGTCTTTTGGGGGTATTTCCTCACTAATTCCAGTAAAAAGGCTTCTGGTTTCTTAATAAAAGTGTCTTTCAACACTTTTTTCATTTCATTATAAATGTGGTAAAAGGTCCCTTCTTTTTCCTTACATTACCAACATTTAATATCAGATGTACGGTATGTTTTTGCAAGTTTTACAGGTGTTAAATACCATCTATACATCATCTTCATTATATTTTCTCTCAAAGCAGTACATGCCATAAACTTACTTCCTTTTTTCCACAATTTCAATGTTGTGCCCCACGTCTTTAGCCCATTCTATCATTACAGATTTCAATTGTTCATCTTTCGTATGCCACTCCAACAATAAATTGTACATTTTGGAAAGATTTTTACTCTTTGTATCGAACAATTCTGTTTCCAATTTGGATTTTTCTTGTTGAAAACCAGTATTTTTGTTATCCACTTTAAACACTTCATTGATCTGATGATATTGCAACCAATTGTTTAAATTGTCTTTAATCTGTTCATAAGACTTTAAATTTATTATCGTCTTCCATTAAAAGATCACTATGGTGAAATCCACCTAGGTGTTTTTCTTTCTAGTAAATCTTTATATCTCATCCACACATTAAACAATGATTTTCTGATTATATGGTTTTTAAAACCACTATGGGCCTTAATCTTGTTGTACCATAAATACGCATGCCATCCAAATACATTATCAAACCTTCCAAGTCTAAAAGATCAGTGTTTTCCAATATAAACCATTCTTTAAGGCAACAAAACCCAGCAGCTTCAAAACAGATTTTTTAATCTGGCAGGGAGAAGCCCCCTCTTTCCTTTACATCTGTTAAAAGTTTATACTTGATTCTTGGTTTCTTCCTCTGCCAGATAAATTTAGATATTTTTTGCCACTCCTTAAAACATTGTCTACAATGGGTAACACTTGGAATAAAAACAACATCTTTGGCAAAACATTCATTTTTACAGCAGAAATTTGGCCCGAAAACGATGATGATGATGATGATAATAATAATAATTTTATTATTTGTACCCTGCCCATCTGGCCGGGTCCCCCCAGCCACTCTGGGCGGCTTCCAACAAATATTAAAATACATTAAAATATCACAGATTAAAAACTTCCCTAAACAGGGCTGCCTTCAGGTATTTTCTGAATGTCAAGTAGTTGCTTATCTCTTTGACCTCTGATGGGAGGGTGTTCCACAGGGCGGGTGCCACTACCGAGAAGGTAGCCACACAGCCCCACATAGAGTAGCCCCATAGAATTGCAGTAGTCTAAGTGGGAGATAACTAGAGCATGCACCACTCTGGCGAGACAGTCTGCGGGCAGGTAGGGTCTCAGCCTGCGTACCAGATGGAGCTGGTAGACAGCCGCCCTGGACACAGAATTAACCTGCACCTCCATGGACAGCTGTGAGTCCAAAATGACTCAGTTACCCCATTCAGGACCAGGGAGTCCTCCACACCTGCCCACCTCCTGTCCCCCAAAAACAGTACTTCTGTCTTGTCAGGATTCAACCTCAATCTGTTAGCCGCCATCCATCCTCCAACCGCCTCCAGGCACTCACACAGGACCTTCACTGCCTTCACTGGTTCTGATTTGAAAGAGAGGTAGAGCTGGGTATCATCCGCATACTGATGAACACCCAGCCCAAACCCCCTGATGATCTCTCCCAGCAGCTTCATATAGATATTAAAAAGCATGGGGGAGAGGACGGAACCCTGAGGCACCCCACAAGTGAGAGCCCAGGGGTCTGAACACTCATCCCCCACCACCACTTTCTGAACACGGCCCAGGAGGAAGGAGCGGAACCACTGTATAACAGTGCCCCCAGCTCCCAACCCCTCTAGCCAGTCCAGAAGGATGTTATGGTCGATGGTGTCAAAGGCCGCTGAGAGATCCAGCAGAACTAGGAAACAGCTCTCACCTTTGTCCCTAGCCCGCCGGAGATCATCGACCAGCGCGACCAAGGCAGTTTCAGTCCCATGATGAGGCCTGAATCCCGATTGGAAGGGATCCAAATGGTCCGCTTCTTCCAGGCGTGCCTGGAGTTGTTCAGCAACCACCCGCTCAATCACCTTGCCCAAGAATGGTAGATTTGAGACTGGGCGATAGTTGGCCATATTGGCCGGGTCTAAAGATGTTTTTTTAGAAGCAGTTTAATGACCGCCTCTTTCAGCGGGTCTGGGAAGACTCCCTCACAGAGGGAAGCATTCACCACCCCGCGGAGCCCATCGCCCAGCCCCTCCCGGCTAGCTTTTATAAGCCAGGATGGGCAAGGATCAAGGAGACAGGTGGTTGGTTTCACTCGTCCAAGCAGCCTGTCCACATCCTCGGAGGTAACAGATTGGAATTGATCCCACGCAACTGGACTAGACAGGACTCTAGCACTCTCCCGCCCTGGCCCTGCTCCCACGGTGGAGTCTACCTCTTCCCAAATCTGAGCGACTTTATCTGCGAAAAACCTTGCAAAATCATTGCAGGAGATCATGTGGCCTGTACTGGGCCCTGATGGAGCAGGTGGTTCCGCTAAATTGCGAACCACCTGGAAAAGTCTCCTGCTGTTGTTTTCTGCAGATGCAATAGAGGTGGTGAATAAAGTTTTCTTCACCGTTGCTACTGCCACATGGTAGGCTCGACATTGAGCTCTAACCCGTGTCCGGTCAGCTTCAGAATTAGTTATCCGCCACCAGCGCTCTAGCCGTCTCAACGATTGTTTTGTCGCCCTCAGCTCCGGGGAAAACCACGGGGCTGTCCGGGCTCCATACAACTGGAGAGGGCGCTTCGGAGCCCAACAATCAATAGCCCTAGTTAACTCCACATTCCAGTGGGTCACCAGGGAATCAGCTGAAAGGCCATCAACATGGGATAAAGCATCCCCTACCACTCTCTGGAAACCATTTGGATCCATTAAATGGCGGGGGCGGACCATCCAAATCGGTCCCACCTCCCTGCAGAGGGGAAGGGTTGCGGAGAAGTCCAGTTGCACCAGGAAGTGATCTGACCATGGCACTTCTTTAGTTTCACTTTTTTTTAATGTCAGATCACCAACATCCATAGAGGTGAATACCAGGTCTAAGGCATGTCCTCGGCTATGAGTTGGACCAGACTTATTCAGGGTCAGCCCCATGGAGGCCATGCTTTCCACGAAGTCCCGAGCGGCCCCTTGTAAGGTCGTGTCGGCATGGATGTTAAAATCCCCTAGGACAACCAAACTAGGTGTCTCCAGGAGAACATCCGCCATGACCTGAAGCAGCTCGGGCAGGGAATCCTTGGTGCAGCGGGGAGGTCGGTACACCAAAAGGAATCCTGTACTGCCCCTATTGCCCAACTTCCAGAACATGCACTCAGAGAACTGGGTCTTCCCAATAGGACGCCTGGTGCAAACTAATGACTTCCTAAAAATCACTGCAACCCCCCTCCCCACCCACAAGGCCTGGGTTGCTGTGCATAAGAGAAACCTGGTGGACAAGCAGCGGCAAGGACAGGCCCATCTGCTTCATCCAACCAAGTCTCTGTTACACATGCCAGGTCAAGTCCTCCATCCACAATCAGGTCGTGGATGGCAGTGGTCTTATTCATCATTGACCTGGCATTGCACAGCAGCACCTTCAGGTCATGTGGGTATCCCTTGCTGATTCCAGTATCCGTCCGGTCAGGACCAGACCCGGAGGCAGGGATAGTCCTCAGACAACGACTAAACCTGCCTCCTCGGCAATGACATGGTCTGGTCTTAGCGTAACTCCTCCTCCTGCCCGTGATCACTGAGATCGGTTGTCCCAGTGCATCCCCCCCTGTGGAACCTGCCCCAGCCATTTTGTTGGCTGGGACCCCCTCCCAGGCAGCCCTGACCCCACCCCTTAAGAACAAAATAAAACCTATATAAAAACAGAAAACAAAACACAATAAAACAATACAAACCAAAAACTATAAAAATTACAAATAAACCAAAATTAAACAAACCAAAATTAAACAAAACCCCAAACCCCATTAAACATCTATCCCACCCCCACAAGAAAATTTAAAAAGATGGAAAAATTTTAAAAACATTTTAAAAAGAACTTTGCACTGTTCTGGGCAGCAACAGCAATGGCAGCAGACCTTTTGAGGCCTGTCAGGCCCCGCCCTGGGCCAGGTGGTGAGTGGCAGGAACGGGGCCCTCAGGACCTCAAGCAGGGGAGTCCTCCTGGGCAGCAACCCCAGGATAATTTCAAATTAGACCATATATCCAGATATCTCTTAATTTCATTCCATAACTTTACATAGTTGTCTTTATACAGCAGGGGTGGCCAACTCCCAAGAGACTGCGATCTACTCACAGAGTTAAAAACTGGCAGTGATCTACCCCCTTTTGGGGGGTTCAGGTCAAAGTTGTTGAGTTTTTTCAGGGAGGAGGTAAAATGTTGAGCTTTTTTTAGGGGAGCCACAGTTGTTCAGCTTCTTTGGGGGAGCCAATGATCTACCAGTGATCTACCACAGATGTCCAGTGATCTACCGGTAGATCACGATCTACCTGTTGGACATGCCTGTTATACAGATTCAATTTTTTTTGCAGTCATAATCATACCCAGGTATTTCACCTTTTTAGCAAACTTCAAACCAGTATTCTCTTCTAATCTGGTGATCTCAACCGTAAGATTTTTACCTAGTACTTTGGTTTTACTCTTATTCAATCTGAAACCTGCAAATTGTCCGAAATCTTTTATCAATTCCAGTGCCTTACATGCACTGGATTCTGGATCCTGTAATGTCAGCACTAAATCATCAGCAAAGGCTTTCAATTTATACTGTTTTGACCCTACCACAATACCTTTTACTTCTTTGTTTTTTCTTAACATATTCAGCAAAACATCCAGGACTGAGATAAATAAGAGGGGGGAGAGGGGGCACCCTTGCCTGGTTCCTTTCTCTATTCTTAATTCCGCTTATACCATATTATTTACAATAAACTTAGCTTTTTGTTCTGAATAAATTGCATTAATAGCATTTAATTTTTTTTGACCAACCTAAATATTATCTAAATTTTGCTTCATAAAACTCCAAGAGACATTATTGAAGGCTTTCTCTGTATCAATAAACATCATAATAGCTTTACAATTCTTTGCCTCTTAACAATTCTAAAATATCAATAACATTTCTGACATTATCTTTCATATGCCTCCCAGGGAGAAAACCCACCTGGTCTTTATTAATATACTCATTTAACACCATCTTCAGCCTTCTTGCCAAAATATTGGCAGAAATTTTGTTATCCACATTCAGCAAGAAGATTGGTCTATAATTTTTAACTTGAGATCGGTCTGTATCTGGTTTTGGGATCAGAGTAATAAAGGCCTCCTTCCAGGTCTCAGGTACTTGCCCCCTGAAGAGTTTTGATTGTTGGAAACGCTTCAAACCAACTTTAGCACACCTTGGAGCCCGGCACGCTTCCCCAGCACGAGTACCTGACTGAAGCGCTTTTCCTTGCTGCCGTCTCCTGTGCTATTCAGCAGAGTTATCTTCTTATCTTCTCTCACGCAACGGTGTGTGTGCATACCAGCATACCAGCAATTACAGACGAACAAAGTCCAGCTTCTTTCTAATCTAGAAGCTTTTATTTACAAAGCATAAATCTACATTCCTGGAGAGACGCAAGCCATGTTGGTGGCTTCTCCCTTCTCTCTGTTCTCCGGACACAGAATACAGGAAAAAAAAGTATCACATTACAAAGTACAACAGTACACAGAGCATCCGGTGACGCTCTTCCTCCTGTGGGTGGGACAACCGGTTGAGCTTGTTAACTCTAAAAGCTCCAAACCTCTACACCCCCTCTTGTCCCGCACACAGGGGCGTCGTAAGCATGCAGCTTACACCACACAAGCCCTCACAGAACCCCCCATGACGTTGGAAGTTCCTGGGCTTCGTGAACCCAACCTTCTGGTTCACCTGACCAGGACAGTACTTCAGCTTCTCCAAGCCGGTCTGAACGCACACGTCTCGAAAGAGAACGTCTAGGTGTTTGGGTCTGGCCTTGACTTGTCCAGACTCTGCCAGCAACAAACAGAGTTGGTTGTCCTCCCAAACCATCACGGGCAGGCAACTCTGAACGCAGATCTCTTGGACCAAACACCTATAGAACTCCAGTTCCCTGCAAAGCACTGACAACGCACTGTACCTGGCTTCTGCACGAGAACGAGCAGTGAGGCTCTGGCACCGGGGCTTTAACCCGCCTAGAGCTCCTCCACACTGTACAACCATTTCAGACACAGATTTCCTGTCCTCGGAATTTGCCCAACCGCTGTTGCACCAGCGCGTGAGCTGGGGCTCACCGGTAGCTGACAACTCCGGGCAAAACTCCTTAGTCTCCTGCAAACTCTGGAGCACTCTCTCCATGCCATTCCAGGCATGCATACTGGGATTTGCAGCCACCTTGCTGAACAGATCCACAGCAACTGCTATGTCAGGTTTGCTCAACTGTGAAGGAAACAACAGCCTCCCAGGAGCTGACCTAAACACCTCGGGGCTCTCGAACTCAGAGCGTTCCCCGGTCTGACTGTCCTCACCTAGACACGTCTCCATGGGTGTTCTGACACTAGCACATTCAGACACTCTGAACTTCTCCAACAACTGCACTACCTTGCCAGTCTGATTGAGCAAGACACTACCGTCTTCGGCTCTGTCTACCTGCACACCTAGGTAAACACCAACAGGGCTTAGGTTCCTGAGCTGGAAAGACTGACCAAGCTCCTCTGCGAACCGTTGCACCTGTCCCCTGGACTCCGCCAGGTAAAGCATGTCCGCACTGGACTGCAGAACTAGCTCCTGCTCTGGGCTTACTCCTGCCAGAAACAGGCAGCTATCAGCACAACTCTGGCTGACACCTAGCTTTCTCAAAGCTTCTTGCACGCCTGAGGACCAATCTCTGGCTGACTCCTTCAAGCCATTGATTGCCTCGTGCAAACTCCACACTTGATTCGGCCCGTTGCCTTCGAACCCTGGCGGAGGTACCTCGTACCTCTCCTCATCCAGGTCGGAATCCAAACAGGCATCCAAACCAAAGTGGCTTGCCTCAAAGCTGCTTTGAGTCGCGACCGCTAACAGCATGCGCGTGGTTTCGCTTCTGAGAGAGGGCGCGTCCAGTACCTCGTAACAATGGACCCCCTCCTCCTGAGTGAAACCTCTGGCTACTGACCTAGCCTCGCACTGCAACTCGCCAGTTGCTGCCGTCTTGAGTCTGCACACCCAACGACCTTCTGACAGCGTCGTGGTTGTGCACACACCCAAAGACCTCATTGAGCCTACCTGCTCTACCATGGCATCATGCCATTTCTGGGCCTCACCTTGAGATACCCATTGAACCTTCACAAGGCTCTCCGGTTCACACTGAACCAAACAAGCACTCACGCTAGTGGCCGTGAACCTCTCGGGCAGAATCCCTTCAGTGGATCGTGCAAACTGCTGTGATACCACGTCAGGTTCTCCCTCTGCTCCAGTTGCACTGGATTCCACCTGCACGTCCTTGACGTCAGGCATCTCACCTACAGACTTGCTGCGCCCGTGCATCCTAACTGAACCACTCAAGGATGACGTTGGCGCGCCTTTGGGCTCCTGCTTCACTGCCAAAGAACCCCCCTCTTGCTCCAGGACGAGACCTGCGCCAGGCTCTCCTGGAGAAGAGTCACCACACAAAGAGTCACCATGCGTGGCCTGCCTCCTAGTCCGTGACATAGGAGTTATGGGTGCACTCCCAGGCTGCTGCCTTGGGGTCGCCCCTAGCTGCGCTGCACCCTGGTGATGACTGGGAACTCGGCCCGAGCCACCAGCAGTTGCCAAAGCCACAGCGATACCCCCTCTTGGGGCTGATCCACCTGGATCACCACCAGCAGCAGGCGGTGCATCTACCTGTCCATCACTGACAGGACCATCCAGAACATCAGGGCTTCTAGGGATGTGTTCCAATCCATTCTGCTCACAGAATTCAGCACTCCTGCTGACTAGAACCTGGGTCTGGTCACTATCTGGGCTAACTAACCTCCAGCTACGCAAGCTGGGTTCGCACCCACAGACAGACACTTTCGGAACCTTGGTACCACCCAGTTCCACCCAGAACCCTTGTGGAAGCTCTGCATCCAAGAGCATGTCTTCAGTGGCAGCATGCAGCATCCTTTGCTGCCTCTCTGCAAGACCACATACCTGTGAAGAAAGCAGGTTAGTCACACTGTGCTTACTCCCCCTCTCACTGAGGACTTGGGAACAGCCTACTCCAGTAGAAAACCGCTGTGCCACCTCTCCAACCAGTGGTGCTGCCTCAGTTGACTCCTTGAGCAACGCAGACCACGTGTGGTGGGAGAAAGCATCAACCAAACATTCAGAACAACACGCTCCCCCCAGGATAGCATCTGGCATCCCTTCAGAAATAGCCACATGAACCAGGGAAAAGGGATGCGTGGTAGCCCTTTCAGACGCGGGGTAGCTGGGTGTCGACTCCTTGACCTTGCAAACCCTGCAATCAAGAAAGCTGTTACATGCCCTTAACTTGCACCCTTCAGAGAACTCAGGCTGCTTCAGCACACTGTCCCAGTGGCGACTTGCCAGCCTTTTGTACCACTGACACAAACACAAGTGGTGCGCGGGCACATTGGCGCATTGAGCAAACACTGCATCAGTGCCACCTTCCCCTGTTCTTGCTTGAGGCCCCTCGACAGCAAACAGCCCGTCCTGGCTGCATTCCATACGTACCGTGTTTCTCATAAAATAAGCCATGCCTATAAAATAAGCCATGGCAGGATTTTTAAACGTTTAGAAATATAAGCCATACCCCAAAAATAAGCCGTAGAGATACCTGTAGGCACAGTTCCGGTTGGCTCCCGGAAGTGGATGCTGCCGCTGCTGCAAACCCCTCCAAAACGCTCAGCAACACGTGCTGCGTGAAGCCCTGAGCCATCGGAGCTCGGCAAAATCAGGAACAACGTGCTGCTTTCAGCCCTAAGCCAGCGGGGCCCAGGAGCAGCAGGAAAAGCGCTCCACATTGAGCCCCAAGCCAGCGGGACCCGACAGCAGCAGGAGCGACTTGCAACGTGGAGTCCCAAGCCGGCAGCAGCAGGAGGAACGCTCTGCTTTCAGCCCTTAGCCAGCGGGACCCAGGAGCAGCAGCAGCAACACCCGGGAGCCAGGGATTTGCATAGGTATTGTGTTTTGTTTGCTTGCTTTTGTTTCAAAGGCTTTCCCTGAAAGGCTAAATGGAAGAGCTGGCAGAACCATTTAAGAAAATCCTTTGCTGCCTCACACTGCATAATGGTACAGCTGGCCCTGGGATTCCTTGAATGAAAAGGGGGATATTGTGTTGGAAGTTTAGCTTTTAACCTTCAGGCTGACTTGTGAAGCCCAGTTGCAATTGCATGCAATTGCTTTAACCTCCAGGGTACCGATATTTTTGCTTGATGCAAGCTGTAACTGCATGCAATTGCTTTAATCACCAGGGTACTTTTGCTTGGTGCAAAAGTAATATTTATGCATGGTTGATGCAAGCTGTAACTGCATGCAATTGCTTTAATCACCAGGGTACTTTTGCTTGGTGCAAAAGTAATATTTATGCATGGTTGATGCAAGCTGTAACTGCATGCAATTGCTTTAATCACCAGGGTACTTTTGCTTGGTGCAAAAGTAATATTTATGCATGGTTGATGCAAGCTGTAACTGCATGCAATTGCTTTAATCACCAGGGTACTTTTGCTTGGTGCAAAAGTAATATTTATGCATGGTTGATGCAAGCTGTAACTGCATGCAATTGCTTTAATCACCAGGGTACTTTTGCTTGGTGCAAAAGTAATATTTATGCATGGTTGATGCAAGCTGTAACTGCATGCAATTGCTTTAATCACCAGGGTACTTTTGCTTGGTGCAAAAGTAATATTTATGCATGGTTGATGCAAGCTGTAACTGCATGCAATTGCTTTAAGCACCAGGGTACTTTTGCTTGGTGCAAAAGTAATATTTATGCATGGTTGATGCAAGCTGTAATTGCATGCATGAAAGTAAAATTCTGTGTGAATAAATGTAGTTTGCTGTACCATGCCAATACTTACCAGTAAAAAATAATAATAAGACATCCCCTGAAAATAAGCCATGGTGTGTTTTTTTGAGGAAAAATAAATATAAGACGGTGTCTTATTTTCGGAGAAACACGGTAGAAGCATCTTCTGGCCCCTGCAAGCAGAACAGGTGATAATCACAAAACAGACAGCAAAAACAATGGACAGAAGGTGTGACAGAGACAACAGATACAGAGTTATGTCAACAACCACAGAAAACGCCAGTTCTGTCCCTTGGATCTGTCCCTTGACTGTTAGCAAAAAGTCAAGCCTTTTCTTGCTTCCAACAGTCACGAACTGCTCTATGGAAAAAGAGCTGCAGTTCCTCACATGTCCACCAGGAGGAACGATGACGATGACAACCATCACACGCAGCCCACTAGGGTTGGCCTCCGTTGCCACGGTGACTGCATCACAACTGTAGGGCTTATCTCGGTTCCGTCCTTCAGTGGCGGCAAGCTTCCCACACTCAGCTGGGCACGTGACCTGATGGCTGTGAGAAACGACCTTCGCCTTATCTCTTGGCTTCCGCAGATGACCAGGTGCAGGCAAGCCAAAACACAGCTCCACAGTCAAGGCCTTTACGCTGGCTTCAGACTTGGAAACAGCCCCTCCCTTTCTGGGAGCAAAGCCCACGGCGATCTGGCCCCCCTCCTGCTTTCCATGGCACTGTTGCTTCTCAACAGCCATAAGCCGAGCTGGGGGCGAGCTTTCCAAAGCCACTTCAGCCAGTCCCTCAGCCCCATGAAACTGGGCTAGGGTCTTCTTCCAGGCTTCACAAGCACTGGCCAGACCTTCCTCCTCACAGGCGTTGGCCAAAACATCAACGCTCTCAGGGAACAGCCCTCTGCATCGAAGCTGTGGGGCTGGAGGTGCTTGTAAACAAAAGCTTCCCTCCTCCTTGCTGGGAATGCTATGACTCCCTCCATCTTGCCCAGGGGTAGCGTACTCACGAATCTGTAGCTTCTCACCCGGCTCCACAGATGGGGGTTTCACCAGAGAGGGTACACTGCTTGGGCACACCTCAATCTGGGCTTTCCTGCTGCCTTCCAAGCTCTGGCAGCAGGTTTTAGGCTCCTCAGCCATTCAGCAAACTGCTGGATGCTTCTGCTGGCAAAGCAGACTCCCTGGATGCTCCATCACAGTCCAAACCAGGGAGGCAAAGCACACACAGTCTGGAACTCTTCAGAACTGCTCCTGAACCAGTCCAGAATGGGGAAAAGCTTGAACCCATAACCTGAAGAGTTTTTGATTGTTGGAAACGCTTCAAACCAACTTTAGCACACCTTGGAGCCCGGCACGCTTCCCCAGCACGAGTACCTGACTGAAGCGCTTTTCCTTGCTGCCGTCTCCTGTGCTATTCAGCAGAGTTATCTTCTTATCTTCTCTCACGCAACGGTGTGTGTGCATACCAGCAATTACAGACAACAAAGTCCAGCTTCTTTCTAATCTAGAAGCTTTTATTTACAAAGCATAAATCTACATTCCTGGAGAGACGCAAGCCATGTTGGTGGCTTCTCCCTTCTCTCCGTTCTCCGGACACAGAATACAGGAAAACAAGTATCACATTACAAAGTACAACAGTACACAGAGCATCCGGTGACGCTCTTCCTCCTGTGGGTGGGACAACCGGTTGAGGCTTGTTAACTCTAAAAGCTCCAAACCTCTACACCCCCCCCTCAAAATTTTGTTCCAAACATCCATCAAAGGTTGAATTAGCCAATCTTTCAACATTTTATAGTACTTTGCGGTTAAACAGTCCGGGCCTGGGGCTTTGCCTATTTCCATTTGGCCAACAGCCATTTCAACTTCTTGTTTCAGAATTAAATCATTGAGTAGAGTCTTTTTCTCTGTGGGAATTTTCTGCTGGGCTCTTAGTTCCAAAAATTGTTTTATCACTTCATTGTCCTCCTTTTCTCCTCTATACAGATGTTTATAATATTTCTGGGGGGAAATTCTGATCTTTGCTGGGTTCTCAATAGATTTTCCTTCGACCACAATTTGAGTTACTGTATTTTGCTTCTGTCTCTTTAATTGCCAAGCAAGAAGTTGCCTGTTTTGCATTAAAGGTTCTGTTAACTTGCCATTTGTATGTATTCATGGTCTAGCTCCTGCTGATTTCTAATCATGGCTTTCTACATTTCCCCCTTATTATTATTTCTACATTATGTGCTTTTTGTCTTATTGCTGCATATTTGTGAAAAGTATTACTGAGTTGATTATCTACCTCTTCTAAAAACATATTTCAGGAAGCCTTAATTTTTAATGGTTGTTGCTGACTTCTTATGTTTTGTTTTGTTCTATTTTCAACTTCCTTTCTAAAGAAAGAATGTAAGCCTTTTGGGCTGTGTCTATTTTTTATGTGTTTTGCACTTCATATAGCTCTTAAGACACTTCAGAAATTGCTATTACTATATGATGTGATGTAAGCCTTTTGGGCTGTGTCTATTTTTTATGTGTTTTGCACTTCATATAGCTCTTAAGACACTTCAGAAATTGCTATTACTATATGATGTGATGCATCAACAGTATCAAACTGCAATGCCAAACCCAGAGTAACATGGTTACGTTAAATGTTTTTGGAGTAGAACTGTTAATCCAGACTTGAGGTACAGTCACTGAAAGTTAAGCCTTGTAGTAACTTCTTCGTCTTCTTTTTTCCAAAGGAGTTTACAACCTATGATAAAACATAAAAATATACAATAAAAACTATAGATGGTTGCATTGCATTATGTCCTTGATGCTGATGACAGGCAAAGAGAAAGCTGCCTTATGTTGGAGCAGTTTCGGGATATAATTTCTATTGGCATGCATACAGTTATACATGTAGTACTTGGGCAGATTTCACCACAGCAGTGGTACACTCATTTTAGCAGGCTCTATGATTTGTGTATTTTTTGGATGTAGGTTTTATATATGATTCTAGGTAGCAATGTGATTTTATGCAGAATTTTATAGTGTTGCTTCGTGTGCTGTACCTATTTCTCTTACATGCAAATGGCCAATTGCCCAAGCAGTAACCAACAACTTATTACTATAGAATAGGCTACACTGGCCCACTTCTCCAGGGTTTCAGAGAGGGGTCTCTTTCAGCACCTGTTGATGCCAGGGGTTGAACCTGGGCTTGGGCATTCAAAGCTGTAGCCCTACCACTGAGCCATGGCCCTTCCTTAGCCTTTTGAAGGTTTCTGTCGGTAAAACAGGGAGGTAAGTAGGCGACTTTTGCGAATTTTTCTCTCCTGGACCCTCCACGGCATCCCTTTCCCACTCTGTTCCGAAGGATGCTTCTCACCTGCTGGAGCATATGGGGGGGTGTGCACATGAGACTGCAGCTGGGTGTGCAAAGCGACAGAAGAAGCCATCCTCCCCACATCACTGATGCCATCCTCACTGGATCAGTGTGAGAGTTGGCATTGGATACAGCAGTTGAAAGCAGCATAAAAACAAGGTACAAAAGGTTTTTGTTTTTTTAAAAAACCTGGGAGATTAAAAGGTATTTGCCTGTCACCAAAATTATGACAGTAGAGATGTCTGTCGAGCCTCCCTGTCTCCTTGGTTGCCCTGTCTCCTAGGATGCTAGGTAAAGGTAAAGGGACCCCTGACCATTAGGTCCAGTCGTGTCCAACTCTGGGGTTGCGGCGCTCATCTTGCGTTACTGGCCAAGGGAGCTGGCGTACAGCTTCCAGGTCATGTGGCCAGCATGACTAAGCCGCTTCTGGCAAACCAGAGCAGTGCACGGAAACGCCGTTTACCTTCCCGCCGGAGCGGTACCTATTTATCTACTTGCACTTTGATGTGCTTTCGAACTGCTAGGTGGGCAGGAGCAGGGACCGAGCAACGGGAGCTCACCCCGTCGCAGGGATTCGAACTGCCGACCTTCTGATCAGCAAGCCCTAGACTCTGGTTTAACCCACAGCGCCAAACTAAGGAAAAGACTCTTAGGCAGGTGTGGCCAACATTGTGCCCCCCAGAGGTTGTTGGACACCCCTGTCAATTCCAGCCAGCATGGCCAGCGGTCAGGTCAGAGGAGAGTTGGAGTCCAGCAACATCTCTCGAGACCACATTGGCAGCTTGTTTTGTAGGGGGTCATAAAAGGAGTAAAACAGAAAATAAAAAGTACCGGTACATTGAATGAAAATGTTCTGATGTGAAAACAACAACAACATACTAATAATTTATTATTTGTACCCAGCTCATCTGACTGGGTTGCCCCAGCCACTCTGGGCAGCTGCCAGCCTATATAAAAACATAGTTAAACATTAAGCCTTAAGAAGCTTCCCTATACAAGGCTGCCTTTAGATGTGTCCTGGTTGAAATGGGGTTATAAAACAAAAAGGGCATTCCTCATGGGCAGATTGCAATGTTTATTGGCTCAGCGCAACCCAATGTCAAGTCGTGCTAGTGAACATGAAGCCATCTTTTGTTTGGATTTTGAGTGTGAATTTGGAGATGATCTAATAATCAGCTGCATGCTCATGAGACATTTTTCCTAACAAAAGACACTGTTCCTCATGTTCACTCTCTAGAAATGAATATTCAATGAAATCAAGCTATTAGTGACCATGCAGAATATCTGCTCTGGAGACCCACATGCCCCTTCTACTCTTAGTCAAGAGGTTTAAACTAGGAGGCTGTAAAAATGTACCACAGTGACAATAAGATTACGTTAGTCAGAGAAAATCTCATTAAAAGGAATGAGGAAGCCTTTTTCCACCTCTGCTCCAGGTTGTTGGCTAACTTGAGATAGAATCTATCCTTCTGGTTCCTCACCATTTATCATTTTTTAAAGTGCCCAAAATATACCCATCTCACAATATTATTTGTTTAAGTAATGCATATATGTGAAAATACTTAAGGTTGGAATATGTTGTCTGTAATAAGTCTGAATTCAGTGCATGATCTTTGCTCCCAAAGAACTTGCAATCTGTGTTTAGGTGTTGATAAGGAACCATAGGATGAAGATGCACCAAGAAATTGACATTTCTGCTTCTGATAAGGAAATGACTTTAGAAGTGATTCCAGAAGAATCCCTCCGGTTATACACTGGTCAACTTTGTTTCCCTGAACAATGTTGTGTGTTCTTTTGTGTGTGTTTTTAGGATGAACTTTTAGAATGATCAGGCATTGCAGCGACAGGAATGCGCAGAGAGGACTTATTCCTGGGAAATGCTGACTTATTTACAAAAAGATGATTATTTTAAAGTAGTAATATTAAACTGTTGGACCTGGGTGATAAAGGATCTAGATCAAGGGAGGTAATAGTACCACTATATTCTGCTCTGGTCAGACCTCACTTGGAATACTGTGTCCAGTTCTGGGCACCACAGTTCAAGAAGGATACTGACAAGCTGGAACGTGTCCAGAGGAGGGCAACCAAAATGGTCAAAGGCCTGGAAACGATGCCTTATGAGGAACGGCTTAGGGAGCTGGGTATGTTTAGCCTGGAGAAGAGAAGGTTAAGGGGTGATATGATAGCCATGTTCAAATATATCAAAGGATGTCATATAGAGGAGGGTGAAAGGTTGTTTTCTGCTGCTTGACAGCCATCTGTCAGGAATGCTTTGATGGTGTTTCCTGCTTGGCAGGGGGTTGGACTGGATGGCCCTTGTGGTCTCTTCCAACCCTATGATTCTATGATTCTAAGGATGGGAATCTACCCTGTCTGGTAGAGGATCTTTCTTACTATAGATTAGCCCTCCTGCCTATTGGTTTTTCAGGTGTGCAGTCTAAACAGTGCTCTGGTTCCTGGACTGCCCAAGAACAGCTTTCTTCAGATTTTTAAATTTGTTTTGTTTAGTTGGCTCAAGTATCTCAAAGTGTTTTTCAGTAAGACCGAAACTAATCATTTTTGTTTAATGGAGAGACTTTTTGGAGATAAAGGATTTAGCAACCATTGTTCATGCTCTTGTAAGCTCATGACATGATCAATGTAATTCATTTTACCTGGGGCTGTGCTCTATACAGCTGATTGTGCCCCAGTAATAAGATCATTAAGTTTGCAGATGATACAACAATGGTTGGTTTAATCACGGCTGGAGGGGGGGGGCGGCCTATAGGAAGGAAGTTGGTTATTTGGTGGAGTGGTGCAGGGAAAACAACTTACTCCTCAACTTAAAGAAAACAAAAGAGATTATTATGTAAATCGAATATTCAGCCACTTATTATTGAGGGGAAGTGTGTGGAACAGGTCTTGGTGTTTCGATTTCTGGGAATGGAGCTGAGAGATGACCTAACCTGGGAAGAAAACAGCAAAGACCTGATGAAGAGAGCACAGCAGAGGTTATATTTTCTGAGAATCCTCCGGAAAAATAAGGACCTGTTGATGGCATTTGTCACGGCTACTCTTGCCTTTAGATGTTGCTGTGAGTAACGGCCAGCTCAAGCGTTGAGCTTTAAAAGCTGTTTATTAGACATGGATAATTACAGAGTGATAAATCATGACTGCACTCCGAGCTAACAGACTTCCGGACTAGAATCCTCGCGCCTTTTCCAACAGAGGAAGTTTCGGGTCGCCCTAAAATGACGTCTGAACCTCTTTCTCCCCCTTTGTTCCCTCCCCTGTCTGCTACTGACAGCGTGAGTGCTTTCTCTTTCTTCCTGAGACGTCTGCAGAGGGGGGCTGGGTGACGTGGACGTATCTGTCGTTATTATCGGTAATTGCTCTCTATATTTACACTCCTCCCCCTGACTGGCTGACTCCCAACTTTCTCTCCCTGCTCTTTCCTCTATGCTCTCCCCCCTCTCTTCCCGAGCCATGCTTGGCTCCCTGACAGCATTTTACCATTGTACTGTTGAGAGTGTATTAACTTATGGTCTCTGTGTGTGGTTTGAGAGTTGTAGGGTCAGGGAAAGAACAATGCTGTCCAGGGTTGTAAAGACTGCGGAGAGAATAATTGGGTGCACTCTTCCCACCTTGGATCAAATCTATGCCTCCAGGTGCCATAAGAAAGCTGCAGAGATAGTGCAGGATAGTGCGCACCCTGGAAATGATCTCTTTCAGCTTCTGCCTTCTGGAAGAAGGTACAGGGTTATAAAGACCAGGACTAGCCGCCTGAGAAACAGTTTCTATCCAAAAGCGATTTTGGTTTTAAACACAGTGTAAGGCAGTCCTCTAAGGGAGTATCTGTATTTAGTTGTGGGGCATCAGAGTTTTTTTATTTTATTTTATTAAACAGCAAAATCATACACATAACTCAACAGAACACATGACAATTTCAAAACACACACACACACACAAAGAGAAAAAAAGGGATACGCACACTAACCCATACATAATTTAACAATACTAAAAGAATAATCGCACAGGTCTTGTTACATCCAATTTAATCTTATATTTCTTTCTAATGATACATTGATATTCAATACATACACAGATTTCACCTTCCTATTGCCAAGATATTTTGATGTTATCGTACTGGTTTAAATAATCTATAAAAACTTCCCATTCCTTTTGTGTCTTTTGGTTGAATTGACCTCTCATTCTTCCCGTCATTACTGCTAACTGCATATATTCTGTCATTAAAGCTTGCCAATCATATATTGTGGGGTTACTCTTATCTTCCAATTCCTTGCTAAGAGAATTCTGGCCGCTGTGAGGGCATACATTGTTAATGATCTTTTCTCTGTCTTAATTTCTGGTGGTAATATTCCCAGGAGAAAGGTTTCTGGTTTTTTCTTAATAGAGATTTTCAAAAGTTTTTTTAATTCATTATGAACCTTTCCCCAGTATTCCTTAACTAAATCACATTCCCACCACATGTGGAAGTACGTTCCCAAACCATTTTTACATTTCCAACACAAGGGTGACTGATTCTTAAACATTTTAGATAATTTGACTGGGCTATAGTGCCACCTATATATCATTTTCATGACATTTTCTCTTAAATTAATACAAGCTGTAAATCTGATGTCCTCTTTCCACAGTTTCTCCCATTGAGTCATGAAAATATTATGCCCAACATCTTGAGCCCACTTTATCATGGCGCTTTTTACCAGTTCTTCTTTGGTTTCCCATTCTAATATTAAATCATACATTTTGGAGATGTATTTTCCTTTAGATTGGATTAACTGCACCTCAAATTTAGATGTTTCGTTGGCTATTC
Source organism: Lacerta viridis (assembly GCA_900245905.1). Lineage (NCBI taxonomy): Eukaryota > Metazoa > Chordata > Lepidosauria > Squamata > Lacertidae > Lacerta > Lacerta viridis. The sequence goes on along the minus strand of OFHU01001496.1, from coordinate 304,938 downwards.
CCTCCTTTTTATCTATCTTGAACCTTTCATTCAATTGGAAGTATTGTAACCATCCTGTCAATTGATTACTTATTTCTTTGTACTCTCTTAATACAATACTTCCATCTTCCTCTTTTATTAATGTTCTATATCTTGCCCATTTGCCCTGCATGTTCTTTCTCCTAGCCGTAATTACTTCTATTGGAGATGTCCATAGTGGGATTTTCGGCTCCAGCATCCATCTATATTTTGTCCAGATTTTAAACAGGGACTTTCTTATAATATGGGTCAAGAAACCTTTATGGGCACTTACCTTCCCATATAACAGGCAGGAGTGCCACCCGAAGCGATTATCAAACCCCTCCAAATCAAGTATTTCAGGATTCTCCAGATCTATCCATTCTTTTAACCATGTTAGGGCAGCAGCTGCATGATATGTCTCTAATTCTGGGAGGGCAAAGCCACCTCTCTCTCTCTTATCTATAAGGATCTGATGTTTTATCCTCAGTTTCCTTCCGCTCCAGATGAATTTAGATATATCTTTCCTCCATGTTTTAAAACAGTCCATCCCTCCTAATATAGGGATGGTTTGGAACAGATAACACATCTTAGGTAGTATATTCATTTTCACCACAACTATCCTTCCTGTTAGTGAGAGGTACAGCTTATTCCATATTTCCATATTACTTTTTATTTCATTCCATGTCTTGGTGTAATTATCCTGGTACAGGTTGATGCATTTTGCTGTGATCCACACACCCAAATATTTTACCTTGTTTTTGATTTCCAGACCAGTCAATGATTGTAATTTTTTAGCTTCTTCTGTTTTCATATTTTTAATTAGGAGATTTGTTTTTTTCCCCATTCAGCTTAAATCCAGCTAGCTTCCCAAAAGTATTAATCGTTTCTAATGCTGCTGGGATGCTGTTTTGAGGTTCCTCTGTAGTAATTATTATATCATCCGCGAATGCCCAGATTTTATGAGATGTTGCACCTATTTTGATTCCTCTAATTCTTCCATTATTCCTTATTAAATTTAGGAGAGTTTCCAGCACCAAAATGAATAACAATGGGGAGAGGGGGCATCCCTGTCTCGTGCCCTTCTCAATTACAATTTTTTCCATGATATTTCCATTAATTATTAAGTTTGCACTTTGTTTATTATAAATTGCTCTAATTCCTCTCTCAAACTCTTCTCCTAATTCCATTAGCTTTATTTGTTTCTTCATAAACTCCCATGAGATGTTATCGAACGCTTTTTCCGCGTCAATCAACATTAGGGCTGCTGGTTTATCATGATTGAATTCCAGGTATTCTAGGATGTTGATGATGTTTCTAGTATTATTTTGGATGTACCTTCCCGGCAAAAAGCCCGCTTGATTATGATGTATTATACTTTTCAAAACCTCTTTTAGCCTATTTGCCAATATTGTTGTAAAAAGTTTATAATTGCTATTTAACAGCGAAATAGGCCTATAGTTTGTCATCTGTTCTGGATCCCCACCTTGTTTTGGTATTAGTGTAATAAATCCTTCTGTCCATGAGCTCGGTACATCACCTCTTTCCATAACCTCATTAAATAGTTCTTTTAGTTGTTTACATATTGTTTCTTCTATCTTTTTGTAGAGTTCAGCTGGTAATCCATCGGGGCCTGGTGTTTTCCCTGCTTTAGATTTCTTTATTGCATCTTTAATATCCATTATTGTTATCGGAGCATTCAATATTTTTATTTTATCTTCTGTAATAGTTGGTAATTTATGATTAACTAGAAATTGTTCCATGTTTGCTATATTTTGTTTTCCTTTTTTGTACAGATTTCCATAATATTTTACAAAATTTTGAATTATCAATTTAGGATCATCAATATAATTTTCTTCAATCTTTAATCTTGTAATTAGCCTATCGTTTTGTTTTTTCTTCAACTGCCACGCTAAGAATTTGCTTGGCTTATTCGCAAATTCAAAGCAGCGTTGTTTCATTGCTTTTAAATTCCATTCTAGTTCTTGATCTATTATGTTGGAATATTCAATTTTTAATAACCTGATTTCTTGTTTCAATTTCTCATTTTTTTGATCCTTATTCAATTCTTTCTCCTTCTTTTTTAATTCCTCCATTATTTTATTCTTTTTGCCCTCTTTCTTTTTCCTACTTATAATATTTTGTTGAATGAAATAGCCACTGGTAACTGATTTTCCTGCATCCCAAGACAAGCTCATTATTTATGTGTATTCAACGTTTATAAACTTCAGCAGTATAAAGTAAAGAATGGGAAGGGGGAAAAGGGGAGGGAAGGGGGGATTAAGGGAGGAAAAGAAAGGGAAAGGAAAGAAAAAGAAAGAAAAAGAAAAAGTGGGGGGAGGGGGGAGGGAATAAAAAAATAGGGTAGGGAGGGAATGAAAAGATTTAAAAGTGTCAATAAATGTTAGCAGCTAAAATGGACTACTAGTTTAGTATTGACTATAGATTATACTTTGTGCACTGAAAAGATTTGGGAGTTTTAAATTCAGATTTTTACTCTGCCTCAATTTCATCATCCGGAGCCACAGATTCACCATCTATTCCTGGTCCTTCTCCTCCTAACGGTTTCCAATATTTCCTCCAAAATATTTTGGCATCTTCACGTGTTTCCATTCTCCTCCTTTATATGTAAAAGAAATTCCCTGTGGAAATTCCCATTTAAAGAAAATTGAATTTGCCTTAAGTGCTTTGGTTAAAAATTGGAATTTGTCTCTTTTTTTCAATAGACGTGGTGGGATTTCTTTCAGTATGATAATTTCTTGTTCCTCTATTTTTAATTTTTTCTTTCCTTGCGTTTGTAATATTAGATTTTTCATTTTGTTTGTAGTAAATGTTATCAGGCAATCTCCAGGCCAATTGTTTGATTTTGCTTTTTTGGAATTTACTCTAAATGCACTTTCTATATTTTGTGATACTTCTTCTTCTTCCAAATCAAGCCAAGCTGCTAGCTGTTTAATAATTTTTATTTGTACATTTTCCTCCGCATTTTCTAGTATCCCCCTCATTCTCAAAATCCTCTCCGTTGATTGCATCTGGAGGATTGCCATTGCATCCCATGTGGCTTCTTGGGTTATTTTGAATTCCTCATTATCCTTTTTTGTTCTTTCACATTCTTTCCTATTGTCTCTAGATTCTTTTGATAATTTTTTATTTAATTCCTCTAAATTTTGTACTTTAATTTGGAGTTCTTTTATTATCTTTATTGTTTCCTCATTTCCCCCTTCTATTTCTTTTATTTTTTTATTTAACTCCACAATTGATTTGGAGTTTTCCTCTATTTTCCATTTTGTCCAATTTATCATTGATATCTCTCACTTTCCCAGTCAATTCTGTCTTTAATTCATTGAACTCCTTTTTCATATCTCCTATATCGCTTTTTAAACTCCAAATTAAGTCCTTCAAATCCATTTCTGGGTCTACACCAGAGTTCCTCCTACCCTGTTGGGTAAGTGAGGTAAGTGGGTTATTTTTCTTTATAGTAGCCATAATCCCCCAAAAACCTTTTTTTTTTTAAAGTCAGACCTTTCGTAATTGTCCCTTAAAGCCTTCCAATCCCTGAAATCCCCCAGATCTCTTATCGTTTTCCTTTTTCCTTCCCCTTCCCCTTATTTTTAAACCTTTACTCCGTTTCTTACAGCAGAGACCCACCTAGCCAATGTCCAATTCAAAAATATCCACTACCAGTATTGATCATAGCGTTAATAAACAGTTCAATTTGTTTCCCTTCTAACCACCCTCAGTCTGTAACCTCCCTTCAACTAGGTTTTTTTTTTCCTCAAGTACTCTTCTGCAGCAGTTCTTTAACTATCAGTCATCAGTATTTCTATTCTTTGTTGTATCCCTTCTCCTTTTTATGCTTGCTTTACCTTCCTCTTATGTCCTTATTGGGTTTTTCACTGTTGAATTCTTTAGTAGTGTTGCAGTTATATTTTCAGCCTTTAGGTGTCACTGTTGTTCAAGAAACAGTCCTTCCGCTACTCGATGCCTCTTTGTTACCGTTTATTTCTGTGGCTTCCGGGTTTTTGTTTTAACTCATCTCATCATCTGGCCACGCTGCGCCATTTTCCCGCAATTCCCCTCCTCTGCTCCCCGCCAGTAGCCGGTAGCCGATGACCCTCCAAAACACGTCCGTGCAAAGCGGTCAGCCAGCGAACTCCCCTTTGTCTCCCTCCTTCGGAAACTCCCAAGTTCAGTCCAGGTATTAAGTCAGATTCCTTTATTTTTCCTCTAGTTACAGTCCTAATGCCCAAGTCCTTCCTTCTTCAGGTCATTCGATATAACGTTTTCCTTTTAAATATTTTTCCTTTGTTTCCCAGTTCAATAGCAAAGGATATGCATAAGAGTCTGTGGACAGCATAACCAAATCAGTTCAAAGTTTAGGTGAATCTTGAATTAAAACGCTGTGCTAGCGTCTCAACAAAGAGCACAAACTCCGCTATACTTCTCTGTTAGTCTCTTTCAATTATTGGTCCAGTTCTTTTCTGCTTGGCTTATTTTTTTCCCAGTTGTTCTGCGTTTTATATCTTATGTTTTGCAGTTCCTATGAGTTATTTCTCCTGCCCCTCCAGCTCTTATCCCCTCTTGTCCCCTCCAATTCCGCTGGTGTTGTCACTCAGCTTTACTTTGCTTTTGGTATGGGGGGGGATCTTTTTCTCTCCCTTATCCTTGGAGTGGCAAGCCTCTTTACCTAGCCGCCAAAGCAGTATTTTATAGAGTCTAAATCTGGAAGTCTTTACCGCAGTCTGCCGTTCCGGGTCTTAGGCTTCTTGTTGAGGGTTGGTTCTCTCCTTGCGCTTGGATTCCTCTCCTCCACCGCTTGTTGATAGAGAAAAGGGGAAACCTTCTCTGCGCTGCTGGAACCTCTTCCGCACTGAGTCACCCCCAATGCCTTTTTTGGGGTCACGTAGCCTTCACGGCGCCCCAATAGCCCTCAACAACCGCTCGAGCCTCCAAGAGCTCGCGGAGCGCACCTGTCTCGGTCGCAGCAAAAACCGGAAGTCCCGGGGCATCAGAGTTTTTAGGGGGCTAACCAGGTGTAGATTTTACAATTTCGTTGATTTGTATGGGACAATGACAATAAAGATTATCATATCGTATCAAAATGTATTGAGAAGCTGCAGATGAAGCGTCATAACCAAGTAATATGGTTTGAGACAAGACTTCCTAACATTTCCCCACTTGAATGCAGAGAACAGCAAAGCCACTGGATGCCTGGAGCTCATTCATATCTGGGCTTATTATGTTGGGATTTTATCATCTGAGTGCTGCCCAGGTTTCATTTTTACAGTACATCTCTCTAAGGTTGGTTGTCTGTGATGGAAAGTCAAGATGGCTGCAAATAAAGAAACCATTATTTGAAAGTAGTAAAAATAAATAAATGGGGGGTGGGGAATGCTTAGATCACTTTGAGAATCACTTGTAGATTAATCCAGCAGATTCTGGCTCATGTGGAAGTTCTTATGCGTGTACACTGAACTTCTCCATTTACATCAATCTTGGAAGCTGTTCATTGTGTGAATCTTCATGTGCACCTCTTTGGATGGGATGTTCATGAGCAGAACCTTAGGTTTAAATCTAAGAGGTTCATGACTGAAAATAGATTTAATACCAAAAGGGAGTGCAAAGCCCTGGAAGTGAGCAATCAGCTCTCCCCTTATATGAAAGCCTGCCTCTAACATACAGGCCAGCAGAGTGCTGTGATGTCCATGGTGACCTGCTGTTTGTTCACCTGCCAGCTTGCTGTTGCTGCTGCCACCTGGAAACAAAATACCCTGTGGCAGTGCTGCATGCTGGAGATGGGAGGAGTTGTGTCACCTCCATCTCAGCAGCTGGCAGTGGGCTGCTTTGTTTTGAAGCCAGTGAAGTCAGCGGCAGCAAGGCAGTTCAGGGAAGGCAGCGATGACATGTCCATACTCTGTTTGCCAGGATGCTAGAGGAAGAGACGGTGAACAGCACCTCGGAGCAATGTGGGCTTCTTTTCCATATTACAGGTGTCTTCAGCTTTTGCTCCCTGCACTTCCAGAGTTGTGATCCTGGGCATTCATCATGTTTTGTTTATGAGTACAGTAGAATAATATTCAGGAAATGCTTTCATCACAATAGAAGATTGAATTTCATTATGTGTGTGTTGTCTATTTCATTCCACATGTAAGTCATCTCTGATTCCAAGTTTTGGGAGAATGAGGTCAAATTCTGTTTTCCTTAGTGTTTTAAGTATTTGGCTGAAAGGAGGAGTTCTGATAGCAAAACCCCTGAAGCAGTGTAACAACCAGCAAGACACACTCTCCGTTTGTGCAGATGGTCATTTCGTGCCAGACAGAATGGATTATTCCTTTCCCAAATAAAACACATAGTTGAAGTCCTTTTTTTAAAAAAAAAACCACAGTCCTAATTCTTTTACAGTTAACACCCAAAACCAAATATTAATCTATTTTGTAAAAACAATGTTTTTCAAACTTCTGAACTAAGAACCCCCTCCTATTGTTTCCCCTGTTTTCTGGACCTTTGCAGCCTAGGATAGCAGCCAGAGAGCCATATAAGGAGCTGCGCTTTGAGAAGAAAATGCTAAACGACCCAATGTAAACAGGATTCTTTGGATCTCACTGCTAGATTTTCAGAGTTTTAAAAAGTGTGTAATAAGCTTAAGAAACTTTCTTGGGGGGCTGGGCTGGGTGTTCACCAGTGTGTGGATGATATCCAGCTTTGTCTCTTAAATTGGAATCAGTGAAGATAGTGAATGTCCTGTGTGAGTGTCTGGAGGTGGTTGGAGGATGGATGGTGGCTAACAGATTGAGGTTGAATCCTGACAAGACAGAAGTACTGTTTTGGGGGACAGGAGGGGGCAGGTGTGGAGGACTCCCTGGTCCTGAATGGGGTAACTGTGCCCCTGAAGGACCAGGTGCGCAGCCTGGGAGTCATTTTGGACTCACAGCTGTCCATGGAGGCACAGGTCAATTCTGTGTCCAGGGCAGCTGTCTACCAGCTCCATCTGTTACGCAGGCTGAGACCCTACTTGCCCGCAGACTGTCGCCAGAGTGGTGCATGTTCTGGTTATCCCCCTTTTGGACTACTGCAATGCACTCTACATGGGGCTACCTTTGAAGGTGACCCAGAAACTACTACTAATCCAGAATGCAGCAGCTAGACTGGTGACTGGGAGTGACCGCTGGGACCCTATAACACCGGTTTAAAAGGATCTACATTGGCTCCCAGTACATTTCTAAGCACAATTCAAAGTGTTGACGCTGGGCTTTAAAGCTGTAAACAACTTTGGCCTTGTATACCTGAAGGAGCATCTCCACCACCATTGTTCAGCCTAGACACTGAGGTCCAACACCAAGTGCCTTCTGAAGGGAGGTTACAGTGAACCAGGCAGAGGTCCTTCTCAGTGGCAATGCCCTCCCTGTGGAATGCCCTCTCATCAGATATCAAGGAAATAAACAACTATCTGACTTTTAGAAGACATCTGAAGGCCGTTCTGTTCAGGGAGGTGTTTAATGTTTGATGTCATATTGTGTTTTATTTTGTTGGAAGCTACCCAGAGTGGCTGGGGGAACCCAGTCAGATGGGAGGCATATAAATAATAAAATATTATTGTTATTGTTATTAAGGTAAGTCTTAGGTAAATACTCCTGATAAGGAATCCAAGGCCTTGGGTGGAGGGGTGGAGTATTTTGCAAACCCATCAGTTATCCCCAGGCATCTTTGCACTCTAAGGTTGCAACCCTATGTTCATTCAATGAGCAAGCCTCATTGAACATAGTTGAACATACATATTAATAAATTGCTTAGAACTGAGAGCTGACCCAAATGTCTGTTTGTGGAGGTCTTGAATCACTTGACAAAGGGACTGAAATTGCCTTGGTCACCCTGATTAAAGACCTCTTCTGGGAGAGAGGCAGTGGGAATGCAACTCTGTTAATCCTTCTGGATCAGCTCTGCTGCTTGGGGATCAGAGGCACAGTGAAAAGGTGTTTCAGATTATACCTGCAGGATTATTTCTAGAGAATGGCAGTGAGGAATTGCGGCTTGACCCCATGACAACTGTCTTGTGGAATCCCTCAGGACTTCAACCTGTCCCCAATCCCATTTAACATCTATATAAAGTTGCTCAGAGAGGTCACTGGGGAGTCCAGTGTCACCAGAATGCTTGCATTTCCCAGCTTGATCTGTCTATACCCTCTGAATCAAGACAGGATGTGCAGGTACTTGGCCAGCGTCCAGGGACAGCAATGGCTTAGATGATGGCCAGTGATCAGAAGCTGAATAGTAATAAGGCAAGGATATGGGGGTCGTGTTTTGTGTCCTGGAAGTGGGTTGATGTTTTGTCCTGGATAGAGTTGAAGCAGTTGCACAGTCTGGGGGTGCCCTTGAATTTGCCACCTGAAGTATTACCAGTGGCTAGGAATACCTATTGCCAACTCTGGCTAATCCACCAACTCTGTCTATTCTTAGACACAGAGAGCCTGACCCCCCATGTTCCACACTTTGATTACTTCCAGATTAGATAACTGTAGGGCCCTGTATACAGGACTGCCTTTGAAATGGGTTCAGAACCAGCTGGGAACAGAGTGCTGTGCCAAACGGATTGACTGGCTTGCATCGTAGAGCTCATATGAAATTAGATTTGAAGAGTCTATGCTAACAAACCCCTTAAAAGTTCCCACTTGTAAGGCCCTAAACCAATGTTCTTCAAACTTGGGTCATTGGATGTTGCTGATCTACAACTCCCACTATTCCTGACGTATTGGCTAAGTTGGCTGGAGAAGCTGGGGGTTATAGTCCAACAATGTTTAGTGACCCAAGGAATAATATTAGGTCCTAGTTACCCAGTGTGGTACCTCTCCTTGTACCATTCTGCCTTGTGTGTTGATACCTGCTGGTGATGCCCTGCTTGTTAGAACATTTTCAAATTACTGGTAGGTTTGTACCTCTACAGCTCATGAGAGGGTCTCATCAGTGGCAGCTCCTCTGATGTGAAATGTCCTCCTCCTTGAAAGCTGGCTGGTGCCAAGAATGGTTAGTCTTTGACACCAGCTAAAAACTTACCTCTTGCCACTGATTTTTGAGTAGCAGTTACGTGGATTAATTTTATATTGCTTTAATATTTTTATTGGAATTGTTTAGTTGTATTTTATGTCTGATATATGTTGCCCGGGGAACAATTGTTTGATGAAGGGTAGGTTAAAAATGAAATACTTAATAAAATGTAGTCCCCCCAATTACTCAAACTGGGTATGAACAGCAGCAAATTCATTCATAAATTCATAATGTCTTATAGCTTGGTATTGAAAGTGTCTTCAAAACTGAGTCAAACCTATTTGCTAACAAGGGCTTCTCCTGCACTGTAACCGTATTATATTAACCATTTGTTTGACTGAGTTTTTGCAAAATGCTTTTTTCCCCTTTGAAAAGACAGTGATACCCATGAAAACTTTGGGCTTCTAACCTAGTCTGGCTGTTTGTAAATCTACCCTTGCGCAGTAAAAAGGCGGTCAAATTATTAAAGTGAAGCAGCTGTTTCTACATTTCCGATTCTGTGAAAAGGCTACTGGTTCTGGGCTTGCTTCTGAATGGCTTCGCAATGGTTGCTAATATTTACCTTTTGCGATGGAATTTGAGGTCATCACAGGAAGGTTTGGGATAGGCACAGCATCTTGTTCTCTTCCTGCTGGTAATCATTTGCAAAAGCCAGGACAGACCCTGTAAACAACAGAGACAATTTTCTGAATATTTAATATTTCGATGCTCTCCTATTGGGATTTTAACAATAGCAGAGTTAGGATGTTGGAGTCTTTTTGCTTTAGTAGATTTTAAAAGTAGACAAACAGCGAAGGTCTCAGGGAGGAGGGGTGTCGTAATGCAAATAATTATCTGGAAAAGGCTCTGCGTAGTCTTGATTCCATGATAACAACGTGAAATCTTTGCATCCTTTTAATAAAAGGATAAGTGAAAGAATGAATATGGGAATAAGCAGTAAGAGGGAGATACTGAGAGAGGAGGGAAGAAGCAGGGAGAAAAGTGAGGGATGTCAAAGTAGTTGTGCCAGGTTAATAATATTTAACTGTAAAACGTTTGTATGTGACAGTTGCCTGTTCTGAATGTAACATTCCTTAATTAAATCTAGGTTTATGTTCATTTATCTGTGTTCTGGTCTGGGTGGTTTAGAAGGAAGATAATCTCAGGAAAAGAAAAGCAATTGAGAAGCATTGCCACATTTTTGTGTCCCACATAGAGATATGTCTTTACTATTTGTACCAGTATTGTCCCATATAAAGCATATACTGATGTTGATATACTGAAATATTCAATTTGTTCAAAGTGGTGTAGATTATACTAATCACTAGCCTTGGAATAAAGGACCTTGAATGTTCCCTCCCTCATGCTATTTCCACAGAATGAACACTGGAGTACATATCTAAACCACAATGATGGCAAGTAAACCTTGCTTGTGAAAATAACTTTAGTTTGTTGGATATCAAATAAAGCTTATATGTTGCCTTCAGGGTTTGTTTGTTTTTCAGCCGGAACTCAGTCCCAGCACCTCTCAGTTGGGTACCATTGTCATTATAAGAGAACAAGGGAGGTCTTCGTGATGAATTCCGGCACCTCTTTTTCTAGAAAAATAGCACTGGTTGCCATACTTAAACGACAATAAATAAGAATAATCTCTTAATAACTTTGCATATTCATTTCTCATATTGACTGTTTCTTAATGCAGATTTATGAAATGTGTAGCAGAAATGCAGTGGCCATTGAATTTTGTACTACAAAAAGTCTATTACTAGGTTCTGGTCTCTTGGTTATTTTGTTTATCTCTTCTCTGTTTTGTAAAATTCACATCATTCTGTAGCTGATAGAGTACTGTACTTTTCTTGGATTTGATATCTGATGCCAGATTGTTTGCTGTATATCCTTAGAAAGTTTTTTTGTTTTTCTTTACCTCTGTGAATTCAGCCTTTTGGTTTTGGCAGCATAACCAATTTCAATCTAAACATCTTTATTACTAGGTACTGGAAAGCTTTAAAATAATGGATTATAGCTTACTGCTGGGAATCCACATATTGGACTGTGCTGCAAAAGAGAGAGAAGGTGAAACTTCGCAAAACACATCAGATTCTAAACGCCCAGGAGGACAGAGAGTTCTCTATTCTACAGCTATGGAATCAATACAGGGTCCAGGAAAATCTGGGGACTGTGTCATCACAGAGAGTACCAACACGTAAGTCCCTAAAAATCTGTTCTCTTTTTTATTTTAAATAAATATTTTTTTATGAAAGATTTTCCTTGTTTACTAAAGCACATGCATTTTCTCTTTCTTCAGGTTATGTTTCCTACAGATCAGTTACATTTGTTGTGAGACATTGGTGTTATGTGCTGAACAGGGTTGGGAAGAAGAGAGGGGGTGGGATGGTAAAACCTGTGTTCTTTTGCTTAGTGTATGTGTGGGGTTTTTGTGTCAGCTTCACTTGAGTAGGTTCTCTTTGTCTTTGGAGAGAGAGGTTGGGGTGGCCTAGGGGTTGGATGGTTACATTTGTTTGCCTGCAGTTGGATTTCTTTGTGCGTGTGTGAGGGGGGCATTGTTGGGTTAAGTTTATCCATATTGAATCATATGCTGTTGGTGGGTTTGTGGTGTTGTCTTGTGTATGTGATAAACGGGAGCCCTACACTGGAGTGAAGGCATCCTCTTCTATTTCTCCCTGTGTCAGTTTCAGTCTATTGGTTAGCTTTTCTAGAAAGGCTGTTTCCCCTAAAAATCTGTTCTTAAAACAAAAAGAGTTAATGGCTATTTCTAAATCATTCCCTCCTGTTCCAAATATTACATCTACAACGGGCTTTCAATTTGTAAAGGATGGAAGGATAGATTTGTATCAAATATCTTTTAGAAACACAATGTCCTCCAACAGACCAGAAAATCACAAAAAAGAGATTGGTTTATCAATCATGTGCCCAAGAAAAGCAGAAACCCAGGAACAACCTTAAATTGCTGGCATTATTTATACTATTTGGGCACATACCAAAGGGAAATAAAGAGAAAGGTTAATCATGTAAGATTACAAGGAATGTTGGAACAGAAATGTAAGTGTGTGAAGAGGGAGAAAAAAGTGGCTTCAGAAATTGCAACTGCTGATTTTCTCCAAAAAAAGATATACAGATCAGCTGAGGCCGTCAGCCCCCTGACACTTTTTCAAATGTCTGGTGACCTGGAGCAAGGTGTGCCTCACTGAAGTAAAGGAACCATGGGGAACTCACTTGAAGTGAGAACTCATTGCTCCTTTGGAAGCCATGCCAGTTCTGGCCCTCTAGCTGACATGGCATAGGATGTTAGGTGTGGGACAGGGGAGCCTGGCTTGCTAGGAACAGGCAGGCAGGCTCAGAGGGGAGCCCTGATGGCCAAAGTCGTCCTGCACTCCTGCTGTAAGGAATCTGTCTTTAGTCTTGTAGAGGCATAATAGAAAACCTTTGCCTGCTGCAGCCATGAGATCAGCATCCTTTGAAGTCCTTCCCCCATAGTATCACTGTGTGGTGCTACTCACACTCATTGTTTGCACCAATTGTGTGTAAAATGAATGAAGCTGTGCTCCAATTGTTGCTGGTTCTTAACCTGTACATTATACTGGAAAATTGAAGCCAAAGTACACTTGCTAAAATGAAACTAAAAAGGAGAGTCTGCTTTGAACATCCATTTGGTTCACCAAACCATGTTGTCCTTTGCATGTGCTACCTTAATCAAAACACTATGGGTTCTTTTGTTTTTCATTGCTAGTACGTTTCAGTTGTAACTTTTCAAAGAAGATTTAATGTGTAATGTCTCACTCTGTTGCTTCTCTTAGAATGGGTGGCATTCCGGCTAAAAGCCACAAAGGAGAAAAGCTGCTGCTATTCATGGGCATTATTGATATCCTGCAGTCTTACAGGTAACGTAGAATAACATTATTTGGATACTGATATATCTGCTGGATTTAAAGTTGTTGTAAGATGGAGTATATGTCATTAAGTGCTTGTGTGTGTGTGTGTTATTAGGTTAATAAAGAAGCTGGAGCATTCCTGGAAAGCACTTGTTTATGATGGGGTAAGCCATGCTTTGTATTGTTAGAATGTTTGGTTTCTGTGTTAATTACTTTTCTCTTACTACTGACAATTGCATACTGTGTGTGACATGAGAATATTTATGCTGTTGAAGTTCACTGCCATTGATGCATTTGCTTATTTATTAGTAACAAATACTGATCGACAAATATCCAAAAGTTTATAGTCTGCTAGCATTGGGTAAACAACAGATGGAAGGAGAGGGAGAGGCAGGGGCCAAAGGGAAAGCAACTGCAAATACAGTGGTGCCTCGGGTTACGGATGCTTCAGGTTACAGACGCTTCAAGTTACAGACTCCGCTAACCCAGAAATAACTCTTCAGGTTAAGAACTTTGCTTCAGGATAAGAACAGAAATCGTGCAGCGGCAGCGGGAGGCCCCATTAGCTAAAGTGGTGCTTCAGGTTAAGAACAGTTTCAGGTTAAGAACAGACCTCCGGAACAAATTAAGTACATAACCAGAGGTACCACTGTATTGTTTTCACTGGGGATGAAGACAAAACTGAACAAATTAAGTACATAACCAGAGGTACCACTGTATTGTTTTCACTGGGGATGAAGACAAAACTGATATTTGCAAAGACTAGAGTGCAAAAACTTTCTTAAATTAACAGACAAGAAATAATCTTTCCAGAGGCAAAGACATTCAGCACAATAGCTAGCATCCTAACCCCTTAATAGTGTTGGTAATTAATCTAGCCTCCCTTTGCATGTTTTAAAAACTTCATCAGACTGGCATCCATATAAGGCTTGTTGTTTGTTCAGGCAACTGTATCTGGAACATCTGTCTTCATCATGAATCTGTTAGGGAATTGATAAACACCTTAGTAAGCCTTCAGACAACATCTCAGTGTTTAAATAGAGGGAGTCAGTCTTTAACGTCCCCCAAAGAAGTTGGGGAGGAGATTGAATATGGTCTTCTGTAAATATTATTATGAAATTAAATGGGCTGAATGATACCATGTTGGCAGTGATACCATGACAGCGAGTGACGAACACTGGATTTTTTTAGTTACATGATCTATTGAAGATTTCACAATTCTGTTAAAAATGTCTTCCACCATAAACAGTGGATGACCTCCAAGGTCACAGAAGTGGACTTCCTCTCCTTGCTCTGCAGCCCCTCCCCCAAATCTGCTGTGGCCCCCAAAGCAGATTTTGGAGGCATTCAGGGAGAGGTGGAATCTGTTCCCTTGATGATGTCCATTCTGCTGAATGATGAATATTGTTGAATTTCACCATTGTAGTCTTTTTTTAAAGGTTTTCTCTCTGATTGTCCTAATATTAAATACCTTTATTTTTTGTCTTGTAGGACACAGTTTCAGTACACAGGCCAAGTTTTTATGCTGATAGGTTTTTAAAGTTTATGAGTTCCAGGGTGTTCAAAAAGAATCAGGGTAAGTGCCATGCCACCAGTCATGAAGTTAGAGTCCCTCTTCAGCGGTTGCTTTTGTTAGTTGCATTTATTCATTGCTTTCTACAAAAAAAGTCTCAATGTGACATACTTCTCCTAGGGAGACACCTTGAAAATAGCTTTTGAATGGTGACTTAGCTGGTAAGATGGCTGGCACTGTTGGTGGACGTGTCACATAATGAAGAATAAGAAGGGGAGACCCATGTTAAATGTTGCTGGGAGACACAGGGCGCAAGAGATCTGTGGCCATCATGATATGCCATCTACTTTCCAGAAGAATCTGGCTGCTATTGAAAACAGACTACAGGACTAGATGGATTTGCAACCAGGGGCTGCTTTGCATGACAAACTGTGGCTTTTTACTGCTGTGCTATGCTGAGGTTAAACCAAGGGTTCCGTTAGTGTTTTATCAGATCTGGGACTTGTGGTCAAGCTCTCTTCTCACTAACCACAAGCTGTAACTAAGACCAGCTGCAGCTTATGGTTAGTGAGGAGAGAGCTTGACTACAAGTCCCAGTTTAGACAACATGCTAAGCTCACAGCATGGCACTAAAAAGATTTTTGAGGAGCAAAATAGCTGAGAACTGCTCTCCAGGAGTCGGCATGGTCTTTGCAAGTTACAGTTTGGCAAACCGTTTAATGCAAACCAGGTCTTTGTGTGATCCAGCAAGACTCTTCCCAAGTTATATGTTACATTTTTCATGCTTTAAGTTCTCTCGGAAAAATTGTTTTAGAAGTATCTGTGATTCTGTCTAGAGGTGGGCTGCCCTCAAACCTTTGTAATGGTGTTTCTGCCTGTGACTCTTCCGTCATACCTAATGCTGGAACAACTGTTGAGAATGTTCTGGCTTGTTTTCAAATATAGCAAACCTTGTACAGTGGTACCTCATCTTTTGAACAGCTTAGTTCATAAACAACTTGGAATTTGAATGCTGCAAACCCGGAAGTAGGTGTTCTGGTTTGTGAACTTTGCCTAGGAAGCTGAACATGCTCTGTTTTGAGTCCTGAGCTTCCATTTTTACTGTTGCACTGCTAATTTGCACACCCCATTGTAATTGCAGTGTTCTGGGGAGAGCTCTGCAGCCCAGCTGGTTTGAGGAGAGAGAGAGAGCTGCTTTGCGGGGGGGGGGGGGAGAGAGAAAGGACTGGCTTGGGGATGGAGAGAGAGCTGCGTGCCCACCCACCCTGCACCCATCCCTCCCCCCTCAGGGGAAGCAGCCTACTTGAAGTTGGACATGCCTGATCTATAATACTGTTCTATTTATTTTATTTTATAGTACAGTATATTGACTATTCAGGGACGCGGGTGGCGCTGTGGGTTAAACCACAGAGCCTAGGGCTTGCTGATCAGAAGGTCGCAGTTCGAATCCCTGCGACGGGGTGAGCTCCCGTTGCTCGGTCCCAGCTCCTGCCCACCTAGCAGTTCGAAAGCACGTCAAAGTGCAAGTAGATAAATAGGTACCGCTCCGCGGGAAGGTAAACAGCGTTTCTGTGCGCTGCTCTGGTTCACCAGAAGTGGCTTAGTCATGCTGGCCACATGACCCGGAAGCTGTACACCAGCTCCCTCAGCCAGTAACGCGAGATGAGCGCCGCATCCCCAGAGTTGGACAGAGTTGGGGTCCCTTTACCTTTACATTGATTATTGTTTTCGTTTTATGGATCAGTGGTCTTGTTAGATAGCAAAATTCATGTTAAATTGCTATTTTAGAAGTTGTTTTTAAAAGTTTACAACAGATAAATCCATTTTGCATTACTTTCTATGGGTAAGCGCGCCTTGGTTTTCGAACGTTTTGGTTTTGGAATGGACTTCCGGAATAGATTAAGTTTGAGAACCAGGGTACCACTGTAGTTGGGATGCTTATAACTACGTCTTCTTCTTCTTCTTCTTCTTCTTCTTCTTCTTCTTCTTCTTCTTCTTCTTCTTCTTCTTCCCCCCCCCCCCATCAACCTAGCAGTTCGAAAGCAGACAGAGCAAGTAGATAAATAGGTACCACTTCAGTGGGAAGGTAAACAGCGTTTCCTTGTGCTCTGGCTTCTGTCATGGTGTTCCATTGCGCCAGAAGCAGTTTAGTCCTGCTGGCCACAAGACCCAGAAAGCTGTCTGTGGACAAACGCTGGCTCCCTCGACCTGAAGCAAGATGAGCGCTGCATTCCATAGTCGCCTTTGACTGGACTTAACTGTCCAGGGGTCCTTTACCTTTACCTTTTACCTATAACCTATTGGATATTATCTGAACTTTTGTAACATGGAATGTGTCATTCAAGGATTTTGTGAGTGCCTATGCACACATTTGTGCAGAGAGCAGCATGGACATGATCCTTCCCAGTGTATAAATGTATGGAGGAATCCCCATAATGCAAAATATCCCTTCCTTGGGCAAAGTTCTTGAGTGGGTGGTGGCTCTTGGAGGAAGCTGATTTTCTAGATCCTAGAATTTCAATTGGGGTTTAGCCCAGTTTTGGCACAGAAACTGCTTTGGTTGCCCTGTGTGATGACCTCCATTGGGAGAGACGGGAAATGTGTCCCTGTTAATTCTCCACAACCTCTTTTGTTGTCTATGCTCTGGTAACCTCAATATTAGTTTACTGCAATGTGTTATACTTAGGGCTGCCTCTGAAGACAGTTTGGAAACTTCAGCTGGTCATAATTGGGTGGCTAGGCTGCTCACCGGAGCAAGACGGTGTGAGCATCTGACACGGATCCTGGCTGCCAGTTAGTTTCCAGGCTCAATTCTATGTGCTGATTTTGATTTTGACCTACCGTGTTTTTTGCTCCATAAGACACACTTTTTCCCTCCTAAAAAGTGAGGGGAAATGTCTGTGCGTCTTATGGGGCGAATGCATGGTCCCTGGAGCCAAATTGCCCAGGGGCGAAAGGCAGATCCTGCTTTTTCTGTTTTAGAAAGAGCTAAAGGCTAACAAGAGGGAAAGAGAGTGTTGAAAGGAACCCGCTCAACAGCTGATTGCAGGAGATCGGGGAGGGAGATAAGGGAGCTAGCTCCCTTCCTGCCCCGCCCAGGCCCCTTGCACAGTAGTTCCTTTGCGAGGGCTGAGGATCCTGGGAAATTGAGTTTTTCAGCCATTTGGGGCTTTCTGTTACTTTTCCTCTCGCTTTCTATTACTTGCTGGTGCTTACTGGTTTGTACTGGTTCGCTTTCCTCTTGCTTCCTATTACTTGCTGGTGCGTACTGGTTTGTACTGGTGCTTACTGGTCTGTACTGGTTTGTACTGGTGCTTACTGGTTTGTACTGGTTCGCTTTCCTCTTGCTTCCTATTACTTGCTGGTGCGTACTGGTTTGTACTGGTGCTTACTGGTCTGTACTGGTTTGTACTGGTGCTTACTGGTTTGTACTGGTTTGCTTTCCTCTTGCTTCCTATTACCTGCTGGTGCTTACTGGTCTGTACTGGTTTGTACTGGTGCTTACTGGTTTGTACTGGTTCGCTTTCCTCTTGCTTCCTATTACTTGCTGGTGCGTACTGGTTTGTACTGGTGCTTACTGGTCTGTACTGGTTTGTACTGGTGCTTACTGGTTTGTACTGGTTTGCTTTCCTCTTGCTTCCTATTACCTGCTGGTGCTTACTGGTCTGTACTGGTTTGTACTGGTGCTTACTGGTTTGTAAGCAATGCTTTTCCCCCTTTGCAAAAGCTGCACAAATCTGAACTGATCCCCCCCAAAAAACAGGGCTTTTAGAGGAAAACCAAAAAAAATTTCTTGTTTCCTCCTCTAAAAACGAGGTGCACCCTATGGTCCGGAGCATCCTATGGAGCAAAAAATACGGTATAAAGCCTTAAATGGTTCAGGACTGCAATACCTCAAGGACCCAGACCCTGCAATCATCATTGGAGGCTATTCTTCATGTGCCCCCTCCACAAGAGGTCCAGAGAGCAACAACCTAAGAACAGGCCTTTTCTACAGTGGCTCTCCATTTGTGGAATGCCCTCTCCAGAGAGGCTCACCTGGCACCTTTATTGCATATATTTAGGTTCCAGACGAAAATGTTTCTCTATAACCAGGCCTTTGGCTGATTGAACATTCCATGCCCTTTCAAATGTTGGGGGGCGATGGTGATTATTGCTTGCTTTTGATTATTTGTTTTGTGTTCTCATTTTGTATTTTTATGTTGTGAACTGCCCTGTGAACTTAAGGGGAAGGGCAGTATATAAATTTAATAAGTAAAAACAATAGTCATCATGGGACGCGGGTGGTGTTGTGGGTTAAACCACAGAGCCTAGGGCTTGCCGATCACGATCAGAAGGTTGGCAGTTCGAATCCCTGCCACGGGGTGAGCTCTCCTGTTGCTCGGTCCCAGCTCCTGCCAACCTAGCAGTTCGAAAGCACGTCAAAGTGCAAGTAGATAAATAGGTACCGCTCCAGCAGGAAGGTAAATGGCATTTCCATGCACTGCTCTGGTTTGCCAGAAGCGGCTTAGTCATGCTGGCCACATGACCCAGAAGCTGTATGCTGGCTCCCTCGGCCAGTAAAGCAAGATGAGCGCTGCAACCCCAGAGTCGTCCACGACTGGACCTAATGGTCAGGGGTCCCTTTACGTTTACCTAACAATAGTCATAGATATGCAGAGGTCTTGTGATTACTCTGGTGCACTGCCTGCCACATGTGTGCCAGAGGATATAGTAGGCAGGGGGAGGGACAGGATTCCACTATTCTTTGTGAGATCCCTCTGCATGTAGGCCCTGATTCTACATGGGCAGCAGCAGCACGCAACCTTGTCCTGCCTCTGCAGACTTAAGGTGCAGATGGCTTTAAAAAAATGTATACAGCCACGGATATCGGTATTTATTTTTAACATAAAATATGCAGATTATAGGTCATTTCACTAAAATCTTCTTGAAGTTCTTTACAATAATTTCAGTTATGCAGGGGAGAAATCTATATTTTAGGTTTGTTTTCAATTATATTTTTAGTCAAACAAACATTTCCCTTGCAATTTTATTTGCAAGAGGATTTAGGTTTATATACCAGGTAACTATAAAATCTTACATTGTAAAATATGTTCCAGTGAAAAATAGGCAGATGCCATTTCTTTTAGATGAAGAGATTACATGGTAAAAGTATGCCTGATACATGGCTTATTACTAGTTCCCTGCCATGAAAAAGTTCAATTCAAGTTTTATTACTGCATTGCTGAATGTAAGTATGTCTCAGATTTATACTGCCCCATATTATAGACTCTTCTTAAGACAACTATACACTGTTGCAGAGTACTTAGAATAATGGAAATTGATTGAGCAATCTGATCAAACCTCTTTTTTAACAGCCAGCAGCATTCAAGTGAGATGAACAAGAAGGGATTGTGAAAGTGTTTGTGTAACAGTGAAAAGTCCTTCTTAAAAGTTCTTTGCTTTATTTGTATTTAATTAATCTGCCTTGTTTTTATCCGCTCTCTTTTTGAATGCAGCTTTAAAGTCCTCTCCCTCCAAGAAACGATGCAATTCCATTGCTGCTTTAAAAGCTACATCACAAGAATTTGTTTCTGTGGTTAGCCAAGATTGGAAGGATGAAAATCATGACTTGCTTACTGAGGGGCAGAGCTATTGTAGTCTTGATGAAGAAGGTAATGCTTCAAATGAGCTACACTGCTCTTAATAAACAGAAATATTTTCAAGATTTTTGGCACTTCTGCTTAAAAAATAAAAGAAAAAAGTGGGAGATTTAAAACCAACGAAGAAGCTTAAAGCAATTGTCAGGGAACTGTCCCTGGCTCAGCGCAGGGTGGTGGAAGGGCTCTCAGGATGCTACGGAGAGCCTCAGCGCCACCTCGTCCAGCGGAGGGAGCAGCGAGGTCTTCAGTGGGGAGGGGCAGGCAGCTCAGGAGCTGGAGAGCCGAGGCTCTGGGGATGTTGGAGAGACCCTGCACTCCTCTCGCTCAGCGGGAGAGGAGGGAGACACGCTATTTCCGTCGCCCCAAGTATGCAGAGGGGTGAAACGAAAAGAGGGGAGGCGGAGATTTCGTATACCGAAACTCTTATGTTGGGGTCAGAACCGGAAGGGGCCACTCCCGGATTCTGCAGACGGTTGATACAGACATGAACTTTTAAGCTCTGCACTGTACATAGTATGCACAATAAAACTACTAAAGGAACGGCTGGAGTTTTGCCTGGTTACTCATGAGCAACCATCCAAGGACCTTACAGCAATGATTAAAAAACAATACTTAGGGAATTCTAGATTGTCTGGGCAAAGCTTGAAATCCTTTAAATCTGGAGTTGTTAGTCTCCAGCTGCCATCACCTGCCATCAGCATTGCCAGAATTCAGGATTGAAGGGAGTTGTGGTCCAACAGCATCTATAAAGCCACCTCTGCTGCAAATAAGATAGTAACCACCCTGGGAACACACTTCATCTTGGGAATTGCTTGTTGTCCATTGCTTATGCTGCTTATCTCAGTTCTAATTGTCAAGACATAGGACAGAGCCACAGCATACATTGAAAGCACCCCAACACACCAAAGAACCATGGGAACTATAGTCTTCCCCTGACAGAGCTACAATTCCCTTGACAAACTAAGCTCCTGGGATTGTTTTGGGGAAGCCTTGTGCTTTAAATATACAGTGTGGATCTCCCTCCACTGGACACGGAACATCTCTGCCACTCTTTCTGTGCCCATATCAGCATGGGGCATTATCAGTTATGGATGTGTGCCTTGAAAATCAACCTTTGTTTTCCTTCTCCCATTAGTTTTCTCTTCATAAACCATGGTTAATAGGCTATGGTGCACTTCTTCCCCTCTCCCCCCACCCTCCAAAAAATAAAAAAATAAAAATCATGCTTTGGCGTGAAGAACCTAGAGCTGAGAACATCCTGGCTTGTTATCTGACATTGAGCTAGAGTTCCTCAGTTTGAACATAATGCTTAATGCAAGCCAGGCTATTCAAGCCCAAACCCATATGCACTGGAGGTGAGATGTGAAGAAAGAGCTCATAGCCCCCAGACTTGTGCATGCCTTTACATGTTTTCACTACAGGTGAGCAAGAAACTTTTCAATGAAAATGTATTAATTTTATATTTGCAAGAATGATTTACAGACTTTTCTTTTTCCTGCACAGTATTAGCCTCCCGACATCAGCCAGATTTAGTGCCAAGCACGCCTTCTCTTTTTGAAGCAGCATCTTTAGCAACCACAATTTCTTCTTCTTCTTTGTACGTAGATGACAATTATCAACATGATGGAACACGGTTTTATTCTAACAGGTAATTAAAATTTGTATATATGCTAGAGATGGGTGGACTCGTTCCCCAACCCCAACTGTTCTGATAGTACTTAATTCAGGGGAAAACAGACCAGTTACAGATGTGATCTCTGTCTCATTACAAACGAGAGCCTTCTGAGCCTGCAGCATCCCAACCAGTGTAGATTTATTTCTCCCCATTCAGTTGTTTCCGTGGAGTTGCCAGGGGTTGTAAGGTAGAGGTGGGGGAGCATGTGCTGCACTACAATTCTTTCATCTCTGACCATTCAGGCTATCATGTTTCAGTTTAATATCCCCAGCCCATGAGAGGACTGCAGGCGTGACCAAAATATTCATATTGTGGCTTATGAAACCTAAATAGGATGGTACAAACTCACCTATAGATTCATCAGTGCAACCCTATAATTTAATTAGAATTAAACCCCACTGAGTCCCAGCTAAGTGTGTCTAAGGGCTTATTCACACTTACCTGTTGTGTTTTTGAGTAAAGTTTTAAATTATTATTTCATGTTTTATATATCAGAGACAGAACAATTATAACAACGGACAAAAACTGAAAGATGAAATAACAAATCCAAGTAAAGAGGATCAACTTTTATCAGGTCTGCTGTGTCTCTCAGCACTTTTTTGTGCCCTGAAGTTTTACCCGCAAAAACCTACTCTTTAAAGCTTAAGTGCAACAAGCAGCAATTTGGTTTTTCTGTGGATTGCTGTTTTTTCTGATTCAGCGATAAAGAACATTTTACATACTCTGTTTGGTAAAGGGAATTATAGTATACTCCATACTTTTTCTGTTCTGAAATGTACTTTGCAGGTGTTCTACTGGAAGGTTTGATAACCTCAGTATTTCCTCCTGAAGTAATGGAATGCTGAAATTAAATCCATTTTAAAATAAAAGGAAAAATTAAATACAGAGAAGCATTGTTGTTTCATGCAATATTATAATTACAATCACATAGCAAACAATAAGACCTGCATGAAACCAAATGCAGTGGTACCTCTGGTTAAGTACTTAATTCGTTCTGGAGGTCCGTTCTTAACCTGAAACTGTTCTTAACCTGAAGCACCACTTTAGCTAATGGGGCCTCCTGCTGCCGCTGCGCCGCCAGAGCACGATTTCTGTTCTTATCCTGAAGCAAAGTTCTTAACCTGAAGCGTTATTTCTGGGTTAATGGAGTATGTTACCTGAAGCGTATGTAACCTGAGGTACCACTGTAAAGCCTTATGACAGAAGAAGTAGTCATTCTGAGTTGCAGATTCCCTAGTGTGGTATTTTCTTTCCTTCATTTTCTACTTCTGGGTTGCTTTTTAGAAATGGGGTTCAGTCCAGTGGGATTGAAGTATCATTTTGACTTTTTGTTTTAGGCTGCAAATGCCTTAAAATGTAATTCTAAAAAGTATTAATACAAAATATTGAGAATAGTGCATGGTTATTTAATTATCAATTTCCTGTAAGTTATTTTGACACTCGTGTAGACTAAGCAGTTGGTACTATGATTTCTGTTTATCTTGCATTTAACTGATCATTATTGTCTTTTATGGACAGTTATGATTTTAAGGGATACCGAGTACAAAATATTTTTAAATAAAATGCTTGGGAAATCATAGGAACATTATCTTATCATATCTTATCTTATTTCTCATCTACCCCACCCATCTGAGTGGGTTTCCCCAGCCACTCTGAGCAGCTTCCAGCATATGCAAGAACATAATACTTCCCTGCCCAGGGCTTTCCTATAAAATGTGTCCGTTTTGAATTCAGCGGATACAGTTGGAATGGGGAAAGAACTAACTTGTTGAAATAATTAGATACCTGGTCAAGATAGTATTTCATCATGTCTGCAAACCTTTTTTATTTATTTTCACCAGGAGCACAACATGCATCAAGGTTTGGGGCTCTGTGCGTGTATATCTCTGTTTTGATAGAAGTCCGATTTGCACGAGTCTTTTATGACTTAATAATTTACATGCTGCTTATCTTGCCTTGTTAAAAAAGCGGATCCCCAGTCTCTATGGAAATTGTAAGCTAGAATATTGTTTTATGAGGCTGCCATTTATATGGTGGTTAGGAAACCAAATACAGGTTGAGCTGGTTTGCAGGATCTTGCCATAGTATATGCTTATGCGGAAATTGTCACACAGTGCAAAAATAAATATAGACCTGATTCTTTTAAGCTTCTATTGCTGAATGTGAGGGTTTGTAATGGGAAAATGTTTTAACACCAAAGATAATGGGAAATTAAATACCAAGAGCTAACCTTGCTTTAAACCCAATTTGTGTGTGTTTGTCTTTGTTGATACCGTGGCATCAATGTAGGTGGCCTCTTGCAGTTTGATCTAGGCAGGGCTGAAGGAGTACAGGCTACCAAATTTACCATACCCCTAAAACAGGAAACCTGATACAAACACCTAAGACAATAGTACTAAATACTAAAACCAACCCAGAGTCACAAAGGCCATCCAAATAGATAGCTCAGTCGGTAGAGCACGAGACTCTTAATCTCGGAGTCATGGGTTTGAGTCCCACATTGAGCAAAAGATTCCTGCATTGCAATTCTATGATTCTACTAGCTGTACTCAGCCACGCGTTGCTGTGGCTTAGTGTGTGAAAGGTTCTGGACGCGGCCTGTCTCAGTGTCAGAGGCGGCTTTTGGACCCGGCCTGGGTCTTGAGTCGGCGGTGGAGTTGGCTTTTGGGCCTGGACTGGCTTTCGAGGCGGATTGTGGGGCCACGGTGCCTCTCGAGGTGGCGGAGGCAGCTTTTGGGGCAGGCTGGCTGTGGAGGCGGTGGCAGAGGTGATGGTGGCGACTTTCCCGGCCAGGCTTGCTCTCGCGGTGGTGGGTTTTGGGGCCGGCCTGGCTCTTGAAGTGGCAACGGAGGAGGAGGTGGTGCAGGCTGGAGGTGGTGGGGTGTTGACTATGATGGTTTGTAGGAGGAGGAGTAGGGGGAGGGTGGTGGTGATGTAGGAGGAGCTGGTGGGGCGGGTGGGGTTTGGTGGTGAAATGAGATGGCGTCTGCAGTTTTGACATCCACTGGGGGCGCTATATTGTTTTGCATAAAATCACGTTTTTACTGGTGAAAGGTGTGCTATCTGTACAATGTAAGTATGCACAAACACTCCCATATGGCCATGGAACGTTGTGTCCAAATTTCAACAGAATCGGTCAAGCGGTTACGGAGAAAGGTGATCGGTCACAAACATCCACCTTTTACATTTTTATATATACAGGTGATACTCAAAAAATTAGAATATCGTGGAAAAGTTCATTTATTTCAGGAATTCAACTTAAAAGGTGAAACTAACATATGAGATAGACTCATGACATGCAAAGCGAGAGATGTCAAGCCTTTATTTGTCATAATTGTGATGATTGTGGCATACAGCTGATAAAAAGCCCAAATTCACAATCTCAGAAAATTAAACTCATTAAAATGTATAAAAGATGAACTAATCTATCTTGGAAATGCTCGAGTTCAGAAGGCACCTTAATACACATGTGGTGGCAATGTGAATATGCCAGAAAGTTATGGGAAATGATATATGAAGAAGTTAAAAAGATGCTTAAGTGTACCTTCACCCCAAAGCCAGAAGAATTCCTGTTAGCAATACAGTGGTACCTCGGGTTACAAACACTCGGGTTACAGACTCCACTAGAAAATATTAAATTATTTACAAGATAAGTGGTCACCAAGTATAGAGAAACAAAAATTAGCATATCTAAATGCCCCAATATCTATGAATGAAATTAAGGAAGCCATACAAAAAGCCAAGATAGGCAAATCACCAGGACTGGATGGACTCACGGCAATGTATTATTTTAAAAAATGGAAGAAGTATTAGTAACACCTTTGAATTGACTTATAAACAATATGACAAAAGGGGGAATCCTGGAATCAGGCACATGTTATAGTAATTCCTAAGCAAGACAAAGATAAGGAAAATATTAGGATGGTGACATCACCAACAAAGATGGTGCATTAAATCGCTGCTGAGCTCCTTCCCGAGAACAATAATCAGCACAAACCAAGACAATGACAAGTAAGCTTTTTTAAAATAATTCCCCCGTTAGGCTATAAGCTTTAGCAAGCCTGGACCTTAGATTCGTGCATTTCATTATCATCAAAAGAATCTCCCTCAGGCACAGGCCCAGTACTAGCAGGCCCAAAAATGGCTGCCAAAGCTTCCAGAAATGGGAAAGCAGAAGCAGGGGAACTGACAGGCCTTGAAAATGTACAAGGCCTAGTAGCCCTAATCAGGAAAGAATTGGCCCAAGACTGGGCAGAAGCACTCCTCCCACTGAGGAAAGACATTGCTAAGTTAGCCGTGACTGTGAATAACTGTGAACAGCTAACACAGCAATGGAGTTAAGCTTGAAAAATGAAACATCTATTAGGATTCTGAAACGCAAGCAAGCGGACCTTAGAATCCAATTGGAAGACTGTCAAGATCGAGAACGGAGATTTAACTTGAGGGCCAGGGGCCTACCTGAAATTTTTGGAGACTCAGATCTAAAAGCAGCCTTCCTCACATGGATTTAAGAATTATTTCCTGACTGCAGAATCAATGCAGAAAATATAGAACGCATACACAGAGCCCTGAGACCTAAACCTAAAAACAGGGAACCTCCCAGAGATGTGATTGTCCGCTTTAACACATTCTCGGTGAGAAATGATTTAATGCAAGGTTTCAGAAAGCTGAAAAAAATAGAACATGGGGACTCTGTTATAGCTATCTTCCAAGACCTTTCTCCTGGAACCTTGCAGCAACGTCGTGAATTCAAAGCATACACCACACCACTTCACAATGCAGGGATAAAATACAAATGGGGATTCCCCTTTAAGCTGATCATCGCTCATAATGGAATAACCAAGGTAGCAGCCTCGCATGTAGAAGCTAAAAAATTATTGAAACAGCTTGATGTACAGATTGAAGACATGACAACAGAAGGAGTGGAGGAAAGCGACGATGCAGAGGCAGAAAAAGACCCTTTTGAATTGCAACAACAAGGTTGGAAGACAGCGAAGAAAATTAAAGGAAAGAAAAATCGAATGCAGAAGAAAAATAGACAGAGAATCCCATAAGATGGCTTCTGTTCTGCGTGAGATCGTTTCGTCTTGGTTTTTATGACTTGCTTTGTAACTTTAATATCATAGAGTGTTCTGGGGGGGGGGGAGCGATGATTTTTGTCATCCCCTATTCTTAATACTACTGAAATAGTAGAATTTACTACTCTGTGGATACCACAATGGTTCCAACAGTAGGAGGGAAGTTTCTTGTAGGTGGGAGGGGAAGTTCAGGGTTTGTTCACCATCCGGCTGTTAAACTATTGCAAGTTGTCAACAATTGCCTTTTAGATATAACGCTTTCCACGCGCTCCTATATCATACTAATCATCCTGGTGCAAGTATGGATAATTTAAAAATAATTACGTGGAATGTTAATGGGCTGGGGTCACCTATAAAAAGGAGACGGGGTTGGAAGGAATTAAGAAAGGGGAGACCAGACTTGATTCTGATCTAGAAGACTCACCAGAGGAAGGGGGGGCTACAATGAGTGTGTCTCCCCTACCCTCCTCTGGGGGACAGTGGTTTGCCTCTCAGGGAACATCTAAGGCTTGTGGGGTAGCAACATGGGTAGCAACGTGGATAAATCAGAATTTAAAAACCTGAACAAACTCTTAGCAATCCGGATGGACATTACTTGTTTATCAGGGGCACATTGCAGGACCAATGGTTGACTATAGGTAATCTTTATGCACCAAACAACCAACAGGTAGAATTTTTGGAAAAAAACATTGACAGAGCTGGAATTTTTTTTAAAAAGGTCAAACAATCCTGGGGGCGTGGGGAGAGATTTTAATTTAGTCCTAAATGAATATTTTGACAGAAATGGTTCAGGCCAGAAAAAAAGGATTAATAGAAGCTCCCCATCAACAAAAAATCCTCTGTATAGAATTCTTTAAAAATTCAGTTTAAATGATATCTGGCAAATGGCAAACTCTGATTTAAGGGACTATACTCACTTTAGTAATCGCCATACAAACTACTTTAGAATTGATTATTTATTGACATCAGAGGGATGGATCCATCAGATCCTGCTTGGCAGGGGGTTGGACTGGATGGCCCTTGTGGTCTCTTCCAATTCTATGATTCTAAGATCCACTCCTCAGAGATCAAAGCAAGAGAAGTCTCTGACCATGCTATGGTTATTGCTGAACTGCTGAGAGAAGGAGGATACCCAAGGAACCCAGTATGGAGACTTGACCCATGGCTACTGCAAGATCAACTGGTCCTTGAATGGTTGCAAAAAGAGATACCAGAATTTTTTAAGATCAATGATATAGGATTATATAGCCCAGCTTTAATTTGGGACACATTCAAAGCAGTAATTAGAGGAACATTAATCAGTGAGAAGAGTAGAATAATAAAAAAGAAATCAAATATTCATCTCCAATTAGAAAAAGAAATAAAAGAATTAGAAGAAAAGCATAAAATAACATGTAACAGAGTGTATCGCAAATTAATTCGAAAAAGGAAAGAGTTAGACATGCCAGAAATACCAAAAATAATAACATCCCTTCAATATTTAAATCAACAATACTATGAATTTAATAATAAAAAATCAACAATTTTGGCAAACCAACGAAAGATACATAAATTAAACAGAACAATCCACTCAATAAAAACAGGCAAAGGCAAAATAACACAGGATAAACTTAAAATTAACCAAGCCTTTCATGCATTCTATAAGACCTTAAACACTTCTGAAACACCATCGCTAAATGCCATTCAGGAATTTCTGGCCACTGTTAACATTCCAAAATTAACAGAAGAGCATGCAACTTACTTAAATCAACCCTTCTCACTTGAGGAAATATTAGCTAGTATAAAAAGGACAAAACCATTTAAGGCACCTGGACCAGATGGGTTTACTGGCTATTTTTTATAAAACCTTTTCTGAACTTGTGGCCCCATTCTTGCTGAAATTATTTACAGATATAAAGGATCATGGCCTGATACCAGGAACTTGGAAAAACACACACATCGTAGTGCTACCAAAACCAAATAAAGACTTGGAGTCGGTTGAGTCCTATAGGCCTACAGTGGTGCCCCGCTAGACAAATGCCTCGCTAGACGAAAAACTCGCTAGATGAATGGCATTCGTCTAGCGGAAGCTGCCCTGCAAGACGAAAAAGTCTATGGGGCTGCTTCGCAAGACGAAAAATTTTCGTCTTTTTTTTTCGTTTAGCGGAGCGCGGCTGTCATTGCCGCTTCGCTAGACGAAAAACCCGCTAGACGAAAATTTTCGCAGGACGAATTATTTTCGTCTAGCGGGGCACCACTGTATCTCATTAATGAATGTTGATTTAAAATTACTTACAAACATTATTGCACACAGGTTAGCGACGATTGTACCAAATTATATACATTCGGATCAGACAGGTTTTATTAGGCAAAGGTCAATAACTACCCCAATTAGGAGGATCCTCAATGCAATATACTGGGGATCAAACCAACTGGCACCAACAGCCACCCTTACATTGGATGCAATGAAGGCATTTGACCGTCTTGAATGGAATTTTCTTTTTGAAACCTTGCAAGGTTTTGGCACGGGAGCCCCATTCATTGCACTGCTGACTACCTTATATCAGGATTGCACCACAAATATTTTGATAAATGGTATACACTCGGAGCCTATATTGATGGGCCAGGGCACGAAGCAGGGCTGCCCATTGTCACCCCTGCTTTTTGCCCTGGCCATGGAACCCTTGGCTCTAGTACTTAGGGGAGACCCTGAGGTGTCTGGAATACAAATTAATGGGCAGAGTCATCTGGTGAACATGTTTGCAGATGACGAAGCTTTGATGCTGTCTCGCCCTGGAACAAGTCTCCTGGCAGTAATGAAAATCCTTGATGCTTACGGAAAGGTCTCTGGTTTTTGTGTTAACTATAGCAAATCAGACCTGCCTTGTATTCATGCTCCTTCATGGATCACTGCCTTGTCATGGCAAAGGGGCTTGAATAACTCAGGGAAGCTATGAGCTATGCCATGCAGGGCCACCCAAGATGGACAGGTCATAGTGGAGAGTTTAGACTAAATGTGATCCACCTGGAGGAGGAACCGGCAAGCCACTCCAGTATCCCTGCCAAGAAAACTCCATGGACAAAGACAACAGGCATATAAAAGTTATGACGCTGGAAGATGAGCCCCTCAGGTCGGAAGGCGTCCAACATGCTACTGAGGAAGAGCGGAGGACAAGTACAAGTAGATTCAGAGCTGATGAAGCGGCTGGGCCAAAGCCGAAAGGTCACTCAGTTGCGGATATGCCTGGAAGCGAAAGGAAAGTCCAATGCTGTAAAGAAAAATATTGCATAGGAACCTGGAATGTAAGAACCATGAACCTTGGTAAGCTGGATGTGGTCAAAAATGAGATGGCAAGAATAAACATTGACATCCTCGGCATCAGTGAACTAAAATGGGTGGGAATGGACGAATTCAGTTCAGATGACTATCATATCTACTACTGTGGGCAAGAATCCTGTAAAAGAAATGGAGTGGCCCTCATAGTCAACAAAAGAGTGGTGAAAGCTGTACTGGGATGCAATCTCAAAAATGATAGAATGATCTCAATACGAATCCAAGGCAGACCTTTTAACATCACAGTAATCCAAGTTTATGCACCAACTACCGGTGCTGAAGAAACTGAAATTGACCAATTCTATGAAGACTTACAACACCTTATAGAAATGACACCAAAGAAGGATGTTCTTCTCATTATAGGGGATTGGAATGCTAAAGTAGGGAGTCAAGAGATAAAAGGAACAACTGGCAAGTTTGGCCTTGGAGTTCAAAACGAAGCAGGGCAAAGGCTAATAGAGTTCTGTCAAGAGAACAAGCTGGTCATCACAAACACTCTTTTCCAACAACACAAGAGACGACTCTACACATGGACATCACCAGATGGGCAGCATCGAAATCAGATTGATTATATTCTCTGCAGCCAAAGATGGAGAAGCTCTATACAGTCAGCAAAAACAAGACCTGGAGCTGACTGTGGCTCAGATCCATCAGCTTCTTATAGCAAAATTCCAGCTTAAACTGAAGAAAGTAGGAAAAACCACTGGGCCAGTAAGATACAATCTAAATCAAATCCCTTATGAATACACAGTGGAAGTGAGGAACAGGTTTAAGGATTTAGATTTGGTGGACAGAGTGCCTGAAGAACTATGGATGGAGGCTCGTAACATTATACAGGAGGCAGCAACAAAAACCATCCCAATGAAAAGGAAATGCAAGAAAGCAAAGTGGCTGTCCAATGAGGCCTTACAAATAGCGGGGAGAGAAGGCAAGCAAAATGCAAGGGAGATAGTGAAAGATACAGGAAACTGAATGCAGATTTCCAAAAAATAGCAAGGAGAGACAAGAGGGCCTTCTTAAACGAGCAATGCAAAGAAATAGAGGAAAACAACAGAATGGGAAAAACCAGAGATCTGTTCAAGAAAATTGGAGATATGAAAGGAACATTTTGTACAAAGATTACCATAATAAAGGACAAAAGTGGAAGGACCTAACAGAAGCAGAAGACATCAAGAAGAGATGGCAAGAATACACAGAAGAATTACCATATTTTTTGCTCCATAAGATGTACTTTTTCCTCCTAAAAGTAAGGAGAAATGTCTGTGCGTCTTATGGAGCGAATGCATGGTCCCTGGAGCTGAATTGCCTAGGGGCCAAAAGCGGATCGTGCTTTTTTAAAAAAAAAACAAAGAGAGAAGGTGTTGAAAGGAAGCCGCTGAACAGCTGTTCAGCAAGTGATCGGGGAGAGAGATAAGGACATTCTATACAAGATCTCAAAGTAGATGTCTTAATACAAAGGAATTTCAGAAATAGACTGGAAAGTGAAGTTGCTGAATTGAAACTCATTACCACACTCAAAATTTTATATTTTATATTTTGTTTTGACTATGGCAGACCAACACGGCTACCTACCTGTAACTGGACTAAAAAGATCAAACTTATCCATCCTTAAAGAAATCAGCCCTGAGTGCTCACTGGAAGGACAGATCCTGAAGTTGAGGCTCCAGTACTTTGGCCACCTCATGAGAAGAGAAGACTCCCTGGAAAAGACCCTGATGTTGGGAAAGATGGAGGGCACAAGGAGAAGGGGACGACAGAGGATGAGATGGTTGGACAGTGTTCTTGAAGCAACTGGCATGAGTTTGGCCAAACTGCGGGAGGCAGTGGAGGATAGGGGTGCCTGGCGTGCTCTGGTCCATGGGGTCACGAAGAGTCGGACACGACTGAACCACTGAACAACAACAACAAAATCATATAATTAGAAAACACATATATAAAGTATGGGTAAATTACCGGTGGCTACTGGAACCAAAGATATCCTTGTGGGTCTCCCCACCAGAGATATTAGCGGTAAAAAAAAAAAAAAAAAACATGGAAAAGAATTGGCCAACATACCAACAACTTAACAAAAGAACATGGTGTCATAAAATTAAAACCATATGATGAGATTAAGGAATATTGTAATAATTGGCTACAATACCATCAAATAGCTCACCTGTTTAACAAAGACATAAAAATAGGTTTTGAACAGAAAACCTCTAAATTGCAAAGCGAATTATTGCAGCCAAATAAAAAGATAATATCAAAAAAATATAACTTACTCCTCGGGTGGGAATTGAAAGATGAAATAATAAAAGAAACAACGATAAAGTTCTCACAAGATCTCGGCAAGACAATATACATTGGTACCTCTGGTTAAGAACTTAATTCGTTCCGGAGGTCCGTTCTTAACCTGAAACTGTTCTTAACCTGAAGCACCACTTTAGCTAATGGGGCCTCCCGCTGCTGCTGCGCCGCCAGAGCTGCTGCGCCGCCACGAGCATTTCTGTTCTTCTTAACCTGAAGCGTTATTTCTGGGTTAGCGGAGTCTGTAACCTGAATCTATGTAACCCGAGGTACCACTATACTTAAGAAAGGTGGGGAAAATTGTGGAGTGTAGATAAAAAATTTACAGCCTGCTATGTGATAAGAGAAAACATCATGAAAATGTGCTACCATTGGTACCTTACCCCAGTTAAATTGGCTAAGATTTATTAAAAAAATAAAAATTCTAACTTGTGTTGGAAATGTAAAGTAGAGGTGGGAACAATGTATCGTTTGTGGTGGGGGTGTAAGGTGATCAAACAATTCTGGACTAAGATACATGTAGAGCTGAAAAGAATATTTAAGAGCACAATTCTCAAGAAGCCAGAAGCATATCTGATGGTGGAGAAAGCAGCAGCATCCCCGCTGTTTTCTTCACCACCCCACGCCTTGCACCAATCCCAAAAACCTGCTTTTGGGATCAGCGGGCAGCGCGTGGGGTGGTGGAGGAAATCCTCCACCAACCTCCCTGCCGCCCACCAATCCCAAAAGCAGGCGGGGGGTGGGGGGAGGCAGCGGGAAGTGCAGAGGATGTTGCTGGATCGTGCACAACACCTCCGTGCTTTCGGCGAACAGAGGTGCTGACACGATCCAGCAGCATCCCCTTCGCTTCCCGCTGCCTTCCCCATCCCCCGCCGCGTTCGGCGGGAGGTGGGGGGAGGCAGCAGAGATGTTGCTGGATCGTGCCCAGCTTCTTTCGGCAAACAGAGGTACTGGCACGATCCAGCAACATCGCTGCTGCCTCCTCCCGCCGAACGCAGCAGGGGGTGGGGGGAGGCCAGGGGAGTGAAGCCTTCGCTCCATAAGGCGCACAGGGATTTTCCCTTCCTTTTTAGGAGGGAAAAAGTGTGTCTTATGGAGCGTAAAATACGGTAGATGTTAAAAAGCATTAGGGAAAGGACGGAACCCCGAGGCACCCCACAAGTGAGAGCCCAGGGGTCTGAACACTCATCCCCACCACCACTTTCTGAACACGGCCCAGGAGGAAGGAACGGAACCAGTACATCTGTCTAAGCTTGGTTGTCTGTGATGGAAAGTCAAGTATTTGAAAGTAGTAAAAATAAATAAATTGGGGGGAAATGCTTAGATCACTTTCAGAAACACTTGTAGATTAATCCAGCGGATTCTGGCTCATGCGTGTACACTGAACTTCTCCATTTACATCAATCTTGGAAGCTGTTCATTGTGTGAATCTTCATGTGCACCTCTTTGGATGGGATGTTCATGAGCAGAACCTTAGGTTTAAATCTAAGAGGTTCATGACTGAAAATAGATTTAATACCAAAAGGGAGTGCAAAGCCCTGGAAGTGAGCAATCAGCTCTCCCCTTATATGAAAGCCTGCCTCTAACATACAGGCCAGCAGAGTGCTGTGATGTCCATGGTGACCTGCTGTTTGTTCACCTGCCAGCTTGCTGTTGCTGCTGCCACCTGGAAACAAAATACCCTGTGGCAGTGCTGCATGCTGGAGATGGGAGGAGTTGTGTCGCCTCCATCTCAGCAACTGACTGATGGCCAAGGTGGTTCTGTTAGATTGCGAACCACCTGAAAGAGTCCCTTGCTGCTGTTTTCTGCAGATGCAATAGCGGTGGTGAAGGAAGTATTCTTCGCCGTTGCTGTCGCCACTGAATTGGACTGGATTCTAACCCCTGTCCGGTCCAATTCAGAATGAGTTTTTCGCCACCAGCGCTCTAGCCGTCTCAGCGATTTTTTAATTGCCCTCAGCTCTGAGGAAAACCACGGGGCTGTCCGGGCTCCATGCAACTGCAGGGCTTTTCAAAACAGTAATTGCAATGCAAGTAAGGTATCATTGCCAGAGAGCATTCTGATGATCTACTGGGTTGCATTTTTCATCATGGGTTGCTTGACTGTTTTTGCAGCTGAAAAATGGTCAGACTTAGAAAAAAATACTGCTCTTATTTAGTATTGGTATAGTAGACCAGGCTAAGAAAAAGTCGGTTGCTCTGTTGCCTAGAACTTTTTAAAGCTTTTCTGGCTACTAATGTGATGCTTGCATAAAATGAATCAGAGGAGAGGTGTCAAATAATACATTAGACTAAAATACGAAAAATCCACATACCAGTTTTGTCAACTTTTAAACATAGATAATTGTGCTAAAAGAGGTTTGCATTTTACTACATACAATTTTTAACACAGTTTTTCTTATATGTAAGTGTTTTTGTCTGAAGCAGACTGGAAAGTAGGTGAAAGTACTGAAGTAGCCTAGGTACAAAAAGAAGTTTCTCTAGAGAAAGTGGTACATGTGCGGCATATTAAATACTTGTTTGTTCGCTGTGTAGCACAGCCCCTTTTGAAATAACTTGGCCTGAAGGATATATCTACACTATAAATGTACATCAGTCTGTGATGATGATTATCATTATCATTATCATCATTATTTATATACCGCCCTCTCAAAAAAACAACTATGAAAAGCAATTTAACATTAATAGAATTAAAACTATGCATATACATAAAATCTAGTAAAACCATACCAGTAATTACAATAAAAACAGCACAGCACCAACCCTTCTATTAAAACCAGTCGGCACCCAAATGCCTGATGGATTGGAACAAGAAAGTTTTCACCTCTTGTTCCAATTTCTGAGATAAAAATAGTTATCTCTGTGTTGTAGCAATTTCTCCTTCATCCTCCCGCAGAAAAATCCACTCTATGCAAATACAGTACTTACTTTTTAAAACCTCTTTGGTGTTGATTCCTACCGCCAGCTGTTGCTGCCATTCTCTGACGAAATTACCAGTACTATGTGGGTGAGCCAAGCCAATCATGTAGTTAAGAGTCAGTTGCCTTTATCATGCTGACCCTGATGCAAGAGGGGGCCGTGCAAATGAACACTTTTATGCAGAGCGCCAGAAAGCCATTGGAATAAAAGTAAGGCATTTTATCTATGAGTTTCCCAGCAGAATTGGAACTCCCAGTGTTTCCTGTAGGAAGCAAATTACTGTTTAAACCATTTCAAACCTATGGGACAGCTATTCCCTTGGAACAACCTTGGCAAAACTCAGCTGCTATCAGCATTGAGTATGGAACCTTCTTTTGGAAGTATGTGTGAGTTTCCACATGAACTGTTTATGGGATGCATTTGATAGTAAATATTGTGGGAGGTGAACAATGATAACAACTCTAATCTTATGTTACATTAATCTCTTTAAGTATTACATTTTCCACAATGAGCAAGATGATTTAGCCATACACTTGCTCTTCATTTCAGATTCAAGCCAGTTTACAATGGAAATCAAAAGTGTAAAATTAACCTCTATCACTATGTTTACTTTAGAAAATGAGGCCTCTCCTCAGGTGATTTGCATTCTCCCCATTTGGCTGCAGTGGGATCAGCTGTCTTTGGAGGAGAGACACCCATTTCCAGGCTTTGAAGAAGACATGTCCGTCATATCCAAAACTCAGTAAAATAAACTAAGAGACCACTGAAAAATGTAGCCATTAAATAAACACATTGTTCAAGAATAATCGAGCCATATCATGGAAAGAACGTAATTGGTGTCGTTCTCATTGATGGAGTATTCTGTGACTGAATACATGAACTGTTATTTAGGAATCTCTTGAACATTGTATGCTCCAGACCACATGTCCAGAAGGATACATGTAGATTTCACCTATAATGTGTGGACAGGCAAATAAATGCATGTTTTCCAGGTACCTTTGTTTCCATAATGCAGCTTTGAAGGTGAGCACATTTGAAGGTGCTGTGTAGGCTATCCTTCCACTCTGACTAGCAAGTCTTCATATGGGGGAGAGGCAGGTGGCCTAACTGCCGCCACCGCATTGCATTGAAAGGGGCTCAGACCTGGGCTAAACCCAGCTGGGGTAGGGCGCATCCCTTCCCCACTCTCAGTTTCCTTCAACTGAGCAAAGGGAACTGCAGGATTTACATAGAGTTCTAAAGATGGATTTGACCATGGTGATGATGCTGTGATCAAAGTGGGGATGGTTTCAATCTCCCAGCCTATTGGTTGTTGGCCCCTCCTATCCCATGTGCATTTTGGATAAGATTGCATTTGGTTCCAGCTAGTTATTGCATCTTATATAAAATAACCTTTGTACTTTTCTTTTTTGCCAATGCACCGGGGTTGTTTTTTAATGCCAGACTGGTATTTGCAAAAGGTGATGAAATATGGTACACATTAAACTGGCACTTCCAGCGTTCTTTTGGCAATTTGCCTATGTTTATGTTTAGCTCAACACGGGGGGGAAATACCAGCATGAGTGAAATGTTCTTGTTGTCAGAGATGTGAATAGGGGACATGCTCCAGGCCTTGCTGAAACCATGAAGACCACATTTGCAGATATATATGCAATCATTTGTGCTCTCCTTCTTATTCAATTCTGTGTGCATTATATATTTGTTATTAGAAAAACTTCCCACCCTAAGAATATTGAATAACCAACCTTCAATATTCAGTTTTTTAACCCTTCCAAAAAAAAAAACACCTATTGCTTTTGAGTTGCGTACAAACATAAAATCAACACTGATCACATGAATAAAGCTTTTAAGGTTGCTGTTTCAGTATCAACAACAATAAACTTATTTCTTTATAGCAGGGGCTGTCAACCTGGTGCCTACCACCCACTAGTGGGCATTTCAGGATTCTAGGTGGGCGGTGGGGCGTTCTATGGCACAAACGGAATCCTCCTTCCATCAAGCACTGGTGGGCGGTAAGGAAATTTTACCATCAAGAAAGATGCAGTAGTGGGCGGTAAGGTATAAAAAGGCCAACTACCCCTGGTTTATAGGTTAGGATGGGTAAAACAGGAAAAACCACGACATATCAGTCACTGTGAAGTCTGAGCCATTCTATGGGTGTGTCCGGTTTTGCTTTTCCTGTTCCCCAAATAAGTAGCATAATTAATCATCTCTAAAAGTATGTGTAAATTGACTTCTGCACCTCTCCCTCAATTGCTGAGTCCATGTGCCACACCTTCTTCCATCTAGAGGGGCCTCTGCAGCCACTTCTGCTCATTCTTTTGCCTGAGTACTGGAGTCCAAAGGCAATATGAGTTTAGGGATGCTAAAGGTAAGATGTAGGAAGACTTTGCTGCAATTAATAGCATGCAAATAGGATCTTACAAATGTGTATGGTTCTATACAATTATTAAAGACAATCCCATAAGACTGACCTATTGGCACATTGTTTCATTTTGGTTTCATGCTCATTGTGTGTTGCTTTTTTATCCAGTAAAGGATTGCCTTCGAGTTCAACATTCACCTTAGAAGATAGTGCTATCTGCTTGACCTCAGAACAGAGCACAGTAGAAACAGAAAATGATAATGCTTCTGTGTTGGATGTATACTTAGTAAGTTGACTAATCTTTTCTTTTTACAAGTTATGTACACTTTCAAATAGCTGACTTGCTTTTGTTTGACACTGGGTTGTATGCTGTAGATGTGTACTTCAAATGTTTCACTCTTAGTGTACTCTTCGATTTTGTGAGTAGTATGAAATATTCCCCCCCTTCCTTACTCCTTTATATTTTCACAAAACTGGAAAGGTGAGGTTCTGATGTCCTCTGATGGAGAACTGTCACTTGAGAAAAGAAAATACTTTTGTAGCTATATTTGGAGGAACAAATCAATGTTGCTTTGGTTACCAAACATTCCTCTGTTTCAATGCACATATTGGTTGGAATAGGAAATGCCTGGGTTATTCAAAAATCTTACTATAAATAGGCCATTGTAGAGAACTCCCTCTCCTTTTAATAGATTGGATCAATTTACATCTATTTTCCATCTTGCATGCAAGAGACGGAAAGGCAAGGGAAATATATGTGACATTTTTAGAACAGTACTGGAAAGTCTCCTGGGTTTGATAATGTTCCATTTGACTAGATTAGTATTTGCATTCCCATCCCTATTCCTTTTAAGATTCTTAATTCTGTCCAAATTTACTCATTTTGTGAAATTTACTATTATAATCTGTTTGTATGCAAAGATGCCATGTTTCAGCGTAGAAAACCTTTTATATATAGCATGGAGCACTCATTCACATTGGTTATAATCAGTAAAACAAAGTG
Organism: Lacerta viridis; assembly: GCA_900245905.1. Taxonomy (NCBI): domain Eukaryota; kingdom Metazoa; phylum Chordata; class Lepidosauria; order Squamata; family Lacertidae; genus Lacerta; species Lacerta viridis. The sequence goes on along the minus strand of OFHU01001496.1, from coordinate 266,239 downwards.
GGGAAAACACGTCCCTTTAAACAACTTCCTGCTTCATTGATCCACATATATAATGCTGATAGTAATATCCCACTTTGAGATTGTTAAAGATTAGATAAAGAAACCCTCGTTTTCTCTAATATTTCCCAATACTGGGTCAACTTGTTATATTTATTTAGGTTTAGCTAGGGTTGATCTGAATTAAAATTCTCCAATGTTTGCAGGAGTGAAGCTGAGCTGCCTTAATGGGATATCAAAATAACAACAACCTTCAAGGGAAATGGTTATGGACTTGCAGCTCATCTTCTGTGGGCGTGCTTGATTTGAATGGGTTTTAGCAAGGTTGCTCTGAGCAGATTCAGCTTGCCATATCCTAGGATTCACTGTCATGGCCTGCATCAGACTGAGCGTCCTCTCCCTCCCCTTGCAAATCAGCGCTTGTTCCTGTGAGAATCCATCCTTTTGCCATTGTCCTAAAAAGAAACCCAAAGACATAATAAGCCTGTTTGGGAATTAAAAATGATAACTATTGTTATGTATTAAGATTGGCTGCAGTTCTCACTCAGGGCCACCAGTATGCAAATGAAGGATTGAGAGCTGCCGTTCACTGATTGGTTAGTTAGTTGGAATTTGTTACTGTTACAAGTTACTTAGTATTATATAAGGCAGCCAGCTACGCTGTTGTGTCAGACACAAGGAGCAGTTCTAACTGCTGGAATAAAGAGCTGCTGATCTAAAGAGCTGTGTCCTTCGTCCATCTTTCCCACAACTTAACAACTATGTCCAATATAATAAACAATGGATTCATTGAAGACCCTGTCTTTCTGGAACCGTTTGCAATTCCTGCTAGGCAATGGGCTGTCCTGCAATTTACTATTCATACTAAAAAAAAAAAAAAAGCAACAGCCAGTAACTTAAGACACATGGAAGTGGCAAAAAGTATTCTCATTGGGGTTGTATTCAGCTTAGTTTTACGCAGAGTAGACTTATTTAAATGAATGAATATGGCTAAGTTAGGCCCGTTAATTTCAGTGAGTCTACCCTTGAGTAAAACTTAGATGGGTTCTACCCAGGGTTGTGTACATCTGACAATTACTAAAGCATCTGATCTGTCTTTCAGTTGCTAAACTGTACTATAGTAGTAACAAACAGCAGCCAAAAGATAAGGCATAATGCCCCACACTTGCCTAAATTCTAAAACGTGGTCCCACTGTGCCTAGTTGGCGTAGGATGTGGTGGAAGAACTACCACTTTGCACAGTCCATGCCCCAGATAAATCTATCTAGCACACTTCAAAAAGGCATCATCATACATTCAGATGCTTCCTTCATGTCGCTGTTTTTCTTTGTACACACCGGGTCTGAATATTAGTGCCTCAGAAGCACTATGCATTCATTCCAGTGAATCATTTGTTGAAATGGCTGTGGCAACAGTAGTCTGCGTGCCTATTATTTTCCAGAATAAATGGAGCACTTCCTTCTTGTACCATATTTTAATATGCCTATAGTATGTGGGGATAGCCAGCAGATGGGACGACCAGTAATCCCGGAGTTCCTGCTCCCACTGCGTCGTGAAAGGGTCCGCTGGCTATGATCTGAAGGTAGTTGTCGTGAGTTCTGAAGGTTGCTGAAGGCCTCTGAAGGTTTTCTGCAGGTATCTGGAGGTTCCGAAGATTCCGGAGGTCTCCGGAGTGAAAGATAGGCTAAGCTAGATAGCGGCCAAAACTTAGAAGGCCAAATAAAAGTTTTTAAATAAAATGAAATAAATACTAAGAGACTGCAGTCAATGGTGAAGAAGCTCTCAACTGCTCTGTGCGGCTGGTTTTGGTTTTGGTTTCTCTCTGGCTTGTCACGCACCGATGTTCTCTCTAGCTTGTCTCGCGCGTTCTCCACACACGCTACAGAGAGCGGAGGCTATTTATTAAGAAATCAAACATCGTCATAACATTTACATGAACCAATCACAACCTTGTCTCTATGCTAGTTTCTAGGCGGGAAACTATCTACAGACCGTTACATTGGCTAAACTGGCGCGCTTTTCCCAAACGCGGAGGGATCCATGCAGCAAACTCCCTGCTGGATCCTTTGCCCTTCCTTCCTAACGCGGAAGGATATCCCAAAGTAAACACAAACAACCAGGTGCAGTAGCACCTTTAAAACATATTCCCACAATAGTAAAGCAACCAAAAGTGGGAATTGCCACTAAGCAGCATTTTTTTTGTCCTAGTGTTAGCATTCATATACACTGGTACCCTGAGTGAAAAGGCCTATTCTAGCAACTAAGATTCTATTGGAGTAATTAAAAATATATTAAGATGAATATTTGGGGGACGGGGATGATGACTTTTTGCTATCTAAGCACTGATTATCTTGGAATGTATCCATTTTCCTTTTTTGTTGGAAATGGAAGAGTGCTGGCTCCAGCCTGTGGGTGATGCAGCTGCAAAAATCCTTTCATTATACACTGCAAAGAGCATGTAAAAAATGCTGCTGAAAGATCCCTGACATCATTGTGGAACCATTTGCCTGTCAGACTAGGCCTGGGGTGGGTTGTTAGGTGTAACAATCCTCATGATGCTAAAAAGGTACCTCACCCTGATCTAAGACTCAAAAAAGGGTTATCCTTGTTTTGATACAGCAAGATGAGATAGAGCAGTGAGTTAAGGGAAACAAAGCTAACGTACAGCAAATGAGAAGTTTGTTCTTCCCTCTCTCTCCGCCTTGACACACAACAATTACCAGTTCTTTACATGCTTCCATTTATGCACAGATTATGGTTACTAAGAATATGGCTGCAGGAAACAACACACGTGTTTTGGCATGACCATAATTCTGTCTGCTGTGCTAATCCTGTTGGTCTGCTTAGACTAGCTGCAGTCAGAGTGGGTATCACTCTACCACCGTCCCAAATTAGTGTTTTGTGGGTGACATGGTAATCCTGAGCAGAAAAACCCATTTGTACTGAAATGCTTTTTAATGAAGTACTTTCTTTTTTGTCATCTACTGTCATTTATCAGAGAATGGAAGCACTCTTAGAATATTATGTGTCAAACTAGTAGAAGTGGTTTTTATACCACAGAAGATTTCAGGAGCAAAATACAAAATATGGTAACTCTGTGTGCAGTGTTTATTTCCATCCTTAAACATGAATGCTGGTGGGTGAAAACAGTTACAGTATTTATATCTCATCTTTCTGCCCCAAAGCTACCTACAATCACAAGCTAAAAATGTAATACAGTAAAAAAAATTGAGACCAAGTGAAAACATGCATGATGCCATCCAATGTGGTTGGTTTAGTACAGAATATGGTTTAGTACAGAATTTTTGTGCCCTTACATCAAATTCTGTGGTCAGTGGGTCTCATGTGCCAAGATCAGTAGATTTTATTGTTTATAGCCAATGGCCATCATATTACAAGTATGAGCATAAATCACATAGCTACAAAGAGGAAAACATTTCATGCATTTCATGTTTTAAAATTTTGGACTTTGTAGATTTGTCCTGGTTTGGTGCATGTGCCAAGAGATGAGGTATTGAGAAATCAGTGGAGAATGAGCAGGCTTTGAGTTGTGAATCTTTGGGATTCCTGAATTCTATCCCCTAAACAGCTTTTAAAACCTGCATTGGGTTAGGACTATCCACCTACAATAAATCAGGTGAACCATATCTGTTCATGCTCACAAGAAGTAGCCATTACAAAGTCTGGAATGAGCTAGCTCATAAAGTTAGCACCAGCAGCTGTCAATTATTTAGTAAGTGAGAATCAAAATTGATTAGAACAACTATTTTGTTACATGAATGAACTTGTTTATCACTTAAAGTAGTTTGTTTTGAGTCCTCTGCGAATATGGAAACAAGTTTCCTGTTCCTTCTCCAAACACAATGCTGCCACCTATTGCTGATTCTAAAATGACAAGAGTTGTATGCCCCTTTCTGGACTGGCTGCTCAGTAAAAGTATTTAGCTACAAGGCTTTACCTTCTGAGTGAGTGTTCATTAGGCACAAGAGTTCAAAACAATATATATAAAATAGATATCATATATTATTTCTTACCTGATGCTAATGTACTAATACTTCAGATTACATTGATTAGCTTCATAAATCTGGTGTTAAAAAGTCTTTCTAGATTTGTCACTTTGATATAAATCACTTTTGTCCAGAAGTTTTTTAAATGTACAGTTTTTGGAAATCTAATTAACCTGTTGGTATAAAACAAACAAATGCTGAAAAATATGTAGGTGAAAAACTATTGTTACAGTAAGAAAGCATTGTGAATATAGGACATTATGAAAAGGAAAGTATTTTATTATCTTTCACAAGTGATATCCATATGACCTTACAGTATCCTAATTCCAGTTGTCTTAACCTTGGCTTGAGATGTTTTATAGCAGTGAGAGTGGTTTCACTGTCATCTGGGTGACAGAGCCTTAATATGTGCACTTAACAGGAAGAAAGGTTTTTTCTTCTCCAGTGTGTAGGAACTGGTCCAGTAGTAAAATTTCTGTATCTTTGTCCTTCTTTAGCAGAGTCATAATTTCACAGTTGGGGAATATTACTTTTAGAGTGAAAGGAAATACATAGCTTAACAAGATTGCAACCCTGTCTTCAGCTCAGGACTGGTCCTGGACTTTTAATCATTCAAACCTATTGCATGAGTCAAGAGAATGCACACAAGGATCTTTTTGGAGTGTGAATTGTTTGTACATGTCCCTGCATCCTCTCTGACATTGAAAGGGACCTTAGGGTGTTCCTTTCTGATTGTACATTTTTTGTTGGAGACTCTAAAAATATTGGTGCCTAAGATGGCTCCTGCCAGCAAGCTGACCTGACTTTGGAGGTTAGTGAAGAATACAGCACTAGCTTCACATGGAGTCCCTGAGCATCCCCACTGCCAACGGTGTTGTTGTCAAACTCACTGAACAGTGAGGAACAGTATATTTTATGGTCCATATACAGCTGCATGAAATTCTCTAGTCTGCCACAATTCATGTAGAATCAGTAAATAATGTTCTGTGCAGAATCCTTTGAAAATATCTTGTGCATTATCTAATTATGCAGCACAGTTTGCCCCCTGTGCCTTGTGCCACGTTCTGAGTGCAATTTGTAGTTGCTGAGAGTCCTTCCTCAAGCATGACCAGATTTTTAACATGGTGCACAACATTTGTTTCCTTGTTAATATGATTAGATATGTTCCATTTTAAACATGTTTTTCCTTGAAATAAGGAGTTAAAGTTGAACTATAAAAATTGAACTTCTTTCTCTTATAAAACATGTTTAATAAATTGATTTAAAGCCTCATCCATGGGCATAGTCAAGGGGGGTCAAGGGGTCAGCTGCCCCCCCATCAAGTAAAACAATAGAAATACTGAACTAACTGAACCATCATGTCGGTTCTACTCTCCCCAACAAAAGTCCTGGCTGTGCCCATGGCCCCATCTATAACCTAATTATTCTGAAGCATTTCAGTTTATGCCAATTTAGCATTTAACATGTTTACTTGGCTTAATGCAACAAAACTTATATCAAGGGCAAGGGGCAGCAGTTCTCTTGCATTGCCAATAGCTCTCAGTGGCTCTGTGTTGTTTCTTAATGGCCCTAACTTGGCCAGGTGGTTTTTGCAAAGGCTAGCCCAGGAATTCCTCCCTTCATATCGTAAATAATCAAAATCCTACTATTTATTAATTTCTAGGATTTAGCCCCCCATCTATAACAATATACTGTATTGGCCCAAATATAAGCCGCACCTTTAAAATTCAAGGAGGGAAAAAGAAAAAGAAAAGACAATACCCAAATAAAAGCCGCTCCATTAAAATCCCGCAGGGACTCAGACCCGTTCCGTTTTACCATATGTCTGTTTCAGCAGCAATATCGTAAAAGCCAGTTTAATTTAATTTAAGCCGCACTTTTAACTTTTCACAGTTGGAATTTGGAAAAAAGTGAGCCTTATATTCAGGCCAATACAGTAGTGGATTGGAAACTGAATGTAACAGTTGTCACAGCAGTGATATCTAATTAAGATATTGGGGAAATTTAGCTTTAAGCATCCTACAGGAAGTTGTATTGATTTCATTGAAGCTCTACTTTGGGGTTGGGAATGGTAAACATACAGCATCGTAGCCAGACAGCACTTTTCTTCTAGAAAAAGGTGCTGGTACTGAAAAGCCTCAGAAAAAAGGACTGACTGTAGCAGATAAAACTGCAAAAGGCCTTTGGGATGTTCTGAACACATTGTCAATACAATTAGATTGGGTTATGATGGTCGAAAAATATGAAATGCTGTGCAGTTAGGATACCTAATATAAGAAGGAAAACAATAGATGTTGTATTAACCTATATTGATAGTGAAGGAGGGTGTTAACCATTCTGTTTGCTTGTTGGAGAAAAAATTATAACTCTTTTTATTTATTTTGTTTAGTAATAGATCGTAAAAGAAGAAAAAGATGAATTTTAAGAATGAGAATATTTGAAGAAAAGCACTTTCTGCACTCCAGATTTACAATGAAAAATTTGCTGAGCCTAGGAAACAAACAGTCCTAAGCAACAGAGCCTCTGTGAAAACAACAGAGGATTCTTGAAGCCTAGAAATGCTACCTTGGAATCAGCAGATGTGAAAGGAAACGTTTCACACTTTGCTAGGATGTGCTGTTGCCGAACTGTGAAGAACTGCATACATTGTACTTAAGCTGCTCTTTCTTCCATTTCCAATCATCTTTTCAGGGCTTGGAAGTAATATTTTCCTATTGTCTCTCACATGATTTTTTTATTTGCATGTATTCAGTGATTATGCACAAATATGTAATTGCTTTGCCTATTTAAAGAGTCATCATCATCATCATCACAGTGGTGAATATTATGTAAATCAATTCTGCTTTCCCCAGAATTAGAATTGCTCACCTATTAATTTCATACAAGGGTTAGTGTAATAAGTTTGCACATAGTTTATGGGAAGCTATCTTCTATAAAGAAATTTTCACTGTTTATTAGTGAAATGAAAAAAGAAGCTATTTATAACAAGGCCTTATGTTGTGTACATATATTGTCTTTGAAATATTTGTGATTAGATATATTGCTTGTAAAGGACAAAATTACATAATTTATTTAGTATATTCTACTGTAAACTCTAGTTTTATTGACAAAAAATAAAGTATTTTGTTCTCAAAACAAGTGTTGCAGATAATTCTGATGCTTATCTTCTTAAGCAAATCCTGTAACTCGCAAAAAGTATTTTCTTGACGCCTTGTGTGTGACAATAGGTAATGACTACATTGAACTGGAACCAGCTGCCCATAGACATGGAGAGGAAGGCAGGAAGGATATGTTGACATCAGAGCATAGCTTGGGAAACAAAACCTTAATGCCTGCAAGTTGTGATTTGCATCTAATGTTTTGATGTTTTCTTTGATTAGAAAATTGTCTCAAAGAAACTAGGAAGAGATTGAATGGCCTCTAATGGGTTGCTTTTGCCCCACCCACCCCCATTTTCTTTCTTCCAGTAAGTTTTGGCTGTCACTATTTGCCACACGCCAAACAAACAAACAAACAAAATTGCTTCCTAAGAGACCAGCTAAGTTTGTTATTGGTATGAGCTTTCGTGTGCATGCCACTTCTTCAGATACACTGAAGCAGTGATAAAAGAGCGAAAAACACAGACCCCCCCCTTAAATAAGTCATTTCTGTTATCTCTCATCCCGAGGGTGCCACTTGGAGGCTGTGTTTGTCCCCATTCACTGGCATGGAAACGGGGTGTCCGTGTCACTCGTGGGCTGCTGACTGTGTGCTCGACCCAGGAGCAGCCAGGATTCCTAGCGAGACCTAGAACTGGACAGACTTCTGCTAAGGCGCAGGAAGAGGCGGAGGGCGAGAGGAAGAAGCCCGAAGCAGCGCCTCTCCAGCAGCAAGTAAGGATCGGGGCCCGGCGCTACCCAGGGGGAAGGGCTGCTCAGCCTCAGCCGCCGCCGCCCTTCTCCGTCGCCAGGGGGCAGCTGAGCCTCGCCGCGCCCGGAGCTCGAGTCTTCTGCGAGCCGCCTTAGGATCTCATGTGGCGGCCGGGCGCTCTGCTCTTCTCCCGGGTCGCGGCCCGGGGCCGGCGGGGAGGCGGACGCTGGAAGGAGCAGGAGGAGGCCGCGGTGGTGGCGCCGCCTCCTCTCCGGAGAAGTGGCTGCGGCTTCGCTCTCCTGGGCCGGCCGGTGAGTGCTCGGCCTGGGCCTGGGAGGGAAGGCGGGCGGAGCGCGGAACGGGCGGTGCCCGGAGGCCCCTGCGGACAAAGCCGGGGAGCGGCGCAGGGCCTACGGCGAGCCCGGCCCACGGAGCTTCTCCCTCGCAGCCGGGCGCCTCGGACGCCGCCGGGCCCAGAAGGGCCGCCCTGCCCGGGTCGCGCAGCCGAGGAACCCGCCGCCCGGCCTCCCTCTCGGCGGGGACTCGTGGCGGGAGCCGCGGTGTCTCGTGGCGGGAGAAGCTGCCTGCGCCGCTCCCGGCTGGGCTGAGGGTGGCGGCGGGGCTCGAGAGACCTTCTTGGCCCGGCGGCGTCGGCAGGGCCTCTCCTTGGGCCCAGAAAGGGCGCCGGGATCCTCCGCTGGCAGGTTGGGTCGGGCCCGGGAAGGGACAGGCCGGCCGCTGGCTGGTGACTTTTGGGGGGCGCTTCTCTTGAAGCAGAGATGGGAGGGAGGGAGAAGGGTCAGAAAAGGTGGATCTTACCAACTCACCTGGAGTCCTGCTGGAAACAAGCGAAGGGAACTCGTCCTCCGCCTTCGCTGAGGGATTGGGGCTGTTTGGCCCTTCAAAATGGAGAAAGACTCACTAAGATATTAGGCAAAACAATCAAGCTGAGAGAAGTGAGAGGGGCCTTGTTTTGCGTGGCACCTCTGCCCTTCCATTCCCCCGCAGGTCCTGCACACTGGAAATAGATAATGCTAAACAAAGGGGTTAATGTATGGACAAAGCTGAAAATGAACTGTTACGGAAATTAAATCCAAGTGTGAGACCCCTTTCCTTTCCTTATCATGAACTCTGATAGAAAATCAACCAGGCTGAAAGAAATGGGGAGAAGGATTACGCTTGCTTCTGGAACATCACAGACTTAGTTCTCCTTAAGGACTTGAAATACAAATGATGCTACTCCTGGTCAGAGGACTTGGCGCACACACACACACACACATATGTTTACTTATTATTTAAAGCATTTATAATCCAGCTTTCATCCGAGGTTCCCATGGCAGAAATGTACACAGTCCTAACCACAAAATAAAACAGCATAAAACAAAATGTAGCAGAATCCCCTCAGGGAGAAGGTCACAACCCTGAAAGTTGTGCTGTTTGCACTTAGCCTTCTGTTGAAGAACATGATTTTCCACAAAAGTACTTAAAACTTATTTCTTCACAGGATGTGCAGCCGCATTGTTTATATGGTGTTCTCATAGTCAAATCCAAGAGTGCTCAACTACAATGTGTAAGAAGTGCAGGAACTCGAATTGACAAAAGGTAAGTTGTATAGACTGAACGACTGAACAACAACATATAGAATTGGCCACCTGGCAACTTGGGGAACTTTCCAAACAGAGATCAGTATTGAGGACAGAAACAGTCACCTCACATTCGGAAGAACGAAACCAAAACCATGTGCATGAGATCTGCGTTGGGGTGTTAGCTGGTAACATTGAATTATTTTAAGTGAATAATAGTGTCATTACATATGCAACAAATTTATCTTAAACTGCCACAGTATCCAGCACTTTCACACATGACCAGACTTTTGTTTTTCTTCTTTTGTAGCCGTTCCTGTTGTACTAGGAATGCCTTGTTGACTCTCAGTATGGTGGAGACAGGCTTGTTTAACTAATTCATGTAGAAAGATAACGGAAGAGCTGCAAGCTTTCAGTTCCTCCATATAACCTTTACTAGAACAGTCGCATCAGCCCACTTCTTAACATTAGTCAATAAAACATGTAAACACCAAGAGAGAGAAATATCAGTAGCCACTAGCAGTGTAAAGAGCAGTGAGCGCTCACTGATTAAGAGGTGAAGAGGATCCATTTCCAAGCAACTGCCTGTTCTCCAACACTCATTGTGTTGCCAACTTATGGGTGGTTCTTGCATTTGGAAAGTGCCACTCCCTCTTCGCTACATCCCAAGCATTCCTGATGTGGGAATAGGCAGGTTGTGTTTGTCTTCCGCATGATCTTGCTTGTTCAAATGTTACCAGAGCAGACTGGGATGGAGCCACAGTTTTGACAAAACCACAGGACATGCATATTGTGGAAACTGGGGTTAGGCCTCAAACAGGTGTCCAGGTAGCCTAACTGCACATCTTTAGGGTGCAAACCACTGGAAAACTACACAAGCTTTACTAAAATGAATGGAAACTTCCATTAGTACTTTTGGTATGAAAATATCGTAAGAATAAAGAGGGAAAGGATTCTTTCAAATTAAGCCAGATGTCATCTAGGGCTGGGCAATATCTGATTTTCAACATCATGATAGATCACCAGCTAACCATCATAATATTCTGCTATATCTTAATGTCTGGAATAAGGAAGGGTGGCTGGGAAGGGAGGGATGCTTTTTGCTGCACGATCTCTGCTGTTTCTTAAAGCACTGGGTGGTCCTTACCGGTGATGTCTGCCTCCTGGCACTGTTCTGCGATCGGCTGAGATGAGCCACGGAGAAGCAACCGGAGAGGAAGGGCAGGGAGTGGGACTCCATGGTTCAGGGGCGGTGCTGAAGCTGGCACTGTTCTGCCACTGGAGGGAAGGGGGAGGGAAAATGGAGCCCAAAGCCAGCCAGCCAGCCAGAGGGAGCCAGCTATGACGGAACCAGTGTTCAAATGGCAGTGAAGCCTGCTGTCAAGTTTGGTAACAAAATCTCAAGAGAGGGCCAAACATAGAGAGAAGAAACAAAAACAGACAAGACAGACAAATCAATGTCTAAATGTATGCAGATGTAATCAATTAATTGACTAATAGTGCAAACCTAACCATATCTATTGTAAAGTAAGTCATAATAAATTCAGTGGGCTTCCAGAGAAGTGGGGTCAGAATTGTAGCCTAAAGTTCTTTAATCGGAGGACTGTCTAATGAATGGAAGTTGCAGTGTGCAGTGAATTAAGGTTCAGCCGAATAAAATCTCTGGGCTATACATACCTAATTTTTCTTGCTTATTGCAACTTCAGAAATGGTTTCTACACTAGTATGTGTCAGGAACAAACATCCTCAAATTACTGTGTTCTTTTCTGGGATTTCTTGTTTTGCACTGATAATATTTTGATTTAATGGTATAAAATTTGAGTAACTCTTTCTTTACCTGACTTTTACAGCTCAATAGATGAAACTACGTATGAAAAACTTGCTGAAGAAACCCTGGAGTCATTAACAGATTTCTTTGAGGAGCTGGCAGACAAGCCCTTTACTCCTCAAGATTATGATGTCTCATTTTCGGTATAGTATTTTGTTTTATTGTTTATTTTTACAGGTGTTTTTGCTATAGTCTCATCTTCTCTTTAGACAGTACCATAAATAATTTCTAAATTATAATTTCTAAATTATAAAGCTTCTAAATTCTTCCACAGCAGCTAAGATAGGGGATCACATTGTTTTAGAATTCCAAAGTTGTTCTTTAAGGCAGTGTTCCTTGAGCTATTAAACCCTAAGACTTGGGACTCACCTTTTCTAATTCAGCTGTCTGAGTGTGGTTTTGATGCATGCTTTAGGTAAAGGCTTGCCAACAAGTTGTATGTCTGCATCTGCATGCACACACACGATAATGCTAAGATTGCAGATTTGATCCCTGTATGACACTCCTGCATATTCCTGCACTGCAGGGGGGGTTGGACTGGATGATCTGAGAGTCCCTTCCAACTCTATATTTCTATGATTCTAAACATTTCTTTTCTTTCCCTGCAGTTTAAGAAACTTTGTTCTCATAAGGATCCAGTGGAATGGTAAGACCACAAGGTGGCACAACTGGAAAATAGCTGAAACCACAGTTTCAGCTCGCTTGTGATAGAGATAAAAGCTGATCTAAAAATTAATTCTATCCAAAGGAATCCGTAATAGTAATATTTCCAGTAACATTTAGGAAAACGTGTGACTGTTCCCTCACCTGTCCTGGGAGTTTACGTTGATTTATTTAACATTCATTAGTACAGTAAATAGGATGTGGGTGGCGCTGTGGTGTAAACCACAGAGCCTAGGGCTTAGAATCATAGAATCATAGAGTTGGAAGAGACCACAAGGGCCATCCAGTCCAACCCCCTGCCAAGCAGGAAACACCATCAAAGCATTCCTGACAGATGGCTGTCAAGCATCCGCTTAAAGACCTCCAAAGAAGGAGACTCCACCACACTCCTTGGCAGCAAATTCCACTGCCGAACAGCTCTCACTGTCAGGAAGTTCTTCCTAATGTTTAGGTGGAATCTTCTTTCTTGTAGTTTGAATCCATTGCCCGTGTCCGCTTCTCTGGAGCAGCAGAAAACAACCTTTCTCCCTCCTCTATATGACATCCTTTTATATATTTGAACATGGCTATCATATCACCCCTTAACCTTCTCTTCTCCAGGCTAAACATACCCAGCTCCCTAAGCCGTTCCTCATAAGGCATTGTTTCCAGGCCTTTGACCATTTTGGTTGCCCTCCTCTGGACACGTTCCAGCTTGTCAGTATCCTTCTTGAACTGTGGTGCCCAGAACTGGACACAGTATTCCAGGTGAGGTCTGACCAGAGCAGAATATAGTGGTACTATTACTTCCCTTGATCTAGACGCTATACTCCTATTGATGCAGCCCAGAATTGCATTGGCTTTTTTAGCTGCTGCATCACACTGTTGACTCATGTCAAGTTTGTGGTCTACCAAGACTCCTAGATCCTTTTCACATGTACTGCTCTCAAGCCAGGTGTCACCCATCCTGTATTTGTGCCTTTCATTTTTTTTGCCCAAGTGTAGTACTTTACATTTCTCCCTGTTAAAATTCATCTTGTTTGCTCTGGCCCAGTTCTCTAATCTGTTAAGGTCATTTTGAAGTGTGATCCTGTCCTCTGGGGTATTAGCCACCCCTCCTAATTTGGTGTCATCTGCAAACTTGATCAGGATGCCCTCAAGCCCATCATCCAAGTCATTGATGAAGATGTTGAATAAGACTGGGCCCAAGACAGAACCCTGTGGCACCCCACTAGTCACTTCTCTCCAGGATGAAGAGGAGCCATTGATGAGCACCCTTTGGGTTCGGTCAGTCAGCCAGTTACAAATCCACTGAATGGTAGCATTGTCTAGCCCACATTTTACCAGCTTCTTTACAAGAATATCATGGGGCACCTTGTCAAAGGCCTTGCTGAAATCAAGATAGGCTATATCCACAGCATTCCCTTCATCTACCAGGCTTGTAATTCTGTCAAAAAATGAGATCAGGTTAGTCTGACATGACTTATTTTTCAGAAACCCATGCTGACTTTTAGTTATCACAGCGTTCCTTTCTAGGTGCTCACAGACCGTTTGCTTAATGATCTGCTCTAGAATCTTTCCTGGTATTGATGTCAGGCTGACTGGGCGGTAATTGTTTGGGTCCTCTCTTTCCCCCTTTTTGAAAATAGGGACAACATTTGCCCTCCTCCAGTCTGCTGGGACTTCGCCTGTTCTCCAGGAATTCTCAAAGATTACTGCCAGTGGTTCTGAAATCACCTCTGCCAGTTCTTTTAATACTCTTGGATGTAGTTCATCTGGCCCTGGAGACTTGAATACATCTAAATCATAGAATCATAGAATCATAGAGTTGGAAGAGACCACAAGGGCCATCCAGTCCAACCCCCTGCCAACCCCCTAAACTAGCCAAGTATTCCTGTACTGCCTCCTTACTTATTCTGGGCTGTGTTTCCCCTGCTGAATCATCTGCTCCATATTCTTCAGGTTGGGCATTGTTTTCTTTCTTGGAGAAGACTGAGGCAAAGAAGGCATTGAGGAGTTCTGCCCTTTCTCTGTCCCCTGTTCGCATTTCACCATCTTCTCCTCTAAGTGACCCCACTGTTTCCTTGTTCTTCCTTTTGCTACGGACATACCCATAAAAGCCCTTTTTGTTGCTTTTAACCTCTCTAGCAAGCCTGAGTTCATTCTGTGCTTTAGCTTTTCTGACTTTGTCTCTACACGTACTGGCTATTTGTTTGAATTCCTCTCTGGTGGTTTCCCCCTTTTTCCATTTTTTGTACATATCCCTTTTAAATCTTAACTCAATTAAAAGTTCTTTAGATAGCCACCCTGGCTTCTTTAGGCACCTTCCATGTTTCCGTCTCACTGGTATTGCCTGAAGTTGTGCTTTTAATATCTCCCTTTTAACAAGCTCCCAACCATCATGAACTCCCTTCCCTTTTAGTATTTCTGTCCATGGGATTTCACCCAGCATTTCCCTAAGTTTTCTGAAGTCGGCTTTCTTAAAGTCTAGAATTTGAGTCTTAGTATGCTTGGTTGCTCCTTTCCGCTGTATAATAAACTCCAGTAGAGCATGGTCACTCCCACCTAATGATCCTGCCACTTCTACCCCACTAACCAGGTCATCACTATTGGTTAGGACCAGATCTAAAATGGCTGATCCTCTTGTTGCTTCTCCCACTTTCTGGACAATGAAATTGTCTGCAAGGCCAGTGAGGAATCTGTTCGACCTTATGCTCTTGGCTGAGTTTGACATCCAACAAATATCAGGGTAGTTGAAATCCCCCATTACTACTATCTCACTTCCTTTTGAATGCTTGGTCATCTGTTCCAGGAAGGCATCATCTGTGTCCTCAGTTTGGCTTGGGGATCTATAGTAAACTCCCACAATGAGATCACTGTTATTTTTCTCTCCCTTAATTTTGACCCAGATACTCTCAACTTGGCTTTGGAGTTTCAAATCCTGGATCTCTTCACAGGTATACACATCCCTGACATATAACGCTACTCCTCCTCCTTTCCTGTTTGGTCTATTTCTCTGAAATAGATTGTATCCCTCTATTACTACATTCCAATCATGAGACTCATCCCACCAGGTTTCAGTGATGCCTATTATGTCATATTTAGTTTTCTGTACCAAGAGCTCAAGTTCATCTTGTTTATTTCCCATGCTCTGTGCATTAGTATACAGACATTGAAGACCATTGATCATTCCCCCATGGCTCTTATTTAAGGATATTTTCCTCCCACCACTAGGTCTGCGTGCTGTTTGCTCCATTTGGTCCTTGACATTTGGATGATCATCTTCAGTACTTGATAGACTCCTACCTTCAGGACCACTGCCTCCCTCCCCCACTTGCCGATCAGAAGGGCGGTGGTTCAAATCCCCGCAACGGGGTGAACTCCCGTTGCTTAGTCACAGCTCCTGTCAACCTAGCAGTTCGAAATCACGTCAAAGTGCAAGTAGATAAATAGGTACCGCTCCGGTGGGAAGGTAAACAATGTTTCCGTGTGCTGCTCTGGTTCGCCAGAAGCGGCTTAGTCATGCTGGCCACATGACCCGGAAGCTGTAAAGAGATGAGCGCTTTAGGTATGAGGTGCCATATTCCTGCTCTTCTGTTTTTTTATTTTTAAGTCATTAAAATTCACCTAGACAGTTTTCCACCTCTGGATTATCCATTTCAGTCGATTACCTTGTGGACTGGATTACTAAACAGAAACTGGAAACAAATAATGTGAATCAAGTTGGTTTCTAGAGAAAAACCAGACAATCCATTTGCAGTACTGTTTGATCATCCTATGGAACATTATGTTATTCTCGTGTGTGTGTGTATGTGTGTGTGTACGTACACACACACACACATACATACATACACACACAACAATCCTTATTCTTGAGAGTATGGCTTTGCAGCACAGAAAAATGTAGAAATGCAAAATTCAGTTTGGATGAGAAGTAATAATAGTTTATTTGCACTTATTTTTTTAAAATGTTATTTAATAATTTTTGTTCTTATGTTTTAGGTTTGAAATCCTACTCAATTATTACTTGCCATACTCTGCGATTTCTGCTTATATAAATATATTGCAAGTTCTTACAGATAGCTTCTTTTGTTTTGTCTCTCTCTTCCTTCCCCCCCCCCCAATATTCTGTAGGCTGGAGTATTAACAGTTAAATTGGGTGGAAGCATGGGAACATATGTGATCAACAAACAGACACCAAACAAACAGATATGGCTGTCCTCTCCAAGCAGGTAAGCAAGTGTTAGAATGTTCTGGAAATTTTATAATTGAACTAAAAGATCTCCTACCTCGGCTTTATTAGTTGCATGCACTTTGGAAACCTCAGAATGGCTTGTATGGATTTTCCAGGCAGTCAATATCAGATGCTAGTCAGGCTGACAACTGCTTCGGTGTTACAGTATGTGATTATTATTTTCCATAGCCCCTTGAAACTATTTCTATGACTTTCTCTATTTTGCAGTGCTAGACACTGAACTTAGTCTTTTGGTCAGTGAGTGACACCATTGGGAGCACTGATCCTGCACTGCGTCTCTGGAATGAGCAAGCAGGAGCTGAGCTGACAGATAACATGTTGTGCAGTGAAGAGCAGACAACGTTTTAAATGAATAAATAAAATATTAAAACATACCTAAGACAGTATTAGGATGTGGAAAATTAGAGTACCGTATTTTTTGGTCCATAAGGCGCTCCGGACCACTAGACGCACCTGTTTTTTAAAGGAGAAAAACCAGGAAAAATATTTTCCTGGTTTTCCTCCTCTAAAAGGCAGGGAGGGGTGCGCTGGAGGGGGAGCCCTTCACAGCGGCTCATCCCCGCTTGCTTTAAAGGGACATGGGGACGAGGGGAGAACGCTCCGTTTCTCCCCTCCTCCCCATGTCCCTTTAAAGCATGCGGGGATGAGCCTGCTTTTGGCATCGGCGCGCGGGGTGGTGGAGAAAGCAGCAGCATCCCCGCTGTTTTCTCCACCACCCCGCACCTTTGGGATCGGAGGGCAGCGCGTGGGGTGGTGGAGGAAATCCTCCACCAACCTCCCTGCCGCCCACCGATCCCAAAAGCAGGCATCGCAGCTGCCTCCCCGCACCTCCCACCGAACGCGGTGGGGGATGGGGAGAGGCAGCAGGAAGCGAAGGGGATGTTGCTGGATTGTGCCCAGCACCTGGCACAACCCAGCAACATCCCCTTTGCTTCCCGCCCGCCTCCCCCCATCCCCCGCTGCGTTCGGCGGGAGGTGGGGGGAGGCAGTGGAGATGTTGCTGGATCATGCCCAGCACCTCCGTTCGCCGAAAGAAGCTTCTTTTGGCGAACAGAGGTACTGGCACGATCCAGCAACATCGCCGCTGCCTCTCCCCACCTCCCGCCGAATGCGGCGGGGGGTGGGGGGAGGCCGCGGGAGCGAAGCCTTCGCTCCATAAGACGCACAGGGATTTCCCCTTCCTTTTTAGGAGGGAAAAAGTGCGTCTTATGGAGCGTAAAATACGGTATTTATTTACTCTCTATTTCTAGTATGTTACAGAAAATGACAACACAAATTTCTGACTATCCCACTGCTGTTTAATTAAGTGAGGACCATCAGCAATGAATGAAACCTAAAGCAAGTGTCCCGTTTTAGCGCAGAGCTCCTGTGGTGGTTGTGGGGTGTCAGGGGAAGCAGGGAAGGCACCAAGGCAGTGCTCTTTGGGACCAGCAGAATAGCTAACTCTCCTAAGGTCAGGAGCTGCCAGGGGGCTGCATTTTTTTCATCTCTAGCTGGTGCCATAGTCAGGGCTGCCCCACAACTTTAGCGGCATGTATGTTAAGCCAACTCCAATTTTTCTTTGCCCTAATTCACCTCATGCCAACCAGTTGGCTTTGAACCACACCATAGATCATATTGTGTGGTAACTTAATGCAAATAGCTGTGGGAGTTCCAGCTGCCTGTTTCCAGCATGCACACCCTTCTGTCATATTTGGTTGATATTTAAATGCTGCTGCTGGGCCATTCCATGAAAAATGAGCCTGATAAGAATGCTAGATGAGCGCTGGACTTTGGTGAGGAAGATTCCAAACGTGCAGTCTAACCATTTTTTTAAAAGCTAAAGACAAAAGAAGTTTATTTTATGGACCTTCTTTTCAAAAGTCCACCCACGTAGTCTTCACAGAAGTGTTCAAGTTAAAAGTTTTCTGATGATTGTCCCACCCGTGACAGCATTTTTTCCTTAATTTTGTATCGTTAAATTTCTTAAACTTAATTCCTGATTGCATAGTTGTAACCAATAAACATTGATTTAAACAGATATGCTGAGTTTATCATTGATTCACCTCCCAACTCACAGAGTTTTTCCATAAATCAAACTTATCTCAAGCTCCATGTCCTTTTTTTGTCCCACCCGTGACAACACTTTTAACATTTAATAAAATTGTCAAAAATATCCATAAAAATAATAAAAAATTAGTAAAATGTTCAGTATCTTATTAAGAACATAGTTTAAATTTTGGTTGTTAATTTTTATGTATATTTACATTGTTACACATGTGTGAATACCAAAAAACATGGTCAAAGTGTCCCACCCATGACAATGGAATGGCCCTGCTGTTGTTATTTAAATGTTGTTGTTTTTGTTGTTGTGGTTAATTGAATTTATATACCGCCCTATACCAGCGATGCGGGTGGCGCTGTGGTCTAAACCACTGAGCCTAGGGCTTGCCGATCAGAAGGTCGGCGGTTCAAATCCCCGTGATGGGGTGAGCTCCCGTTGCTCGGTCCCAGCTCCTGCCAACCTAGCAGTTCGAAAGCACGTCAAAGTGCAAGTAGATAAATAGGTACCGCTCTGGCGGGAAGGTAAACGGCGTTTCCGTGCGCTGCTCTGGTTTGCTAGAAGTGGCTTAGTCATGCTGGCCACATGACTCGGAAGCTGTAAAGAGATGAGTGCTGCAACCCCAGAGTCGTCCGTGACTGGACCTAATAATGGTCAGGGGTCCCTTTACCTTTACCTTTTACCTATACCAGGAGGAAAAAGGGCAGTTCACACAACCAAATCACAATATTAAACCACAATATATATAATCAAAATAAAAACAACAACCCAATCACACACACACCCCAAAAAAGGGCAATGGATGTCATGTTCTCAGTCATGTTCTTGTTTGTTCTTTCACAGTGGACCGAAGCGTTATGACTGGACTGGAAAAAACTGGGTTTATTCTCATGATGGAATCTCTCTTCATGAACTACTTGCAATGGAATTTTCTGTTGCATTAGAAACCAAATTAGACTTATCAGCTCTAGCACATGCTGGAAGAAAACATTCTTGATAATATTGATCGCAAAGAATTCAAAGACTTTGAACTTTGACACATGGTCTTCCCCTTTTTTGTAAATGTGTTAATCCAATTTAAATTCTGCAGGATTTCTATAAACTCACTTTTATTCTGGAACAATGAAAGCAACTCCCTCCCACCCGCCGTGGCCTGGTTTCTTTATGTGTTCAGGTATTTTTCCGTCCTCTTGTTTGCTTCCCAGCCTTTTAGCTAGAGTTAAGGAGGGCATTTGGATGTCCTATTGAGGACAACTATTGTACTAAGCTCTCGCTTGGCTGCATTCAGGAATAACTGTTTTTCTAAACTGCATTATTCTCCAACACTAAAGATTTAAACCACATTGATAATGCTGAAAACCATTTCTGCAAAATGGTAGTATACTTGTAGGATTGCAATATTTATATTAGGCTTGCCAGCCCAGTGGAATACCTGTAAGAGTAGAATACCTGTTATTTTTTCTTTTCTTCTCAATAATTTTTATTAGTTTTCAATTACAAAACTCCAAAGCAAACCTCATTATATGCATATCAAATCGTAATAACAATCAAATAACTAATTATATAATTTGGATGGCCTCTTGCTTGCTGGATTACAGGTTCAGTAATTCTTTTTTTCTGCTTCCAAAGTCTTATTAATTCCAAATAAATAAAAAAATCCTTCCAGTAGCACCTTAGAGACCAACTTAGTTGGTCTCTAAGGTGCTACTGGAAGGATTTTTTTATTTTTTATTTTGTTTTGACTATGGCAGACCAACACGGCTACCTGCCTGTCATTAATTCCAGTTGTATTCCAATCTTAATCATAGTCCCTTGTTCAACAGTTGCAATGTTTGTGATTTCCATTTGTATTAACATATTCAGTAATTTATTAATCCACAGGTGAATATTTATATCCCTTCGTCCTGCGTGTAATAATTATTTGTCCATATTTTTTCTTCGCAAAAAGTTCTGTGTTGATCCAGTCATTCTCCTCTCAATTATGATTATAATATATGTACTTCAGCCTGGGAAAAGAGTTAACTGGAACCCCGCCAGAGCTCTTAAAGAGTCTCCAATTCCCCTTTCTTTGTCCGTACAGATAAAGATGGTGCCCTGCCAGAGTCTTGGTGTGTCTCCAAAATCCAATTTCTCTTACATTCCAAGATAACAGCCTTCTCTTCTTCTCACCAAATATTGTGTTGGCCTGAATATAAGCCTCACCTTTTCCCCAAATTCCGACCATGAAAAGTTAAAGTGCGGGCTTATATTTGCAACCTTACAGTATGCAGCCAGGAGCATGGGGCAAACAGCGCCAGGAGCGCGGCAAAGCAGTGCCCGCCCTGTGCGTAATCCCCATCCTCTCCCCCAAGACCAGGGAGAGAGCCAGGAAGGGGAAAGGCTGCCGGCAACACAGTGTGGCTCCCCACCAGCACCAGTATGCAGCCAGGAGCAGCGAGGAATGGAACGGCTTATAATCGGGTATTTCTTCTTTTTTCTGCCCCCCCCCCCGCAATTTTTTAAAAAACGTGCGGCTTACCATATTTTTCGCTCCATAAGATGCACTTTTTCCTTCCTAAAAAGGAAGGAGAAATGTTGGTGCGTCTTATGGAGCAAAGGCTTTGCTCCCACTGCCCCCCCCCGCCCCCGCCCCATTTGGTGGGAGGTGGGGGGCAGCAGCGGAGGTGTTGCCGGATCCTCCCCGCACCTCCATTCGCAGAAACAAGCATGTTTCTGCGAACGGAGGCTGTGAGAGGATCCAGCAACATCCGCTTCACTCCCCGCTGCCTCCCCCCACCCCCCGCCAAATGCGTCGGGGGTGGGGGGTGGCAGCGGAGATGTTGCAGGCTTTCGGAATCAGTGGTGGGGCGTGGAGTGGTGGAGAAAGCAGCAGGGATGCTGCTGCTTTTGGGATCAGCGGCAGGGCGCAGGGTGGAAAAAGCAGCATCCCCACTGCTTTCTCCACCCCGCGCCCTGCCGCCGATCCCAAAAGCAGGCTGCGGGGCGCGGGGTGGTGGAGAAAGCAGCAGGGATGCTGCTGCTTTCTCCACCACCCCACGCCCTGTGCTCATCCCACTTGCTTTGAAGGGAGCTGGGGACGAGGGGTGAACGCTCACCCCTTCTCCCCGGCTCCCTTTAAAAAAAGCGGGGATGAGCCGTTCTGAAGGGGTGCGTGGCGCCCCTTCAGAGCGGCTCATCCCCGCTTTTTTTAAAGGGAGCCGGGGAGAAGGGGTGAGCGTTCACCCCTTCTCCCCAGCTGTCTTTAAATCTTTAAACCTCCCCAACACCAGCGAAAGTGGGGTGGGAGGACAGGAAGCCCTACAGCATCGCTACTGGGCTTCCCCTTTCTCCACCCCACTTTCGCTGGTGTTGGGAGGCAGGGGACAGGAAGCCCTACAGCATCGCTACTGGGCTTCCCCTTTCTCCACCCCACTTTCGCTGGTGTTGGGAGGCAGGGGAGGCCCGTAGCATGTTCCTCTCCCAGTCCCTCCGTCGCTGCTGCCTCCTTCGCTCCCCCTCCCAAAAAAAAACAATTTTTCTGGTTTTCTCCCTTTAAAAAATAGTTTCGTCTTATGGTCCAGAGCGTCTTATGGACCAAAAAATGCGGTATATTCAGGCCAGTATGGTAGTTGGCTCAGACCAGCTTGTTAGTTCCACATTCATTTAAGATTATTTTCTTTGTTTTATTTTCCTTACACACTGTTCTCTCTCTCCTTTTGGTACTCCATAATATAATTTAGTCCGTTTTTATCTTGCCTTGTTTTCTTAAAATATTAAATTGACTTCTGGGGAGTTTACCAAGTCAGTTGTATAAAGAAAACACACACATATTTGTGAGTGTGTGTGTGGAATCCATTTTTAGGCTCCACCCCACATACCATTTTCAGACTGAATGAAGTCTTCCTTCTGATTCAAATCTTAACCATCTTGCAGCTGTATCATTTCAGCAATTTGTAATCTTGTCCCAACTCCTCCAGCATCTGTACATTAATCCTAATTCATATTTTAATGAACAGAAGAATCTCTGCTTCTTAATGGCGTAATGGAGGGGTACCAATAGACGAAGTGCTTTTTGCACTCAGCATCTCCCTGCTCCCACATTCCTTGCCGGAGCGAAAGGTATCAAGACGATCTGCAAGTGAAAGCCGTCCCCGTCCCCCAGGCCATGGGGGGAACTTACAAGGACAATTACCCTCAATCATCCTTGTTTACCTTTGCTAATAATCTCCCACAGTCATAGGAGTGGCATCCATTAAGGCAGACTGGCACTGGAAGCCAAGTAGAATGCCTGTTTTGGAACACTGGTGTCAGCCTCTACTGCAGTAGGGGGAGCAGGCGATTGGCCGACTGAAGCAGCAAGCCCAGTCCATGTCCCACCACATAGCTGGGCAATAACCTATCCGTGGACTCTGCTTTGGTCCCTCCAATAGCATTCCTGAAAGTGAATTTGTCAGTAGGAGTTTGGTTCCAACTGAAGCATAATATTTTGTTGTTGTTCAGTCGTGCAGTCATGTCCGACTCTTTGTGACCCCATGGAACAGAGCACGCCAGGCACCCCATCCTCCACTGCCTCCCGCAGTTTGGCCAAACATAATATATGCCTGCCTATTTCACATACAGAACTATTAAATGTTGAGTCCTTGTTACTTTCCTAGGAATTAGTGGATTAACACTTGTCAGAATGGTGGGTTTAGCAGTGTAAAAAGGTAAAGGACCCCTGGACAGTTAAGTTCAGTCAAAATCAACTATGAGGTGTGGCGCTCATCTCCGCTTTCCAGCCAAGGATGTCAGTGTTTGTTGGCAGGCAGCTTTTCCAGGTCATGTGGCCAGCAGGACTAAACTGCTACTGGTGCAGTTCCTGCTAGGATGGCAGGAACTGGGACAAAGCAAAGGGAGCTCACCCTGTCACACAGATTTGAACTGCCAAGCTTATGATTGGAAGCCCAAGAAGCTCAGTGGTTTAAACCCCAGTGCCACCTGCCTTACATGAGTCTCAAGTTCTTTCTACTAGTACAAAGTCATCAACATTGTCTAATCAGGCAGTTTCACAGAATAATTGTGTTGGTTCTTAACCTGCAGCTACTTATAGTTGAATAATGAATTGAAGTGAACACAGGTAAAACTTAAATCACAGTGGGTAGCTAACGGTAGAGTTGGCTGCCCTTGAGAGCACCTGGTTTCCCTTCATTATCCTTGTAGTCCTTCTGTATCCATCACTATGACTAGTGCTATGTGACCTCCCTCAAATTCTCACCTGACCACAGTGATCTTTTAAGACTGAACTTTGCAAACTTATTTGATCCACACCACATGGGTTAATGTGTGATTTGAAATTAACCTTCAAATTTAGCAAATTTAATGATGCAGTTCTTTCACAAACTTACCAGAATGTAAAAATGTGCATTTTAGGATACTGTACATTTATATTATTTATATCAATAGCAGGGCTAGGCTTTCTGGTTTTCAAGATTGTGATATATCACCCGCTAAAAACTGCAATATGCCAATATATCATGATGTCTGAAGTAAGGGCACTGGCAGGCTTCACGGTTTTCCCACACTGATTTTTGCTTAGCACACACATACCTTGATTTGCGATATATTCTCTAGTCAAAAATTATGAAACCAGTATCATGACAGGGACTTCAAACCAGTTTTGAACAATATATCATCCAGTCATAATAAATATTTTAAAGCAAATACACTTAGATAAATAAGCATGCACATTTTAAACAAGTACATTTGGATGAAATGCATTTATGTATTTCCCCATATATATATATTTTAAAAAATTACACATAATGTAGAAACAGCACAGAACTGAATTATGAATGAGCACATGAAATGGATTGCTGTAATTCCCTTCTCCAAGCATTGTTCCCACTTAGACTGGACTGCTAAAGTAGCAATGCAGAAGACAAATCTTGACTATAGAAAATAAATAATAGCCTAAATCATTACATAGGCATTGAGAGATTACTATAGAAATTTGATTTTAAAAAATTAAGTAATTTTGAGGCAGATATCCTGCAGCAAATACCTTCCTGCAGCAAAATCACTAGATCACGCATTGCCTTTTAATAAATTCAAATCTTAATAAAATCTCTCCAAACAGGATCTTTCTAACTGCTGTGTTTAGGTCCAGAGTTCAACTATTCTGCAAACTATTTTTACTCAGTATTGTTAGTACTCCAATAATGTCCAAAGTTCAGTAATGGAACAGCATGTTTTGCCTTCCACCCCACAGCTGTTGTAAAGCACACTGCTCAGCACCAAGGAGATATGAATTATAAAGCAATCTAGCAAATACTAGAAAAACTAAAACTACAGATTCAGACAAAACCTAATTTAGGGCAGCTTGGATTTTCAGAAGACATTTGGCAGCTCTGGCTAGTGACAACTCTCAGTCTGAAAATGGAACTATGCTTCTGACTACTTTAAGAGATTATGAACTATGCCAATTCTGCTCAGCTCTAATTTTGTCCCAAATAACAAGTAGAAATGTGTGGAAGAGCATTCATGTTGAGGTAAGAAAGGTGCCGACCATCTGCACATTCCAGAAGCAATCAAAAGCATTTTTGTTACAACAGCTAGAAAAATTGGTCTCCACTTTACTAGGGCTTTAGTTTTGTTTAACATACATTTGGTGTTTTCATGTTTTTAACTTTTTTATTGTAAATCGCCTTGAGACTGATTATTAATAAGCACTAGTAATAAGCTTACCAAAACTACAGCTATGAGTCAGATCTTGTGACCAGTGCACACCCCTAATATTTCTGCTGGACTATCACTGGTTGTCAGAGATTCGAGCTTGCACCATCCGGGTCTTATATTCACTAGTTGTTTTGTTGCTTCAAACAGAACTCGCTGCTCTCAAATTGGAAAATGTTCTAATTGTGACTAATGCATATATGTAATAGGTAACCTCAGTAGAGGTTATTGTGCCAAACCTTGAGCAAACACAATAAGAGGAGGTCTCTCAAGGAAATTACGCTCTTACTGAGCCAGGGAGAGGAAGAGAAAATAATCGTAAGGCAGAAAGATTAAACCATTTGGCCAGTGCCATTAACAATGTTATTCAAGCATTCGGAATGAACCTCAAGAAGAAATATCAGGATAGCATTCAAGAGCCCAAAGGTACACACACTCTCTGGGTGAGATCTGTACCCTGGGAAAGCACAGAGATTGTGCGTAGGCAGTTGGTTTATGATCAGTGTGTGGGTAAACCTACTTCAGCTGTGCCTTAGGGCTCCTATAGTTTCTAGGCTCATGGAGGCCTCCATGCTTTGAATAATTAATTACACAGAATGACTTGTCCCAAATTTATTCTGCCCCATTGATCTTGTTTAGCAACTCAGCTATACAGCTCCAAATAAATCGTTTTAAGTGTGTTTTAAGTGCAATATGGTGCTGGAGGAGAACTCTTGAGAGTCCCATGGACTGCAAGAAGATCAAACCTATCCATTCTGAAGGAAATCAGCCCTGAGTGCTCACTGGAAGGACAGATCCTGAAGCTGAGGCTCCAATACTTTGGCCACCTCATGAGAAGACTCCCTGGAAAAGACCCTGATGTTGGGAAATAAGGAGGGCACAAGGAGAAGGAGACGACAGGATGAGATGGTTGGACAGTTCTCGAAGCTACCAACATGAAGAGTCAGACATGACTAAACAACAATAAGTGCAATATGCAATGTGACACTAGATGGTGATGGTGAGCCTTAAGGAAAATTCAATGTATTTTTTAAAAAAAACAGCATTTTCAAAATGATTTTTGTGTGTGTGTGTGTATTCCACCTAGCAGTGCTTTTTTCTGGGGGACACGGGTATGCATACCCCTAAATATTTTGTGAATCTAAGTTTGCCCTCATTGAGGGGCAGTATTTCAATATGAGTAGGAAAATGAGAGTACCCCTAAACATTTTTTAGGGGGGGAAAGCAGTGCTGTCTTTCTAGGTTCCCTTCCCAGGATGTGGTTTTTTGTTTGCTTAGATTCCCACTGCATGGAAGGGTTATGTACAGAGTGAGCTATCAACTTAAAGAAGCAGAGACCCACAAGTACTGTATGTAGAATTATGCAAGAACACCGGAATAGCGCTGTTGGATCAGGCCAGCACCCTGTTCTTGCAGGAGCCAACCGTGGAAACTCCGCAAACAGCAACTGGAATTAGGAAACCGACGGACTCCCACTGCGGCAGAGCTTTGCCCTTGTGGCTACTAGTCAGTTGGTCTGGTCCTCCGTGAATCGATCCAATCTTCTTTTAAAGCAGCCCAAGGTGGCTTTAAAAGAGGATTGGACTGTCTCTTGTGGGAGGGAGTTCCGCGGTTTAACTCTGCGCCGCATGAAGCAGTCCCTTCTTTATCTGTCCTCAATCTCCCGCCGTTCAGCTTCTCGTGTCCAGGCGGAGCTGAAACACCCGCGTCTCCAGGCAGAGTCGCAGAAACTCCAACCCCGTTTCCCTCGGCGGCCTCCCGATCGGGGGTTGCGCTCCCGAAGCCCAGCGCCCGTTTCTCCAGTCTTAGGTCAGAGAAGCAACGCGAGCCAGCCGCCTCCTCTCTGCTCGGGAAGCGCGTGGCCCCTTCGAGCGGAGGATCCGTTTACACGCGGGCGGGGAGGACCTTCGCTCCGAGGCGCAAAGAGCCGCCTCGTCTCACCCCGAGGGGCGTCGAGGCGCCGTTGCCTGCATCTCCCGCCCTCACCCTGCAAAGAGCGCCGAGACTCCGCCTTGTCGGGCTGAAGGGCCCCACGCGGCGGTCTGAGTGGCCCTTGGCGCCCGGAGCGCGATTCGTGGCGGCGGCTCCGAGGGGCGAATCGGGCGCGGGCGACCCGCGGGCAATCCATGGGCGCGACTTTCTCCTGCTGGAACAGCGCTGTCAGCGGAGCCTGAAGCTCTTCCGCTCGGGTCCGGTCCGGTTCGAGCCTGCGTGGCCGGGGGTGGACTAAATGAGCCTCGGGGGCCGTCCAACTCGACGATTCCAACTTCAAAGTCCCCCCCCTGCGGACAGCAACGGCGGACGGCTGAAATCACAGCCCCGTGGGTGCCCTCGCCCTGTCGGGTCAGGGGCGTCGACACGCCCCGTCTCCAGTCCCGGCCCCACGGCCGTGCTTTCTGACCCGGGGCGCGGCCCTCCTTGTGCTTCCCGTCTCCCTGCGCCCTCCTCACGGCGCTCCCGCCCGGCCAGACGGCGCTCACCTGCCGCCGCGGGAGTCGCGCCCTCCAAAAGGCCTCCTCCCCTCGGTTCATCCCCCTCCCCCTCGAAACAGGAAATCGCCTGACTCCGAGCAGAGAGGAGGAGAGCCAAGGGCCCCGCGCGGAAGAGCCGAGTCCGGATCCCGGAGCGAAGAGGACCAGGCGGTGCCGAGGCGTCTTGGCGTCGCTGCTCCAGGTACGTCTTGGGCGTCCGCAGCGGGCGCGCCATGGCTGGGCTGGCGCTCTTTCGGCGCTCCTTCCCGGCTTCGCTCGGCCTCGCTCCGGTCCTGGACGCCTCGCTGCGACGCGGCTCTCTCGTCGAGGGGAAAGGGGGGCGGAAAAGGCAACGTTGCTCAGCCGCGCTTCGAAGTAGCCGAAATCGCAACTTCGGAGCTAGTTCCCACTGGGACACTGCGTGCGGCGGGCGGGTTAGACGCGGAGCCCACACTTGGCCGGGTGGGGACGACATCGTGGACGCGCATCTGAAGGCGGGGCGGGTTCTAATCTGGATCTAAACATCTGGCCCCTAACTTCAAACTGGGGCTGCCAGAGATTACCTTGGAGGGCGCTTAAACGTGAATCCAGATGATGCCGTTTACACCCATCTGCGCCTTCCTGTCCCCTTTCCCTCGTGAGTGTTTGACTCGAACCAGTCGGTCCGGTTTCCTGGCTGGCGGCGGCTGCGGTTTCCCGGCTGCAGGGAGCGCCCGCTCCTCTTTCGCGCGCCCTTTCCTGCCCAGGTGGAGGGGCGGGGAGGCGTTGCAGGTGGAGGTACCTGGCTCTCTCTCTCTCTCTCAGCTGCAGTCCCGCCTTCGAGAACACGCCTCTGTTGAAATCCTGTTTCTCATGCGAGGACATTGCAAGAAGTCGCCTCTTGTGCTGCTTATGGGGAAGAGCGGGGAGGGGGGAGCTTCAAAGTGGTTTGCAGGTACTGTATTTGGATTGAAAGCTGATACATTAACATTGTTTTCTTTTACATCTTATACTTTTATTGCTTCTTGAAAGACCTACGGGTTTTCAGGTGATGCACTTCTCTTATTTTCAGATATCATTTATTAATTTTACGAAACTGCAGTTTGTGTGGGCCTGAAACATGTTTCTGTTGGAGTCAACAGGATATTTTTTCAAGCCATTCTGAGCAGGGAAGTTCAAGGCTGGGAAGCAAAGGAGTCCTCCTTCATCCGCACCACAATTGACTTTGGTAGAAGGCTTCTTTGAAGCCCAATTACAATGGAGGAGGGGGGATTCCAAGGTGGTTGTGCTCTGTTATATACATCCTATGTCATGCCACTTTATTTTATTTTTTATTTAACAGACTCTATATACACTTAGTTAACAAAGAGCTCTAAGTAATTTGCAATATGAGAAACCTTTTTAAAAAGATACTGTACTCAAAAAAACCAAACATTGAAAAGAGGTTGACATAACATTTATCAACATAGAAATAAAACCAGCAGTTTTAAAGCAAATTACCTAATAAAATTACATGTTTGCGTGGACTTGCCTTAAACAAAGTGTTCAGCAGTCACCGACACACTGAAGGAACCTGCATTAATATTGCACTTTGCAGAACTGATTTCTTGCAGGTGCAGGACAAACGTTATGTACTGTGCCTCATTTCCAAAGGATACACAAACCCTGGGTAAGAGACCTCAAAGGTTGTCTGTTCCAGCTTCTGTCTGTTGCCTGAAATCCACTTGGGCAATCCCAGGCAAAGTGAGTCTGTCAACGTCAGGTGTAGCTGTTCAGTCGAAACACCTTATAATTTGTACCCATTGGTTCAGGTCCATTCATCCAGAACAGCTGAGAAGACAATTGTGTGACTATGTGTCTTCTTTCTTTCCTTTATATTTTGCTAAAAGCAGCTGTGGGAGCGGGTGTGTCTGGTAAAGCTTATTGTTGCAGCATGATGGGGGGGGGGAGTTCAACTCTTTCCCCCAACGCTGATTCCTCCGTGCATTTCCTCTCCACAGCCCAGCGCCACCCAGAGCAAACACACAGGCAAATAAAGGGAGGCGGTTTAAATTGGGGGCATGACATAAGGGCAGATCCTGAACAGATCCCTCCTTTCAACTTCTTTTAGCAGCAGCAAGAACACAACTCTAAAAGGCATGCATTCCTGCGTGTCCAGTCAGTTTGGGCCTGAAGCTGTTCTGTAGCTATGAGCAATCTCTCTCAGATTATTGCAAAGCCCTGAACTCACTAGGCCAGGGATGAGGAACTTTTTTCAGTCGGAGGGTCTGGGCAACTTTCTGGGAGCAAAGTAGTAAACCAATCCTCATCCAGGCAAGCAGGAGGCGTTATCAGGATTCAAGGACGTTCTCCAGCCAGGGTAGTGGAAGGGGGAGAAACACTTGGAAGAGGTCTGGATTGCAGAGTGGATTGGCAAGGGAGAAGAAGTGGCCTGGGGAAAGTCCCTCTGAGTGCGGGGGCTGGGGTTGGAGAACTGCATTGGGGCCTTAGGGCAGCGCTTCCCACCCCTGCACCAAGTAATGTGTTACTCGGTTTGTGTTCTCCAGCTTCTAAAATATTGCTACTCCACCTTAGAGGATGGATAGGATGGGGACTAGTGTGCCCTTAGGAGATGCCCACTTGAGCACCCAAATGATTGCTTTCTGGGCTGCGTCCTGAGCGAGGGCTCAAGGTACCCTTGCTAGTTAGGCAACTGCCTTGTCAACAATGCATAGTTCCATAAGAACCCCACATAAAAACTGCTTGTGGTCAGCAGAGTTTCTGCTAGCAGAATGCTTTAAGGAGGAGGCCGTACATGTGTCTTTTTCAGTGAGTAGGGGAGAGACGATGAACATGCAACAGATCATTAAAAACCCAGATATTCCTGTCTGTATTAGAATGAAATCTTAAGTTCTTCCTAACAGGTCTGTCCTGTTTTTTAAACACGGGGAAAATAGTGCAGGGTTGGTCTTATTTATTAATAATGGTGCCACAGCAGAAACTCGGAAACAATAGACAAGCCAATGTGCAAGGCCTTTTTTCTTTTTCCTTACCCGCCTAGATCTTTAATTTTGTTCTGACAGGAAGCTTCAGTATTAGACCAGGCAGTGCAAATGTCCTGGGTCTGACATTCCTATCTTACTTATGGATAATTGAATGCGTCCTTTGCATTTAATCCCCAGAGCACTGAATTTTGTTGAACTTTTAATGGTAGCCTGAATAAGTAAATGGAGCAAAAGAATCCTGATAGATGAGTCTGGGAAAGTTTTATTTTTTCTCAACTTTAATTTGGGGGTAGATGAAGGAAGTCAAAAACTCAGGGCTGCCAAGTCAGCTGTTAAGTACTTCTTAAATGGAATGATTACATATTTTACCATGTACAAGATAGCTCTCTCACGTTGGTTTTTTTTGTTTGTTTTTTTTGTTCAGCTAACGTAATTTTTATCTACCATGGATTTTTTTTTAACTTTTAATCATTGTGATTTGAAGTCCCACCTTGCAGTACTTCCATAATAATTCTTTTTAAAGGACTTTAAATTTTGGATTTGCTATTGGAATTTTAATACAAGCATTTGGATAGAACTCAAAAATGTCTTACCGGTAATTTGTTTCCAGAATGGCAAAAATCCAATTTAGCTGGGAGTAAGCCACATATAACACAAAGGGAGTACAGTACAGAGTTGACTGTACAAAAGAGAGGAATTTCACATGATTTGTCTCCAGTATGATTCAACACTTCATCTGTGGTGCAAGTACATTTGGAATATGTTGCACAATTCTAGTTGCCCCATCTCAAATAGGACCTTGTGAACTAGGGAAAGTATACAGGTGAAACTCGAAAAATTAGAATATCGTGGAAAGGTTCATTTCTTTCAGTAATTCAACTTAAAAGGTGAAACTAATATATGAGATAGACTCATGACATGCAAAGCGAGATATGTCAAGCCTTTATTTGTTATAATTGTGATGATTATGGCGTACAGCTGATGAGAACCCCAAATTAACAATTTCAACTTTGGGGTTTTCATCAGCTGTACGCCATAATCATCACAATTATAACAAACAAAGGCTTGACATATCTCGCTTTGCATGTCATGAGTCTATCTCATATATTAAACTCCAGTAGCTAATGAAAACAATTGCTTACATAAATGGACTTTTCCACGATACTCTAATTTTTCGAGTTTCACCTGTAGATACGGACAACCAAAATGATCAAGAGGTTGCCACATTTTCCCTACAAGAAAATGGTAAAGCAAATGTTTTAAGACTTTCTACCCCAGAACCCACATGAGATGACTGAAAATCATAAAGGCCATCACAAAATGGTGGTGCAGGGGCAGCGGAAGCCATAAAATGGTGGCAATTGGAGGCATAATTCCTTGAGAATTACTGATTTCTTTTTCTACTGATATGTAATCTTCCTGCTAGTACAGACATTTATTTTGGAGGTATTGGGACCCAGCCTTTCCATTTTAGGCAGAATTGGCTGTTCCAGATGCTCGCCAAGTGGAGAATGCTTTTGTTGTATATTTTCCCCTTCCCACCCCCACATGGCTCTCAAAGTATTTTGCCCATCTTCTGTGATTTCTTCTCCCATTCCCCTTTCACACTCTGCTAGTACCTTGGCCCCTCCCCCCCAAGACCCCCACACGCCCCTCTGCCCGTTTCTTTCATCCTTCCACTCTGGCCCTTTTAAATATACTGGTAACAGCTTTCTTCTCTCTTATCCCTTTCCTTTTTATTTCCAGTTTATTTGTTATTCTATTGCCCTTTTCTCTTGTCTTCTTATTTCCTTCAACCCTGAAATTTGCTTAGATTTTTGTGAAAGACTGTTCACTGATTTCTCTTCAGCCACTGAGACTTTCATCTCCCTGGTTCAAAAGGGAGAATATGAAGAAGTGTGCATGCACACAAAAGCTCATACCAAGAACAAACTTAGTTGGTCTCTAAGGTGCTACTGTAGTTGAAGATGAAGTTGGGGGAGAAGTACAGAATATGCTGGAAAGATTCGGAGCGGACATTAACAAAGCTCTTCTGACTAAAAGGAAAAGATTAGAAATGTACACTAAAGCTTCTCTCAAAACAAGCAACCAAAAAATAGAACACGTTTGGAAAACACAACAAGAGCAAAGGCAGAAGGTCCAACACGAGTAGTTCCTGCATGTATTTCAACAGTGGGTTACTGATATAAAGAAAGCTGAGGAACAGGAAGAAAAATTTACGAACCTGTTTCGGCAACAACAAAAAACTTTCCAACAAGCAAGAATAGTTCAGAGTCAAAGACTGAAAACAATTAAGCAGCTGTATGAGCAATTTTTGAAGAGTATGGAAGACATGGAGAAGACACATGAAAGTCTCTTAGTAGGTGCACAAAATGAGCTTCGGAAAGAAATGGCTATGTTGCAAAAAAAAGATCATGATGGACACTCAACAGCAAGAGATGGCAACTGTTCACAAATCTCTTCAGTCTATGTTATTCTGATGGCTCAGTGGAGAAACAACTTGTACCTAAGTAACACGATACAATTATATACATTAGCCATATGGGGAGGAAGAGCCAGTATTTTAAACGCCATATTAAAAATTGCTATATTTGAATGCCTTACATTCAGCTCTGATATCAAAGAAACCAACAGCTCATTGCTGCTTAGCAACGGGATATGCTATTTTTTTTAAATAATAATAATAATTATTATTATTATTTATTGTCTATAACCCGCCTATCTGTCTGGGTTTCCCTGTGTCTCAAAGTACTCCTAATGGTTTTTAATATTAATACATTTGCATCAATCTTTTTTCACCTCTTAAATTCAGAATCTAGATCCCAGGGTTAAGGTACCTTTTTGAAAGTTCAAGATACCTACAGCTTGGCAGACAGTTAAATGACATTGTTAATCTGAAATAGTGTTTGGTACGAAAACAAATTGCATGTACTATGGGATTCAAGGCCTTATTAAAAATGGTGTACTTGCAGCAGAACTATATAAAATGTTTCAGGTTGCTACCAAGAAAACGTTTCATTCTTGTGTACCAGCCAGAGTAATATGTCTTAAGTTGAAGGAGATGCATAAGAACTTCCTTTTGATTATAAAATAAAATATACATGTTGCTAAAACAAAACAAAACAAAGCACTCGTCCAATGTGGATTTCCCGCTTTGGAAACCTGCCTGGGCTTCAGATATCTCCTTATTTGTATCTGACCATTCTTCCAGTTTCCCAAAAAGGAACCTGGCATTTAGAGGCTACATCTAACAAACTAATGGGTCTATAATTGGCAGAATTTTTCTTCTCACCCTTTTTATATATTGGGGCAATTATACTCAGCTTCCACCCTTCCGGTATGCAACCTGAGCTGTTAATATACGAAAACAGTCTTGCAAAAATGGGTGACCAGAAATCTGGTCTTATCTTATAAATCTCCATTGGGATCATGTCTTCTCCTGGAGCTTTATTGGCTAGTTGTCTTATGATTGGGTGTGGCGCGTCTGGCCATTCTGGCAGTTATAATAACTGAGTATGGTAAACTTGTAAGGGTGAGTCAGATTGGGGGCCATATATTCTTGTAAAATATGTCATAGAATCATAGAATTAGAGTTGGAAGAGACCACAAGGGCCATCCAGTCCAACCCCCTGCCAAGCAGGAAACACCATCAAAGCATTCCTGACAGATGGCTGTCAAGCCTCTGCTTAAAGACCTCCAAAGAAGGAGACTCCACCACACTCCTTGGCAGCAAATTCCACTGTCGACAGCTCTCACTGTCAGGAAGTTCTTCCTAATGTTTAGGTGGAATCTTCTTTCTTGTAGTTTGAATCCATTGCCCCGTGTCCGCTTCTCTGGAGCAGCAGAAAACAACCTTTCTCCCTCCTCTATATGACATCCTTTGATATATTTGAACATGGCTATCATATCACCCCTTAACCTTCTCTTCTCCAGGCTAAACATACCCAGCTCCCTAAGCCGTTCCTCATAAGGCATTGTTTCCAGGCCTTTGACCATTTTGGTTGCCCTCCTCTGGACACGTTCCAGCTTGTCAGTATCCTTCTTGAACTGTGGTGCCCAGAACTGGACACAGTATTCCAGGTGAGGTCTGACCAGAGCAGAATATAGTGGTACTATTACCTCCCTTGATCTAGATGCTATACTCCTATTGATGCAGCCCAGAATTGCATTGGCTCACCCAATCCTTTCCTTGGACAGATGCTTCTAACGAGTAGCCCAGCCCATTTGTCCCTTGGGCGACCAGATGCCAGAATTTCCATGAATCCTTTTGAAGTGCTGCGCCTCCCAATGCTTTCTACTGTTGCTCATAATATATTTGTTTCTTGCTTTTAAGTAATAATTTATATCTATATAAATAAAAATGTAAATGTTCGTTTGTTCAAAATCTTAAATCTCAGAAAGTGCTTCACCGATTGCTTTGAAATTTTGACACAACATTGCATTCGAATAGGGGAGTGTTTTTATATACCTATCTCATAGATGTCACACCTGTGACAGGTAAAAATATGATTTTTGGCAAAAACGGCATCATCTGCTGGACGTAAAAGCAGCACACAGTAATTCCATTTCAATGTTTCCGATTTACGAAGCGGGGTCGTGTGTGCTGGGGTCGGAGCCAGCACTTCTACGCACAGGCGGAGCCAGCAGTTTTGGCAGAAAAAGGAAAGGAGCCATTTCTGAGGGAGGAAGAAAGGGGGGATTGGGAGAGGGATGGTCTGAGGAGGGACCTTGGAGGGGAAGGTGGGGAAGGAGCCTCTCCGCTGGGAGAAGAGTCAGGCGGGAGTTCAATGGGAGAAGCTGTGGGGAGGCAGGCAAAAATGGGGTCTCCTTCCAGTATGGGGGGGGGGAGAGATATTTGAGGGAAATGTCTGAGAGAGGGGGGAGGGGAGGGAAAGGGTCCCTCCCTCAGGAACCCCCAAACTCTGAATCTGGCAGGGAAGTCGGGCTGCATCCACTTAACCACTCTGAGCCACAGCAATGCGTGGCTGGGTACAGCTGGTCATTTATAATTATATCGTAATTGGGCTACCTCAGCTTGTAGAGCAAGATTGCGCTTATCATGTTTTAACTTCAATTTTCTACGTTCCCTAGATAGGCATTTTTTGCTATTCTGACATTCCTTATCAAATCAGGTCTGTCTTTTAAACTTTTTATTTTTTATCACACTAGTTGTGGTCATCAGTGGGCACATTCAGTTAATTATGTTCTCATAAAGTCCGATTATGTTTCCTGTTTCTAACAACATCTCCCCTTTAATAAAGCAAATTCATGGGATTCCAGGTTCTGAATCATTTCTTCTTGGACCTGTGCATTCCATTTTAACCTTCTATTTCCAAGTATCAGATACTCTGTTTCATCCAATAATTTAGGAAAGGCAGGAGAAATGAATGATGTCAGAGATAACTCAAGTGGAAAGTGGTCACTTTCAGCTCTGGGAATTATCCTAAAGGTGTCTTGGTTAATTGGCACATTATTGGATATTAAGATATAATCTATGGTGCTAGTAAAACCTCTGGGGGGAGATAAAAGTAAAATAACCCTCTTGATCCCCTTGACAGTGCCCACTGCATAACAAAGGGTTATGTTTAATTTTAAGTCCACAGATACACCGTATTTCCCAGTGTGGTTAGAGGTGGTGTCCACTGCTGCCCTCTGACATATTTCGGGTTCGTGCTCCAAGTTTAGTCCAGATGAAACAAAGCCAATCCTGGCATTGAAGTCGCCTCCCAAGACAAGCAGAGGGTTGGGTGACAGAGAGTCTATACTTTCAAGTAGTTGGTCAAGTTTTTCCCAATATGATCTCAGTTCCCTGCAAGACTTTACTGGAGGTATGTACACACAGATACAAATAAGTATTTCTCCGGAGAAATTAGGGGTGGTCAGCGAGGGACATTGTTGAATTGATACATTAAGAGATGTTGAC
Source organism: Lacerta viridis (assembly GCA_900245905.1). NCBI lineage: Eukaryota > Metazoa > Chordata > Lepidosauria > Squamata > Lacertidae > Lacerta > Lacerta viridis. The sequence goes on along the minus strand of OFHU01001496.1, from coordinate 229,990 downwards.
ACCAGCACCGCCAGCTAGGCCTTCCGCACTTTACAAAGTTTTAAGAGTTGGTTGAGTGTAATTTGTAAAACCCTGTAATTCAACCTTAAAGCCCCCTTTTGCCCAAGTTTGTAGATAGGAACAGAAATCACTGTCTTGGATCTTGTTCGGCCACCCTGTTACATTCCATGAAAGAAGTTTAATTGTTTTACAGTGATTTACTCAACTGCTGGCCAATGTACTCTCAGAGTTTACCAGTTTTTGAGGCAACAGTATCGCTGATGCTAGTGGAATGATCCATATGTTCGATTATTTCAGTCGATGTACATAAAGTACTCACGTTTGTGTTCACTGGGCCTTTTCTTTGCAAATTGCTCACCATTGGAGATTCCTTGGGCGTAGTTCCTGACTCCTCTTCTAAGTATCTCATCTTTTCTAGAACTCGGGTGGTTCTATAGTTATCATTCTGTTGTGGCCATTGGGTCTATTGTCAGTCTCTACCTCCAATTCTTTAATCTCTTTCAATGTCTGGCTCATAAGATCAAGCCTCTTGATGACTGTTTGTTGCTCTTCCTGAGGAAGGTTCCTAAAGGAGCTGAGAAAATCCTCTTCCAAAGGATTTACAGAGTGCTCAGATTCCTGAAGATGATTGTCTAGATCATGGGTAGGCAAACTAAGGCCCAGGGGCCAGATCCGGCCCAGTCGCCTTCTAAATCCAGCCCATGGACGGTCCAGGAATCAGCATGTTTTTACATGAGTAGAATGTGTCCTTTTATTTAAAATGTATCTCTGGGTTATTTGTGGGGCATAGGAATTCTTTTTTTTCTTTTTCAAAATATAGTCTGCCCCGGACTTCCGGTGGAGCTGCGGCCATCGTTAGGAGCGCGGAATAACCTCTCTGGGTATTCCGAGCGATGTTGGGGGGGAAAGGGGGTCACGCAAAGGCTATGCGGACCCAGAAACTTCAAGGGGGGTTACCTTGAGGACCTGAGTACTCAGGGGCGTCATTTGCTGGTCTCCCGAACCCCGGATTTGCAATTTAAAGTCCGGGAGAAGGAGCGGAGGGCAGACGCTAGAAGAGGACATCGCACCCCCCCGGCATCACGAAGCCTCGAGCTCCGGGTGAAAGCAGCCCGCTTCCAAAAAATTAAGAAGAAACAGAGGAGGTAGGGTAACGGGAAAGATCTATGATTACCCAAAAGTTTATAATTTGGCATGGAAAATTAGAGAGAGTAAGAGACGCAAAAAGGGAGTCCGTCTCTACTCTAGCGTGAAAATGGCGCTGGGCATGAAGGTGCAAGGTGGCAAAGGATCGGCGTTCCTGTAAAGTGACTTCCAAATTGTTATAGACTGTCAAATCCCCCCCTAGGAAACATCGTACCGGGGGGGGGAGGCAATATATCTGGCTGTAAGATAAAAATCAGTTCTGAAGGAACTAAGGAGATCTCTTGGAGGGGGGAAAGCAGAAAAGAAAGAGGAAGCGGTTTAAGACCTTTTGGCTTTGTACAATTCAGCTTTGAAGACGGGACTGGGACTGAGAAGGCTGTAAAGAACTGGCTGATAGTGCGGTGATAGCAGACCTCTATATTTCGTCTGTTTGGTAAGAGACTGAGTTATGGCGACCAACTGTCTTCTTTTTAAATAGAGGAATGCTCCCTCCCCCCCTCATCTCTTCCCTCCCGTGCAAGTGAATTTAAGCTGGCAAGTGTGAGAAGAGCTGGAGGGGTACCGGCCCCTGTGGATTACAATATAGAAAACTTTGTCTGATTGCCAGATTGGCTTTAGAGTCGCGAAGGAGTGTAAAGAAGACCAGAAGAACAGATCGGAAGATCGGGATCTGAGGAATCGACGGATTGTGTATGGGGGAGGGGGGGCTTACTTTACAGGTTTAGCGTTTTTTTTCGTCTTCACTCTTGACTTTTCCTGACTGTGTTAATACAAAAATTGGAACTTTGCAGAATAGAGGGAACTTTTTTCCGGACTGCTTGCCCCTTTTGGATTATAAGTGTTGGCGACTGGCAGAGCGTTTGCAACAAAGTAGCTGCAGAGCGACAACGCGTTTGTGACAAAGAAACTGAAAGTATCGCTGGGCTGCTGGAGAACAAAGAAAGTGAAAGTAGGAAGGGGGATGTTTGGACTGTGATCTCTGGGTGCATTTTACATACTGTCTGTATTTGGTTTATTGGAATAGGTGCCACCTGCTGGTGGAAAAATTGGTTGCACATTTAAATAGCAGCAAACAGGAAGGGAATTTGAGGCCCTTAGATATATAACAATATATAACGAATATAGTAACATATACAGCATTATTCATAAAATAATATATAACAAACACATAATTAATAAACAGAAGTATGAAGGGAACAAAAGGCAGTGCAACACCAGGGGACAGAAGGGCTTCCAAACAAGAGGAGGGAAAAGAATGGGAAGGTCTATTGTCAGAAATAAGAAAAGAAATTAAGCAAAGTGAACAGAACATTGAGAAGAGAATAGAGGATTTAAAGGAGTCAATGGATAAAAAATTGGAGAAGGTGGTGGGGGAGATGACAGAACAGCTGAAAGATTTATCTGTTAAATCAAAGACAATAGAGAGCACAGTCAAGAAAGTACAGAAGGAGGTCAAACAGTCAAAGAAAGAGACAGAGAAGGTGAAAGAGGATGTGGTGGAAAGAAATAGGCTACAGGAGGAGATGCTGGACAATATTGCGCTACTTGAACTTAGACAAAAACAACTTAATCTCAAATTCCGGGGGATCCCAATAGAGGTGAATGAGAACATCAGACAAAGACTGGTGACCGAGTTGGCAAGATGGTTAGATATAAAGCAGGAGAACTTAGAATATACTATTCTGAATGCCTTCAGAATAGGTGTAAAATCTGCAAAGGCGAGAGCAAAGAAACTACCGGGCGATTGCCTGGTAATGTTCAACTCTATGGATATGAGGAATGAAATCCTGAGATTAAACCATACAAAGAAATTGATAATAGGAGGCAGAGAAATCACCATATATAAGGAAGTGCCAACAAGGTTTTTAAGAAAAAGGGACCCGTACCGAACATTGGCAGGAATTTTAAATAAAAAAGGAATTAGCTTCAGATGGGAATTCCCAGAGGGGATGACCTTCTATTTCAAGAACAAGAGATATAAGATCAGGAATGCGCTAGAAATGGAGAAATTCACTAGAAGGTATCCAAAGGAATTGGGATTGGATGGAGCTAAGAAAGGGAAGAAAGTGAGAGAGGAAGTGAGAGAGGAAGTGACTGAAGGTGCAGAGGGTGGAGCAATAGGTGGAGAAGTGGAAGAAGAGGAGGAAGAAGAGGAAGGAGAAGCAGAGGAGAGTGAGCAAGAGGGAGAAGACAAAGAGGAAGACGAAAAACAAGTTAAGGAAGACAGTCTAGAATCATAGAATCACAGAAAATTAAAACCGACAAGAAAGACATACGGAATACTGAAGTTTAAATAAAGAAATGATTTTAAAGTTGCAATCTTGGAATATTAATGGCTTGAACAATAAACATAAGAGAAATAAGGTTGAACATGTTTTGACAAAACAGAATTTAGATATTATATGTCTGCAGGAGACCCATATTTCCAAGAAACACAAAAGAGTCTTGATTAATAAAAGATTAGGATTGGACTTTGTGACGGCAGATAGTAGGAAAAAGCGTGGGATGGTATTTTATGTTAAACAAAAATTGGAACCAAAATTGATTTTTAAAGATGAGGAGGGAAGAGTAATAATGGTGCAGATAATATGGCAAGGAGAAAGGTTATTGTTGGTGGGCATATATGCCCCGAATAATAAAAAAGCAAAATTTTACAAAAAATTAGAGGAAAAATTGCTGGATTATATGGACTTAAAATTAATTTTAATGGGAGATCTAAACGGAGTAATAAATCCAGCAACAGATAGAACATCAAGGAAAACCGGATCAGCAGAAGGGAAGTTACCGAAGACCTTTTTCACGTTAATTGATAATTTAAGTCTAACTGACGTCTGGAGACATAAACACCCCACCGAGAAACAATATACCTACTTTTCAGAGCCTAATCAAAGCTCGAGCAGAATCGATTATATTTGGACTTCTAAAGGTATAACATCAAGAATTGGTAAAATAGAAATTTATCCCAGAACATTATCAGACCACAATGCCATATATATGGAAATGAGAAGTGAAAGAGTCTCGAGCAGATGGAGAATGAACGAGAGTCTGCTAAATGACCAAAAAGTGGTGGAAAAAGGACTATTTTGATTTAAATGTAAATGATGAAACAAATCTGAATGTAGTGTGGGATGCTAGTAAGGCCGTGATGAGGGGCTTTATGATTTCTCAAAATATCATTAAAAGAAAAGAAAGAGAAAAAAAGAAGGAAGAAATACTAAAGCAGTTAGAAGAAAAAGAGAGACAACTGATAAGGAAACCGGGGAGCAAAGAATTAAATCAGAGTATTAAAATATTAAAATCACAATTCGATACGATAGTAAATTATGAGATTGAATGGAAGATAAAATGGGCAAAACAAAAGAACTTTGAATATGCAAACAAGACCGGAAGATGGTTAGCATGGCAAATGAAAAAGAGACAGAGTCAGAATGCAATAAATAAAATTAAAAATAGGAATGAAGTAATGACAGAAGACCCAAAGGAAATCAAGAAAGTATTTCAAGACTATTACAAAGAGCTATATCAGAAGAGACAAGAAGAAGAAAAGGAGATGGACAGTTATTTAGAGAACAGCAGCCCGAACAAAGTATCGAGGGAAGATCAAGAATATTTAAATGCATTAATAACTAAAGAGGAGGTCCAAGCTGCAATTCAGAAAATGAAATTGGGTAAAGCTCCAGGCCCGGATGGCCTATCGGCAAAGTATTACAAAGATTTGGCATCCCAACTGATTCCGAAATTAACAGAAGTGATGAACAGGATTTTGATTAGTGGTCAGATACCGGACTCTTGGAAAGAAGCCTTCATTACATTAATCCCAAAGCAAGATTCGGACCTATCAAATGTAAAAAATTACCGGCCAATTTCACTCTTAAATTTAGATTACAAATTATTTACAAATATTCTGGCAGAAAGATTAAAAAATATATTGAATAAACTGATACACAGAGATCAAGCAGGATTTCTGCCAGGGCGCCAAATGAGAAATAATGTGAGAACAGTGGTGGATGTAATTGAATATTTGGACATGAAAATCGATAAGAAAGCAGCCCTGATCTTTTTAGATGCCGAAAAGGCATTCGATAATTTATCGTGGCAATTCATGATGAAAATATTAAAGAGGATGGAGACAGGAGAGAATTTTATAAACGGAATTAAAGCAATATACACAGAACAATCAGCGAAATTGATTGTGAACAGAACATTATCCGATAAATTTAACATAACCAAAGGCACGCGGCAGGGCTGCCCCATATCCCCATTGCTGTTCATTATTGTTTTAGAGATTTTGGCAAACAAATTAAGAGAGAAAAAAGAGATAAAGGGTATTAAGATTGGCAAAAGGGAAATTAAGTTAAAAGCATTCGCAGATGATATGGTGATAATGGTCGAAGAACCGCATCAAAGCTTGGGGGAAATGTTGAAGGAGGTGGAGGAATTTGGAAAACTAGCTGGCTTCAAATTAAATAAAAGGAAGACAAAAATGATAGTTAAAAACCTGCAAAAGATTGAGAGTGACAATTTGCAAAGGTTGTATGGCATTGAGGTGACCAAAAAGGTAAAATATTTAGGGGTGTGGCTATCACCAAAAAACATAAATTTATTTAATGATAATTACGGTCCAATTTGGAGAGAAATTAAAAAAGACTTGGATATTTGGAGTAAATTAAATTTGACATTTTTAGGCCGGATTGCGAGTGTAAAAATGAACATTCTACCCAGAGTTCTATTCTTTTTTCAAATGATACCAGTCATCAAAGGGACGACTCAATTTAAGGAATGGCAGAAGGTAATATCTAAATATATCTGGCAGGGCAAACACCCAAGGATAAAGCATAAGTTGTTAGTGGACACGAAAGAAAGAGGGGGGTTTGGCCTGCCAGATCTGAAAATATACTTTGAGTCGTCCTGTATGATATGGATAAAGGAATGGATGGTGCTGGAGGATAAAGAGATATTAGACATCGAGGGATTTAACAACAGGTTTAGTTGGCACTCGTACCTCTGGCAGGATAAAGCTAAAGTACACAAAGAATTCTTAGCGCATGTGTTCCGCAAACCATTACATGAAGTGTGGCAAAGAAATAAAGCACTATTAGAAAGGAAAACGCCAAGATGGCTGTCGCCCACAGAGATTCTGACGGTAAAGAAGATAAATATAGGGGAGAACTGGCTAACGTATGATGATTTATTAGTAGAGACTGAAGCAGGATGGAAAATAAAATCATACGAACAGATTGCTAATAAATTGACAGGTTGGATACAGTACCACCAGGTACACAATTTATTCATCGAAGAGAAAAGAAAATGTAATTTTGATATAAGGAAATCTAAATTCCAAATTGAGATATTGGAAGGAAATAGAAAATTATTATCCAAGATGTATAATTTTCTCTTAGAATGGTACACAAAAGATGAGGAGGTGAAGGAAGTTATGACGAAGTGGGCGATTGATATAGGATATAACATACAATTGGATAGGTGGGAAAAATTGTGGAATCACCACATAAAATTTACGGCCTGTACAAATCTAAAAGAGAATCTAATGAAAATGATGTACCGCTGGTATTTAACACCAGTCAAAATAGCCAGGATGTATAGGAAAGGCAGTGGTAGATGTTGGAAGTGTGATCAAAAAAAAAGTGGTGATTTCTACCATATCTGGTGGTTGTGTGACAAAGTTAAAGTTTTTTGGGAGGCGATATATAATGAGTTAAAGAAGATACTGCAATATACATTCCCGAAGAAACCAGAAGGCATTTTAATTGGCTTGGTTGGTGAGGAAATCAGAGGGAAAGATCAGAAAAAAATTTTATACGCCACCACAGCAGCCAGAATTTTATTGGCTCAGAATTGGAAATTGAAAAGCTTACCAACGGTAGATGAATGGAGAATAAAATTAATGGAGTATTCGGAATTAGCGAGATTAACTGCAAGGATAAGAGACCAGAGAGATCAACAAGTTCAGGACGATTGGAGTAAATTTCTGAAATATTTAGAAGAAAATAGTCATGTAATTCACTAACAGGTGGAACAGAATTCTTGCAACCTAGCAGAAAAGGATGATTAAAAATGGTGAGACTGTAATAGGGGACATAAAATTGGAAACTTATGGGAAAGCGGACGAATGATGTAGACTAATAAAACTGGAGTAGAGTAGGAGGGAAGTCAAAACTCGGCGGAGTTTATGTTATATTGTAAAAAGTATATTTGACCAATGTATGTATGTTTATGTTCATTTTTGGAAAATAAAATATATTGAGGAAAATATATATATATATATATAGTCTGCCCCCCCCCAAGGTCTGAAGGGCAGTGGATCGGCCCCTGCTGAAAAAGTTTGTTGATCCCTGGTCCGGAGGAATCGGCTGTTCCTTTTGGCTCACCTTGTTATTTTGATGTTGGGCATGATTCTGTGAATTCAGCTTGGGCGTGACTGTTTCCTCCCCACTTGTCAAGTTTTTTTTTTTGCAATGTCATTACTTCCATTGGAGATCCAGGTTTTGGTTTTGTGGGCCCCTCTGTAGCACCAGTCCTCAACTTACATAAGGGTGCAACAATAGAATTGCAAAATACCCGGGTTGGAAAAACTCCTCAGCTTAACAATCTGAATTTTAGCTTGTGAATCTGTGAGGGCAGTCTAGTAGAGGAAAAAGTTAAGATAATTTTTTGGTCAAAACAAAGTAAAAAATAAAAAAAAAATTCCTTCCAGTAGCACCTTAGAGACCAACTAAGTTTGTTCTACTGGAAGGAATTTTTTTATTATTTTTTATTTTGTTTTAGTGTGGCAGACCAACACGGCTACCTACTTGTAACTAAAAAAAAATGGATTTGGTTTGTGGTATTCAAGGGTTCAGTCCCAACTAAGTCGATCTCTGTAAGTCCAATACCAAGTAAGTCTGATAAATGTTGTTTGGAGTGCTGGGCACCTTTCCAGTTAGGAGTTTGACCTGGTCTTCCACAAATTGTCATGCAGATCTTTTTTGGTTGGAAGATTAAATAAGAAGAGTTTGTTTTAAGAGCCTCTGCGTGTTCTCCGTCGAGCTTAGGGGTCTGCTCTTGATGTCGCCATTTCACTTTGTTACTTTGGTGTTCTGTTAGTGCCTGATAAACTGTGGACCTCTTTGGATAATTGGGTTATTTGAGAGGCAATACCTCTAATTTGTTGCAAGATATGCTCAACTGTTCTTGCAATTAGAGTTAATTGAGTGCTCTCCCTACTTGTTATTCCTTCCTCTCTTAGAGGCACAGGATCGACTTGCCTCATCGTTGGATCCAGTTCTACGCTCTGCCCTTGAGTATTCTACTCATGTTCACAGTCATCTTTAAGGGGAGAAAACTGATTTTTTGTTGGAACTGTAAAAGCAGATTTGTTTAAAAAATTCCTGCATTTTAGATTGTTTGGGAGTTGGTGAAAGAACTGCCTCCTCTGGGTCCCTGTAGCATTTGCTAGCAGGCATTGTATTACGGTGGGGAGTAGACAAGGAGAGGTTTCCTTAACTGAAGAGAAGAGAAAAAATAGAAAGTGCTCTGTTTGTTCAATTAAAGAGCTTCTCTGTGTGGTGACTGCCAGGAGTTCCAGGAACAAAGTATAAAAGGGAGTTGGCGGTTAATAACTAACAGCTGGCGGCCTGCCCAGGGTGCTTCGCAGAACTTGCCCAAGGTGTTTCTCATAGCATAGATAAGAAGGTGCTGATAGAATCTCAGTAGGTTGGTAAGTTTAAAAGTAGAAAAGTAAAAAAAAGAAAAATTACTTCCTAGGGCTTGCCAATCAGAAGGTCAGCGGTTCGCATCCCCGCGATGGGGTGAGCTCCCGTTGCTCGGTCCCTGCTCCTGCCAACTTAGCAGTTCGAAAGCACATCAAAGTGCAAGTATATAAATACCGTGTTTCTCCTAAAATAAGACACCGTCTTATATTTTTTTTCCTCAACAAAACACAGTATGGCTTATTTTCAGGGGATGTCTTATTTTAACCACGTCACATCGGTACGCTGCATAGCCACGCCTCTCCAGGCTGTTTTAATGGGAGGTGCCGCGTCACTATGGCTTATTTTCGGGGTATGGCTTATTTTTGGGGAACGGCTTATATTTCGCAAATGCATAGAAATCCTGCTATGGCTTATTTTATGGCTATGTCTTATTTTAGGAGAAACAGGGTAGGTACCACTCCAGCGGGAAGGTAAATGGCGTTTCCGTGCGCTGCTCTGGTTCACCAGAAGCGGCTTTGTCATGCTGGCCACATGACCCAGAAGCTGTACGCCGGCTCCCTTGGCCAGTAAAGCGAGATGAGCGCTGCAACCCCAGAGTCGTCCACGACTGGACCTAACAGTCAGGGGTCCCTTTACAGTCCTGTTATCTGTGGAGCTCCAGAGCCTGCTTGCTAAGCCGTCACCCACCAGGACACTGTTGTAATCTATTCAGTTGCATGTTTTTGACTAACAAAATAAACTGGAAAACAATTCTATAGGGTGATAGCTGACTAAGTTGTACTTAAAATCATAGCTGTCAACCTTTCCCTTTTTTGTGGGAAATTCCCTTATTATAGCATTGGGAAACAGCAGGGAGGGTTGCAGAGCTGTCAACCTTCCTTTTTTTGCATTGGGAAACGCTGCTGGAATAAGGGAATTTCCCGCAAAAAAAGGGAAAGCTGACAGCTATGGAGGGTTGACAGCTATGTACGGTATATACTGTATTTTTCGCTCCATAAGGCGCTCCGGACCATAGGGCGCACCTCGTTTTTAGAGGAGGAAACAAGGAAAAAATATTTTTCTGGTTTTCCTCCTCTAAAAGCCCTGTTTTTTTGAGGATCAGCTAAAAGTTTTGCAGCTTTTTTTGCAAAGGGAAAAGCCCTGGTTTTTTGAGGATCAGCTAAAAGTTTTGCAGCTTTTTTGCAAAGGGAAAAGCCCTGTTTTTTTGAGGATCAGCTAAAAGTTTTGCAGCTTTTTTGCAAAGGGAAAAACCCTGTTTTTTTGAGGATCAGCTAAAGGTTTGCAGCTTTTTTTGCAAAGAGGGGAAAAGCCCCATTTTTATGGGGTTCAACTCACATTTCTGCAGCTTCTAAAGGAAAGGGAGCCTTTTCTACAGTTTCCAGACAGATAATCTAATCAGCCAGTCACATGTCGCTGGGGAAACAAACAACCTCCCTCTGCAGCACATTCAACAATGGAGGGCGGGGCTGAAAGGGAGCCGGGACTCTTATCTCTCTCCCGATCTCTTGCTGATCAGCTGCTGAGCGGGGTCCTTTCAACACCCCTTTTCTCTTTGTAAAATAAAAAGCATGATCCTCTTTTGGCCCCTGGGCAATTCAGCTCCAGGGACCACCATTCGCTCCATAAGACGCACAGATATTTCCCCTTACTTTTTAGGAAGGAAAAAAGTGCGTCTTATGGAGTGAAAAATACGGTAGCAGTGGGGAACAGCAGGGAGGGTTGACAGCTATGCTTAGAATACACCACTGAAATTTAGTGGTGACGTCCAGTTATGTCTGCCCATTTCTGCAAATGATCTTTGCACTTGTGAAACAGGACCAGATACCACAGTTCTACTCTGGAGGGTCCCCCAGCTATCTGAATCCAAACGTTCATGTTTGAGCTTCATCTTGAACCTGTCTAACTTCAACGTCTCTGTTCTCCTTCTGCCCTCTGACTTCATTCCTTTTATTCGGCCTCAAAGTGGCATGGCTGTGCTAAGGAAGGACTGGGCCACTGCTGCCTCCCAAGGACTCCTGGCTCCTGCTGGCCTGGTCAGAAGGTAGGGAAGGATTCTTTCTAGTTTCTTTCTATGTCAGCCTAGAGGGCCCTGAACTTGTGAGATCCACAGGCTCTTGGATCCTCTGACATCATTTGGTGGTAGTTTTCTGTGGCACCACCAGCAATGCTGCTTTCTGGCAGTAGAGGCTGGTGCAGAGAAGCTGTCTCTGTACTAGAGATGTAAAATTTCTGGAAATTTTGAAGCTTGGAAAAAAACCCCGTTTTTTCCCCCAGTTTTCTTCGGGGGGGTGTGAAAATTTTGGGGGAAATTGAAAAAAATGCTACATTAGCACTTCTTTTTTCTTTTCCAGATTGAAAGTCATGCTGTTACTTTAGAAACATTAAATATGTTGTTGTTCAGTCGTTCAGTCGTGTCCGACTCTTCATGACCCCATGGACCAGAGCACGCCAGGCACGCCTATCTTTCACTGCCTCCCGCAGTTTGGCCAAACTCATGCTAGTTGCTTCGAGAACACTGTCCAACCATCTCATCCTCTGTCGTCCCCTTCTCCTTGTGCCCTCCATCTTTCCCAACATCAGGGTCTTTTCTAGGGAGTCTTCTCATGAGGTGGCCAAAGTACTGGAGCCTCAACTAAAAAAATATAACTGTTCGTTGTTTATGAGTAAGCAGGCAAAACTCCAAGTTTACTTTGAGAGTTTTATTGTGCAAACTATATACAGTGCAGAGCTAATAAGTTCATGTCTGTATCAAGTGTCGTCAGAACCCGGGAATGGCCCCTTCCGGTTCTGACCCCAACTAAAGAGTTTCAGTATATGGAAACCCTGCCTCCCATCTTTTTGTTTCACTCCTTGACGCCTTTGGGGTACCAGAAGCTGCGTGTCTCCTTCATCGCCCCTTGAGCAAGAGGAGTGCTGGGTCTCTCCAGCATCCTCAGAGCCTCTTCCCTCCATACCCTGGAAAGCCTGCCCCTCCCCGTTGGAAGCCTCGCTGCTCCCTCTGCTACCAGAGGAAGTGCTGCTGGTCAGGTGGGACCGGGGCTCTCTGTAGCATCCTGAGAGCCCTTCCACCTCCTTGCAGTGCGCCAGGGATAGTTCCCTGACAACTATGGACAATTTTAATGGGCATAAAATTATCACAACTAGCATATTAAAAATATAGTGTATCCAAACAATTATTACAAACAGAATTTACTTTTAAAATAATATTTATTTGTATTTGTAACAAATGGAGCAACAATCTCCTGAACTGTTTACTAGTTTATGTGGAACAAAAAAAAACTCCACAAAACAATTTTTAAAAATCCAGAAGTAACAATTATTCATATTTCCTCTCCACAGTATTTAAAAAAAACATTCTCATAAAAAGAACTGAAGAAGGAAGTGGGACTAAGTTTCAATGAATGGGCATGAAATTTAATCAGAATCATTTTCTGAGCTGTAATGATCAGTATCAGTTTCAGTCTCTGCTTCTGCATCTACTCTGTTGTGTCTGTCATTATCACAGTTATTATGGACTTCTAAAAACTGAAGGTTTGCTCAGATTGAAACAAGCTTCTCTACCCTTTCACATGTCAGCTTATTTCTTGATTTAGTGTGAGTGTTTCCAAACCTAGACCAGATTCTTTCACATGCTGCAGAAGATGGAGGAATCTGAAGAAGGTGAGAAGCAAGAGGAGTCAGAGGCTGTTTTGTACAAAGACCTTGCCACCATGTTGCAGGAGGAACATGTTTGGCAGAATCCCAGATTGCATTTCTGGACCAAATTCCTGAAGATGTTCTATATTCTGCAACATTTGAAAGTATCTACCTTCCCAACATCAAGTCCTGAATGTAACGCTTGTTTTGTAATCCAGTCAAACGCAGTAACAGTACTATCATCACTTATATTGTCACCTTCGAATCTTGGATCCAGCATATGTACAGCAGCATGAATTGGATGGCAACAAAATTCTTCCCTTTTTAAATAAAATCTTTCACTTTACTTTCTTCTATAGTTGTAAGTGGAGATATACTGAGATGTTCAAAAACAGTTGTTTTTATCTTTGTCATTAGATAAGGAATTTCTGACAAAAGTGCACTATCTGATTCAGATGCAGTGATTGCTGCAGCAATTGACTTTAGAATCTTCAGGGAATTTTGCAGCTGAACCCAGAAGACTTCCTGATCAAGAAGAGTGTTTCTTACACTCCTGGGTACTTTAAGATCTTCAACTATTACTGTTTCTTGAAGAGCTTCTTTGTTTTTTAGTAAACTTTCAAAGGAGATCACCACTCCAGCCCACCGAGTTTTACTACAGAGCTTCAGTGTCACTATTTTATTCTTCGCATTTTTTTCTACTTGCTTCTTCTTGAAAACTGCAGCTACAATATGAGTACCTTTTACATGTTTTATAACTTCTTTTGCTTGTCTAGAGATCCTTTGAAGGGTGTCCAGTTTCATAATATCATTAAGAAACAAGTTTAGCCCATGAGATGCACATCCTGTTGCAGTAATATGTGGATACTTATCCGTTATGATCTCCCATGCTGCTTTCATATTGCTGGCATTGTCAGTCAGCAAAGCAAATACTTTACCATTCCCAATTTTCTGTAGGACTTCACACATTTTACACGTGATATACTCTGCAGTATGCCTATTCTCTCCTGTTTCAATGCTTTTGTAAAAAAAAACTGGTTGAGGTGTTGTATTATAAACAAAATTTATAATTCCTTCTCCTCTCACATTTTTCCGTTTGTAGGCTAAGTAGTGCAAGACAAGTGCTTCATTAATTTTTCCTTGCACAGATTCCATTACACGTTCATATTCCGACTCCAAAAGAGGCTTGCTCAAAGAATGTCTGCTGGGCAAATAGTATGATGGTCTTAGTAATTTTAAAGCTTCCTGCCAGTATGTATTTTCAGTTATTGAAAATGGTGTTCCAGAAGAATATATTGCTCTTGCAAGAACTTGATGAATTTTCCCCCCTGATCTTCAGGTGTCATCTTGTCTACAAATGAATTAATTGAATAATTTTTGGATGCAGCTGTCTTCAGTATCTGTTCACTTGAAGATGCTGCTGATGGGACAACACTTTGTGTTGCTGCTGATATTACAGATGGAGTAGAAAGAGGACATCTTGAACGAGAACGTTGGGAAAAAAAACTATGTCCTCTTCACTTAGATCCATGAAGAATTGTTTAATATCTACAGGACACTTGTAGATGACAAGAATGTGTTTTGTCATCCTGGTAGCATTTGGAAATGCATATTTCATCCGACAATATTTGCAAATCACATTTTTCTTCTCAGAGGAACTTGTAATGTGAAAATGCTTCCATATGCTAGATGTTGGTATCACCATTTTCCTGAGGGGAGTAGGAAGAAAGAAAAATAATTTAATGGTTAGTTAGTTTGCAAGAAGACACTAATCTATGGTAGTGGGTGGAGGGGAAGTAAAGGACCAGATTAGTAGTAATTAAATTATTATTTACACAAAGGTTATAAACTAATGTAGCTAAATGATTCAGTTTTCTGGAATCAGATAAATGAAAACTCTTACCTTTTTAAATTAAGTATATACTTTCAGGCCCTTTTTGTTGCTCTATATTTTCTTCCAGTGCTTTGAGGCCTAGTGAAGAGGAACAGAACCAATGCATACCACACACATGCAAAAACAAAACTGAAACCTTTTTCTTTTCTGGTGACAACAGCACCTCCTAAAGGAAGAAATGTATCTTGTTCTTGCAGTTTGTAACCTAGGACTTGCTTGTCCTCACAGAAATTAGAATAATCTGATACCATACATATTTTTTTAGAAATGATTTATAAAATATTTGAACCCCTTATCTTAAAATATTTTATTCATCATGTTAAAATAAAACATTCCATAATCTATTTTTTATTTTTCAATTTTTCAGAAAAAAAACAAAAAAGGCTTCAGGAAAAAGATGGAAAAAAACAGGTTTCCCCCTGAATTTTTCCAGTTTTTTTCTGGGCCTTCACATCTCTACTCTGTACCATCCTATCATTGGGGAGGAGGTAGGATTAAATTATTCTGTTGATAGGAAATAATTCTAGAGAGTGAGCTAGTTTCTGCATAATGCTAAGCCAAACCATGGTTCTATAGACAGCCACCCAACCTTAAATAACTCCTCACCCACAATAATACAACAACCAGACTTAACATGGACACTGGTACCAGAGCCTGCAATAAACCCAGATGCCAACTTTGCTGCCACATACACCCGGACAACACCATTACTGGCCCCAACAACATCAAACATACCATCTCAGGACTATTTAATTGCTCATCTTCTAACATTGTGTATGCCATCAAATGCCAACAGTGCCCTTCAGCTCTCTATATTGGACAAACAGGCCAAACCCTACGCCAAAGGATAAATGGACATAAATCTGATATCAGGAATCACAAGACAGAGAAACCAGTAGGAGAACACTTCAATCTCCCAGGACATTCTATACAAGATCTCAAAGTAGCTGTCTTATTACAAAAGAATTTCAGAAATAGACTGGAAAGAGAAGTTGCTGAATTGCAACTTATTACCAAACTTAAAACCATGGAGAGACCTGGTCTGAATAGAGACATTGGATTCTTATCTCATTATACATGACAAAGCTATCTTTAGCCATCTCACCCCTTGCTTTTTCCTGTAAGACCAATTGCAGTCGTTAACAGTCGTCAACAGGTTTTCCACACCCTATCAGCCAATCCCCCATTCCCACCACCCTTCTGAGTAATACCCCTCCCCACTCTCACTATATATAAGGGTCTGGTGACTTCTGTTTCAGTGTATCTGAAGAAGTGTGCATGCACACGAAAGCCCATACCAAGAACAAACTTGGTTGGTCTCTTAAGGTGCTACTGGAAGGAATTTTTTTATAATCAACCCTGCAGCAAATAAAATCCCCATGTGGTTAGCCCACAAAACATTCTAGTAACCTGCCTCTGTGTTTGTTGTCTGTGACAACACTGTGCTGAAAGTGGAGATGAGAAGGAAAAGAGTCCCCCACCCCCACTCCTTGTTGTTTTCCAGCATTTCCTAACAGGAGACAATCCTCTGTACAGTCTTCTCCATTTATAAGATGCAGTAGAAAGGAATGCAGTTTTTCAGCACCTCCTAAATCTGTGTATTTTTCTTTAATAAATGCGAGTCCCACATACCACTTCCTTCCCCACCCTGTCACTGCAACTAGGTCTTTAAGATGCTGTCATGTTGGATCATAAAAATTGGGGACATAGGATGTTTTTTATTTGGGAATAGTGAATGCAACATAAAGTTTAGCAAGCCGATCTTCAGCAGCCTTTCACTTGATTTGAGAGACGAGTCACCTGCTACTCCATTAGTACTTGGAAGATTATAAGCCTTGGAGATTTAGCTGAGGATTAGTAAATTGGAGAGTGTACATTATCAGGCTAGGCTTAGAACCATGATTGTCTCTTGATTCATTTTCATTAGTGCTTTATTCAAATATCGCTGGAATTATGTAACGATGACGTTTCAGGAGAATCTGTCAGGAATTCTTTTCTTGATTTTTAAAGACACTTCTACCAAAAGTTATTTTTATAACTCTGGCTTGCAGCGTGTAAAATCCATTTTGAAAAACAGGGATGTAATTCAGTCAGATCGCTGGGGCAAGATGCTTTTAAAGGCTGTAGCCGAACATAGGTTGTCACTTCATTTGGCAGCGCATTGAAGGAGGCAGGATGAAGTATAAGAAATACATAACCATTCTGGAAGCTGCAGTTGGGATCACTCCCCTTAACAAGAGAGAACTGCTCCCTGTGGTCCGACATGCAAACCTTTGGCAGCATCCAGGGTAAGTTGCTTATTGGGAAAATGAGTAACTGTAAAAAGCAAATATTTACTCTCTAGCTGTGTGCAAGAAAGCTGCAGGCATTGTCTGCAAATGGGAGAAGTGATTAATTTAGGAAGTTGCAGAAGCTGAAGTAGTTCTCTGAGGGGCATGTACATGATGCACTTGGCTGACAGGGGTTGCTGGGATAAATTGAAAGCATTGTCCGGAATGCCATTTTAAGATGCTGTGTAAACTTTTGAGACAAGAACTTAGTAGATAGGACAATGCAGACTTAGAGCAATGGAACATCAAGTAGGAACGTGATGGATATTCCCTGAGCACATTTCCCTATACTCATTTTCAAAATACACTTCTTAAACATTGTATTGGAAACCTAACAGATTTTTGTGCTGTTGAATAATAGAAAGTCAAGATTCTTTGCATTCCTTTTCCACCTCCCTTTTCCAAAAAGCCTCTTCAACTAAATACTCTTACTGAATGGGATAATGCAAGGCAGTGGTTCTTAACCTTTTGGGGAGTCATAGAATTCTTTGAGAATCTGTTGAAAGCTATGGACCCCGTCCCCAGAAAAAATCACACAAACACTCACAAATTTTTGCATACAATTAATTTTATTGCATAGGGTTCCCCCCCCTTGCTCCTAGGTCATGGACCCCAGCAATGCTGTCCTTTAAAAATGAAATAAAAAAGAGGTGCCAGAACTTGCCATGAATACCTTCCTCATTCTCTTAGAATGGCAACCTGCCTGAGATGTTCCAGAACTGAGTACTGGCGAGTTCCTTCTGGGAAAAAGCCCTGGAGCCCAGGTTAAGTACCCTGGTGTCAGACAAGCGTCAAAAAAGATGTGCAGTTAATTTTCCCTTCACAGCACAAACAACAGATTCTAGATACTTAATATTTATTGTTGTGATTAATAACCAGCACATAAAACACATTATCCAATATCCATATGTGCAGGGCTGGGTTGACTCATTCAACACATAAAACAGGTTCCCACTTTTTCCTAATCTCTGCTTTCAGGCATTTCAAAAGGTACACTTCATAGGTTTTTGCCTTCCTTTGTCAGTTTAGGAGTCCTGCACTGGTGATGAACTGGTAGTGCACATGTCAACTGGCCAAGGAGTGTGGGCTACCAGAAATAATATTGATCATGTCCCTAGAAGGCTTTGGTAAAATTATCCTTTCAGCATAGCTGCCAGAGCCTGACAACCAGGGTAGCCTAATGGCGAATTTACTTAGCTTTCATTTTCTAGAAATGTTGCTCTTTTGTGTTTTCTCTAGAGAGTACCTGAGAATATGTTTTGTCACTTAGGAAGCCTTTCTATTATAGCCCAAATCAAGCATATGTGCCAATTCAGCATGGATATTTACCTTCATGATGCTGATGAATCTGGAGAAGAAATTAAGTTTTGCTGCAAAACAAGGAGCATAACTAACATGCAAGCAGCATGTGTTATGCTGGGTTGTAAAGATGCCCACACCTCTGTGCAATGGAGGCCTGTGCATGCTAAGTGTGTGCATGCATGTATGCGCATAGCTGATTTTTGTTCTTGCAGGTAGGAGCGTCTCATGCCTCAGGGAAGGCTGCTTCAGAAGGACCTCAATTTTGGAGGAGCTTGTTGCAAGGGGCTCCCTCCAGAATGGGAGGTTGAAAAGCCCCTATGTGTATATGGAACATTCTGCATGTCAATTTGGATTCTGATCACCATTATTGTTAAGTGTCTAATGTGTTCACTACTCTTCAACTGAAATTCCAAAGCAAACCAAAACACCTCCCAGGCTATGGTTTACAAACTATAGTGCGGTGTTGCAATCTGGTCTTATTTTGGCTCAGATTTTAGCTGCAGGTTTACTGTAAAGATTCTTTCAGCTGAAATACATAACTAGGAAATGTTACCTTGTTCAGCTGCAGCTCAAGACGCACTATGGCTTAACTTGCAGCTTGGCTGTTGCTGTGATGGTAGCATATATAAGAGAGTCTGTGGAAAACAAATCCAAGTGAGTCCACAGGGCCCATCGCACTAATTCTGCAATGTGCACTACATTGAATTTGATGTCTGATTCGTCCACAAATAGATGAGCCAGGTTTTGGCTCTCTCTTTATAATCATACTTTCTACTGATATTTTAGGAACTACGTTATTTTCCAGAGTAGTGTTGATTTTTTAAAATTAAACATTTGTTTCCTGTTTAACAGAGCTGCTTGCTTTGATTCCTATATTGAAATGCCTTATAAACTCTGTTCAGCTAAGTGTTGCCTAACTGTGGGCTGAGGAAGAGGAAGAGTCTCCACCCATGATACTGTTTTTTTTAGCCACACACCCAAAATGTAAACATGCCATCTGAGAAATGTCATTGGTGTAAAGAATGGTAGCAATCCTTCCATCTTTTGTGAAATGTGAATGATAACTACACAGAAACTACTGTTTCTGAGCCACATCCCCATCCCACCCCCCTTTCAGGACACAATTCATTGTATGAGGTTATTTGCAGATAATCTTGTTTCCCAAGAGCCCTGAAGTAACATGCTGAGAACTAGTAGCAGTAACATGCTGAAGTAACATGCTGAGAACAAGTTTTAGCAGTTTCTCTTCTGCAGCCTGTTTCAAGAGTGTGCACATAGTGATTACAGGTGAATTCAAGGTGCAGAAAGTGGGAGAACTGGGGCTTGCATGTTTGTTTTCTCTTTGTGGCTTTCCAGTGATGTTCCACTTTCTACCCTCTTTCCTGCTACTATCTCCATGTCTTTTAACAGCTCAATAGCAAATTATGGAGGCATAGTCAGAAATTCAACAGGTGCAGCTTCCCCCATGCTGAGATGTAGTGATGGAAAATTGGTGCCTGTTGAATTTCTGCTGGGCATGTTTACATGTACAGAGCCTCTGTTTATTCTGCATTTCAGAACAAAGCATGCAAAGAATAAGAAAATTAGAATTTATATTAACTAGTTAGAATTCTTTTTTTTTTTTTTAAGAATTTATTGGTATTTTCATAACAAACATATACCCACACCCACACCTACATATATAAATCAAATACAAACACAAATACAATTCTTCTTATTTATACACTTGAGAAAATATCCTAGTTCCAAAACTTAACAATTGACTTCCCCCGCCCTCTCTCCTTCGGTTTTATATCCATATTCTACTTTAATAACTTCCTTTCTCTAGTAATTTTATTCACTTAATAAATTCAAACCTTAAACAACAATCTTAATAACAGTTCTTTGGATCTTAAAGAAATTTATCTTATATTGAATCTAAACTATTCTTCTTCACTTAAACTGCTGCTAATATCAAAAAATTTCAAAATATCCCTTTTCTTATAAAAATTAAAATAAAGCTTAATGTCTTAACCCTCCGATTTCAGATTACCATAACAAAGCATTTATATTTTATATTTAATATAGTTCACCCTATCCCCCCTCTGTCCCATGTCTTGCTCCATCCTTCACCACCGCTCCTCAGATTGTCCTCTTTTCTTATACATCCACAGAACCAGACCCAAAACCAGACACCTTCCCCAACCATCCTTGCATCGAGCATCAGGATACACTGTTCATCTCTTGGCTTCTCCCATTCGATACTGCATTCTTCTATTTGTAGATATCTTAATTTCTTGCCCATCGCTCCCGAGCTCACACCTCGAGGGCTGGATATAATATTCCTTGCCGTCCTCGGACTGCCACCACCGAGGAACGCTTCTTTTCCCAGGGATCGCCATGTCAACTCGCTCATTTTTTCTATCGACTCCATCAGCCCTTTGCCCAGATTTTCTTCCATAGTACCAAGTGTCTGGAAGGTCTCCTCTGTGGGAAATAAATTTTCCTTCAAATCCCCACTCAAAACCTTCAATTTCCGATTAATCAGTTCCAATTTCAGTATAATAATCCTTTCTTCATCAGTTAGTGCCGAGTCCAGAACGGTTTCAAAAACAAAACCCAACATGGTGAGGACGGGCATAGGTATCAGATTTCAGTTTCTATTTCAGCATTGTTCATCATGTAGCAGTAATTTTCCACTTCGCTTCAGAGCCTTCGCAGCCATTTTTCTCTGAAACCGGAATGCAAAGACGAAAACTTTCAACTGGGATATTTTCCATCCTCTTCCTCCCCCAAGGGAGATCTAAAAAGTCTCACTCCTCAAAAAGTCTTAACAATATATCCATCCGATAGCAACAGTTTCACAGTCTGTTATTTTCCTCTCCTCCGAAGGGAGACAGGCGGGCTCCGTTATCTAAAGCCTTCAGGGTCGTTAAGTCGTTAAGTCTTTAAACTCAGCAATAAATCCATTCAATTACTTA
The DNA here is from genome assembly GCA_900245905.1 of Lacerta viridis. NCBI lineage: Eukaryota > Metazoa > Chordata > Lepidosauria > Squamata > Lacertidae > Lacerta > Lacerta viridis. The sequence goes on along the minus strand of OFHU01001496.1, from coordinate 209,013 downwards.
CGACCTCCAGCTTCTTTTTCTTTCATCTCTCAGGAGAACGTTTCGCTCACCACGGCCAGTCTCGCCGCTTCTCCGCCCGGTTGGGGCATTTCCCCTAATGGCCCGGCTCCACATTCCCTTCACCCCCACTCCCCCTTTACAGGGGGGGCGAGGGAAGGGTGCGTAGCCTAGCGGGCCCGCCGGGGAGCCCGAGGCACGGGACGCTCTTCCCGGCCTCACCGGAGCCCCGCGTAGCGGTGGCAGGGCTCCAACCCCCGGGCAGACTGGGTGGCCTCGCAGCCGAGGCAACCCACGACCGCCCGCGATGGCGACCTTCGCCGGAAGTCTAACTAGTTAGAATTCATCATGGATAGAACTTGGTTCTCTTTTGGGAGATTGCTTCACAGCGTGGCTAGTGTTAAAGAGGAATCATTTCTAGAAAAGTAAATAGATAAAAGAACATTGAAAGGTTTTCCCTTTAATTTCATTGTCTTTTAATTTCTGGCAATCTTCTGAAGCAGAAGGGAGAGTTGAGCAACCATTTTAGAAATCTCTGACTACTCAGGGTTTCCCCTAGGAATAAAGGTGGAAGGTTTATTGTCAGCAAGGTGCTTGGATGGAAGGTGTGGCAAGGAAGGGTCCGTGTCCATCAGCCTGTCTTTCAGCTCGCTGTTGTGAGTGAGTGCCCCGGGGGTGAATTGTCCTTGGAATGGCGCTGTGTGCCAGGATGGGGCATGAAAACAAAGCTCCAGAGATCAGCATCGCCTTGGAATTAATTATGGGTTGGAATGAAATTACATCTGTCTGGGGGCAGCACCTGCTGGACTTGGGAACTAGGTGATCGGGCGGGATAGGTTAGTGGGTTTGGAGTTGCCTGCGAGATCATTAAATGTGACCTACTTGCACAAAGGAGAGGTGACTCCGTCCCTGGAGAGAGCGCCTGCCAAGGGCCCAGAATGTGCCAGCCGGAGTGGCAGAGCTGGTTCTGAAATGAAGCTCATTTCTAGAACCTGGTTTCCATGCCAGAGTTTGTGGCAGAGTCACTCTTCTGACTGTATACAAGGTGCCGTTAGAGGTACAATGCCTGTTTTCTCATCTTCATCTTCCCAGCGTTCAGGCTTTGTTGACTTCCAAGGCAAGTTCATGAGAAGGCAAGCATTTTATTTATTTACTTATTAAATTCGTAAACTGACCTTCATCTGAAGATCACAGGGTGGTTCACAACATAAAAATACAAAATGAGAACACAAACACATATTTATTCATGTGCATGTAAAGTCAAGCCACCTTCCTTCAGTGGCCAGGGCAGGTACCGGTAGTTCTTCCAGCGCTTGTTTAAATCTTTGAATTGGCTTATGCTCCTCAACACAACAGATCTACTGTTGCCGCTGCAGACTCAGAACCTTTTTCTTTTTTTAAGAAAAGAGAACAACACATCGTTTCATAGGGATTTGTCGCTATGAAGACATTGTACCAGTAGTTCAAGAACAGGCTTGGTCCTAACAAGTAGTCTGTGTTCCATATTTATTGTGTACCTGAGTTGTAAGTCGGTTTCTCCTCTTTTACATAAGAGGAGCGTGCTGAATCAGGCCAATATTCCAGCATCCTGTTCTTAGAGTAGCCAGCCAGATGAGAAGCCAGCAAGCAGGACTGAGCCCAAGAGCCCTGTTCCCCCTTTGGCTTCCAGCAACTGCAATTCAGAAACATGAGTCCCCCCCAGCCATGGAGCGCAGGGCAGAGCCATCAGGGCAAAGAGCCGCAGGCAGCCTTAGCCTCCATGAATTAGTTCAGTCCTCTCCTAAAGCCATCCAAGTTGGTCTCCTGCGGAAACAAAGTCCATAGTTGAACTATGCACACCGCATGAAGAAGGGCTTTCTTTTATCTGTCCTGAATCTCCCAGCATGCAGCTGCAGTGGGTGCCCATGAGTTGCGAGAGATGGAGAACAGCTTTTCTCTATCAACTCTTTCCATGCCATTGATAATTTTATTAACTTCCATCATGTCACCTCTTACATTTCTCTAAACTAAAAACCTTTCCTCATAATGGAGCCGCTCCATCCCCTTGATCGTTTCATTTGCTGTTTTCTGAATTTGAATTTGAAATTTTTATGTATGTTAGTGCATCACATTTTTAAAAAATTGTTTTGAGTTCTTGGTGCGATTGTATAATGCTAAGTACAGTGAGAGAACTAGTTCAGACTCCATCAAAACTAGTAATGTCTGCTGTGTCATTTGCCATGCAGAACTGTTGCCTTGCATGTCATGTGCCACATGCAGTTTAAAAGTAACTATCAAGTGTTAAGTTTTTAGTGTTTCAGGTTTAATGTTACTTGCATTAGACTTAGCTTTTTCTTTTCTTTTCAACTCAGGGAACAGACAACAATCCCACCATCCCCTTGTGAGTGGGACTGGAACCAGAGCTGTAACTCCAGCCCAAGACATCCTGCAGGAAAGAGACTGAGAGGACTGAAACAAGCCCTTCCTCACCAGGTACTTGTGCTAACAGATCTGTAAAGCTAATTTCAGCCAGCAGCTGAAAATGCTTGAGACGTTGTGGCTAACCTTTGACCATGTATTAAAAAAATTATGTTAGTGACATTTTTGCAAAAGGCATTCTGCAAATTCAATAGAGAAAATTGGGGGGGGGGGACCTCAGCACATTTGAAAATGGAAGCATTTACTTCCAGGTTTTTGGTGTTCAGAACCCGAAATGTTCGACTTCTGAGACGTTTGGAAACCGAGATACCACTGTACTTGTAAAAACAAAAGGTACCATAGGTAAGCTATTGCAAAGATGCTGCATTATGTAGTGAAAAGTTACTTACAGATCTCCTCGAGCTGCATTGATCCTTTGAATGCAACTCTTCCCCACTGACAGCTAATTTGATGGAGGTCAGAGCAAGTGTCTATCTTTGTTTGCACATAAGATAAAGGGCCACCATATTATGTCGGGGGGGGCAATGTCTCTAACCATCGACTGTGATACACCAATCGCCCTGATAACATCATGTCCCATATTCGGTCTAACTACCCTTGTATGGTAAGCTCTGTGGCCTCCCAGTGGTGTGCTGCTATTTCTAGTCTCTGACAATTCTCTATGAATTATTTGAAAGTCATTAGAAGGTTGAATCAATAATAAAGCTAATGCCAGTTTAGGTGGAATAGTTTGACATGTAATAATTGATATTTTTGTGAATACTGCAGCCCAGAAATCTTTCACAAAATGACATTTCCACCAAAGATGGAAGAAATCGCCTTTCCTTCCACAGCTTTGCCAGCAATCCTGTGAGATCCTTGGCTCCTAACAATTTATTATTCCATGTATATTTCCCATCTAGTTGCAATCTTGCTCTAGAGCAGGGGTGGGGAATCTTTGGCCCTCCAAATGTTGCCAAACTAGAGCTCCCATCAGCCCCAGCCAGCATGCCCAATGGTCAAGACTGATGGGAGTTGTAGTTCAAGAACATCTAGACAGTCAAAGGTTGTCCCACTCCTGCTCTAAAGAGCTCACATAAGCATTACCCCTGGTCTTTAAAAATTTTGCACGGGTGAATTTAGGGCTATGCAAGCCGTGTGTGCACACTGGGTGCTGAGCCAAGGGTAGGTGAGGAGCTGGGCTTTGGGAAGGAAGTGTGAGGCCCCTTCTGCCCTTTCCCAAAGTCTAGTTAGCGCTTTCCCAGCTTTGGGGAGGAGGTAGGAAGGCTCTAGGATCTAGCCTTGCACCTCCTTCCTCAAAACGGATGCCGCCTTAGCTGCCTTTGGGAAAGCATCACAAGGGCTGGGGTGCCACATTTTGGCCTCACACAGGCCAAAATCTCAATTTGATGACCTTGGCCAATGCATTGCAGTGAAGCCCTCAAATGGCTTATGAAACAGAATGGCCTTTCTCAGTTTCATGAAAGCAGGGCGGCTCATGCTGAGGTGGGTCTCCTTGGGCGCAACATATTCCCCAGTATTGGGGCCATTGCTCTCAAAAAGTTGCATTTTGTTCTTCAATAAATTTATGTATAGTAATTGAGAAAATCTGAAGTTAGGCTTTCTCTGAGGTTCTCTGCTTAAGGGGCATGTGGTCTCTTACAGGCGCTGCCTGAGATATGCCAGACTAGTGTACATGCAAAAGTTGTATATATGGCAGTTTGTTGGCATTCAGCAGGTTTTGAGGGGTTGTGTGCCTGCCCCCTGCTCCAGTCACCTGCAGTGTTATAGCTGCACACTGGTTCTGCTTCTCTTCTTTCATCCTCCAGTACTAAGAGAACCCAGGTTGTGTGTACAACACTGCATAAGGAGCTGATCTTCTTGAAACTAAAAAGGGCTTTTAGGTCTTCTGTATTTGGGGTGGGGGGCTCACCCCAGGTGAAAAACAAACTGCTAGCCTGTAACTGTCAGTGGATCATTTCCACTGCTTTCTAGAGATGTATGATGCCTGGCCTCAACTCCTGTGGTAGATTTCCAGCTCCCATGTCCAGATTATGGAGGAGACAGAGGCTTGGGGACTGAAATGAGCAGAAACTAATAACTGGGGGTGGCGGGGGGGGGGGTAATGAGAAGGAATCTGGGAAATAAAAGCATGCAGGCTGCAATTCTATGTACACTTACCTGAGAATTAAACCCCTTTGCTTCAGAGTAGATAGGCATATGAATGCATTTAAGTCTAAGGAGTCAGTTGGGCACAGGAAGTGGAAGGATTGGGGAAAGAAGGAGACAGCAGGATGTATTTGAGAAACACAGGCCAAGGTATGAAAAGTGCAAGATTTAAGTTGCTTGTAGGTCTGGGACATACGTGGTGTTTGACATGGAGGCGCTGCCACCCCCCACCTCCCATTTTTGCATGGTGACTGAAGGTCTTTGTGTACTTGTCAGGAAATCGCCCTCGCCGAAGCTGCAAGCGGGTCCGGGGCTGTTTCAGTATAGGGAACCCCCCTGTCTCCGCTGAGCAGCTCATCATTTTCCCCCAGCGGAGGAAGCGATCGCTCTTCCAGTGGGGAGGTGGAGATGCGGACAGGAAGTGAGAGCAGGGGCTGTGGCAGGGATGGAGAGCCTCTGCACCAAGCGGGAAGAGGGGGAGAGGAACCTTTCCGTCACCCCGTTTTAGCAGGGAGGAAGGACGTAGGGGGGGGTTCAGGATCCCGCGCCTTTTATGCTGGGCAAAGAACCGGAAACGGACATTCCCGGACTCTGCAGAGGGATGAGCTGGACGTCTTTATTTTAGCTCCACTGTAAATATCTGCACAATAAAGAACTTAGTGTTTAGAAGTTCTGCGTTTGCCTGATTTCTCATGAGCAACCACTGAAACTCCTTACAGTACTGTTTAGAACAGGAGTAGGCAACCTAAGGCCCGTGGGCCGGATACGGCCCTGTCGCCTTCTCAATCTGGCCCACGGATGGTCCAGGAATCAGCTTGTTTTTACATGAGAAGAATGTCCTTTTATTTAAAATGCGTCTCTGGGTTATTTGTGAGACACAGGAATTTGTTCATTTCCTCCCCCCCAAAAAATATAGTCTGGCCCACCACATGGTCTGAGGGATGGTGGACCAGCCCACGGCTGAAAACGGTTGCTAACCCCTGGTTTAGAAGCTTTTACCATGTGTATTGGGGCCATCTTGTTGTAGGCCTCTTCCACACACCTCCTGCACCAGTCACTGGGAATCTGGAGGGTCCAGGGCACACGGTGAGCCCTTCCTGTGGGGTGGAGAATTGGTGGGTACAGAGAGGCCACCATGGCAAATGGTGTGTGTGGTCCTGCATCTTCCCCTCGATACGCATTTCTTTGTTACCAGCAGGGTTTTGCTCACGGACAAGGTCATGTGCTGATGCTTATACTGCTTTGCGAACATCTGTGAGAACAGGACTTTTTCTGTTCTGAAAAGTGTCTGCTTATTTTGCTTGTGACCTAAATAAATCCCCTGATTACTGTGAAAGAAGAGATTTGGATGTCATGGGAGTTTGACTTCAAATGACAGGATGGCAAGGGGAGCTTATAAAAGCCAAAGAACATAATTTCACTTAAATGAAGCTAGTGCTGAATAGCCTTGAAGAAGAAACACAGCAAATTAGCTGTGCAGATCAAGCAAAACAAAAACAACAATTTTAGGTTCTTACAGTGCCTTTGGTTTGAACTGAAGTGTGTCACTCTCCAGATTAGAGATGTAATGCTGATTTGCTCTAAAGCAGGCTTTACAAACTGGAAGCCAGAATTGGGGAAATGTGTTGCTCCTCCCTACTCTTGTAAGCCTTAACCATGGCTTAGCATTACATCTCCAGTGATATGTACCATGGTTAAGGTCAGCAACAGGCCCTCTAAACAAAGGTTTAACCCTTGATTTCAAACTCTGTTTAATATTGGAACCTTGGAATTACTATCAGAGGCTATTCATGGTTTGAAATTATGAGGACGGCTTGCTCCTGCCTACCCTTCCTCTGAGCACCCTTTGCACTTGGAAGGTGGCAGTGGGGAGCCTGCTGCCTTCTGGATGTTGTTGGGCTCCAACTTCTATCAACCACAGCCAACGTGATCAGGGATGAGGGGAGTTGTAGTCCAACAACATCTGGAGCGCCACAGGTTCCCTGATCTACAGGTGAAACCTCAAAAAATTAGAATATCATGGAAAAGTTCATTTATTTCAGTAATTTAACTTAAAAGGTGGAACTAATATATGAGATAGACTCATGACATGCAAAGCGAGATATGTCAAGCCTTTATTTGTTATAATTGTGATGATTATGGCGTACAGCTGATGAAAACCCCAAATTCACAATCTCAGAAAATTAGAATATTGTGAAAAGGTGCAGTACTCAATCCATAACATCTGCAAAGGGTTCCTGAGCCTTTAAATGGTCTCTCAGTCTGGTTCAGTAGGAATCACAATCATGGGAAAGGCTGCTGACCTGACAGTTGTGCAGAAAACCATCTTTGAGACCCTCCATAAGGAGGGAAAGCCTCAAAAGGTAATTGCAGAAGAAGTTGGATGTTCCCAAAGTGCTGTATCAAAGCACATTAATGGAAAGTTATGCAGAAGGGGAAAGTGTGGAAGAAAAAGGTGCACAAGCAGCAGGGATGACCGCAGCCTGGAGAGGATTGTCAGGAAAAGACCATTCAAACGTGTTGGGGACTTTCACAAGGAGTGGACTGAGGCTGGAGTTAGTGCATCAAGAGCCACCACACAGACGGATCCTGGAGATGGGCTTCAGATGTCGTATTCCTCTTGTCAAGCCACTCCTGATCAAGAAACAATGTCAGAAGCGTCTTACCTGGGCTAAAGAAAAAAAGAACTGGTCTGTTGCTCAGTGGTCCCAAGTCCTCTTCTCTGATGAGAGCAACTTTTGCATCTCATTTGGAAACCAAGGACCCAGAGTCTGGAGGAAGAATGGGGAGGCACACAATGCCAGATGCTTGAAGTCCAGTGTGAAGTTTCCACAGTCTGTGTTGATTTGGGGAGCCATGTCATCTGCTGGTGTTGGTCCACTGTGCTTCATTAAGTCCAGGGTCAACGCAGCCGTCTACCAGGAGATTTTGGAGCACTTCATGCTTCCTTCTGCAGACGAGCTTTATGGGGATGCTGACTTCATTTTCCAGCAGGACTTGGCACCTGCCCACACTGCCAAAAGTACCAAAACCTGGTTCAATGCCCATGGGATTACTGTGCTTGATTGGCCAGCAAACTCGCCTGACCTGAACCCCATAGAGAATCTATGGGGCATTGTCAAGAGAAAGATGAGAGATATGAGACCGAGCAATGCAGAAGAGCTGAAGGCCGCTATTGAAGCATCCTGGTCTTCCATAACACCTCAGCAGTGCCACAGCCTGATAGCATCCATGCCACGCCGCATTGCGGCAGTAATTGATGCAAAAGGGGCCCAAACCAAGTACTGAGTACATATGCATGCTTCTACTTTTCAGAGGTCCACTATTGTTCTATTTGCAATCCTTGTTTTGATGATTTCATTTAATATTCTAATTTTCTGAGATTGTGAATTTGGGGTTTTCATCAGCTGTACGCCATAATCATCACAATTATAACAAATAAAGGCTTGACATATCTCACTTTGCATGTCATGAGTCTATCTCATATATTAGTTTCATCTTTTAAGTTGAATTACTGAAATAAATGAACTTTTCCACAATATTCTAATTTTTTGAGTTTCACCTGTAAGGTGTGCTTCTGATTATTTGGCATTTACAAATAAATGTGTTTAGGGGCTGCTCTCCCTATATGCATCCCAAACCTTGCACCATGCAGGAGATCCCAGGGAAGAATTCCTGGAGGGAAATGCACAGTGGTCTTCTGTTGAATGTAAAATTAGAGGAGCTTTGCCTTTATGGACCTACTTAGGGTCAGACATTTATACTAAATTTCAGTGTTCTTCTGTTTGCTTATAAAGCTTTAGCCCATAAAAATGTTATTGATTTGTGCAAGTTAAAATTTAAAGTAAACTGAAAGAAAAGGAAAATGGGGAGGAGTCCTAAGGCAATGATAATGTGGCATTACAAGGCCTCTACAATGATTGACTTAAAGCTGTGGAATGCTCTTCTCAGTAGGGTGCAGAAATTGATCTACCATATTGGCCCGAATATAAGCCGCACTTCCCCCCCCAAATTCCAACTGTGAAAGGTTCAAGTGAGGCTTATATTTGGAACCGAGTGCTGTGCGCCCGCCTCCCGGCACTACTACCCTGAACGGGGGGTGGGGGCAGCCAGCGCCGGCTTGGGGAGGTAGTGCCAGGAGTGCCAGGAGGCGGGCACTCAGTGCTCGGTTCCGAATATAAGCCTCACTTTAACTTTTCACAGTTGGAATTTGGAAAAAAGTGTGTCTTATATTCAGGCCATTATGGCAGTGTTTTTCAACCTTTTTTGGGCAAAGGCACACTTGTTTCATGAAAAAAATCACAAGGCACACCACCATTAGAAAATGTTAAAAAAATTAACTCTGTGCCTATATTGACTATATATAAAGTAATTTTCCCATGGCACACCAGGCAACATCTCGGTGGTCTCTAAGGTGCTACTGGAAAGAATTTTCGATTTTGTTTTGACTATGGCAGACCAACACGGCTACCCACCTGTAACTGGAACTAATAATACTATGTTTGTTCAGAAACGGCTGATGTAGATGCAGCTGATTTGAGGGTGTGGGAGCCAGCAGAGGGTTAAAGGAAGTTTATCCTGTGTCTTCTAATTGCTTATAGAGCTGAGTTTGGAACTAATTCTGGGTAGGATGCCCTGCTCCCACCCACCCACCTCCTCTCTCTCACACACGAACAACATCACACCTGAGAAGGGAGGTTATATGCTCAGAAATCTAGTATCTAATTCGAATTCTGGAGCTGTCTTTGGTGGTGGACAATATTTGCTTGGTAAAGTGAGCTCCACGCCCCAGTTAACTTCTTCAGTATTTCAGGAGGACAGGATGCAGATCCATACACAACTCACATTTAAGACACATGACTTCCTCCAAAGTATCCTGGGAACAGTAGTTTGCCAAGGGTGCTGGGAATTGTAGCTCTGGGTGAAGCTGTAGTTCTCAGGATTCTTTGGGGGAAGTCATGTGCTTTATATGCATGGTGCAGATCTGCCAAATAGTTAAGCTTCAAAAATCATTAATTTTTTTTTTTAAGTGGGGCATAAACGTTTGTGCCTGCTCTTGTCCTTTGCTTTTGTATCTAGATTGGTATTATTTGCTGCATGTTTATGCGTGGTGTTTGGAATAGTCTGGTAACAGGTGCAAGATCTTGATGATTGCACCATTTATTAACAATATTTTATGCTCCTTAATATGCATGATCCATAAGCCATTTATGTAATACTGTATATTAATGTTAATTATATGAAATATTAATTGGAAAAGTAAGATTCTGGTCATCCATGGGCATGGTTAGAATGCATGCAGCAAAAAGCATCCCCTTATAATATCCAGTCTTTTTCTCTTAATCATACAACTTCAGGGTAGGAAACAGCCAAATGGATTCCCCACTTCATTTGGCCACTATTTCTTCATTTGGCCACTAATTCCTGTATTGGAAGGGGTTGAACTCGATGACTCTTGGGGTGTCTTCCAACTCTACAATTCTATGATTCTTATCCTCTCGCAATACCATTATGTATTGTGAAGAGAAGTAGACACGGAGGGAGCAATGGATTCAAACTACAAGAAAGAAGATTCCACCTAAACATTAGGAAGAAATTTTGCTGCCAAGGAGTGTGGTGGAGTCTCCTTCTTTGGAGGTCTTTAAGCGGAGGCTTGACAGCCATCTGTCAGGAATGCTTTGATGGTGTTTCCTGCTTGGCAGGGGGTTGGACTGGATGGCCCTTGTGGTCTCTTCCAACTCTATGATTCTATGATTCCTGGGAAACTGAGTTTTTCAGCCATTTGGGGCTTTCTGTTTGGGGGGGGAAGTTTTTCTGTTTTTTGAAGCTGTTTTTGTTTGCTGTTTACATAACGTGGTCAGTAATCAAATAATTCAGGATTTAGTGTGCTCTTGCTAAAGTTTCCAGTGCTACTGCTTAGAAAATTAATTAAAAGGAATAAATAATTTTTAAAAAAATAATCATTGTGCATTTTAAGTTATCAAAGAGGGTAATTGAGTTTGTGTGCAGCTTTGGTTGTGCAGTTGCAGGGGAATACAGCTTTTGTTTTAAGTTCAGTTCTGAGGTTTGCTACTGCATTTGCTTTTAGCTTTTTGGTTTACTTTGGAGGTAGTGTGGTGTGGGTACAGTTGTTTGGGCGCCATATGTGAAATCGAAGGCCTAGCACGCATCAACTGGCTCCTCAGATCTGTGTAAACTAGTTAGCTGAGTTGGTTTTCCTTGTCTGGGTGTTTTGTACCTCAAAGGTTGTCACACTTTACAAAGCAGGCAGTCTTCTGTCTTGCTGAGTTAGTTTTTAAATCAATTATTTCAGAAGGTCTAGTCCCTAAAAAAAGCTCAACAACTAAAAACGAACTGAACCCCTAAAAAACGGGGCATTCCTCATCCCCAAAAAGGTCAACAACTTTGAGCTGAACCCCCAAAAAACGGGGGTAGATCACTGCCAGATTTTAATTCTGAAAGTAGATCACAGTCTCTTGGGAGTTGGCCACCCCTGGTATAAGACATGTAACTAGAATAAAAAAAAAAAATCAAGCAAATAATTGTAATAACTACCGTAATAAAGCACTGCTTTTCCGTGCTGAAATGTCACAACCTGAACGACCATGGCTCCCCCCCCCCAGTTTTGATCCTGGGTACGCCCCTGGTTACAATGACCATTGTTTTGCTTCAGGATGAGGGCTCGCAAAACAATATATCTGAAAGAGTTTCTGGTGGATTTAGATGGTGTCAAGTCTGTTTTAACGAGGAAAAACAACTCGGCCGTGGGAGCCCGCCGACATGGCTTCCTAAGCACGTTTGGGCTTGCTGCCCTTAAGTCGCCTTTTCTAATTTCCCGCATCAGTGGAGTGAATTTTAAAAGCACAGGCATTAAACTGCGCTGCCTGGCCGTGTCCCCTTCGCCTCTGGCCCACTTGTTTTCCTGCTCCGAGATGCCACGGCAGCAGCCAGGCGCCGCTTTCCCGGGAGCTCTGCTGGCCGCCGGAATCTGTTTTGCGCGTCTTCCCGGGGCTTTGCGACACTTGGCTGGCCTCTGGAGCGGCGGCTGCCTGCCTGCGTGGCCTGGCCTTCCTTCCCCCGCTCCCCGCGGCGTCCCAGCGGGAAGAGGCCGCTCTTCTCTCGCTGCTTTGCCTCTCCGCTTCCCCTCCCTGCGCGAGATGCCGGCGGGGAGCGCCGAGTCCCAGCCTGACTCGCCGGGGAGCCGGAGGCTGAGCCGCGTCGGGGGCGGGAGGCGGGGCGCGGGCGGAGTCCGGCGGGAGATCTCGGCTCGCCGAGTTTCGTCGCTTCCGAGGGGGATCCGCCAGTCCCGGGCGAAGAGCCGCGCCCGCGTCGCGCTGCTTCTCCCCCGGAGCCGTTGGCCTCGCGGCCGCCGCGGAAATGCCGGTGAGAGGAGGAGGAGGAGGCGGAGGCTCTGGCTCGCCGCTGCGCGCGGCCGCCCTGCTCTCGCCGTGGCTTCGGGTGAGTCGGCGGAGGCGCGGGGCCCCCTGCTCCGGGACGGGCGGAGGGCGCTGGGCGGGCAGCGGCGCTCCCTTTCCGTGGCCCTCGGGGCTTGGTCCAGGTGTAGGAAGCCTCTGGTGCAAAGTGACGGCCCTTCCCCACAACTGCTGTTGGGAGTGCTCCGTGGACTCGCTTTGTGTACATTTCTGTCTGTTTAAATGTCACAGACTGTGCATCTTGCATTTCATGGCCTTTGGCCCCCCTGCCGACAGTTTTCTTTCTCCATACTCCTTTATATATCTGCCAGTAACAGGTCATGAATCTGATGAAGTGAGCTCTAATGTCCCAATCACTTGGTTAAACTTTAATGTGTCCCAAGACACTCCTTTTACATTTTTCATATAGCCTACTCTGAAAAGCCAGTGTTAAAATCTGAGGTATGTGGCCTCTTTGCTGCATTGTTTTGATTTTATGTACTATTTTAAGCATCAGTTTTATGTATAACTTTTAGTCTTTGTTTGGTTTGAGAATGGTGGGGTTTTTGGAACTAACTTAAAAGGCATACTTCCATAAAAGAATAAGATCCTTTGTATCTTCCTTTATACTGTTTTTATTCCTTTCACCTATATTAATATAACATGACTGTAAATTATGTTCACCTTGATCATTAGCGGGCTGTACCTAGGAGATTCACTGAGAAGAAAGCTTTATATTAATACCCAGATAGCCTAATAACATAAAGTGAGATAACAATTACTGGGATTGCGTAAAATTAGTAATGAAGGCTGAGGTGCAGTGACAGGCCTGAGGCCATCCGTCAAGCCCCATGAGTCATATTCAGGTTTAACACATACTCGGCTTGAGATTTCCGTGTGTATGAGTTTATGGAGATGACTCCACAAAGAGAATCATTGGGAAAACTTGCAAAGAGAAACTATTTCTCAATTGCTGGGGGTGTGGTGACTTCATAAGTACATGTTGAAAAATCTCTCTAGAAAGCACAGTCTGGCTTGGAAGTCACTGTAGGGATCATAGAATCTTAAATTTAGAAGGAACCATGAGGGTCGTCTAATGCGGGAATCTTTTGTCCAACATGGGGCTTTAACTCACGACCATGAGATTAATAAATATCTTTTTTTTAAAAATGAGATTAAGAGACTTCTGTTTTACTGACTGAGCTATCCTAGCCAAAATGCTGAAAGACAAGGAGTGCTACTGATACTTTTAAGTTAAAGGCTGCAGGTTGGTTTAAGCTAGGAATTGAATAAGAAAATAAATTAATTTGTTTAATAATTCTACTGGCCAGGATAGACCTGCTACTGCTGGTCATAATTTCTGTAGTATAAACCATCTTAATTTTATTCCTTTAGCCATTCTATCTTTATCACTTTTGTATCTAACCTTTGTCATAATTTCTGTAGTATAAAGCTTGAATGTTTTATTTAACATATTAAAAATACTTGGTTTAAATTTTGAGCATGTAAAAAAAAAATGGCATGTTGTTCAGCAAGATAATATAGTAAAAATGTGATATGCACCCCAGCTGTATGAGGCAGCGAAACCAATCGTACACAATAGTGCCAGATGATTATTTTTGTTTTCAGCTACTTTTTGTATTATTTGTTTCCTTTGACATGAGCTGCAGACGGTAAAAAAATGTAGCTATAAAAACCTGTATCAAACTTTTGACAGTATAGCTGTTGTTTGTTCTGCTTGGTTGTCTTAAAATTACGGTAGAGGCCTTTTGAGAGTACTGCTTGCTAATGCCTTCTAGCTAATAGCTGGTGGAAACTCTGTATATCTATTATTCATTTTTAGTTTAAATAATGTAGTTTCATTAATCTGAACTGGTTGCCTTTGTATAGACCCAATAAAATGTTGATCATTGGAGATTGTGGAATTATGCAAACGTTTTAGATTTTAACATGATTGTGTCGAATGAAACAACATCATTTTGCTTTGTGATGGGTCATCTGCTGCTGATCACTGATAAACAGGAGTTGACCTGCCCTCCTCTCAAAAGGCTTTCTTACCTCTTTCTCTGTTCGAATGTTTCTCTGTCCTTGGAAATGATGTTAGCATGTTTATTTTACTTGCAGTTAGTAAACATCTCTTTTCAAATGTTGGCACAAGGCTTATCTTCCTGGCTTATTCAAAAGTATTCAGTATCCAAGATTGTTCTGTCAAAATACAGGATTGGGCCCAGACTGAGTAACCTCCATGGGTAAATTAGTTTCATTATGGAGCAGATTGGGGACATGCCACCTAGAATAACTTTGTTAGAGGAGCATAATGTGCACTTGTTTTGCTGTGATGTACTAGGAAAAAGCAGCTTAGAGCATGTCTACAACATCTGTTTATCATGTTGCAAGTAGTTGGTGTAGCCTGTTCATCAGCCTGAGTCATATCTAGTCCAACCCCCTGCAATGCAGGAATCTCAGCTAAAGCATTCATGACAGATGGCCGCCCAACCTCTGCTTAAAAACCTCCAAGGAAGGAAAGTTCACCACCTCCTGAGATAGACTGTTCCACTGTCAAACAACTCTTACTGTCAGAAAGTTCTTCCTGATGTTTAGTTGGAATCTTCTTTCTTGTCTTGTCCCCACTTATTCTGGATTTCTTCACACTGGCAGTTTTCATAATACTAATTTGCAGTTGGCACCTATTCTTATGAAACCCCTTTTTTCTTTGTGTGCAGAAAATAAAGCAGCGGAAAATACTCCATTTTGGAAAAGCTTCTACCCTCTTTCACTGTGTCCTTGGGAGTTGGGTGACTTTTAGGCTAGTGAGCAAGAGCTCAGCTGCATCTGCCATACAACTGGGACTTTCTTGCTAATTTCTCATGGTCAGGAACCGTGTCTTGACTCATAGATGGTTATTGGAAGATATTGTCTTTGTAGGCTGAATTGGATTCTTAAGCTGCTGGAACAAACCGAGATTTTGGCTACTTTATGAGACGACCAGGATATCTAGTACATCAGCTTGGTGTGAGTACCTACCATGGTGGGAATAATGATGATGAGGATGAGGATGTACTGCTTCAAGCTGATTTATTTCCTAGTATCAACAAACACCAGGACTCACAGGCCCCAGAGAGGCTTATGGCTTATCCTTAAATATGTTTAGCTTTTTTCTTTTTTCTTCCTCCTCACTCTGAAGCAGCGAGCAGAGAGAGGTGCCTTAAACCCCACAATTCTTATTATCCCCATAATTCCTGTGGACATGTATAATTTGAGCTCAGCAGAATTTTGGGGTACTAGAGATGGTGGCTGCTTCTCTCCTGAACTCCACCCCAAGACCTGCCGTCTGGGCTGGCAAGCTTTCCCTCGGAGGGCCTGGCGGGGTTGAGCAGTGGGGCAGAGAAGGATCAGCCATTGTTGTCATTTCCCCAGACAGAGAGGAAGGACTGCCAGGGTGAGGCACCAGTCTTGAAGGTGGATACAGCAGAAGGCCAAACTGCTGTGTCTGTGTGTTTGGCACAGTGCCGTATCTTTTAAAACTACCTCAAAAAGTATTGGTTGGTTTATGTTGAAAAGACTGCCAAGCTTGTCATTAACTTTTGATGAGATTTGTTCATACTTTTTGCTAAAACAAAAACATAAAATCCACATGCAAAATTCAACTTCAGTAGAAAATCAAAATCTTCTTTACAGAGGCAAATGTTGTATGAAGAACTGCCTCCTTGCCTATCCTCCCGTTTTTATTCTCCTTTATGTCGTCCAAAATAAAGGAAAATCTGTTCTTTATTCTTATCCGTGCCAGCAGCCCTCTTTGATTGCACAAACAGGGCAGGCTACCCATTGCATCAACTGCTGAACTGAACCATTTGACAGTCACAAGATAGTTTGGAAAAAATATTTAATGTGACATGTCAGAAGAGAGGTGGGCAAGATATGAATTTGGCAGCAGAAATGAACCTTGAAGCACCCTCCTCTCTCACCATGCTTCACTAGGAAAAATGCTTCCGAGTTTTCTCATTGTTTTCATCCTCTGCACACTAAAAAGAAAGAAAAAAAAGCATTTGGCAGAGGGCAGCCCTTGAAATCTTAGCTTTCAGCCTGTTGAAACAAATGCCTGGTCATAGTTAAATTCCCCATTCCTCAGTCCTTGTTTTTCTAAGGATGTGAGTGTGGAAATGTTGCAATTCTATTGTCTTTTGGTTTCCTCTGAACAGCTAGTATGTTGTTAGCTAAACTGAAGTCATGACCCGAGAAGCAATTTCTGATGCTTTTTCTTGTTATGAGAAATGGGGAAGGGTTTCTTCTAATGAGATTGTGTACAATGAAATTTCTGAATGATTAGAATCTGAAGGGTTTTTTTGCTCCATCCTGAGGTGTTTGAACCAATATCAATAAAAGGTGAAAATATAATGTGTTCCCTGTAAGAAAAACCCTGGGGCCTCATTTGAATGGTAGAATGTTTGGGACCTGGTGGGTGGGGCTTGAGTGTTTTGCTCCAGGATCAGCCCCTCCCTTCAGGGTGTGTTCCATTAAGAAGGACCAATGGCCTCTTTGTGCTTCTTGCCCCAGAGTTGCCTCATGTTGTATTTCAGGCATGTCCAACAAGAAGTAGGGTGTGATCTACGATCCAATATAAAAACTGGCAGTGATCTACCACCCAGGGATGGGTGCAGGGAGGGCTGACGCATGTCTCCAGTGGAGTGGGTGTGGCGATTGACCAGAATTCATCCTAGGATTGACTGGTAGATCGCGATCAACACCTTGGACATGTCTATTGTATTTACGGTCCATAAGGCACTCCGGACCACAAGACGCACCTGTTTTTTAAAGGGGAAAAACCAGGAAAAAATATTTTCCTGGTTTTCCTCCTCTAAAAGGCAGGGAGGGGGGCGCTGGAGGGGGAGCACCTTCTCCATTCACAGCGGCTCATCCCCGCTTGCTTTAAAGCGACATGGGGACAAGGGGAGGACGCTCCGTTTCTCCCCTCGTCCCCATGTCCCTTTAAAGCAAGTGGGGATGAGCCTGCTTTTGGCATCAGTGTGCAGGGTGGTGGAGAAAGCAGCAGCATCCCCGCTGTTTCCTCCACCACCCCGTGCCTTGCACCGATCCCAAAAGCCTGCTTTTGGCGTTTGGTGGGAGGTGGGAGGAGGCAGCGGAGATGATGCTGGATCATGCCAGCAGCTCCATTCATGGAGCTGCCAGCACGATCCAGCAACATCCCCTTTGGCCTCCCCCCACCCCCTGCCGCGTTGGGCAGGAGGTGGGGGGAGGCTGTGGAGATGTTGCTGGATCGTGCCCAGCACAACTGTTGAGGAATGGTGTAGAATATCCTAAACTTGGGTGAGCGAAGGGATATTCCCAGTTTGCCAGGAGGATTGGTTTGGTTAATCATCCCCCCACCTGTACAACATTCCCATCCTACAAAAACACTTAAAACTTACTGTAGAGAAGTGAAGAGTTGCATTTGTATAAAGAGGCAGGGAAACCTGTAAGACACTTCTCTGCCCAGAAAAGTTGGCATTTGCACCCAAGAACTGTGCACCCATTTTATCCAGTGGGCAGCCAGTGACCTCCCTTGGGTTCCTGAATGGCAGGAGGCTGCCCATTGCAAGACAGAACTTGCAAAGAGAATATTGAAATGAGTTGCCCCGGGAGGAACATCTCACGCTGGCATAGGCTGCTTTTACAGAAGTAGGGCAAGGTCTGAGAGATTCATATGGACAACTTGTTTTCCTGGGTTATCATCACAAGAAGGCCATGGAAGAGATAAGTTTTTCTGGAAAATAAATCTGTTAAATGGGGCCTTGTAGCTGATCAATTGATGCTTTGTTCCCTAGCTAATGACATCTAGCAGTGCCACTAAAAAGCCTTTTTGCAAATGTATCAAGAAAGTTATGCCTATGTCAGTGGGCATCACTCCCTCCATTCAGATCCTGAATTTTCTTGCCCAGACCTAACAATTGCAGCACAAACAGTTTACAATGGATTATACAATAGAACAAAGAGTCCAGTGTCTGGAAAAATCCTCAGAATTAAGCAAAGAGGTTTCTTGCGGTAATTGTCCTAATTCAATTCTCAGTTAAATGATTGAATATAGTTTAAGCCTTTATTTCAGTTTTAATTGGTGGTGTCAGAGAGTATGCATACAAGTCAGGCTCACACTGCTAAGACTGTTAGTAGGTTAACGTATGAGTTCAGGTTGAAATTATTTCATTTATTTCTTTTAGCAATATATCACATATAATTTTATATTTAAATATAAGATCTTGTACCTTAAAATATATTTGACTTTGAAGAGAATTCCTATTGTGTATTAATCTATTTTATCATCCGGGGAGATACAGATACAGTGAAAAGTAGTAAGTGAATAAGTGGTGAACAATTGTTTTATTAGAACTAGGACAAAGGATATATCAGTGAGGGTAAATAGAAACTTACAAATGTGCTATTGAGTTGCATGCTGCTGCAACATGGCTGTTGTGGTTGTTGGCATCTGTCTCGGGAGACAATGGAAGAGTGTGCAGGAGCAGTCAGACCAGGAGAGTCGCAGCGCCTGGTGTGGCTGTGGAAGCATCTTCTATTGCAGGCATCTGCTTTTGCTGCTACAGTTAGCTTGGTGTTTCTTCTCTCTGTGCTCCTCCCAGTGGTCATTCCTGCTCTGCTCACTGCTATGGATGCACAACCTGACTGTCTGTCTCCAGGCACTGAGGGCATCTGCAAGGGATTCCTACATGGCAGGGTTGGTGTTGATTGGATGATTAAATAAAAATGCAGACCTAATTGGATTATATCCCAGTAATGGGTTGTCCTGAAAAATAGCTTAAGAGTTTTGCTGTGTACTAGAGGAAGATAGGCTTTTGGAAAGAATCTGCAGTGTTTGATTGCAGAAAATACAGAAAACTATAATACTTTACATCTTGTGGTAATACTTTACAGACTGTGGGCTTAATTCCTGCTGGAATTGATTTATAGTTAAGCCCAGGGGCCAACAACCTTTTTCAGCCGTGGGCTGGTCCACCGTCCCTCAGACAATGTGGTGGGCCAAACTATATTGGGGGTGGGAATGAATTCCTATGCCCCACAAATAACCCAGAGATGCATTTTAAATAAAAGGATACATTCTATTCATGTAAAAACACGCTGATTCTCGGACTGTCCGCGGGCCGGATTGAGAAGGCGATTGGGCTGTATCCAGCCCCTGGGCCTTAGGTTGCCTACCTCTGGTTAAACCCCAGTTGTTGCACTTTCTATGAGGTGTGGGGCAAGAAGATCTACTGCATTTGTCCTAGTAGCAAAAATTGGGGGGTGGCATCATACACCCCAGTACTGCTAAGTGGTTGTTGATATTGCCTCTTGCAAAGAAGTGTCCACAGTCGTATGAGTCTTCTTGTATACATGAAGCACCAGAAGACTTTAAACATTTCTGTTAAATGAGGCTCTTGCTAGTGCAGTCATACCTTGGATGTCGAATGGAATCCATCCCGGAATTCCTTTTGACTTCCAAAATGTTCGGAAACCAAAGCGCAGCTTCTGCAGCCAATCGGGAGCTGTGGAAGCCCTGTCGGACGTTCAGCTTCCAAAAATAGTTCGCAAACTGGAACAGTTGCGGTGTTTGGGAGCCAAAACATTCGAGAACTAAGCTGTTCGAAAACCAAGGTGCAACTGTATTCAAGTAGACTATTGAATAGACAAAACAGCATTGTTTTCATCCTTTGTTTTGCTTAAGTTATATCCTCGGTCAAATAGTGATTATTATATTTAATTGAACAACATGTTTTCCCCACAGATAACACAAACACAGTTTAATGTTGTGCCTGTTTTCCCAAGTCTTCAGTATACTTTAAAAAAAATTATATTGATGCATTTTGGTGATTGACCCACTTTTTAAATGACAAGTCAGTTCAAATAGAATAGAATAGAATAAATCTTTATTGTCATTGTCCCCTTGCGGGAACAACGAAATTCCTCGGTTGCTATATCAACTCAAATAAGGCACTCCACATAATTTAAAAATACTAATAAACACAGTACAATACAGGACAATATAACAAATAAAATAAGATGACTTCAGAGTTTCCATTTAAGGCCAAAATTGCTCTAGGAAAGAAACTGTTCTTGAGACGGCTCATTCTCGCCTTCATTGTTCTGTATCTCCGTCCCGATGGCAGAAGCTCAAAGAAACGGTGACCAGGGTGTGATGGGTCTCTTGATATATCTAATGCCTTTCTGTGGCACCTGATGGTATAGATATGTTCTAAGGTAGAGAGTGAACAGCCAATAATACTCTCTGCTGTTTTGATAATTCTTCGCAACAGAATCCTATCCTGAGATGTGCAGCTTCCATACCACACACATAAACCATAAGTGACCACGCTCTCAATGGCACAGTGATAGAAGGCAAGCGGCAGCTTTTCAGGAAGATGGTTTTTCCTTAGAATTCTCAAAAAATACAGTCTCTGCTGCGCATTCTTCGCAATCCCCCCTATGTTGACACACCTGTAACTCAATGCCCAGAAATCTGAACGTTGTCACCCTCTCCACACAGGTTCCATCAATCAAAAGCGGCTAGACATCGCTTTTCTGCTTCTTAAAGTCCACCACACGCTCCTTTGTTTTCTTTGTATTTATAAGCAAATTGTTGGTTCTGCACCACTTTACCAACCGTTCCACCTCATCTCTGTAATCCATCTCACCCTCTTTGTCAGAGATGAGCCCAATCACAGTCATATCATCTGCAAATTTAACAATCCTATTACTAGGGTAGGCAGAGACACAATCACATGTGTATAGAGTGTAAAAGAGTGGGCTAAGCAGGCATCCCTGTGGTGCTCCAGTATTAGTACTGATCATGTTGGAAGTATAGGGGCCCAACCGGACCCTCTGGGGGCAATTTGACAGAAAGTCCAATATCCACCTGCAGAGAGATGGGAGCCCCAAACCTCCCAATTTAGACCCTAGATGTCATGGTAAGATGGTGTTAAATGCCGAGCTAAGATCTACAAAAAGCAATCTGGCATAGCCTCCCTGCTGCTCCAAATGTGCAAGAACAGCAAGGAGGGCAATCGCCACGGCATCCTCTGTCGATCTTTTTGTTTTATAGGCAAATTGGAATGTGTGCAGTCCCTCTGGTAGGCAGGCAACAACATAATTCCATATTAGCTTTTCAAAGCACTTCATAATTACAGGTGTGAGTGCTACTGGACGAAAGACAGTAGCTGTCTTCATTCTTGTCAAATGCAAGACCAGCATTTATTCAAACTGTCTCTTTAATTTTTGCAGCCTCAGTCCATCTTTGTTCTTCTATCTCCTAAAGTTGAAAAGTTTGTTGGGCCTTGTTGCGCTATAGAATCATAGAATTGTAGACTTGGAAGTGACTCCAAGGGTCATCTGGTCCAACCCTCTGCAATGCAGAAATCTCAACTAAAGCATCCATGACAGATGGCCACCCAACCTCTGCTTTAAAAACTCCAGGGAAGGAGAGTCCACCACCTCCAATTAGAATTCACTAGCTGAAGACCACTAGATAGTCCTCCAGAGTTAGCTTGATACACTGAATTCCTCACAACCAAAAACATATTTTTAAGATCTCTCACTGAATAAATTTGCAAAATTAAGCATCACCCCTAAAATGACACCCCCTAGTTATGGAGAATGTCCTACCTCCCTGTTGCTTTGCTGTTTTAGAGTGGGGGAGATGGCTGCAAGTTATTGTTCATAACATCGACTTCTTTAGAACCTGGGCCAAATTATCCGTTGGGTAGATACTACTGGGAATCAGTGGTAGAGCGTGTCTTCATTGCTTCATTAGTGCTGAGGGAGTGGCCAGGTGCATTGGAAGAGGTGAGCAAATTCCATGGAGAAGTTGTTAGCTTGTTATATGGTGTACTCTGCTCCTTTAGTGAGTTTATAATTGCAACAGAACTTGAGGCGGGCTGCTAAGAGCAGGGAAATTGCTTTTGTTTTCTGACACTTACTTTGAAAAGTATAAATCTCTGGTTTTATAAGTTTTGTTGTTCCTGGCTCAAATTTTAAATAATTAGTTATATCCTGTTGAAGAAGTTTGAATGTATTGTTATTGGTGTTCTTGGGGGTTGCAAGAAATATTGTGCATGTGAAAGTCAATAAGTAACAAGTTTGGGTGCTGTTTTGAAGTCCCTCTAAAGTTAGATGTTGAAGCTTTTCACTGAAACAAAGCTTGGGCAATGGCAATAGCTTTCCCTTCATGGTTCCAGATCAATTTGATGAGCTATTTGAAGGAGCACTGCTGCCTCGTGTGCCACAGTGGTGACTGCATCTAATAATAGGGCGACAAAGTGTGAGTCTGTAAAGTAGGGGCAGCCAATCTGGCGCCCTCCAGGTGCCGTTGGACTACAAC
The DNA here is from genome assembly GCA_900245905.1 of Lacerta viridis. Lineage (NCBI taxonomy): Eukaryota > Metazoa > Chordata > Lepidosauria > Squamata > Lacertidae > Lacerta > Lacerta viridis. The sequence continues at coordinate 186,678 of OFHU01001496.1, read as the reverse complement.
TCCCATCATCCTTGCCCATTGGCCATGCTGACTCGGTCTGCTGTTATTTGTGGTCCATCAGTATACAATAACCAGCACAAAAACGGTGCACACAAAACTACCAAACCATTCCACGTTCTGAATTCTATATTGGTAGTCCAACCAAAGAGAGGGCGATGTAAGAAGTCTAATAAAGAAGCCACAAACAGAAAACTCATTCAAGTTAGTGCAACAGGACAATTTCAGTCTTTAAATTTCTTTAGCCAGGCTCCTGTAGATATTGATGAAAATAAGTCCAGTCAGATGAAATATCAATGATGATACGCACAGATGTTAATTGATGAAAGCAAGTCCAATCAGATGAAATATTGAAGATGTTACGCACAAAAGTTAGACAGGGTGCCGGCGTTTGTCCCCTGTTTCGCCCATGGACAGTTTTGGGCTTCTTCAGTAAATTCTTTCCCAGGGTTTACTGTATTTTCATACATACAAATTTACATGTTACATCTCATCTTAACTAGAACATCTAGTCTTCTTCTTCAAAATATTCTTTCTCAAGGTTTTGGTACATTTACACACTTTCAACTTCATATGCTAAGTTCTTTCTTGGCTTAAGCATTTATTCATTTAGTTATTTGTGGTCCAGCAACACCTGCAGGTAACCCTGTTGGTTATCTATGCCGTACAGCTGTGTTTCCCAACTTTGAATAATCATGTACTCCTTCTGAAAGTTTATTCTTACTGGCATTCCCCTTCTTAGAAGAAGATAATTGGGGAGTACATTTAATAGTACTATTTTAGCTTTTAATTGTTTTATGCAGCTAAAAAAGCTATGATGAATTATAATTCAAATTTCTGCCATGTACCCTTTGGACCCCATTCATGTCCGTGTTCAAGTGGCAGAACTAGCCAGCTTCTCTTGAGCACAAGGACTTCCCAGTTGCAGGGATGGCATCATGGTGAGGGTTGTGAGAGAGAACCAGTTGTTCTGGGCCAAGGAGCATCCAAGACTGTAGGTGGCTGGCTGAAGGTGCACTTAGAGATGCTTAGCTTTGAAGTAGCAGGTTGTCTTGAGCTGCAAGTAGATGGGTCTCTTCTAATATTTTCATAGAGCTCTATTGGCTGCCTTGTGTCAGGGTTGAGCCAGATGAGGAGGAGTGGTGGCAAGCCCCCCCTGGTGAGGCTGCACCCACGGAAGAACCTGGGGAAATGGAGGAGTTCGTACCTGGAGAAGACTGGTGGCGGCACTCCTCGGAAGAGGAAGAGTCAGATGGAGAGGGGGAAAGACCAGAACAGGAGGAGGAGGAAGTCGAGCCAGAATCAGGCCCTTGTGAGGAGAGAAACAGCCCTTCCCCTCCTCCCTTCTCAGCTGTAGAGCGTAGAGCTGAGAGACGCAGGGAACAATTAGAGGCAGCTGCAACTCGTAAGAGACGTGGTTGCAGGCCAGCTACTTAAGAAAGGCTAGCTCCTCCCTTCACTAGCACCTGCAACTGATATGCTGAGTGCGTGGTTGCTCTTGCTCGTTCTGTTCCTGATTCCTGGCTTGTTCCTGACCCTCGGCTTGTTCCTGGCTCCTGGCTTTTCTCTGACTGACTTGGCTGGTTCCTGACTTGGACTGTTCTGACTTCGGCTTCTCCTGACCCCATACTGATACCTGACTTCAGCTGGCTTCTGACCCGGACTGTTCGACCTTGGCTTATCTGACTGACTGCTGCACTTCAGCACGCCAATTTGTTGGCATCCTAACACCTTGTCTAGGTGTTGGTTCCAGGAACGACGGTGTTAGGATTAGCCTCTCTGGACTTCCGGTCGGGATGAGGAGCTGAAAAGGAGACAGGACTCAGCCCTCCGGGGAGAGTCCAGTTTCTTGCAAGAAATAGGGGTGTTTGCAAGGGTGCCACAACCCCTGAAAACCCCAAAAGGATTGTTTTGGGGAGCGGGTACCCAGTAGTGCCAAGGTGAGGTCTCTCCGCAACTGGGAAGCCCTAATCAGGGGCAAGAAGTCTGGTGAGATTGAGGTGCCGGCACGGGTCGCCATTTTCTACTTGTGAGCAATGTAGCCTCAAGTCTCCACGGCTCAGCGACTGATTCTCAAGTAAGAAAAAACCCCAAATTGGACATTAAGAAGGTTGGTGTTTAAATTCTAATTGGAAAATAAAAATTCGGAGGACAGAGGGGGTAAAAAAGGAGATCAACCCTGACTGTGATTAACTGTATGTATATAGCAATTATGCAAAGTTATAAAGTTGGATTTAATTAAACCCTACAATGGAACATTTTGGATTTGAACTTTGGCATATGTCTAAGGGAGGAGTGGAAGACAGTTTGGATGCAATTATTTAACTAGAGACTTATTTTCTTTGCTGAACTTTGGAAATCCGCTGCGGAAGGAACTTCCCTTTTACTTCCACTTTTATTTGAACTGTGCAACTCCAAAAGATACATTATAACTTTCCAATTGATAACAGAGCTGCCTTACCAGCAGCAACAGATTTGTATTTGTAAATTGAGAAAAGACTCCTGCTGAAGCTTTGGCATAAAACGTTTTATTTACTTTGCTTGGAGCAATGGAGGAACGTATCCACCCCCTTCTTCTTTTTACTGCTTGTTAATTCCGGAACTTGCCTCCATTGCTGCTGAAGTATTTCTTCTGATTCCCTCCTCCTCGCCCTGCTTTTTGGGCAGATTGGATTAAGCCAAAAGGCTGAAGAATTTGGTTCTTATTTCCCCTCTGAACTGAGTTATTTGGTCATCCTGAGTGGAGTAGCCATGCAAGTAATCTATTAAACATTAAAAGCCTCCCTAAACAGGGCTGCCTTCAGATGTTTTCTAAACGTCTGGTAGTTGTTTTTCTCTTTGACATCTGGTGGGAGGGCGTTCCACAGGGCGGGTGCCACTACCGAGAAGGCCCTCTGCCTGGTTCCCTGTAACTTGGCTTCTCGTAGTGAGGGAACTGCCAGAAGGCCCTCGGCACTGGACCTCAGTGTCCGGGCAGAACGGTGGGGGTGGAGATGCTCCTTCAGGTATACTGGACCGAGGCTGTTTAGGGCTTTAAAGGTCAGCACCAACACTATGAATTGTGCTCGGAAACATACTGGGAGCTAGTGTAGGTCTTTCAAGACTGGTGTTAGGTGGTCTCAGCGGCCGCTCCCAGTCACCAGTCTAGCTGGTTTCTGGGTCACCTTCAAAGTTAGTCCCACATAGAGCGCATTGCAGTAATCCAAGCCAGAGATAACTAGAGCATGCACCACTCTGGCGAGACAGTCCGCGGCAGGTAGCATCTCAGCCTGCGTACCAGATGGAGCCTGGATACAGAATTAACCTGTGCCTCCATGGACAGCTGTGAGTCCAAAATGACTCCCAGGCTGCGCACCTGGTCCTTCAGGGGCACAGTTACCCCATTCAGGACCAGGGAGTCCTCCACACCTGCCCACCTCCTGTCCCCCCAAAACAGTACTTCTGTCTTGTCAGGATTCAACCTCAATCTGTTAGCCGCCGTCCATCCTCCAACCGCCTCCAGACACTCACAAGTGGCAGAAGGACAGTGTTAAAGTGGCTGTTTCCCATATTTTGGGTTTTTGCTTTCTACAAATAACTGAGTAGATCTGTGATAGTCAAGATGTTTGCTGAACTAAAAAAGGATATTAAGGACATCAAACAGTGAACAGAACATGGAAAGAAAGTTAGAGCAAATGGATAAAAAATTGGATTTGACAGTCAAGGAACTGAAGACGCAGATACAGGAAATAGACGAGAACAGAAAAAGTTGAGGAAAGAGTTAAATGTACACAAAAAGATTTGAGAGAATTGAGAAAAGAATATGAAAAACTTAATAGTGCTGTGTCATAGGTCAACAAAATGCAAGAAGACATGTGGGATTCTATTGCTATGCAAGATTTAAGACAAAGAGAAACTAATTTTTTTTAATAAGAATTTTATTGGTTTTATTCAAAACAAAGAACAACAAAACACATACAACAACACAAACACAACAATCAAAACATAATGAAAAACAAATACAAACCACCACTAAAACACCAATAATTCTTTTTCTTGTTTATAACAAAAATTCTTGTTTGAATCTATACTGGGTGACTTCCCCCATTTTCTCTCCTTTGGTTCCACTTATAATTTACTTTAATAACTTCTCATCTTTAAAATTTAAATCATCCAAAAAATCTAAACATAATTCTTAATATTTAATTTTACTTCAAACTAACCTATTACTTCTTAACTCACATCATACATCTTATTTCACTTAAACTGCTGCTAATAAAAAATTAACATATCTCTTCACTAGTTCAAAATCTTAAATTCTTAACACACTGACTTCAGGGTACCATAATAAACCATCCTAGTTATATTTTAAATATTTCATCCTATCCCTTTTCTAACCATTTTCCTCTTTTTCTGTAAATCCACAGTTCCAGACGCAGTCCATAAATGTCCTTGCAGGGAGCTTCAGGATACACAAATCATCACCTTCCAGCATCTCCATTTCAAAGTTCCAATCATCTTCTGATCGTAGATTCACAAATCTTCTTCCCATCATTCCTGGGCTCTCACCCCAGAAATTGGATATAAGTTGTCTTCTAATCCTGGGTCTCTCACCCCACCAGGATTTTCCATCTTCTCGGAGTTGCATAGACACTGTACTTTGGATTTCAAAAATTTCCTTAAGCTCCCTACCAAGGTTTTCTTCCAGTTTAACAAAATTCTCAAGAGTCTTTCCTGTGGGATATAACTTTTCTTCGACATCCTGGTTCAACAGATTTAACTTCTGATTTAGCAATTCTAACTTCAAAAGAATAATCCTTTGTTCATGCGTCAGTCCTGAGTCTAAAGCCAATTTGAAAACGAAACCAAACATGGTAGAAATGGGCATAGGGTATCAAGTTTCAGTATTTTTCCATCTTTAATCATAAGTTTCAGCAGCCATTTTCCCCGGAGTCAGGGTGAAAAGATTACATTCCAACAACTTCACGAAGAAATATTTCCACCAACTTAGCCCCCCCAAAAGGGATTCAGCCAGTCTCACTTATCAAGAAAAAAACACTCCATCGAAACTTTGTATCCACTACTGCAGCAGCAGTCACAGTCAGAAACAGTTATTTCTTCTTTAAACAAAGGGAGGAACGGGCTTCCTTTTTAACGTACCTCCCGGAGCGCCAAATGTCAGAAAATTTAGGTCCGATTGTTCCGGTACTCACGGCCTGCGGGTTTCTTCTTTTTTCCTTCAAAATCAGGTAGAACGAACTCGCCCATTGCAGGCGGCGGCCGCCGCTTCACCGGCCCGGTTGGGGCATGCCTCCACAGCCCGGCGCCGTTGTCCCTTCACTCCCACTCCCCCTTTACAGGGGGAACGGGAGAAGGGTTCAGCGCCATAGTGGGCTCGCTGGAGAGCCCGTGCCGCGGGACGCTCGACCCGCGGTTTAGCGGAGCCCCGCTGTGCGGTAGCGGGGCTCCTACCCCCGGGCCGGCCTGGGTCGTTTCGCTGCCGAAACGACCCACGACCGCCCGCAATGGCGTCCTCGCCAGAAGTCCTTAAACTAATTTAAGACTGAGATCGGTTCCAGAGACACAAGGAGAAAATATTGCAGAGAAGATCATTGTTGAAATCGCACAGTGGATGGAAATGGACAAAGAAGAATTAGCCACCAATGTGGTAAATGTTTTTAGGATCAAGACGAAGAGCAGAAAAGGGAAGCGATTCCCAGTAGATTGTCTAATTATATTTAAATATAAAGTAATGAGAGATCTGATTTTGATGAAGAATGGAGAGAAGAAATTATATATTGACAATGAAATGATAATCATTTTTAAAGATATCCCACTTCATCTGCTGAAAAACCGCGAAGAGTACCGACCACTGACACAAATACTAAGGAGAAAGGAAATCAATTTCAAATGGGAATTCCCTGAAGGAATATCCTTTTTCTACAAGGAGAAAAAGCACAAACTGAGAGGTTTGGATGACATCACAAAATTCCTTAGAAAATACAAAGAATTATAGAAGGAAGAACCAATTGAAGGAGCATGTGCAGCCCCGGAGTGGGGGAGGAGGAGGAGGAAGAAGAAAATATTAATAAATTAAGTCAAGAAGAAGAAGAAGAAAGTAAGACAAGACAAAAACAGAAGATCTCAAGATGGCGTTAAAATTGATGACTTTGAATGTTAATGGATTAAATCAGAAACCAAAAAGGAATAAAACGGAACATACCGGTATTTTACAAAAAAATAAATAAATCTGGACATTATTTGTTTACAAGGAACACATGTTGCAAGAAGACATAGGAGAATATTGGTGAAAAAGATAGAATTAAAAAAAAGAGGAGTGATTTTATATATCAAGCAACAATTTTTATTGTTTCCTCCTCTAAAAATGAGGTGCGCCCTACGGTCTGGTGCGCTCTATTGTTAGGGCACCAACAAGTTGGCGTGCTGAAGCGCAGCAGTCAGAGTGAGATAAGCCAAGGTCAAACAGTCTAGGTCAGAAGCCAGCCGAAGTCAGGTATCAGTACCGGGGTCAGGAGAAGCCGAAGTCAGAAACCGTCCAAATCAGGGACAAGCCAGGAGTCAGGAAGAAACCAAGTCAGTCAGGAACAAGCCAGGAACACAGGAACAGGATGAGCAAAAGCAACCGCATGCTCAGCACAGCACTTGCAGACACTATAGAATGGGTCAGCCGGCTTCCCTTAGAAGCCGGCTCACTCCCATGCTTCTTATGAGCTACAGCTGTCTCTAATTGCTGCCTTCGCTTCTCAGCTCGGTGTTCTACAGCTGAGAAGGGAGGAGGAGAGGGGATCAGCTGAGTCTCCTTCTGACTGGGACCTGCTTCTGGCTCCACTTCTTCCTCCAGCTCTGGTGTTCCCTCCTCCTCCCTGTCAGATTCCTCTTCTTCTGAGGAGTGCTGCCACCAGTCTTCCCCAGGTATGAATTTCTCAGATTCCTCTGTGGGTGCTGCCTTGTTGGGGGGGGGGGGCTTGCCATCTTTCCTCCTCATCTGACTCGACCCTGACACCTATGGAGCGAAAAATATGGTATTTAAAGATGAAGAAGGCAGAGTAATTGCAGTCCAAGTCACGACACAAGGTGAAAAATTAATTGTAGTCAGAGTCTACACACCAAATAGAAATAAATCAGAATTTTATAAGTGGTTGAAAGAGAAATTTGTATATGCGGATCAAAAAATGGTAATTATGGGTGTTATGAATGGGGTGGTCTTGTTGGAAATGGATAGAGCCAGGAAGAAAATGGACTCTAAAGAAAGCAAACTGCCTAAAACCATTTTTGAATGGTCAAAACTTGTAACTTAGTGGATATTTGGAGGTTGAGACACCCATTGGACATACAGTTCACATACTTTTCAGAACCCAATGAGTCAACGGCAAGAATTGACTACGTTTTGATTTCCAGTGAATTAGCTCCAAGAATTGGCAAAATTGAAATTCAACCAAGGACATTGTCTGACCATAATCCGATATTGTGTGAAATAAAAGGATTGGAAGAGAAAACATTCAGATGGAAACTTAATGAGAATTTACTCTATGATCAAGATTTAGAAGAGAAAGCAAGGAAGATGCTGAAGAACTATTTCATAATCAATAGGAATTATTTGAATTATTTGAAGGACAATTGCACTGACTTGAATACGTTGGTAGGACTGCAAGAAGCTTTGTAGATTAAAGAAGAAAGGTCATTGTAATATGAAATTTTAGTGATAAGTTTAAGTGTGATAATTTTAAGCAGTGATTGATTTGTGAAGTATAGATATTAGTGATGAATGTTAGGATATCATAAGGAGGGTTTGATGGAAGTCATGGCCTTAAAAAGCCAAAATGCTAAGAGCTGAAAAGATAATGTGATGGATTTTATTACAGTGATACCCCTGGTTACGTAACAATCCGTTCCGGGTCATGGTATGTAATGCGGGCGTGCGTATCATGAACGTACCAAAAAAAAACCCGGAAGAAGTGCAATTTGAGCTCTTCTGCGCATGTGCGAAGTGCGCAGAACACTTCTGTACATCCGGGGGTCGCGCACGCTCCAGAAACACTTCTGGGTTGTGGGCATTTGCAACTCGAACAGCCGCAACACGGGGGATACGTAGCCCAGGGTTCCACTGTATTGTATTGTTATAAAACCAATAAAAATGATATGGCTTTAAGGATTAGCCTCTCTGAAACATTTTCCTGTACAAGCCCCATCAAATGAGGAGGAAAGGTAAAGGTACCCCTGACAGTTAGGCCCAGTCACAGATGACTCTGGGGTTGCGGCACTCATCTCGCTCTCTAGGCTGAGGGAGCCGGCGTACAGCTTCTGGGTCAAGTGGCCAGCATGACTAGGCCACTTCTGGCGAACCAGAGCAGCGCACAGAAATGCCGTTTACCTTCCCGCCGGAGCGGTACCTATTTATCTACTTGCACTTTGATGTGCTTTCAAACTGCTAGGTGGGCAGGAGCAGGGACTGAGCAACAGGAGCTCACCCCGTCGCGGGGATTTGAACCGCCGACCTTCTGATCGGCAAGCCCTAGGCTCTGTGGTTTAACCCACAGTGCCACCCATGGTGGTAGTAGTAGTAGTAGTAGTAGTAGTTTTTAGACCCTGCTTAGTAGTAGTAGTAGTTAAAAAATAGTCTTCTGTCCCATGTTTTTAGACCCTGCTTAGTCATGCTTTATTTATGTAATGATGAAAGAACTGGAGAAATCTGCCTATCCAACTAAAGTATCTGCTATGGGCAGTGAGACTGCTGTACACACACACATTGGTGGCTTTACACACACACACACACACACACACACACACTTTTAAAGAGAATCCTCAGAGAACTTACAGGAACATTCTAAATTTGATACTTACCGGTAGCTGCAGAAATCCTAGGAAATGTACACAAACTAGTGGCTTTTAGAAGTGTGCATGCACATGAAAGCTCATACCAAGGACAAACTTAGTTGGTCTCTAAGGTGCTACTGGAAGGATTTTTTATTATTATTATTTTGTTTTGGCTTTTAGAAGTTTGCCTACCTATCTGTTGTATTAAGACTTAAGTGAATCTGGTAAAAATAATTTGAATGGAAAACGATTTTTTTGCTTTCCAATTATCTGTTGTTGTGTGTGTACGTGCTCCTTGCTTTCCTCTGTCTTGTCAAATAGCTGCTTAATACCACCACCTAGTGGAAAATTAGTTTATAGGTCATTTGCTGTTTTAACACCCATTGGTAGCAGCTACGACCAATTTAATTTACAATGGCCATTGGCATTACTCCAAATTCACAGTAACTGCCGATATGACCAGTAGTGAGTGATTCAGCACCAAATTAAAGGGTTTATCTATTTTTGTGTCATAAATTAACAGTTCTGTTCCTTTGCCTTTCAGCGTGTTTCTGTAAATTCAGAAGCTGCTTAAATTAAGGAGCCATTCAGATTCCATTACCGGAAACAATGAGTTATGAAGCTGCAACTTGAGGGCAGAAGGAAAATGAGCTTTATGCCATCATTAAAAAGCAGCAGCAAAGAATATACATAAAGCTTCTGCACTTGATCCAGAAAAAAATGGTAAACAGAGAGCGGAGGGAAAGAAAGGAAAACATTAAGCAGGAGGGAGGTAAGTGGATATTGAATAGTCAATATCCCCTTGCAGCAACTGAGAGATGGGTCAGGTGAAAAGGTGAAATGTGCTCAAAAGCCTGTCATTGGCTTGGGTAACTTGGGTTATCTTATTTACTCTAGCTCAGATGTGTGTGCCCAAAGGCAGATATGTTCTTTTGAAGTCTAGTGTTAGGAGCTGAATGCTGGCCTTCCACACTATAAGGATGGGTCCTGCTTCTTGTCTTGTCTTTCCGCTTGTTCTGTCTCACCTGCACTTTGGCCACTTCCCATATGCAGCTTCAACAAGGAGTGAGTTGCAGGTGTCAAAGACCTCACAGCTGAAGCAGCACAAAGATTTCATATCACCTCAAAAGTAGAGACTTGCTCCTGAGCAGGGCCGTCTTAAGGAGATCGGCCGCTGTGGCACAGCGATCCCTCCGGCGCCCCAGGCGTACCCGCCTCTCCGCCGCCTCCCTCTCGCGCTTGCCGCCCCTCGGGAGGGGGGGTGGGCAAGCAGGGGGTGAGGGACATGGTGCTGGAGCGGTGCGGGGCTCTGCACGCCATTCCAGTGCTCCCGGGACGGGAGCCGAGGGCGGCCGGCTCGCAGCACGCCCAGGACCGGCATGAGCGGCAGCGGCTGCACCGCTGGCGCACAAGCACCCGGCCGCCAGCCCGCCCTTGGGGGCGGGAGCGGGTTGGGGAGGGGGGCGGCCGGTATGCCAGTGGGCTCAATCCTTCCGGTGCCCCCATGCGTCCGGGGCGTTTGGGGGAGAGTGTGGGCGGCGCAAGCACCCGGCCGTCCATGGGGGTGGGGGGGAGGCTGCCGGCGGGGCCGCGCGGCTCCCCCTGCTCGCTGCGCTCAAAGACGGGGCTGTGCCGTCGGCACGCGAGCGCCCGCCCACCCATCCGTGGGGTCGGGTTGGGGAGGGGGTGCCCGGTATGCCGGTGGGCTCGCGGGGGCGCCCCTGGTGCACCGCGCCACCAGCCCAAATGGATGAGACGGCCCTGCTCCTGAGTAAACATCCATAAGATTGTGGTGCAAGTGATGCGCAGGCATGTGAACCAGCCCATAGTTGTTGTGTTGAGTTTTGTGATTTACCTGTTGAACATACCCTTTTATTATCATACTTCCTAAATATGTACAAAGACCATATACATGTACAACAACGTACATTTTATTGTCACACTTCCTAAGCAAAGTTTGTGAACCTGCATTTTGTCTTAAATTAGGGCTGTGGACACATTACTATTTACTCTGCTCCAGTGTTTCCTCACCCCCGTTTGTTTGAATCCATGTACATAGGACATGGGTAGGCAAACTAAGGCCCGGGGGCCAGATCCGGCCCAATCGCCTTCTAAATCTGGCCCGTGAACAGTCTGGGAATCAGCATGTTTTTACATGATTAGAATGTGTCCTTTTATTTAAAGTGCATCTCTAGTTTTTTTTGTGGGGCATAGGAATTCGTTCATTTCCACCACCACCACCCCATATAGTCCAGCCCACCACATGGTCTGAGGGACAGTGGACCGGCCCCCTGCTGGAAAAAGTTTGCTGACCCCTAACATAGGATATTACCTACAACCCACAGGTATGTTTTGTGTTTTGATGCAGTTTTCCCCAATCCAGCTTCACCCCGGTTTGAGAACTGTAGGATGACTCCTTGGGCCATGAGATGCACAATTGACACATTTGCCAATTGGGGGTGGTCCTACATGTCTAACTTGGGGGGGGGGAGGCAGTATCCCAGAGCAGCATCTCCCTTCCCACCTGCCAACTTACTGGTTTGTGTGGGGGCTTATCATTGAGGGGAGGAGAGAGCAAACAAAGCTGGAATTATCTGCAAAGCACCTGCAAAGTACTGGTCAGCTGAGCTGCCTCCTGGGAAGCTGCTAAGTCTCCACCTTTTGTTCACTGGTGGGCATTGTTGATTGTTTACTGTACAGCCTTAGTGTGGCCTAGTGGTTAGTGTGTCAGACTAGGACCTGGAGACGGGGGTTCAAATCCTCACTCAGCCATGAAGCTCACTGGGTGGCCTTGGGCCAGCCACAATCTCTCAGCCTAACCTGCCTCATGGGGCTTTTGCAGGGAGCTCTTTGGAGAAAAAGGTGGGATATAAATGCAGTAAATAAAATAAATATAAATAGATGCATCAAAGCATAATGCAACACTGTGCAAATTCAACTTGAAACACAGCCTGGGGGGAACACCTTGCTGCATCCAGGAATGTGTACTTACTCTCATTCTTTCTAGCCCAGGGCTTAAGGGGGTTGGAGAGTGGAAACTGTGTGTGTACCAAGACAACGTAAATTTTACATTAAGAATAAATTATGAAAACTTGGAATATAAGGGTGACTCAGGACCCATTCTGACTCAAATGCTTAGGCTGCAAGTACATGAAATGCAACTTGCTCTCGGTGTAACAGAGTGCTGCCATAAGCCTGTCTTTATGAATAAATAAATGCACAAGTAAACTGGACTTTTGTCTTTCTCCTCCCCACCTTTAGTTGCTTGCAGCTGTCTTGTATGAGAGATTCTTGACAGTTGTCATTTGGTTGTTTCATTATTACAATCAAGCTCTTGCATTGCCTCAGCCTGCTCTCTGGAACAGTTAACTATTCCTCGTCTAGTGGAACAGTTGTCTCATATGAGCAGTAGCACATCAAATGAGGCCACTCGTGTCAGTGGCTCACCTGCGTGATGAAGCTCTGGAAGGAACTTGCCAAAGACCACAAATCAGCGTCGTTCTTTCCTTTTTCCTGAGTGGCCTCATTTGCTCTACTCCTCAGGCACGTGTCACAAAATACAAAAAGTCACAGAGCGAGAGACAGCCTGCCGAATGGTGTATTATCTGAAGTGGCTTCTATACCATTTGGCAGGCTGTCTCTCGCTCAGTGACTTTTTTGTGAGAAGTGCAGATTTCTCCTCTTCATGCAAACTCTTGAGGTAGTGCAGTAAGCAAGGCAGCATTCTCCTTGTTCTGATATTCTCCCAGTTCCTGCTTTGAAAGCCAGGAGGTGGCATCATTGAGCTATAGGTTTGCACAGCAGCTGTGGGAGCCTCTTGTGGAGAGAGGAAGATACTGGAGGTGTTTGCATCTCCTCTGCCTCACCTCTGACGGGAGAAGGTCAGAAGAGGAAGCCTGGGATGGACTGAGCAGCAAGACACATGGGAGCTGAGACGGTTTACAGTACAGAGTTGTCCTTCTCTCATCTCTTTCCCTTGGTAGCTTTACAGCTGTGATTGCAGAGGCCAGCCAAATGGGATATGCCCCAATCAATACACAAAGTCTGTGTCCGAAATGCTGCTTACAGATCAGGCAAACACTTCTCCTGTAACTGCAAATTCCTCATGTTTCTGCATTTTCTTTGGGGATGGGGGGGGGGAGAGACTGTATGTTGATGCTTGCCCAGTGGTGACACCAACAAGTTATTTAAATAGGAATTAAATTGCGGCACTGGGTTATTTATTTTCTGTTTAAAGATAGTGACATTTGTTTTGGGAGTACGGTAGATGTGTTGCTATTTGTACATCTGTGGGTTTTAATATGTCGTGTGAAATGAAGGCAGGATTGGCTGAGTATGTAGGGCACAATTGTATTAGAATTACATAACAATGTTTGAGTGGTGGAAACTGATGAAAAGACGGGGATGTAAGAGTCCCTTAACAGATTATAGTGTGCCACAATGAAGACAGCTCAAGCTCTGCAACGAATGTGGCTACATGCTGTGAAAAAGTTGAGGATTTTAAAATGGCATGTGAGTTAATTTTTGAAAAATATATACCATTAGTATTTCCTATTGTCTCATCCATACTAAGATTTTGTGTTTTAAAATGTGGAAGAAGACATGATTTTTGACTGTCTTCAACATTGTTGTACTTTACTGTATTTTAGTCTCAAATACTTTAGCATTAAGTGGCTCCCCGATTCCCATGCCTTCCAAGTGTCTGGAGGAAGCTTGCTTGCTTGCTGTGTCACTCAAGTCCCACTAGGATCTCATCATCACATTAGTCTTCTAATTAGAATGAATTAGCATGAAATCTGTGCAAAATTGTGCTTGAGAAGATTGTTTATTAAATAATTATTCTTTTAATGTAGGCTTAATAGAATTTGCTAAGTGAGCTACTGGTAATATCTTCACCTGTTTAATTGTGTGACAGTGCAATCAATTAATGTATTCATATTACATTTCTTGCCATTTCCTAAAATGATACACTCATTACTCCTCAGGAATAGGTGGCACTTACCTTAACCTGTCTCATGATGCATTTGCAGCACTAGTGCAACATGTGTACTAGGTTCACTGGCTCCTGATATAGTTGGAGTTTTGTGCTTGCTCTGACAGAATTTAATCCCCTCTCTGATACAGTCTGAAGTCTTCAGATGGTGACTCACAACATCTGTGGTCTTGCCCAGCCCCAACACTCATTTTGCTCCTTCCGTTAATCTGTCAGCATTGGTTAGTATCTCTGCAACAACAAACAACTGTAAATTTTATAATGTTAAAGAGATTATGAGTTAGAGATTTAGGACAGAGCAGATGGCTTTTGTGCCTTGTAAACTCCCAAGGTGAACTTCCAGTACTTTGTTGGTGCTGCACTTTATATCGTACAGAATGTGACCTTAACAGCTGCTTCCTCTTGATGGTACCAGCATTCAAAAGCCAAGCACCCTGCCTCCTCTTTGGAACAATTTGATGCCTGCCATTCCAAGGAACATTTGACTTTCCTCTCTTCTTCTGAGGCACAGATAGTTCAAACTAATTTTGAAATAATTTGTAGTTTTATTTGCAAGTAAAAAATAAAAGTATTTCAACAGTGTGTTCACCAATCTGCACTTCTTAAATTCTGCAAGGAGCTGAACATGAGTAGAAATCTATTCATTTCATTTCCAGTACAATAAAACATTTTTCTTACTGAAAATATCCTATTAGTATATATGTAGCTGCCATATAGTAGTAGTAATTATAGTAATTAAAAAGATCTCTGAAATGTTTTTAATAGCTCTGTGTGTGAGAGAGAATATATTGAACATGTAATTTATATAGGGGGGTTTTATCTCGAGGAACGGCGTTTTTACTATTGCATCAATCAATCTGCTGAGGATCTGAACTCTGATTAGATTGTGGTGATGATGATGATGATGATGATGATGATTTTATTTGTATCACTCCCATCTATTATTATTTGTATTGTGCCCCAGGTACTCTGGGAAGTTTCTAACAGATAAAAAAATCTAATAAAACATCAAACATTAAAAACCTCCCAATACAGGGCTGCCTTCAGATGTCTTAAAAGTTGTAGTTAAAGGTAGGTAGCCGTGTTGGTCTGCCATAGTCAAAACAAAATAATAATAAAAAATTCCTTCCAGTAGCACCTTAGAGACCAACTAAGTTTGTTCTTGGTATGAGCTTTCGTGTGCATGCACACTTCTTCAGATACACTGAAACGGAAGTCACCAGACCCTTATATATAGTGAGAGAGTGGGGAGGGGTATTACTCAGAAGGGTGGTGGGAATGGGTGATTGGCTGATAGGTGTGGAAAACTGGTTAACAGTCGTTAAGACTGCAATTGGTCTTAGAGGAAAAAGCAAGGGGTGAGATGGCTAAAAGTTGTATTTATAGTGATACCTCTGGTTACGTACTTAATTTGTTCCGCAAGTCCGTTCTTAACCTGAAACTGTTCTTAACCTGGGGTACCACTTTAGCTAATGGACCTCCCGCTGCCGCTGCACCACCAGAGCACAATTTCTGTTCTTATCCTGAAGCAAAGTTCTTAACCTGAAGCGTTATTTCTGGGTTAGTGGAGTATGTAACCTGAAGCGTCTGTAACCCGAGGGACCACTGTATCTCCGTAACATCTGATGAGAGAGCATTCTACAGCGTGTTTTACATGTTCTATATGCACTGTAAGCTGCCCAGAGTGGCTGAAGAAACCAGGCCAGATGGGCAGGGTAAAAATAATAAATTATTATTACTGTGGTACCTCGGGTTACAAACACTTCGGGTTACAAACTCTGTTAACCTGGAAGTAGTACCTCGGGTTAAGAACTTTGCCCCAGGTTGAGAACAGAAATCACGCAGCGGCAGGAGGCCCCATTAGCTGAAGTAGTACCTCAGTTTAAGAACGGTTTCAGGTTAAGAATGGACCCCCAGAACGAATTAAGTTTGGAACCAGAGGTACCACTGTATTACAGTAATTATTACTACTACTATTACTACTGCTGCCAAGAAGGAACTGCCATAAGGCCCTCAGAGCTGGATCTCAGTGTCTGGGTTGGACGATGGGGGTGGAGCCACTCCTTCAGCTCTCCTGGGCGAAGGCCATTTGAGGCTTTAAAGGTCAGCACCAAGACTTTGAATTGTGCTGAGAAACATACCAGGAGTCTGTGTAGAGCCTTTAGGACCGGTGCTGTATGGTCCCGACAGCTGCACCCAGTCACTAGTCTAGCTGCCGCACTCTGGATTAGTTGTTGCTTCTGAGGCACCTTCAAAGGTTGCCCCACGTAGAGCGCATTGCAGTAGTCCAAGTTGGCAGCATCTTGGCTCTTAGAAAACATCCAATTGACCAGGCGCCATGGATGGTGGTCCTGTTGTAGGAGCACCCCTAGTTCTGGTGGCACATCAAGAGTTACTGTATGCTGCACATAGTAAGGATGAGAGCACTATCTGTGGGGGAGGGGATGCAGGGTTGCAAGTCTTATCTCCTTCAGAAGGGTGGTCTGAAGGGGAATCATAAATGTTTTCCCACCATCCCTGCAGTCGGAAATCCTGATTGTGTGTTGAGGACTATAAGTGTGTTCAGTCAAATGGACTTGTGATTCCCTTTCAGGCCTTCACATATCACATTAAGCCATAGTTTGTTTTAAACTTTGGTTTAATTTGGAGAGAAACCCTGAACCTGGGCTTGGATGACATGAAACAAGCTGGACTCTGGTGTATGTTGTCTGCAGCAGGACTAGGGGGAGCACCAAGGGAACTTTTGAACAGCATGCCCTCTAGCTCACATTAAACCATAGCTAGTTTAAAACTATGATTTAATGTGATATGCAAACCAGGCTGATGCAGAAGGTCAGGAGTGGATGGAGGGGGGCGGTGCCAGCACACACAGCCCTATGGTCCCTCTGGGTGGAATTAATAGAGTAAATGCATGAATAGGGCTAGAGCTTCAAACAATGCATGAGTTTCATTTAGAGTAAGGGGCTTATACTAAAGTTTTGTGCATGCACCTGCAAAGCAGCTGGCTTTAGGCATCAGGTCTTCTAAATGCTGGAAAATGTAATTTACAATATTTGGTGTGTGCATATAATACAGACCTTATGTACATGGAGCTGTCTCCAAAAGCATTTGAAAACCAGCACTGGTACGGAACGCAGTAGCCAGGTTTTGAGAGGGGCTTAAGATTAATTTTTGGGTACAATTCAATGTGGTAGTTATTAATTTCATTTTAAAGCCCTATATGGTTAGGGCTTAGACATCTTAAAGATCATCTCCCACATGAGCTTTCAAGTCATTGAGTGAGACCTTGCATTATGACCTGCCTTCACTGGAGATAGGACAGGGGGGTGACTTGGGACACGTCCTTTTCAGGGACAGTCACTGGATGTGTCAGATCTGGCCCTCATTTATTACTCAGTCAGTCCACAAGTTTATTGTTCTAGCCAAAGGCCATGAAAATTTCATGTCAATAATATTAATAAAATAACACAGAGCATATATTGTTTATTTATTAAACTTCTGTCCCTCCCTTCTTCCCAGAGTGGCAGTGGTGACCTATCTATTTTGATACAGTGAGGGGGGGGAGTATTTGATCCCCTGCTAAATTTGCCCGTTTGCCCTCTGACGAAGAAATGACCAGTCCATAATTTTAATGGTAGGTTTATTGTAGCTGTGAGAGACAGAATAACAACAGGAAAACCCCCAGAAACCCGGAAGACAAAAAGAGATTGATGTGCATTATAATGAGTGAAATAACTAAAATTTTGTTCTTCAAACATGTTTATTTTTTATTCAGATTCTGGCTAATTAATGTCCATTTTTAAAGCACTGCAGAGTGATAATTGCAAAACATTCCTGCTGTTTGATACTGACTTTGAAAAGGGTATGTTCTTAATTTTGTAAGGACTGTCTTCTGTTGTGATGTTGTATTGATTATTGCTTTTCATTGTCCAACAGGCCCCAGGCATGGAAGAGCTGATATGGGAACAGTATACAGTGACCTTACAAAGGGTGAGAGGTTATTTCTGGTTGGTCCTTTCCCCCCCTAATAGTCCCTTTCCCCCTTTTTGCATGTGCCATTGTTAGTAAATCTGACATAACCCATTAACCTTATTGATCAATTTTTCCTTGTGAAATATTGTAAAGCTTGTTAATTAGAACTTCTAAACTATGCTAAATAGTTTTGTTCCACTTACATTTTTATTTTTGCACCAGCAGTGTATTTAAATTCACAGCAATTCATTTCTGTAGAACTATTAAAATAATTAAAAGTCCAGAGCTCAGATCAACATCAGAAGTCTGATTTTCAACATCCCGGTATATCACCAGCTAATCACTATGATAAACTAATATATAACAATGTCTAAAATAAGGATGTAACCTTGTAATGTTACCAGGGTAATGTCCTGGCATCTGGTACTATTTAGGTCAGTGTTTTTCAACCACTGTTCCGTGGCACACTAGTGTGCCGCGAGATGTTGCCTGGTGTGCCGTGGGAAAAATTGAAAAATTACTTTATATATAGTCAATATAGGCACAGAGTTAAATTTTTTAACATTTTCTAATGGTGGTGTGCCTCGTGATTTTTTTCATGAAACAAGTGTGCCTTTGCCCAAAAAAGGTTGAAAAACACTGATTTAGGTGTCTAAAATTGATACATTTTTACTTACCTTTAACATATTGTTACAGCTATATATAGTACAGAGCAACAGGGGTGGCAGGAATCATGAGAGAAGCGATGACTGGCTTCATGGTTTTTCCCACATCACAATTTCTTACATAGCACATGTGCACATCATGATTCGTGATATATCACCATGTCGAAAATTATGAAACCTTTACCAGGATGTGGACGTCCAACCAATTTTGGGTGATGTATTGATTGCCCAGCCCTAGGTCCCAGTTTTTGTTGTTAAATGTCATCCATATTTTTTATTTTATTTAAACTTTACCTCCATTAATTCCCACAATTACTCCATATTGAATAATAATAAATTCACTTTGCTTTAGACACTCTAACAATTACCGTATTTTTCACTCCATAAAACGCATTTCTTTCCTCCTAAAAATTAAGGGGAAATATCTGTGCATCTTATGGAGCGAATGGTGGTCCCTGGAGCCGAATTGCCCAGGGGCCAAAAGCAGATAGTGCTTTTTATTTTACAAAGAGAAAAAGGGGTGTTGAAAGGACCCCGCTCAGCAGCTGATCAGCAAGGAGAGAGATAAGAGTCCCGGCTCCCTTTCAGCCCCGCCCTCCATTGTTGAATGTGCTGCAGAGGGAGGTTGTTTGTTTCCCCAGCAACATGTGACTGGCTGATTAGATTATCTGTCTGGAAACTGTAGAAAAGGCTCCCTTTCCTTTAGAAGCTGCAGAAATGTGAGTTGAACCCCATAAAAATGGGGCTTTTCCTCTTTGCTTTTCCCCCTTTGCAAAAGGAGCTTTGCTTTTCTCCCTTTGCAAAAAAGCTGCAAAACTTTTAGCTGATCCTCAAAAAAACAGGGCTTTTAGAGGAGGAAAACCAGAAAAAAAAATTTTTTCTTGTTTCCTCCTCTAAAAACGAGGTGCGCCCTATGGAGCGAAAAATACAGTAGTTTCCTTTCTGTTTTCTCAACAACAGGAGGTGGTACTTACAGATTTTCGCATTGTAGATTTTCCCTAGCAGATGTTGTGTGTGTGTGTGTGTGTGTGTGTCATTACAGTTTCCTTGTCCCAGAGATGTTTTGAAAAGGAAATGTGTGATTATTTACCTTACTGTTTGTTTAAAAAGGTGATTATGTGGTGTTTGGGTATGATGGCATTACTCCTCAGCTTGCCAGTTTGTTCTGACTCCCATCCAAGCTGCAAGGCTCAGACAGCAGAAAAGCTGCTTGGATCCAAGCATTTTGAGGTTAACTCCCAGGTCACCCTTATCTCCAGAGTGATTTAATGACCCGACTATCTGTCTGACTATTATCAATCACCACATAATTATCTTCTGTCAATGGCAACTAACAGAATAACAGCCAAATCACCATTCCTCTCTTCCAGAAGTCCCTGAGCAATTTTCAAGAGGTCAAGTCAGTGGTGGTGGGAGTTTGGGAGTCACTGGTCTAACTATGCCTCTGTCTTGGCATTCGAACAATTTCAAATTCTATTTTGGCTGTTGGTTTAAAAAATGAGTGTTTTTCCTCCCTCCTTTCCCTTTAGGACTCAAAGCGAGGGTTTGGGATTGCAGTTTCTGGTGGCAGGGACAACCCTCATTTTGAAAATGGCGAAACATCCATAGTTGTGTCAGATGTCCTTGCAGGTGGCCCAGCAGATGGATTACTCCAGTAAGTAAACGAGCTTATAGCAGTAACACAGACGTCTCCAAATCCGGCCCGCAGCAACCCCCCCTATTGCTGCCCGCTCTTACCGGCACGGCGTGGCTGCCCACTTCCGGGTCAGCAGAGCACTGGAAATAGCTTGTGCACATGCACAAGCATCATTTCCTGTGCACATCTGTGTCTGAGGAGGCCGTGCGCTTGCACACAAGCTGTTTCCGGTGCTCCACCGACCCGGAAGTGCTCTGAAAATAGCGCGTGTGCGCGCAAGCGTATGGGCGTACACTCCCCCGCCCTCCGGCCCGCCACACGATCAGCGCTGAAGGAACCGGCCCGAGGCCTGGTAAGTTTGCCTACCCCTGCAGTATTGCCTGTCTCTCTTTGCTCTGATAATTTGTTTGCAAAACACAAATATAATTGGGAAGGCACAGATTTCACAAAATTTGTGTAATTATTTGATCCTGCCATTTTTATCTATGGGGCTGTATCCAGTCTAGATAGCTTTACTTTTAGGCAACCTTGCATAGTGGCTGGCACCCGAGACTCTGAGTCCCTGCTCAGCTGTGGGATACACCCAGGTCAGAGCATCTCAGAGGGCAGGGGAATGTCGTACGGGAGCTGCATGTTTGTTATGCAGGCAGCAAGGTTCATGCTGGTCCCGTGGCCACAAGCTGCTTCCCTAGCATCTGCGTTGGCCTGCAGATCCCTGCCTTTAGACCCCAAACTTCAGAATTCTGTGATTGGTTGTATGTCCTGGCTGGGGCTGATGGGATAGTCCAGAGCATCTGGAGGGCACCTGGTTAGGAAAGGCTGTAGCAAATTCATGACAGCTACACTAGTTTAATAAAGGAGGGTGTGCTAATGAAGATGTCACTCTCCGCCCCGTAGTGGTGAATACTGAACAAGGAGTCTTGACATTAGGGCTGGGAGGGTGTTGACAGGCCTGATGTGTTCCATTTCTTTGCTTGTGTTTTGGTCATTGGAAATTGATGTCTATGGGATTAGGCTCTGGGATTATGTTGTGAGGACAATTAAATGTAAAACAACAAAGGGAGGAAATCTTCAACTTTCCAGCAATGTTGACCTATAACTATAATGAGACATTGCTTATGTTTTTAAGCAAATATCATTTGGCGTATACTGAATTTAACGGAACATAATGTCACTGAAGAGATAAACGAGCTCAGTTCAGTACTACTCTGACTACAGTTCCTGAACACAAAGGGATCTCCATAGGGCATTGCAGAGCCCTGTCTTCTCCCTTTATGTGCTCAGGAACTAAGAATGGCAGCATAGGAAAAGGCCTGGGGGGCCTGCTCATGGCTTCCGTGTCCCCATTTCTCAACTGAGCTGAGTAGAGAGGGCTGGATGGGGACAGAGGAGGCAACCAGTTCCATAATGGATTGAGGTGGGGGAGCATGTGGAGATCTCTGTCCCTGCAGTAGGACTGGACTGACCCCAGTCCCCACTCAACCAGGAAGCTCCCTGGGTCACTCATGCTCAGCCTAACCTGCCTCACAGGGTTGTTGTGGGGAATAAATGAGGAGGAGAGAATAACGTAAGTCACCTTGAGTTCCATGGAGAAATAGGAGGGATATTTAGGCAATAAATAGACAAACAAACCACACCCTTTTTATCAATGTTAATATTTTCTAATTGACAACATGCTTCTGTTTTGCAGAGAGAACGATAGAGTGGTTATGGTTAATAATACTCCAATGGAAAATGTGGCCCATTCTTTTGCTGTGCAGCAGTTAAGGAAAAGTGGGAAAGTGGCTACCATTGTAAGTTAACAAGTATTTGCAGAAATATTTACATTCTATCATTAAAGAGAAGTTAATGCCACTCTGCACTTAAAATGAGTATCGATACATCTGAAGTATAAAGACCTGATCTTTGGTAGACAAAAACTGTAATATTTTAAATGGAAAGGATGGGAAGGGAGGAGATTTCTCAGGCCTGTTGTAGAGATGCTGGTGTCTTGTAAAAAGCACCTACCTGCGAAGCTGATTTCCATGTTTAAAGGTGCTCAGTGAGTGCACAGGCTTTTTTCTGCACCAGTGACCTGCTGTTTAGGTGGGCATTCTGCTGGCATCTGAACTATGGAGCAGCTGCATGGAATGCCAGCTTGGCTGAAGTGCTGTGCTGCATTGCGTCTAAGTTGGGTTTTACAAACGTAGTGATTATTTTTTTGCAGCTGAATATAAAATGATTGTGGCTTTTGCAAGGAAATGCAAAATTGTTCTCATGTTTTGTAAACAGATAGTTAAAAGACCTCGCCAAGTGCAGCTCCCAGCTGTGAGAAGAAGCCCCTCTCTGGACTACGACTACCGGGCCTTTGAAGTTATGGATAGTCGTGCCGAGTTTGATGGCAGAAGCACTCGAAGTGGCTATAGTGAAAGGAGTTGGTATAGTGGGAATGGGGGCCGGAGCCACAGCTGGGGAGACCACCTGGACCGGGGCTACAGGACTGGCCGTGACCGGGGGCGCCAGCACAGCAGAGAGCGCAGCTACAGCCGCGATCAAAATCGGGGCCGGAGCATGGACAGAGAGAGGAGCTTGGACCACGAATACCAAAGACCCCGAAGCAGAGGCAGGAGTGTGGATAGAGAGGATGAATACGACCGGCGCTATGGTGGCGATCGGAGTGTGCCCCGAGACTATGACTGGAGAACCAGTCTTGAAGCCCCTCGTGAGAGGGAAGCCAAGAGCGGGAGCAGAGACCGGCTTAATTCCCACAGCCCTTCCCCTGAATTGCAACCTCAGTATGACTATGGAGCACACCAAGACCCCGGTGGGCCAGTTAATGTTCTCCTCACAAAAAGCAGATCAAATGAAGGCAAGTGCTCAGCATCTTTTGGTGGGAGGTTGAAAGGAATGCCTCCTCCTTGCTTTTACCTCCCCTCCCCTTGGCTGTTTAACCCATTGATTGCAAACCTCTGTTTGCTTGGCACCTCACGGTTTTTATTTTTTCCTTATTAAATTAAACAAGAGGCAAAAAAATTAGGATACCTTACAAATATATTGTGGACAAAGTGCCATGTAAACGTCCTAGAGGAATGTATGGTACATACTCCACAGTGTCAAAACTACTGAGAAGGACCCAAAGATGCCTTAAATGTAAATGTATACCTTGGTTTACAGAATATAGGGCAAGCAATTTGATCCACTTCTTTCTGTTCTTAAGTCTTTTGCATTCTCAAACTCTGAATGTTTCTCATGTAGGAACGTTTATAATATACTTTAATTGCAGAGTCAAACGTTTCCTTACTGAGGTCTGCACAGCAGCAAAACGGCTTGCTGACTCATTAGAGTCTTTCTTAGTTGCGAATCCCTTTTATCCCTCTTAAAAACAACACACATGAATCTGTGTTATAATAAAACAAACTAGTTTACTGTCAGATTCATACTTAGGTTACAAAATAAACTGTATGTTACATATTAATGAGTCTTAACAACTCCATCATAGCATCCAGCAGCAGCAGCAGCAGCTTAACTGTTCAACAGTCAGTCCAAAACAAACTGACACAGAGATGACAGTTGGTCCTTCTGGGAATGTTGGACATGACTGACACATCCCACATCTCAGATGATCTCCAGGCTATTGCCAGTAGATACAGGAGACAGTGCAACATTAGGAGCCCACAAGCTAGCATGGAACTCAGTCGGATCCGGATCCCATGAAGCTGAACTTGCCTGCCATCCCTGCATGGTGCCTTTCCCTGGCACTTGATAATTCCTTGTTCTTTTCAGCCAGATTAGTAGCTCTATCTATGTAAACTCTTGGTGACCTTCCCTACTTGACCAGTAGATTCTGTTTGGCCTGATGTGCCACAGCTGCATTGCTCAGATTCCCCCTTTGTCCTCCAATCCACTGAGAAAGACAAAATGCCATTGATGGCTCCCTCCACATGCATATATTGGAAACCACTGGCATGTAGCATGCTTCATCTGTCAAGCTGCAAAACTGTCTCTTGTTGTTACACTTGCAGAATACGGCCTTCGACTTGGAAGTCAGATTTTCATCAAAGAAATGACCAGCACAGGGCTGGCAACCAAGGATGGCAATTTGCATGAAGGGGACATCATTCTCAAAGTATGTTTTTGTATTAAGGGCCCTTAATTTCTTATGGTTTTGGGGAGGGACACTTTGCAAGTTTTCCTGTCCATTTGCAATTAGTATATGGAGATTCAGCTCTGAACTGGTCTATCAGAACCGTTTGTGCTGAAAGTGTAAGTAAATATGTTTGTCTCACACATCCAGATCAATGGTACAGTGACAGAGAATATGTCTTTATTTGATGCCAGAAAATTGATTGAGAAATCAAGAGGAAAACTCCAGTTGGTTGTCCTGAGGGATAGAAAACAAACCCTAATCAACATTCCTTCCATGCATGACAGCGAGTCAGAAATAGAAGGTGAGAGCTTAGAAGTGGAGCTAAAGTCACTTTCCTATTTAAGTATTTATTTGCAGTATGTGACAGAATAAATAAAAATATACTCTCACGGAAATGTACTCAACTAGACAGAAAACAAAAGTTGCTAAGTGTAAAAGCTTGTGTTTTTTTGTGGTACAGATTTTGACACTTGGAAATTTGTACCTGTAACTGGTCTGAAGTGTGACCAAATTTCTTGAGTCAAGGCAAGGCATGTGGGTGAGTTCCTTTGCCCCAAGCCAAGGCCAATATGAGCTAAGAATATGCCACAGATTGTGTTTTTCATACCAGGCTTCTTCACTTCTATTACATTCATTGGTCATGCTGTCCCGTTGTATCCATAGGTTGCCTGGGAAGGAGAATACCTCTGAGCATGTGCAGGCTGCCCACTAAAGATCACTTCTTACATGGCATTTTTCCTGGGAAGGAAAAACTGTTGTTGTTGTTGTTGTTGTTGTTGTTGTTGTTGTTGTTCAGTCATTCACTCGTGTCCAACTCTTCATGTCCCCATGGACCAGAGCACACCAGGCACCCCTATCCTCCACTACCTCCCGCAGTTTGGCCAAACTGTATTCAGTGGCAAATAGGAAGTGATGATGAGGTCATGGATCTGGTGGCTAGAAGGCCACTTTGCATGTAACTTTCCAGCTTCCTAATGATGGTTTATGTAGCTGGGCATGAGTGTTGGTCCTGCATGTTCCTTCCATGCTCCCATCTACCTCTTGTTCACAGGTCCTGCTTTATTTAAGCCAAAGCTCTCTCTTCTCTGTGAAGGGGGAGGGGCACTCCAGTATAATGTCAATAAAACCAACAAGGATGTTTATTGTGCTTCTAAAAGTCAGTGGTTTCACCATTTATGCTCTCCTCTCTCAACAGATATTTCTGAAATAGAGTCAAACAGGTCTTGCTCCCCTCAGGATGATAGGAGGCTGCATCATTCAGATTTAGATTCTCATTCTTCCAACGAAAAGCTAAAGGAAAAACAGAGGTAGGAAGGACATGGTGTCACTTACATCTGTTACGGTTACTAGATCCTCAACTTTTCTATTAACTTTGTGAATTTTGTTTTAAGTGCAAAAGAAGATCCAGCCAGCAGACTATCCAAAATGGGAGCAACACCTACGCCTTTTAGATCAACTGGTGATCTCACTGCTGCTTTAATCCCAGAGACAGATAGTGAACCCAAGTACCAAGACGATTCTCCAGGTCAGTTTCGTTCTCTCTCAACTTTGAAATGCTTTAATTTCAATAGGAGGAGCAGCCCTGCTCCATTCATAGAAATGTAAAACCTGATCAGTTGTTGACGCAGACGATTTTTAGGAATAAGCTCAGACTTTGGAGGCAGCCCAATAAAACTGTATGCGTTTCACACATTTTTTGTTTTTTACTGGTAAACTTTGTGTAAATGTAAAAGAGAGGGGCACTACAGCAAACTGAGCTTGTGAAATAAATGCAAATATAAAAAGAAAAAAATTACCCTTCCTCTGTTTATAATAGAATTAATATTGGCAGAATGTATTATACATAGAGACATTTAAAGCCTTGTACCAGAAAAGGCTTGTTGGCCTTTCAGATCTGATTTGTGATATTCAGGTAAACCAACTCAAGGGAGAATCCTAGTTGAGGGGATTACATAGTTGGAAAATAATTTTTAGCCATATTTAGTAACACCTTGGAATTTATAGTTCAGTTGTCTCCTGGTATTGAATACTTTTAGTGAATACTGCCTATAGATTACAATCTTAAACAGACTAATAGGAAGAAAGTGCAAGTTATTTCTAAATAAAAATATTTAGATGCCCTAATCATTCTTCTTTGACTCATTTCTGTCTTTTGTGTTATTTAGAAACGAAATGGAAGCTATTTCTATGATTCTGTGTTCATCATGTTGTTTTTTAATATATACAGTTGTTCACCCCAAGCCAGCCCCGAGAACGTTCCTTCAACCAAGTCCTGAAGACCTAGCAATATATGGGTATGGGTTTTCCATTTCACCTATTACTTTCATACCTTAAATATGTATGCATCAATATTAGGTGTAATCATAGTTTAGCCAAAGCCACAATTTGCAAAATTCACTTCCAAAGAGGGTTGCAAATTGTGGTTTGGTACCAACCATGGTAGTTGAAATTGCAGGAGTAGCTGTAATATTAATCATAACTATCTCTTATAGGGAGATACATAAAAAAAGGAATTTGCACACCTGAGTTGGAAGGGGGGCTCTGAGGCACTTCTAGTCTCCTAACCATGTTAAGAAATGCAACAGCATTAGCACTGCAGTAGATGGTCAGTTCCGGACATCTGCTTCTGATCAGATCTGTAGATACAGGTCACTGCAGCCTGGGATCTCATGGGTCTGCTCACAATGTCCAGTCCCACCAAGTGCTCACACCTGTGAATACACAATTGTGTAAAATGAGGCTAGGATGCAACGGACTGTGTTCACAGGGAGCCAGAGTTCTTCCCATTATTGTGGCTGCCTTTTTTCCATTGGTGACCATAGAGTTGACTACCAGCTCATGGTGTGCACTGTTTTATGTCAACCTTTCCCCCTACTACTATGTTTCAGTATACAGCACATGAAATAAGTGTGGTAGAAATCCCTATACTTTTGTAATCCCATGGCTGCCTTAAATGTGTAAGTTTGCGATGGTGATGTCTTCACATGGGGACTTATGTTGCCTCAGCTTTCATGTGCAGTCAATGCTCATACACAACTCAAATCATCTCTAAAACTCCTTTTCTTTCTCAAGTCCTGGTACAAAGATGGTGAAGTTCAAGAAAGGTGACAGCGTGGGCATCAGGCTGGCTGGTGGGAATGATGTAGGAATATTTGTTGCTGGAATTCAAGAAGGTACCTCTGCAGAGCAGGAAGGCCTACAAGAGGGAGACCAGATTCTTAAGGTATACATGGTTCTGCATAGTGCTGTTTTTTTTGCACGGTTCATTGGAGAAATTGCTGTATTACATTATAAGTAGCTATGAAAGTTCTTTTAAAATAATATTTTAGTAAATGCATTTGTTTCAAAACCTTGGATGAGATTCCTAATTTAAAAACAGTTGCTGAAGCAACTTGTTAAGTTAAAACCTCTGGCAGCATCTTGACAATCCAGCTGAGGCAATTGTTACCTAGTTATCTTTCCATTGTGTTTACCACCAATCTTTGTGAAGGCTTACAGTACAGAATAGTACTACTCCTTCTGATCTGAACTGACTGATTTCTGAGCTCACGTTCCTCCCAGCAGCCTCCTGTGCATCACTTGTTTTAAAATAACTTTAAGCCTTCTTCAGGCATTCTAAAGCAGGGGTCAGCAACCTTTTAAAGTAGAGGGCCGGTTCACTGTCCCTCAAACCTTGCCGCGGGCCGGAGCGCGCACACGTGTGCGCACTCTCTCGTTACTACAGGATCCAAAGATTCCATAAAAAAACATTAATAAAGTTCCGAAGGTCTCAGTTCCGCGCCGCAGCATATCTGTTCCATTCTGAGACACCCTCCCAGGGTTCTGGGGTGTGCAAAACCTTGTTTCCCCATTTTTAACTCCACTATCTCCCTCCCCCAGACAGAAAAGCAGAGAACACGCGTCCTTCTGTAGAAGGACGCGTGTTCTCCACTCTCCCATCTTGGTAGGCGAGACGCTTTCAGCAGCGTGTTAAAAACAGGGGAAACAAGACTTCATATACCCCAGAACCCTGGGAGGGTGTCTCAGACCGGAACCACTTACTGCAGTGGCAGTGGCAGCGGCAGAAGGAGCAGTGAGCCAGGGGAGAGCTGGAGAGGGGCTGCCTTAAATGGCGGCCGTTGAGCAATCACGCTGGCACAAACAAAGCCCAGGCCCCTTCCTCTCGGCTCTAGGAGGAGGGAGGGAGGAGGAAAGAAAGCTGCAACCAATCAGAGGGAAACAATGCTGCTGGCACCAATCAAAGGCTAGCCCCCTTCCTCCGCAGGGCGGGGGAGAAGCCAGGAGGAGGGAGGGAGGGAGGAGGCACCGCCATCAGGGAGAGAGAGGAAAAAATGGCACAGCCTGAACGATATGAATCAGAACCATGCAGAGATTTCTGGACCATCCGTGGGCCGGATCCAGAACCCATTTGGGCCGGAACCAGCCTGTGGGCCTTAGGTTGCTGACCTCTGTTCTAAAGCATGCAACTGCTGACCATGGTTAAGTATCCCATGAAATCCTTCTCAAAAAAGACCCATTGCAATAAATGAACCAGTTAGCCATTCCATTGATTCAATGGGTCTACTCTGGATACAATCCAATGGTTTTAGCCTCATTCAAGGCAGTATTCACTTAGCTCTTGTAACAGGCAAACTGTTCTGAAACAAATAAGGGTCTCTGATCACCCCAAATTACACATCTAAAACATTATTTTTAGGAGAAGTATAGTGGTTAAAAGTTGGTTGTACTTGTTAGTAGAGAAATGGTTGGTTCGGAGTCAGTTCAGAGAGGAAGATTGACATGTTCCTGCCCTCAGTGAATATAACCCATCCATATAACACAGAAATGTTGTAAAGTTGGTTGGCTAAAATTAATATTTTGCACAAAGGCATTATAAAAACCAGCTTCCGCTTTGGTGGTCTGTATCAAAGGAATCTTCTCTTAAAATCTGTTTGGTGGTTTTGTATCAGGTAAACACTCAAGATTTCAGAGGTATCATTCGAGAGGATGCTGTTCTGTATCTGCTGGAAATTCCCAAAGGAGATACTGTGACAATTCTGGCCCAGAGCAAATATGATGGTAGGCACCTGGCATGTAATTTTTGTTTATGTACTTCCTGCTTTTATCTATAGCTCAAGGTGTGTCTCAATGTAGTAGGTGAACAGCAAATGTAGCAGTAGTCAGCTGCTCCATTTTGCTCTGTTCATATTTAAAGATTTAACTGCATCTTATTGGAGAAAGTGGGTTAGTAGAAATAATTAAAGCTTCTCATTTCCATGCAGATTTTAAGTCAAAATTACATGTATTAATGGCTCTTGAGTCATTTGCACACAGCAGATTCTTATGGAAAATATTTGCAAATCTACAATGTCCGGTAGTTTCTTTGTGGTGACTGCAGCAGTCTTCTAAGAGTCCCCAAAGCCCTGCTATAGACCTACTGAGAAAAATAATTGAACTAGATGTGGTCTTTCTCACTAGTTTACAGAGATATAATGGCCTGCGGCAGAGGAGATTCTTTCTTCATAAGGACACATTTTGAATGTGAAAAGGAAATGCCACAAAGCTTAGCCTTCACCAGAGGGGAGGTCTTCCGAGTGGTTGATACGCTGTACGATGGGAAACTGGGTCACTGGCTGGCTGTGCGGATTGAGAGCGAGTTGGAGAAGGGCCTGATTCCAAACAAAAGCAGGTATCTTAATAACCTGTAGATCATGATGTTAATTTTGTACTTGACGTTACTCTCTCTAGTAGTTTATTCCATCTCTGTCTAGTGTTATCAAAAACAGACGGATCATGTAAATAAGTACATGCAGAACTCAATTCTTATTTACTAGGGTCACTTGGGATAGAGAGCATCCTTATCCTCCCCCCCCCCCCCCAGTGGTGTACTTGGGTTACATCCCTTTATTTGGGCTCATATAAATAAATGGTTGTGTTTTACTCTTATGGAGAAGAGGAAAGCGACACATTGAGAGGCAAAGGCCTTCTTCATGCATCTAACATATAAAGGAGTTTTTGTGTCACACTGCTATCCCTGCTCCTGATGCTATGAGGTAATAGGGGAAGCAGGCAAAGACTTGGATATGTTACCTATACATACATAGGAATATAGTGAAGGGGGCTGTCCCATACTATTTTATAGTATCAATTGTGTCTATGATATTGCTTTTCTGCCTGCAGAAATGCACACAAGTTGACTTGCTGACTTTTACAAATTGACTAAATGCTGTTTCTTTTTCAGGGCTGAGCAGATGGCCAGTGTTCAGAATGCTCAGAGAGATGGCTCCAGTGACAGGGCAGACTTCTGGCGAACGCGTGGCCAACGGTCTGGAATGAAAAAGAATCTAAAGAAGAGCCGTGAAGATTTGACAGCAATTGCATCTGTTAGCACAAAATTTCCAGCCTATGAGCGAGTCATGCTCCGGGAGGGTGAGTGAGTGACAGCATATAAAAACTGACAACTCATTTCCTCATTTGTAAAAGACAGCTACAGCAATTTTCCCTGACAACTTAAACAAATCAAGCCAACTGGCTTTATCTCTAGGCTAACTGCAAGTGGTAAAGTCTGTCTCTGGTCACAACCATGTTGTGGCCTGTCCAAAACCTCACATTAAATTTGTTTAGATGAGTTTTTTCCCCCTTCAGTAACCAGTTCCTCTGCATGCATGTAACTCCTGTGAATATTGTGGGCTGCCAAATAATGGAATAGTCCACAATACAAAATATGGAAACACAAATGTAAGGTCCGTAGGTAGTTGCTCATGAGTAAACAGGCAAGACTCCGACCTTTCCTTTGGTAGTTTTATTGTGCATACTATGTACAGTGCAGAGCTTAAAAGTTCATGTCTGTATCAACTGACGGCAGAATTCGGGAGTGGCCCCTTCCAGTTCTGACCCCAACATACGAGTTTCGGTATAAAAAATCTCCGCCTCCCCTCTTTTCGTTTCACCCCTCTGCGTACTCGGGGCGACAAAAATAGCGTGTCTCCCTCCTTGCCCGCTGAGCGAGAGGAGTGCAGGGACTCTCTCAACATTCCCAGAGCCTCGGCTCTCCAGTGTTAGGGCACCAACAGGTTGGTGTGCTGAAGCACAGCAGTCAGAGTGAGATAAGCCAAGGTCAAACAGTCCAGGTCAGAAGCCAGCCGAAGTCAGGTATCAGTACTGGGGTCAGGAGAAGTCGAAGTCAGAAACAGTCCAAGTCAGGAACAAGCCAGGAACACAGGAACAGGGCGAGCAAAAGCAACCACGCGCTCAGCACAGCAGTTGCAGACGCTCCCGAGTGGGTCAGCCAGCCTTCCTAAGAAGCCGGCTCACTCCCACACTTCTTATGAGCTACAGCTGTGTCTAATTGCCACCTTCGCTTCTCAGCTCGGCGTTCTACAGCTGAGAAGGGAGGAGGAGAGGGGATCGGCTGATTCCCCTCCTGACTGGGACCTGCTTCTGGCCCCACTTCTTCCTCTAGCTCTGGTCTTCCCTCCTCCTCCCTGTCAGATTCCTCTTCTGAGGAGTGCCGCCGCCAGTCCTCCCCAGGTACGAATTCCCCAGATTCCTCTGTGGGTGCTGCCTTGTCAGGGGGCGCTTGCCACCACTCCTCCTCATCTGACTCAACCCTGACATCCAGCTCCTGAGCTGCCTGCCCCTCCTCACTGAAGACCTCGCTGCTCCCTCCGCTGGACGAGGAGGTGCTACTGGTCAGGTGGCTCTGAGGCTCTCTGTAGCATCCCGAGAGCCCTTCCACCACCCTGCGCTGAGCCAGGGACAGTTCCCTGACATCAAACTATACTAATGCACAGTGTGTTCATAATGTTTCGAGAAGTTAAAAAAAGACATGTAAGCATTTCAGACATTACAGTTGAACTTCTGTTGTGCTGCTGTTATAACTGTAATGTGTGAGTCAGTTTTTAAAGTCAGGCTGGCTCATTTATAGATACACTTAGTAAATACTCCGGGCAAGGCAATCTCTGTCAATGCTCCTGTTCAATGCTCTTGAACTGTGTTGTGAAAATGTATGGTTAATTTTTTCTCTAAGTGTAGCTTATCTACTGTCATGCTGATATTACGTTGGCTAGAATACAGTCCATTCTCATAGATAAGTGTGGATTATCGTAAAGTAAGTAAAATCTTTATTACGGTCAAGGACCAGAAAACAATTTATAAAACCACATATTAGTGTAAATTGTGTTATGCCACAAACAAAAACAGGAATGCGGGCCAATTCATAGAACCGACGCCCACACCCAAGCCAAGTTTCAGCCTTTTAGTGTTTAAAATTTAAATTCATTGGTCTCTGCTAACTATCATCGTTCCATCGGGTTAAAGTTCGAAGTCTATTGTTGACATCACTACTCGTCTGATTCTAGTCGCGATGTAACAGTACTTTGCCACAGCCCTGGTAATTTCGGGGTCTTTATCTGCTAGGAGAAGTCTGGTATAGGTATCATCTATGCTACCAGGCAGTTTCCTCAGAATCGGTTCAATCAGCTCTTTTCTTGAATCTCGATATAATGGGCAGTGTAAAATAACATGCCCAATAGTTTCTATCTCATTGCTATTACAGGGACACAATCTTTGTTCAATCGCGATCTTATTATATCTTCCCTCTAGGTGGGCTGATGGAAGAGCGTTAAAGTGAGCCCTGGAGAAAGCCCATTGGTGTTTGGCGTTGTCTAGTATTTTGAAATAGTTTGCTAGATGGGGCCTTTGAGAGTTATACAGGGATTTATACATTATCGAAAGTTGATTGAAGTCATTTTGGACTTCAATATCCCTGAATCTTTCTTTAATTATGTTTTTGGCCCTTCCCATGTCTAGGCTTAGTAGATACTCTGGGGAGAGACCATATATGGCCAGTTTTCTGGGAATGCCCTTACGCCAACTAGATTGAAATTTGTCAAGTAGCAACAAGGGAAGCAGTCCAGTTGGCGATTTGTTTATCCTTAGCCAAGTGAATAGGGTTCTTACCCATACTTTGGCTTCAATCCTGTGTAGACCTGCTTCCAGACGCAGGGCAGCGTTTGGAACGCATTTTTGGTGTTTGCAGGATTGATCTGAGGAAACCTGACTGTATCTTTTCATACGGATCTAAATTAGAAAAGGAAACGAGTGGTGCACCATATAATATTTGTGCTGTTGGTTTTGCTACAAATAATTTGATAGCGGCAGGAATGAAGTTTCCTCCCGTTGTACGGTGAAATCTTAAAATTGCCGCTGTGCTTTTTTGTGCTGTAGCAGAGCTATAGTTAATGTGGGCATTTTTTTTTCTTGACGCTTGAAATACAACTCCTAAGTATTTAAAACACGTCACTTGTTCAATCTCTTGATTCTCTATGTGCCATCTGAATGTTTTCCTTTTATTAGAGAAATCCATAATTTTTGTTTTTTGATAATTCACCACTAATTTCTCCTCTCTACAATATTGGGCTAGACTGTTAAGAGCTCTTTTGAGGCCCATCTGGGTCTGGGACAGGATAACCGCATCGTCCGCATAGAGTAGAATAGGCACTTTTCTATCTGTTAATTTTGGGGCATGTAGATCCGCCCCTTGTAGGTGGACTATAAGGGAGTTTATGTAGATGTTGAACAACAAGGGAGCTAGTATACATCCTTGTTTAACTCCCGTATATATTTGGGGCAATAAATAGGTATTTTCAAGAAAACAGGCTTTGAATGTTCTTTGTTGGAACAAAACGGTGATGATGCCCTTCAAATCTGAATAACTCTTTTTTCAAGAGACCTCTTGTCAATATCTCTTGTGGAAAGCTTAGCAAGGAGTGTGCCAACTTTATTCTGGTTAAATGTGAGTTAGCATCTCAGCATGACACACCTGTGACTGCTCAAAAGTGTAAAGGGGCATGTTATTTTAAAATAACATTTAAGAGACATATAGGGATTGTTTCAACAAAAGCAAACACACTGAAGCAATAGCTGCTAAGATGTAGAGTTAATAATTATTTTGGACTGTGTTAGAACAGAACATTGGCTGTACTGGCTCGTGTGAGAGATGTTTCACAGAGTCACATTGTGTGAAGGGTATCTGCAAGTAATTGCCTCTTCAGTGTGTCAGCTGGTGTTTGTTGGCCTCTGCCAATTCCCAGTGGAAGTACAGGTGAAACTCGAAAAATTAGAATATCGTGGAAAAGTCCATTTATGTAAGCAATTGTTTTCATTAGCTACTGGAGTTTAATATATGAGATAGACTCATGACATGCAAAGCGAGATATGTCAAGCCTTTGTTTGTTATAATTGTGATGATTATGGCGTACAGCTGATGAAAACCCCAAAGTTGAAATTGTTAATTTGGGGTTCTCATCAGCTGTACGCCATAATCATCACAATTATAACAAATAAAGGCTTGACATATCTCACTTTGCATGTCATGAGTCTATCTCATATATTAGTTTCACCTTTTAAGTTGAATTACTGAAAGAAATGAACCTTTCCACGATATTCTAATTTTTTGAGTTTCACCTGTATGTCTGAATTGTGAGGAACTTTTCCCTTTGTGAGGACAAAATGTCCTCACGTATTTTACTGAAGATTATGATTAGATGATTTTGGGCATAGTCATTTCTGTATTTTAGCGGGAACAGTTTTTTGTTTTGATCATTATAAAATAGAAACTAGTCATATGCAGCTTTCTATTTTCAGCTGGTTTTAGGCGCCCTGTGGTGATCTTTGGTCCCATTGCAGACGTAGCAATGGAGAAACTCTGCAGTGACTTGCCTGAGATGTATCATGCTGCCAGTAAGTCTTTCAGTGCTCCTTTCTTAACACAATCCTTCAGCATTTAGTGATCCATGGAAACATTATTAAGGACATGACGACATAGCTGTATTATTCTTGCAGAAACCGAGCCTAAAGATGCAGGCTCAGAAAAGTCCAGCGGCGTTGTGCGTTTGAATACTGTGAGGCAAATCATTGAGCAGGTACGCATATTAACCCTCCACCCCTGGGCCATTTCTCTTCGCTTTTTATCACAATGGGAAGCCAAGTAGGAGATACTGGGGATGGGGGTGTTGTTTTTCTACCTGTAACCTTCCTATTGCTGCACTTTTAACAGGATAAACATGCTCTATTGGATGTGACCCCCAAAGCTGTGGATCTGTTAAACTACACCCAGTGGTTTCCAATTGTAGTTTTTTTCAACCCAGATAGCAGGCAGGGTGTGAAAGTCATGAGGCAAAGGCTAATTCCCACCTCCAACAAGAGTGCACGGAAGTTGTATGACCAAGCAAATAAGCTGAAGAGGACCTGCTCGCATCTTTTCACAGGTAGATGGAAATAGGTTGCTTGCTTCTTTGTTTGGTTTTCTTTGAAAGCACCTCTAGGTGTAGAGTGAATTTCACATGACAGCCTTCTCACTGCACTGAGCAAGTCTTATTTCAGTGGAGGTTGAGTAGGAATTATGTATTGGATGGTGTGTGACCCATGCTTTTTAAATATGCTGGTCACTTAGTCCCATGTATGAAAGATCTTTCTTGATTTTTCTAGCAGAATATGCAACCATGTTTCCAAAATATTTTAAAGATGCTATTAAAAAAAAAGTTCCTCCTGAAATCAGGATAAGAAGCAATGGTTTGAAGTGATAGGAAGATAGATAGATAGATATTTATTATTACGGCCATTGGCCCATCGCACACGATTTTTCAAACAACATATATATACTTATACTTATAGCCTTTCTACTTAGAACTTTGATAGGAAGATAGGAAGATAAAAAATAGTCTTGGCATTCTCATCAGTTAAAAGCAACAGCAGCATAGCTTATTAATGATTTCATAGGAAGGCTGGAATAACTATATAATCAGTGGAGAACATTAACACTATGGAGAAAATTCCATTGTTTTGAAAATGACAGAAGTAATATAGTGTCGTGTATGAGACTAATGTTTTGAAAATATAACCATTTTTTATTTAAAAAAATATCTGCAGCTACTATTGATCTAAATTCAGCCAATGATGGTTGGTATGGCAGCCTAAAAGATACTATTCAGCAACAACAAGGCGAAGCTGTGTGGGTCTCCGAAGGAAAGGTAGGTGTTCATAAGAATGTAGCAGCCCTTTTGGGTAAGGCCAGCATCTTGTTCTCACAGTGGCCAACCAGATGCCCATCGGAAGCTCATAAGCAGGACCTGAGCACAAGAGCGGCCCTCTCCCCTCCTGCACCTCCCAGCAACAGGAATTCAGGAGGAGACTGCAACCAACATTGCAGGCAGAGTACAGGCATCCCCCCACTTCTGCACGATTGACTCGTGTGCAACCACACATGGATGTGGCACTGGAAAATATTTAAATAACTAAATTCATACCCAGAAATGGAGGGAAATGGCTGGAGAGTCTTCATGAGTCACAATGAGACTCTTTCCAGAGCCTGAAGAGGATGTCAGGGAGGACGGAGGAAGCCCCAATGAGACCAGAGGCACAGTGGGGCTTTGTTTACACTGCTCAGCCTCCCCACCTTACAGCTGATGTGCAGGGTAGCGCAGCAGCCACTTCCTCCTGCTGGTCCCAGAGCTTCAGTTCTAGCTGTGGATATCTTTGGATACAGCACAGTGTTCTGCACATGCGCGAGTGGTGAAACCCGGAAGTATACACTTCCGGGTTGGCCGTGGCCATAACCCAAAGATTCCATAACCTGGAGGTTACACAAAACAGGTACCACTATTTTCTGTTTGGATTGAAGAGAGAGCTACTAAAAGTCGTTAACAGTCATCAACAGGTTTTCCACACCCATCAGCCAATCCCCCATTCCCACCACCCTTCTGAGTAATACCCCTCCCCACTCTCTCACTATATATAAGGGTCTGGTGACTTCTGTTTCAGTGTATCTGAAGAAGTGTGCATGCACACGAAAGC
This sequence comes from Lacerta viridis, assembly GCA_900245905.1. Lineage (NCBI taxonomy): Eukaryota > Metazoa > Chordata > Lepidosauria > Squamata > Lacertidae > Lacerta > Lacerta viridis. The sequence continues at coordinate 149,641 of OFHU01001496.1, read as the reverse complement.
TCATACCAAGAACAAACTTAGTTGGTCTCTAAGGTGCTACTGGAAGGATTTTTTTTTTTTTTATTTTGTTTTGACTATGGCAGACCAACACGGCTACCTACCTGTAACTGGAACTATGGAAGGCACACATTTGTCAAGTGTTGGTGCTGACCTTTAAAGCCCTAAACGGCCTCGGTCCTGTATACCTGAAGGAGTGTCTCCACCCCCATCATTCAGCCTGGACACTGAGGTTCAGCTCTGAGGGCCTTCTGGCAGTTCCCTCTCTGCGAGAAGTGAGGTTACAGGGAACCAGGCAGAGGGCATTCTCAGTGGTGGCGCCCACCCTGTGGAACACCCGCTCATCAAATGTCAAGGAAATAAACAACTACCTGACTTTTAGAAGACATCTGAAGGCAGCCCTGTTTAGGGAAGTTTTTAATGTTTGATGTTTTATCATGTTTTTAATATTCTGTTGGGAGCTGCCCAGAGTGGCTGGGGAATCCCAGCCAGATGGGCAGGGTATAAATAATAAAAATTTTATTGTTGTTATTGTTATTGTTACTGTTATTATTATTATTATTATTATTATTATTAGTTGGGGGAAAATGGCAAAAATCTTTGCCAGTGAGAATCACAACCTAATGAAAACTTCCAGTATCTCATGTTGCTATTAGTAGTGAAAATGGAGTGCTATCATTGCTTTTTATGGTACATGGTAGACCCATCTATTGAAGCTACTTTATTCTGTATCTTACTGTGTTACACAATGTGAGCCCTGATGTGACAAGGAGAGCGTAACCTCTTCACAAAATCCCTTTACAGCTGGAAGGAATGGATGATGATCTGGAAGACCGTATGTCATACTTAACAGCGATGGGCGCTGACTATCTGAGCTGTGACAGCCGACTTGTCAGTGACATGGAAGACACTGATGGAGAAGGCGGGGCTTACACAGACAACGAGCTTGATGAGCCAATCAGCGAGCCCAGAGTTTCCTCCATTAGTCGGTCCTCCGAGCCTGTGCAGCAGCAGCAGGAGGAGGTGAGAGGTCCAGAAGAAGACTGCTGTTTTTCTCTCAGAGCATTAGGTGGTAAAACATTGACAACACATGCTCACTGAAGTGGTGTGGGTGGGAAATTCAGTGGCATTTTCAGTTGTTGGTGTCTATTGTGTAGAAAGGAAGAGGTTTTATTGCTGTAACAAGGGGGGGGGAGGCGGATTCCCTGCTTCAACTTACCTTGTGGTAAAATGGCTGTAGTTTGGAATTCTCTCTGAAGTATCAATGGGCTTGTTATTGTTGAAATGCACTCTAAGTAGTGTGAAAAATCCTTTACAGTTGCTTTAAGCAAAAAAGAAGACAAACAGGCAAGATCCATGTTGTTGCCCTAATTCCCCGCTGTGGGATGAGCCCAGGGTCCTGAAAGAGCAGACTGCCAAAATAAATTCTCTGAAAGTCAGGTGATCCAACACAGACAAATAAAAACAAGCTTACAAGAGCAGTGCTGCTGGTGAATTATATTTAAAGGAAGGAAAAAACAGAAAACAAAACACCTTTCCTAGCAGTTGCAGACTGTAACTATGCCTCCCACAAGTCAAGAACTGTGTGACTGTATACATAATGAGCTACTATTACTTGTCCATAGAGTTTAAGGAAATCCAGCCCAGAACCAAGAACTCAAATGAGAAGAGCTGGTAGCAGGGAAGTTCTGAGAGATCCCAGCCCACCTCCAGCATTCAAGCCTGAACCCCCGAAGGTAATTGGAGAGGAAGAGAACAACTAACTGGGGTTGAGTGTTGCATTTGCTAATAAGGGTTACTTATTAAGAGCATTTTCCTCAGAAGGCCTCTCAACATTCCCTGCTTGATTCACAGCTCCACATTTTCATCTTAGCTAAACTTTTTCCCAGTGTGGTCCCTCAACTATCTGCTTTTCCTTAGCTCAAAACATCAGTAACCAGTTAAGGCTTTACAAACTATACTAACCAGTTTCTCATGGGTGATCATTTCCAGACCAAAACTGCTACTTGTATGTAAATACTAATGCTGTGCTGGCTGTTGCCTTTGCTTTCAGGGTAAACTGCAAAACAGAGAAGATCCCTATGATATCCCTAAGAATTACGAAGCCAGAACAGGCAGCCCTAATGCTGCTAGCAGTGAAACTTATGGAGTACCAATGAAATTGGCCCCTCCCCCAATAGCCATCAAACCTACTTTTGGGCGCCCCATATTGAAATCCTCTCAGCCACCCGTCCCATCAACAGAGGTGGAGGAGAAATTGGAGGAGGGGAGAGAAGAACCAGTGAACACACCAAAATCTGTGCTGGGGAAAGTTAAAATATTTGAGAAAATGGACCACAAAGCAAGACTTCAACGAATGCAAGAACTACAAGAAGCACAAAATGCCAGGGTATGAAGTGAACCACAAACCGATTTTTGCATTTGTGTTTGTTTTATAAATTATTGCCACTCAAACTATTGAAACATCAAAAAAACAGTGGATTAGATCTAGAGATCCTGTGAGCAGAGGATTGTACCCAATGCTAGTACATCACAGAGTAGACCTGTTGAAATTACAGTGGTACCTCGGGTTAAGAACTTAATTCATTCTGGAGGTCCGTTCTTAACCTGAAACTGTTCTTAACCTGAAGCACCACTTTAGCTAATGGGACCTCCCGCTGCCGCTGCGCCAACAGAGCACAATTTCTGTTCTTATCCTGAAGCAAAGTTCTTAACCTGAAGTGGTATTTCTGGGTTAGCGGAGTATGTAACCTGAAGCGTATGTAACCTGGGGTACCACTGTGATAGAAATGGCTATCTTCATTCATTCACTCTGAGAAGAAGTTAGTTGGCTACAATCCACAGTTCCTTTTTCAGAAAGAGTAATAGAGGTGATTTTGATGGATTCCCCTTGACTATCTAAGCTATGGGGTTGAAGGACTCTCCAGAAGAGTGTGGAGCTGGAGATTGCTGAGGAGAAGGATGAATGGGAGCAAACGGTCTCTCCTCCTGTCAGAGGCACCCTCTAGAGCACAGCCATTTGTGGGAAGGCTAGGCTGATTCGTTGGTAAAGAGAGAAATATTCTACAGTTTTAATCTTTCCCAATAACAAGTAGGTTTTTAGGTACTAGTAGCCCAGGTGGCGCTGTGGGTTAAACCACAGATTCTAGGGCTTGCTGATCAGAAGGTTGGCAGTTTGAATCCCTGCCATAGGGGTGAGCTCCCGTTGCTCGGTCCCAGCTCCTGCCCACCTAGCAGTTTGAAAGCTCGTCAAAGTGCAAGTAGATAAATAGGGGCCGCTCCAGTGGGAAGGTAAACGGCGTGCGCTGCTCTGGGTTGCCAGAAGTGGCTTTGTCATGCTGGCCACATGATCCAGAAGCCTATAGAGCGAGATGAGCGCCGCAACCCCAGAGTCTGACACGACTGGACCTGTTGATCAGGGGTCCTTTTTAGCAGTGTGCTAATAGCTTTATTCTCTGCTGCTTTGTATGCTTTTTAAATACTGTGACAATCTAAAGTACTGAAATGGAACTTGTTAACATGTCACAGTTACACTGGGTTTAGTCACCAATTAAGGGAAACTTCAAAATGTTTTGATCATACATTCTCCTTTTACAGGTGGAAATAGCTCAGAGACACCCAGACATTTATGCTGTCCCAATCAAGACACAAAAACCAGACCCAAACTGGACCCAGGCTGCCAGGTAAAATGTTGCATGTTCAGGTGTATGTGCAATATATCTCAAGCCTGTTCTTCATCATTACTAATCCCAAAGTGGATTACAATAAAATAATGGAATTATTTGTGAAAGCTCCTGGCTTTGTGTCTTTGGGTTAGGGATTCAGTTATGATAGAGATCTACAAACAGAATTTACTTGCTGCCAAAAAAAAAAAAACTGATATACATCCACAAGTAACTAAGTTTATGACCTCCTTTTCAGACTGCTCAGTGCCAGAATTGCTCCTCTTTCCCATTGCTCATTGTGGTTCTGAACAGAATCCTGTCTGCATCCATCACCAGCTACTTGTCCTTACTTTAAAAGCTGCCCACAGCCCCTCCTCCATCTTAACTTGTTTCTCCTTATATTCTTGGCTGTGACCTCCTGCCCTTAGCCAACCAAAGATCTTCTGCTTCCTTAACTGGCTCCACCATTCCCTTTGCTGGTCCCTATACATGGAAGTACACTACCCCTTTCTCTCCATCCTTCCTCAAAACTCTTTTGATTAATGTTGACTTTGGCCAGTAGCAGAGCTTGAGGTAGAGCAGAGCCACCCACAGAGCCTCCCTCTCAGGACTGGGGTCATTGCTGCTCACCTGAACGTTGGTGGTGGTGGAAGGAAGGAAGGTAGAGGCCATTTGACACAGGTGCACTGATGGGAACCGTGTAATGGTGAGGCTTCTACTCATTCAGTTGTGTGGTCTTAACCCAGTCCCACGTAGGGAAGCCGCAGCAAAGCTGGAATAAAGAGGGTGGCTCATCAGCTCTACCACAACTGTGTAACATTGTAAAATGTCATGCACACGGAAGGACTAAATAAATAAGTAACACAACACAACAGTATGTTACCTTAACTAATTTTAATGCTGATAACTCCAGAGGAAAAAAGATTCTGATAGTATGACAGGAAGAAGAGGACTGTTGGACTGACTGTTGTTCACAGTAATCGAGATGCACAATCTGACACATGCACAACAGCAGTCCTTTGCTCTGGAAGCTTCATTGAGCACAGTGGGTCATTATTTCTGAGTCGGCATCCATAGGATTAGGCTATATATTTGCAGAGATCTAAAGGAGCAGGAGTGTATGAAATGCTGAAGAATTGTTTCTTAGTTAACACTGATTTAACATTTGCAACTCGAAAGCTATTCCATGTGCAAGTAGTAATGGCTTCAAGCTGTTGTCCAGGGCAACTGCCTGGATTCATGTTTGCCCCATGGCAGCAGTGCTGGGCAAGGCTGCCTGCTCCATTGGGCAGGACGGAGCAGCTCACCTCAAGGATTAGATTTAGGAATCCTGTGAAATTGCAGTCAATGGTCAACCACTTATGAGCAAATGGACTGCTGATCCAAAACAAATAATGTAAACAGTTGGCTTTTTTGTCACAATGGGGTGTTGGATTGACAATTAATTTTCCTCCTCAGGTGCCAAGGTAAATGGGGCCCTGGCAGGCACCTGCTGGTCAGTTTCCAATGTTTGCAGTAGGGAACTTTTAAACAAAACTGTTATTTGTGCAAAGCACAACCATGTGGAAGAGCACCATGCCAGCATTTTATATGGCGAGGATAAAGCTTGAAACAGCCTTGGAAGTAGTCATAAGACTGCTTTTAAACTGGTTATAGAGCTGCTTGGGATACTCTCTTTCTGAGCACCAGCTGTGTCTAAATTCACATAATGTGCTTTGATGTTAGTTCCAGACCTCCAGAGCCACAGAAAGCCGCAGGTAGACCTTACCTAGATAAGCAAGGAAGTTATGGCAGCGATGCAGAAGAGGAGGACTATCGGCGACAGCTAGCAGACAATTCCAAACGTGGGTACTATGGACAAGCAGCTCGATACAGGGATACGGAATTATAAATTTCTTGCCTACCAGAATAATTGTATTGGGACACACCTGCATGACCAAACTGAAGCCCTGGTAACTTTCAAAAAGTGTATGTATATTTGAAGCTACTGATGAACTCAAGGTGTATCTGCACACTGGAATGGCCAATATAACTATTGGAGGGAGTGAATCACTGTTGCCTGAACACTTTTATAAAAGGACCAAAAATGTATTTTTACTATTTGCATTAATTCCTGGCATTTATGTCTTTTTAACTTACTCTCTTCTTTACTTACATTGCCTTTTAAAATATTGTTTTAATTATTGTGACATGGTGGAAGCATGATGAAAAACACAATGTTTTAGTGCAAGAAAAACAAAAAAGTGCCTTTCTAACAAAAACTGTCCTGAGCTGATCTCTGCAAAGCCATCATGCTTCTGTTGCCTAACCTTTGTACAATTCATGGCTACCATTTCCCCCTTGGGTGTTATTTTTCGACTTTAAATAGATCCGTATAATTTTTTTCATAAGCAGTTGCTGTACATACGAAAAGGTAACTGCTGGCTGCCTGACACAAGGCAAGGGTGCCTCAAAACTGAGAAAATTACGTAGAAAATAAATCAGATGATCTGTGTCTTAAACCTTTTTGTGAGTCATGAAATAATAAAGGGATATATTCTACAAACAGTTGCCTTTCTCCTTTCAAATTTCAAATTAAATATTTTAATAATGCCTTGAATATTGAGTTGTTTATTAATATCAGACATTTGAATGGAATGAAGTCATTATTGAAGATATTCCTTATTCTGTTTTTCGTTTACAAAGCTTACTTTTTCATTATGTATTTGAAGGAATATATTTGGAGGTCTTGCAGAAGAATGTTAGGAAATTAAAAGTTGGCCTCTTCAAGTGGTGCAGTCCACAAGCAAGGGAAATACGAAGAGATCAGAGTGGTGGTGGAATACACATTTCTGTGCCAATACCATCCATGCTATTACGGACAGTGTATTTCCTCTTGAACCTGTGTGCATCCTCCACAGTTCGGAAGTGCTTTTCAGACAGTCAACTGCATCTGGTGTTTTGGGGGGAGTATCTGTGCCTTTTGAAGAACTGTTGCAGCTGGGATGCTGTGAGGAGGCAGGCAGGGGTTGAGGAATCTTCAGCCCTCTTGAGTGCAGGCAACCTGTGCTATTCTGCAGGGCTCTGTAACGGAGAGCCATAGATATGGCCTGTCAGCCACCTTGTTTTTTAAAGGATGCAAGTGAGATCTGCTGGGAAATGTTGTAATATACCTGCTCCCTAAGGGAAGTGCTTGTGTTTATAACTGAGACTGGCAAAAGAGTTCAGGCTTTTGGTGAGATGGAAAAGGGATAACAAAAAGCCTCCCCCCAGACTGCTGGGGGACATCTGGCTGAGGCATAGGACTCCTGGGCAGCCAGTGCAGGTTGATCAGACTAGCTGGGGGGGGGAGGTGACTGTCCCCCATTGTCATAGGTAGATGACTCCTTGGTGAAATTTGGATTGGCTGCAGAGACGGAGAAATTTTGGGGGAAATATAAAAAACAGGAGGTACAAAGCCTTTGCCAGCGGGAGAGGGAGAAGGATTATCCGAGGATAAAGAGGGAAAACTAGGAAGAAGAAAAGGAACAAGACTCATAATTAGATACAGTGGTACCTCGGGTTACAGACGCTTCGAGTTACAGACTCCGCTAACCCAGAAATAGTAACTCAGGTTAAGAACTTTGCTTCAGGATGAGAACAGAAATCGCACGGCAGCGGGGAGGCCCCATTAGCTAAAGTGGTTCCTCAGGTTAAGAACAGTTTCAGGTTAAGAATGGACCTCCAGAACAAATTAAGTTCGGAACCAGAGGTACAACTGTATAATAAAAAATTTAAATAAATCAGAATGGTGGACTTAAAAATATTAGCATGGAATGTAAATGGGCTGAACAACATAGTAAAAAGAAACAAGGTAGAACACGTGTTACAGAAACAATTTAGATATAAATTTGCTTATAAGAAATGCATGTAGCTAGGAGAGACAGGAGTCTTGATAAAAGAATTGGATTGGACTTTGTAAATTTAGATAAAACAAAGAAGAGGGGTGGTGTGATGGTTGTGTTTGCCTTTCACAATAAGCACTCTCCGCTCACTCAGTTATTTACAAGCCTTTATTTACATATGTACAGGTCTAGGAAGTCAGTAGATGCACCTGACTCCACCAAGGCTCTGACTTTCAGCGGCCGCCCGTTTGGGAGTTGTAGTTTCACCGTTAGTGTGATCTCTGGGACTGGTGCATCCACTTGGGGCCCTCTCACTTCTTCCCTCCCTGGCTGTCGGCCCCCACTTCCAGCCAGGTGTTCCTGTTTCCCTGCGCCAGCTCTTTGGGGTCATCAGTTATTTGCACCTCCGTTCCTGACAGCGACTCCCAAGCTCCACAGTGTGGGCACTGTCTGGCAACGTGTTCTGGCTTATTACATAAGAAGCACTTTCAGGTATCCTTCCAGCCCTTCTATTCCCCTTTGATGGTCGTGCCAACATTTGAAACAGTTTTGGCACATACTACTCCAGTCTCCATCGGCTCCCCCCATCCCTCCTGGGCACGCCACCAGCCTTATGCTCTGGAATGTGGATTTCCCGCCGACGCCTCCCGGCTGCCTCCTCCTTTTCCATTGCCTTCTTTTCTAAGCGGAGCCCAATCTGCAAGCAGACTCTCACTAAAGTATCAAAGGAGTCCGGTTCTGCCACTCTGGCTAGCTGGTCTTGCACCTCCATGCTCAAACCCGTTCTAAAAATAGTTTCAACCGCTGGGGAGTCCATTTCCCACTCCAGTTTATGGACCAGCATGGCAAATGCAGTCCAGTGGGCCCTCATGGACCAATCCCCATTTCAAACGTTGGAGCTGCTGTGACGTGACCTTAGTATGTAAGGAGTCGAGGAAAACAGTATCCATCATATCCCTGCCATCAAAGGGACCACCCATTCTTTGGCGCTGCCTTCTAAATGCCCGATTATAAAGACAACCCTTTCCTCATCCAACTTAAAGTCATTCTTCCTCAGTCCCAGCACATACAGCATCTCAGTTTTGAAACTAGGATAAGTGCTGGCTGTTCCCCTCGAACTTACTGATTTTGCAGATGACTTTGTGATTACTGTGGAAGACCCGAGAAATAGCATACCAAGGGTCTTGGGGAGGATCCAGGAATTTGGTCAGGTAGCGGGATTCAAATCAAACAAAAATAAAACAAAGGTCTTTGTGAAAAATGACAGAGCAATATAAAAAGGATTTAAATGAACTACGGATTTATCTATAGAAAAAAAAATCAAATATTTAGCTGTATGGTTGACAGCTAAGAATATAAATATTTTTAAAGATAATTACACAACCACTTGGAAAGAAGAATTTATAGATTTGGGGAAGGATGAACTTATTGCTGTGGGGAAGAATATCAATAATAAAAATGAATGTATTGCCAAGAATCTGATTTTTATTTCAGTCAATAACCGTGATCAGCGGGGTAGGACACTTCAAAGAATTGCAAAAGGATATTCCTAGATTTATCTCGCAGGTGAACCAAGAATAAAATATAAATTATTAACAGATGCTAAAGAGAGAGTTGGCTTCTCCTTCCCAGACTTAAAACTATATTATGAGGTGTCTGTCTCTGGTGGCTCCAGGAATGAATAACATTGAAAAACGTAGATATCTTAGATTTGGAAGGACACAATAACAGATTTGGTTGGCATGCGTATTTATGATACGAAAAAGCAAAAGTACATAAAGGCTTTCAGAATTGTCTAGTAAGAAAATCGGGGTTTTTTGGTAAGGGAAAAATATAGAAATTTACTAGAACAGACAACACTGTGGCAGCTTTCCCCACTAGAAGTGATATCTTTGAAAAAACTAAATATGAGAAGTAATTGGGCAACATAGAATCATAGAGTTGGAAGAGACCACAAGGGCCATCCAGTCCAACCCCCTGCCAAGCATACTGTTAACAACGTGGGTGGCGCTGTGGTCTAAACCACAGAGCCTAGGGCTTGCCGATCAGAAGCTCGGTGGTTTGAATCCCCGCAACGGGGTGAGCTCCCATTGCTCGGTCCCAGCTCCTGCCCACCTAGCAGTTCGAAAGCACGTCAAAGTGCAAGTAGATAAATAGGTACCGCTCCAGCAGGAAGGTAAACGGTGTTTCCGTGCGCTGCTCTGGTTCACCAGAAGCGGCTTAGTCATGCTGGCCACATGACCCGGAAGCTGTACACCGGCTCCCTCGGCCAGTAACGCGAGATGAGCGCCGCAACCCCAGAGTCGGACACAACTGGACCTAATGGTCAGGGGTCCCTTTACTATTAACCAAAGTAGAACATCAGGTGAAATTGAAGGATTTTGAAGAGATAAGGGATTTATTAACAGGTTGGTTACAATTTCACCAACTAAATTATATTTTTAAGATAGATAAAAAGAAGGGTTTCAGTTATGAGACCTCAAGATTTGAAAAAGACTTGTTAGAAAATAATATAAAATTACTGTTGAAAATGTACAGATTACTTTTGGAACAGCATACAAAGGATTAATAGGTTAAATCTGTAATGATTCACTGGGTTAAGGATTTGGTGCATAATATCCAACTTTCAGATTGGGAAAGGTTATGGATTTGAAATTCTTGGCATGTTGTACTTTGAAAGAAAATTATATGAAAATGGTGTACCAGTGGTATCTGACTCCTACTAAGTTGGCAAAAATGTATAGGACAAGTACAAATACCTGCTGGAAATGTAAAGAAAAATAAGGTATCTTTTATCACATGGTGGACGTGTAAGGTAATAAAAGCATTCTGGAAAATGATGTATAATGAATTGGAAAAAATGTTTAACATAACTTTTATTTAAAAAAAACAAAAAACAGAAGCTTTTTTATTAGGAATTGTAGGTGCTGATATTCCAAAGGAGCAGGAAAGACGACAACAGCCACACGGATGTTACTAACCCAGAGATGGAAAGAGAACAAAGTCCCTACTAGAGAAGATTGGCAAATTAAGATGTTGGATTATGCCAAAATGGCAAAACTGACCGGAAAGGTCAGGCAAGAAGACCAAAACTTCAATAAGGAATGGAGGAAATTTAGAATTTATCTGGGAGATCACTGTAAGCAGATGAAAATATGAGAAGGATTATAATAACACTTGTAATGTAGCAAATTTTATGGACATAATCGAGTGATATAAGAAAACAATTTTTCTATACACCATGGCAGCCGCCAGAATAGTTCTCGCTAGTAAGTGGAAAGGTGAGACAATACCCGCAAAAGAAGATTGAATATGTAAATTATGTAAATTTATAGAATTGACAAAGTTAACAGCAGCCATAAGGCTCCAGACAAATAAAAAAATAAGATTAGAATGGCAATGTTTCGAGGAGTATATGGAAAAACACTGTTCTAAAAAGAATATGTTTATATGCATGGATTAAGCATGTAAAGTATACGCGAGAATATAAATTAGAAATGGATATAAGATATATTATCCAAAGAATTTGACAGTATTCAAATTTGAACTAAAGGAAGTTGAGTCGTGGTTGAGGGAAGTCGTGGGTGGAGGGTTTGTGTTTGTAGTGTAGGGTGTATATGTGTGTTTTTGGTTTTGTTTTGTTTTTTGGTTGATTTTGTATCAGTATTTGTTTATTTTACTTTTATTTTCTGTATCATTTATCAAGAAATAAATAAAAATTTAAGAAAAGGAAAGGAAAGGTTGACAATAGGACCCATGATGGGGAAGGTGGGAAGTCTAGAGATTTGGAGCTATCTCTAAATATGGATATGTATTTTGCATTGTCATAATTTTATACTTGTAAAATAAAATAAAAAATATTTCAAAAAGAAAAGAAATTTGGATTGGTTGTAACTGATCTATCCCTGAAGGGCTGGGGTTGAATGTGCATCCCCAGGATGCACAGACGGCCTTCTCAGCAAGATACTGCTTGGAGCAACCTTGAAATTGTTAGCTGTTGAAGGTCTGTGACTGTTTCACATAGATGTTGTGAACTGGGCATTACTATTTATGTGGGTTTTTTCACCTCATTAATGTGTGTTTTTTTCAGTGAAATCTACTCATTACCAATGCAAAATGTTTTACTACAGCCATAAATCATTTGAAAAAAGGCTATCTGGTTTATTCACCCCATATGGCAACAGCCAGGCCCGTCTCTACCCAGTGGCGCAAGTGGCGCCATGCACCAGGGCGCTATGGTTCCCAAGGGCGCACCAGCCTGAGTGTCCGGGGAGGAGAGTTGGAGTCTGGGAGAGTTGGTGGCGCTCTTCTGCCGCGGGCTCTGCCGAGCGAGGAAGAGAGAGATAGAAGGGGAAGGGGGCGCTCCTGGAAAGAGTCCTCCCAGGCGGGAGGGGGGGCTCATGGTTTGGCGCCTTCAGGGCACAGGCGTTCCCCGGCCAGCGAGAGCGAGCCTGGGGAGAGGCCTCTACCTCCACGCACGCACAGGCGGCAAGCCCCAAGCGGAAGCAGGAGGAGAAGCACCTGAAGCTGCTGAGGGAGATGAGCAGCATGCTCCGGCATTCTGCGAATGCGAGTTGAGGAGACGGAGAAAAAGAGACACAGAGAGAAAGGGAGGAGGAGGAGGAGGAGGAGGAGGAGGAGGGGGAGGAGGAAAGGGTTGACCTCCCAGGTGGGAGAGCTTTAGGCAGGCGATGGGAGGGGGTGGTGGAGCTGAGTAGAAATAGGGGGGCTTCCCTCCCCAGTCCCAGGGCCTGTCTTGGGAGGGGCACGGGTGGGGGTGCAGGAGCAGCAGCTTGGAAGAGGGACACGACCCCCAGCCAAGCTCTCCTGGGCAACCCTGTTGCCACTGTGGAGCGCTCCTGCTGCTGTGCTTTGAACAAGAGTTCACTGCAAAACTTGGGGGTCCCCTTGCACCTCTCTCCTCCTCAGGCAGGGTTCCCTGCTTCTGTTTCCAAGGGAGGGAGCAGCTCGGCTCGCCAGCCAAGAGCATAGCTGTCAAGTTTCGGATTTGAAAATAAGGGATCAGCAGTCTCACCTATCCCGGGGACAGTCACATGTCAGTGGTGGGCGGAGCCAGAAGCAAAAGTGGGCGGAGCAGCAATGTAAACTTCAAGCGGGCTCAGGCTCGGAGCGGAGCAAAGAGGAAGGCAGCCATGTGCTCCACGCCATGGAGCCCCATCGTCTTCTTGTCTGATCCCATCAAAACAGGACAGGAAGCAGCAGCTGCTCAAAGGCAGCCAGGCTCCGCCCGCCAGCTAACCCTATTGGCCGGCTGAGGGGCTCAGCGCGCAGGGGGAGGAATACACCCCCCTGTAAGCACGGGAAACGGCTCCCACTTGCTTTGAGGGCTGAGGCTTTTCTCTCCAAGTAGGCGAGGTCTTCCCACCCAGTCCCTGGCCAGCAGGGGAGGAGCTGCTTCCATTAAAAACGGGAAATTTAAGGGAAATAAAAAATAAGGGAGAGCAGTGGGAAACTGCTTGAAATAAGGGAGAATCCCAGGGAAAACGGGATACTTGACAGCACTGAGCCAAGAGAGTCCCCCCAAGGAATCATCTCTGGCTGCGCGATGGATGGGCTCCTGCGGCTGAGCTGGGTTTGCCAAGGGTTAAAGGAACCGAGCTGCGTTCCTAGAGAGGAAAGGAGAGTTTTGCTCACCGCTTGTATGTATTGCTGAAGCTAATGAACTCACAACAGTGCACCTTAAAGCTAAAAGCACCCTCCCAATTCCTATTGGACTTTCTATTTACCCCATGTGAATGAAGAATTTACCCTAGATAGAACATACATAATATTCCATAGACTTCATTCAAAGGTCACTCAGGGTTCTCTAGAGTGTTTTGCATATTCAAATCCATTTAAGGCACCCACTCTTACTTCAGACCTTGATTACTTCAATGCTTCTCTGTCAATTTCTGAGCTACATGTACATAGGGTATTTGCACAGGTGAGGCATAAATCAACTATGTAATTGCACTGAATATGTGTTTCATCTCCCACATGAACAGGCTGGTTCTCTGCAGATTTTCCATTGCACTACCCAACGAAACAAGGTACGCTAGTGGTGTAGCTTTCTAGAGGGAGATACAGTAACATGAAGAACTATCAGAAGCAGTGACAACCATTACTTTTTTTTTAAAGAAAATTTATTATATTTCATATAAACAGAACAAATACAAAATACAAACACTATACATACTACAAGCCAAAAAAGAAAAGAAAAGAGAAAAAAATACATATAAGAACATTTAACTAAACTACAAAAATTAAAACATCAAAAATACAACAAATAAATTCTTTACCATCCTCAAACTTGTTTGATTCTTACTTAATGGACTTCCTCCCATCCTCTGTGCTGCGTTCATTCCAAATTTACTTTAGTAACTTTATAACAACTTTAAATCATCGTAAACAAATTTATTCCTAATCTATCATCTTATCTCTACCTTTATAAACTTATATCACACCTATATAAATCAACAATTCTAGCAATTATATCCTACTTTTTCTAAACACATTTCATACTATCGCCATTAATTCCACTGATTTCCAGTTCAAATCTCTATCTTTTCACGTTTTTTCATATAGTCTCTGAATTTCTTCCAATCTTCTTGCACCACTTCCTCCCTCTGGTCTCGGAGTTTCGCGGTCAGTTCAGCGAGTTCCATATATTCAATCAACTTCATCTGCCATTCTTCCACTGTCGGTAAATCTTCACTTTTCCAATTCTTCGCTATTAAAATCCTAGCAGCTGTTGTGGCATACATAAAAAATGTTTTATCTCTATTGGGAATCTCATGGTTGACTATGCCCAGCAGAAAGGCCTCTGGTTTCTTAATAAATGTGTTTTTCAACACTTTTTTAAGCTCATTATAAATTTTCTCCCAGAATTCCTTTACCTTTGGGCACGTCCACCACATGTGATAAAAGGTACCTTCTACTTTTTTACATTTCCAACATTCATTACTCAATCCATGATACATCTTAGCTAATTTCACTGGTGTCAGATACCATCTATACATCATTTTCATAATATTTTCTCTTAAGGCATTACATGCAGTAAATCTGATACCTTGCTTCCAAAGTCTTTCCCAATCCTCCAACATTATATTATGACCCACATCCTTTGCCCAACCAATCATAACTGATTTAACCATTTCATCTTTTGTATGCCACTCTAGCAATAGATTATACATTCTGGAAAGATTCTTACTATTTGATTCAATTAGTTCTGTTTCCAACTTGGATTTCTCAATTTGAAAACCTAGTTTTCTATCTACCTTAAAAACTTAATTAATCTGGTAATACTGCAACCAGTCAGTCATCATCTGCTTCAACTGTTCATAACTTTTCAATTTAAAATTCTGACCATCAGCATACTTTGGCCATTTCGCAGACATATTAGGTCTTTTATACGCCTTCGCTTCCACTGGGGACAGCCATCTGGGGGTTTTTCTCTCCAGCAAATCTTTATTCCGAATCCAAACCTGATACAAGGCATTCCTAATAATATGATTTCTAAAAGCTTTGTGGGCCTTAACTTTGTCATACCACAGATAAGCATGCCATCCAAATACATTGTCATGTCCTTCCAAATCTAAAACATCAGTGTCCTCCAATTTAAACCAGTCTTTTAACCAACAAAAGGCAGCTGCTTCAAAATATATTCTCAGGTCCGGCAGGGAGAATCCACCTCTTTCTCTAGCATCAGTCAATATCTTATATTTAATTCTAGGTTTCTTCCCCTGCCAGATAAATTTCGATAAGTCCTTTTGCCACCTTTTAAAACAGTCCATTTTGTCTATAATCGGAAGCACTTGAAATAAAAACAGAATCTTTGGTAATACATTCATCTTTATGGCTGCTATTCTGCCCATCAAAGACAACTTTAACCTTGTCCATATCTCCAAGTCTCTCTTAATCTCCTTCCACAATTTTTCATAATTATCCTTGAACAGGTTTAGATTCTTTGAAGTTAAATTCACC
Organism: Lacerta viridis; assembly: GCA_900245905.1. Classification (NCBI taxonomy): domain Eukaryota; kingdom Metazoa; phylum Chordata; class Lepidosauria; order Squamata; family Lacertidae; genus Lacerta; species Lacerta viridis. The sequence goes on along the minus strand of OFHU01001496.1, from coordinate 134,133 downwards.
CCCAGATATTTCACCTTATTAACAAAACTCAGTCCAGTTTGGTCTTGTAATTTCTGTGTCTGCAATGGTGACATATTTTTTGTCAAAACCTTTGTCTTTGTTTTATTCAACTTAAATCCTGCTACTCGTCCAAAAGAGTCTATTATCTCCAATACTTTAGGTACACTGCTTTCCGGATCTTGTAGGGATAAAACCAAATCATCAGCGTAGGCTCTCAGTTTATATTCTTTCTCCCCCACCCTAATTCCTTTAATTTGCTTTTCTTTTCTAATCATTTCCAACAAAACCTCCAGGACCGTTATGAAAAGTAACGGGGAGATAGGGCACCCTTGTCTCGTTCCTTTTTCAATTCTAATTTCCTCGCACATCACATTATTAATAAGTATCTTTGCTCTTTGCTCTTTATAAATGGCATTTATGCCATTTAAAAATCTTTGACCGACCTCCATCTTTTCCAAATTTTTCTTCATAAAAGTCCAAGATATATTGTCAAAGGCCTTTTCAGCATCAATGAACAACAATGCTGCTTCAGTGTTTATCTTCTTTTCTAATCTTTCCAGTATATCCACAATAATTCTTGTATTCCTGTTAATATGTCTTCCAGGTAAAAAACCTGCTTGATCCTTGTGAATATACTCCTTCAGCACTCTTTTTAACCGTGTGGCCATGACATTTGCAAAAAAATTATAATCCGTATTTAAAAGCGATATGGGTCTGTAATTCTTCATTTGTGTTTTATCTGAATCTGGTTTCAAAATCAATGTGATGTACGCTTCCTTCCATGTTTCTGGTGCCCTACCTCCCTCCAATAATCCATTGCAGATATCCTTCAATGGCTGTATCAGCCAATCTTTCAAAGTCTTATAATATTTTGCTGTTAATCCATCCGGTCCTGGGGCCTTTCCAATCTTCATGTTACTAATTGCATCTTCCAGTTCTTGATTCATTATAGGGTGGTTGAGAATTGTCAAATTTTCTTCCGGGACCTTCTGCAAACCATTCTTTTCCAAAAATTGCTTGATAACTTCCTCCTCTACTTTTTCCTCCTTTTACAATTGCTTATAAAATTTCTGAAAATATTTTCTGATCTCTTCCGGGTTCTCCACGTTTTTATCATTAACCTTTAAGTTGGTGATGGTGTTCAGTTTTTGTCTCTTCTTCAATTGCCATGCTAGCAACTTCCCACATTTATTCGCTGATTCAAAAGTCCTTTGCTTCATCATTCAAATTTTCAATTCAATCTCATGATTTAACAATTTAGCATATTGGGACTGCAAGATTTTTATTTCTTTCTGAATTTGTTGATTTTTTGGGTGTCCTCTTAGTTTTTTCTCATGCAGATTAATTTGCTTCAAGATTCTCTCTTTTTCCAAATTCTGCTCCTTCTTTTTCTTGGCTTTTTCGCTTATGAGGAGACCTCTCATCACTGCTTTACTTGCGTCCCAAACAATCCTTTTCTCCACTTGAGTGTTCAAATTAAACTGAAAATATTCTTTCATCTTTTCAGTGGCTTTTTGAACTATCTTAGAGTCTCTCAACAGTCCATCATCCATTCTCCATCTAAAAGAACCCTTAGAGGAGATCCTCAAATCCAATTGTACCGCATTATGGTCCGAGCAAGACTTGGGGCAAATCACTGCCTTCTGTATTTTAGGGGCCAGCCCTCTAGAAATCCAAATATAATCTAGACGGGACCACGACAATTGAGAATCAGAATAATATGTTGCCTCGGTCTCAGTTGGGTTCTTTAATCTCCATGAATCTACTAAGTCCAAATTGTCCACCATTTGAAAAAAGGTTTTTGGTAGTTTCCCTTCATTTGTAATTTTAGTCCTTTGAGATCTATCCATAAGAGTGGAAACTGCTCCATTAAAGTCCCCGAGGCAAACAATATTATAATCCAAATAGTCCAATAATATGTCATGTATTTTTTTGTAGAAGGTAGCCTTCGCTTCATTTGGTGCATAAAGTCCCAGAACCAAAAGCTTGTCGCTTTGTATGTTAATTTCAATTGCAACGTATCTCCCTTCTTCATCCTTGAACAATTGCCTTGGATTGAATTTTTCTTTAGCATAAATTACTACTCCTCTCTTCTTGACTCTGTAGGACGAAATAAATTCTTGGCCTAATCTTTTATTTTGTAGAATCCTTCTATGTTGCCGCACTACATGGGTCTCCTGTAAACAAATTATATCCAATTTTTTCTGTTCTAAAGCATTGTATACTCTGTGTCTCTTCGGCCTCTGGTTCAGACCGTGGACATTCCACGTCAACAGTTTCAACGCCATCTTATTTCCCAACGCCTCCTACTGCGCCTTGTTCTTCTTCAGACGATTCTCCTCCTGAATCTGAACCTCCACCACCAGTTGGCAGTGCCCTCGCAGGGTCCAATGACGATCCTTTGAAATCAGCTGCGTATTTCTCCAAAAACTTCTTCTTGTCTTCAATTGACCTGATTCTCACTCTTCTTTCTTTATATTTAAATGTCAAACCCTGTGGGAACTCCCAGATGAATGGAATTCTGGAACGTAGCTCTGTTGATAAATCGTTATAATTAAATCTCAAATTTAAGAAATACTGTGGGATATCCTTATAGATGATTATTGATTTTTGTTGAACCACCAGGTTGTTCTTGTAATGTAAAGCAAGGATCTGGTCTCTTTGAATACGATTCTGGAACACCACCATACAGTCATTCACTCTCTTTGAACTCTTTTTCCCTTTGGTTCCAAATCTATAGGCCTTAACAATGAAAGTTGCCAAATTGTCTTCCTCAAGCTGCCAGAATGTGGAAAATTCCTTAACGATGTAGTCCTTCAAACTATCTTGCTCCAACTCTGGCAGATTTCTCAATCTCAAGTTGGCCTCTCTCGCTTGAAGTTGTAAAAAGGCGAGAGACTCTTGTACATCTTTCTGTTGTGTTTCAATCCTCTGGATTTTATCAGGGTCTACGTTCTCAAGTCTATATTCCACAGTCTTAATTTTTTCCTTAAACTCCTCTGAATCTTTCTTGAGTACCTTGACCTCTTCTCCAATCTTTCCAATAGCTGCAGTATTTTCCTGGACCGTCTTATCAATGGCCAAAATCGATTTTTCCAGCCAATCAGAAGAGTCCTTTACGCCTGCTTGCAGTTATTCTACAGTGGCCTGTAGAACTAATTGACTGGCGTTCACTTTCTCAATTGCAGCAAGCATCTGCTGTTCAATAGGTGTAACAGTAGAAGTTTTTCTCTTTATTTCCTCTTTCTCCCCCCCCTTTTTTGTCCTCTAGTAGTAACGGAGGGTGTTGAGAGTTGCATTTCCAAAACAATCTGCAGCCAAGGTTTCAAGGTCACCTCAGTTGTAATAAGTCCTGAATAAGCCAGTTCCAAGATAAAACCAAAACAATTCTCAGAATAATCACCAGGTGGCCAACCACAGTCCAAGGGCGAAGAGCAGAGCAAACCAAGCTAATCCCTTCAAAACAAAAGTTCCCAAGTAGCATCGACTTCAAACCACAGTCTTTTAGGCACTTTTAAAAAGTTTTAAAAAGTCCTACAAAGTCAAGAAAAGTGTTGCAAATAAATCAAGCCAAGGAATGTTACTGTAATCCAATCCACAGTGTAGCTTAAAACAGTTTAGACAGTAGCAGGAACAGTCAATAAAAAGTAACCAGTTGGAAACACTAAGAAAACAATGTATCAACACACATCCGTCGCCCGCTTACTGACCCGGACTCCTTTATTCCAGAGGGTGAAGCGGTGTCTTCCTGATCAATTTAATCCACTTTGGAAGCATTAAAAATAAAAAATAAAAAAACCCAGCCGGGAGGCACATCAACTTTAGGAAACTTTGGAAACAGCTTAAAAGTCTTAAACAGTCTAGCGGCTACAGCTCCGAGTTCGTTACTTTCCACTGCCGCAACAAAGGGAGATGGACTTCCTCACTTTAACCTCCCTCCGCAAGCCAAATTTTTGATGCAATTTAATCCAAATCAAGCTCCTTTACTTACGGAGTCCTTTTTTGAGTCCGAATCGAGGAAAATGCAGGTGCTCCAAACTGGCAGATCCTGCTGCTTTGTGTCTGCAATGGTTCTTCAGTGCCGTGCCGTTGCCCGGTTCACTCAAGCCTCCCTTTTACAAGGGAAGCCTGAGAACCGGGGCGGCATGTCTGGCGCCCGCTAGAACCCCAGTCCACGGGATGTCCACCCGTGGCTTTAGGGAGCCCGCAGCGCGGTTGCGGTAGCTCCAAAGCCGAAAAACACCGGAGCCGTCTCAGAACGAAAACGGCTCCCGACTGCTCAGTATGGCGTCGGCACCGGAAGTCAGCAGTGACAACCATTGCTTGCCTAATTCCTGCTGCCGTCCTATGGAAGCAGCAGCTGTTTCTACCAGGAAACATTGGGTGTTCCCTTCTGTTGGAGTGGTGCATTCTTGGCTACATGAGTAAGGGCTAGTCACTGATGAGCTTAGAAAATAGAGGAAATGATTCCTTGAGATTCTAAAAAGTATATTGATAGACCAGTGGATTTGATAGTCCTGTATGAGTTGTAGAAAACAAACCAGCTCTTTGTTATATCTGGTGAAGAGTTCAGTGTAACAGCAAAGCATACTAGCCTGTTTTTGTTCTACTTTATTGCCTAATTTTAATCACTTGTGGAAAAGCACTTATGGTGGGAAGAAAAAAATCCTTAAATAAGAGACTAGGGGGAATGATCAATGGTCTTCAATGTCTGTATACTAATGCACAGAGCATGGGAAATAAACAAGATGAACTTGAGCTCTTGGTACAGCAAACTAAATACGACATAATAGGCATCACTGAAACCTGGTGGGATGAGTCTCATGATTGGAATGTAGTAATAGAGGGATACAATCTATTTCAGAGAAATAGACCAAACAGGAAAGGAGGAGGAGTGGCATTATATGTCAGGGATGTGTATACCTGTGAAGAGATCCAGGACTTAAAACTTCAAAGCCAAACTGAGAGTATCTGGTTGGGTGCCGAGCTGCACAGTCAGGAGAAACCTTGGCTCCGAGGTTTCTCCAGCGCTGAGGGGGACGGGGTTGTCGCATCTGCGCTGTGACCCCCTGAGAAACTCCAGGAAGGGCGTCCTGGAGGCATGGATCCTGCAGATACCCTCAGAGCCTCCCCTACTCTTCGGAACCTGAACACGGAGGTCGTTCCCTGACGGCTGATGCAGCAGAGACAATGTTACAAAATATCCGAAGCTGCTGTCAGAAGATTGAAACAAATAAATCTTCTGTAACTGGTTTTCCTGTTGAGGAGAATTAGGCTTTAAGAATCGTTTTGACTGAGTGGTTTCAGGAAATATATACCCCTTTTTCTGGGGTACTGGAAAATTTGGCAAGAACAAAGAAAAAATGGCGCTAAAGGCGGAAAGGAAATAGTTGTTTTGACTAGGAATTTGTTTACCGACACTGAGCATGGATAAGCGAAAATGGACACCGCAGATGCAGAAAAGGACTTTGGAACTTATGCAGGACTTGATTGAAAGAATGCAGCGCTGGGGACAGACGGTGGAAAAAGAAGTGACTTTACGGAATGAAGAATTGGAGATTAAGGACAGTGTGGAGAGTCCAATGATTATACAGGAGGAAGAAGGAATTATAGATGAAGAACTAACAAAGGAATTTTTTATGCAAAAATAAAGCTACAATGGGGAATTCGTTTCCCAGAAAGAAGAGGGACAAAAGCAAATACCCAGTGCTACACAACTTAATTGTGAGAAGGATGCAAAGCTGCAAGAAGACAAAGAGGAAAAATAATCTCTAATTTCTGACTTTTGGGGTGGGCTCTTTGAAAGGGGGGGTAGGTTGAAAGGACTGGACTTTGTATATGATATCTCAGTTATATATGGTTTTAGATAAAGGGATATGGATATGTGACAATGGTAAATGTTAATTAAATAAAATTAGCCAAGTTTTCGAGGCCACAAGGAGGGGTGGGGATAAAATTAGGGTGAGAATTAGGAAAAGTACAGAAGTACAAAGAAGCTAAGGAGGAAAAGAAAATGTTAAGAATTAGGCAAGGAATATAAATGTTTATGTAAAAATGTTTAGGAGGAAAGAAAAGTGGTTTAAATTAGATTTAAAAGATGAGAGGAAAACTGTAAATTATACGTTATTATGGAGTCAGCAGGGGGGGAACCAGGGAAGTAAGTACAAAAGATTGGACATATGATTTCCTGACTCGGGAGGGAGGTTGGGACTAAGCAATGATTTTGATATGGTATGTGGTTAAACGTGAAATGATTTTAGTTGCTCCTGTGAGAGGGGGGTCTGGATATTTAGCTCCCCTCAGTGGGAGAGGTGGGAGCCATGAAAAGTTTAACCGTGTAATGATTTGTGCTTTTAATTGGAAAATCTTATAAAAATTTTAATAAAAAAAAAATAAGGGAGAGAAAAATAACAGTGATCTCATTGTGGGAATTTACTACAGATCCCCAAGCCAAACTGAGGACACAGATGATGCCTTTCCTGGAACAGATGACCAAGCATTCAAAAGGAAGTGAGATAGTAGTAATGGGGGATTTCAACTATCCTGATATTTGTTGGATGTCAAACTCAGCCAAGAGCATAAGGTCGAACAGATTCCTCACTGGCCTTGCAGACAATTTCATTGTCCAGAAAGTGGGAGAAGCAACAAGAGGATCAGCCATTTTAGATCTGGTCCTAACCCAGTGATGGCGAACCTTTTTGAGCCCGAGTGCCCAAACTGCAGCGGGAAACCAACTTTTTTATTTCAAAGTGCCAACACTGCAATTAAAGCTGAATATCAAGGTTTTTAGTTAGAAAAAAACTCCTACAGTTTGAAAAAAAAACATTGTGCATGCACACGAAAGCTCATACCAAGAACAAACTCAGTTGGTCTCTAAGGTGCTACTGGAAAGAATTTTTTATTTTGTTTCGACTATGGCAGACCAACACGGCTACCCACCTGTAACAGGTGCAAGTATGAGACTCTGCTGATATAACCTTTTTCTTCTGTTATGAGAGAAAATAAAAAAGGAAGCTTTGGGCTCACACATATGTCTTCTACTGTACACTGTTTTCCTTGGATGACATCCCATTTTAGTCAATGGCCTTAAGTTCACTTATTTCACTCAGGAAATAATATACATACCAGTACAACCCTTCATTTGTTCTTTGAATCTTTCTCAACCTATTATTCATAGCCAGATCGATAGAAGGTTATGGGCAGCAGGTTCAAAGAGTTATTTTATTTTGGGTACACTGAATAAAATTTCGCCCACGACTGTGCGGGTGTGTGTAAATACATAAGCAATCAATCCGCGGAATGTAATACAGGCGAAGCTGCCTTGATGCATGTGCAGAGCGCTAGATGTGACGCACAGCTAGTTTCCGCTTCTGAGATGAGGTCTAAAGGTTTCCGGAGGAGAAAGTGACTTCTTCCAGGTAAGCTGGTAGTACCTGTTGTTTTTTATTATTATTTATGTGTGGGGGTTTTGTTTTTGTTTTGCAAAAACTGGGCAAAGGGAGGAACCATAGCGGTTGCATCCCAAACCTTCCCAAATGCAGCTCCTGCCCTTTCTTCGAGAAGTTTGACTTCCTCCTTAACGGAGAGCACTCGGGCAGTCGGAGGAGGTAGCTAAAGACATGTGAGAGCCGCCACCACAGCAACGACGCCTCCCGGACTGTGAAGGCGGTTGGGAAGAAAAGCCCACCTGGCAGTGCGAGGCGGGAAGCAAACGCCGCTCAGCTCCGGCGCAGCTCCGCCTACCCCTGCGCAGGGACGTGCGCCCCTTGGCGGCTTGCTAGGGTCTTAGCGAGACTTTTCTTCACACCATCCCAAACACCGCTCGGATGGAAGCGGAGGTGGCCGCCTACTCCTCCAATGCACTGACCCTGTGTGCACGTTTGAGTAAAGAGTTCCACATTTGCCTCCTTCCATCCTTCCTTCCACCCAAACATGCATAGCACTGCCGTTTTACTTAGGAATGGCATCGCCGGCGGGGCCGCGCGCCTCCCCCCGCTCGCAGCGCTCAAAGACGGGGCTGGGCGGCCGCCTCGCATCCCGCCCAGGACCAGCATGGGCGGCACAAGCGACGCTTCCTCGACCCGCCGCCCCTGGCCCAGCCCGCCACTGCCGTTACCTCGTCATTGTCGCCTCGCGTCGAATCCTCCGCAGCAGCCAACAGCAGCAGCAGCCAAACACCACTGGGACAGGCGCGAAGGAGGGAAACTGCTGCTGTCTGCTGCTGCGCCTGCGCTGGCACGACGCATGAGCAGAGCAGCACAGCAGCAGCGCCCTCAGCCTCCAGAGGGCGGGCGCTGGCCAGCTGGAGGGCGGCGGCTGCCGCTGGCCAACTGGGGAAGTGGACGGGCGCAGGCGGGCCACGGGCGTGGCGCGGTGCAGCACAGCACGGTGGCGCCCCCCACCATTTCCCCGCCCCTGGCGTGCCGGCAGAGAGAGCTCTGCGTGCCTGCTGTGGCACGCGTGCCACGGGTTCGCCATCACTGTCCTAACCAATAGTGATGACCTGGTTAGTGGGGTAGACGTGGCAGGATCATTAGGTGGGAGTGATCATGCTCTTCTGGAGTTTATTATACAGCGGAAAGGAGCAACCAAGCATACTAAGACTCAAATTCTAGACTTTAAGAAAGCCGACTTCAGAAAATTTAGGGAAATGCTGGGTGTGATCCCATGGTCAGTAATACTAAAAGGGAAGGGAGTTCATGATGGATGGGAGTTTGTTAAAAGGGAGATATTAAAAGCACAACTTCAAGCAGTACCAATGAGACGAAAACATGGAAGGTGCCTAAAGAAGCCAGGGTGGCTATCTAAAGAACTTTTAACTGATTTAAGATTTAAAAGGGATATGTACAAAAAATGGAAAAAGGGGGAAGTCACCAGAGAGGAATTCAAACAAATAGCCAGCACGTGTAGAGACAAAGTCAGAAAAGCTAAAGCACAGAATGAACTCAGGCTTGCTAGAGAGGTTAAAAGCAATAAAAAGGGCTTTTATGGGTATGTCCGTAGCAAAAGGAAGAACAAGGAAACAGTGGGGTCACTTAGAGGAGAAGATGGTGAAATGCGAACAGGAGACAGAGAAAGGGCAGAACTCCTCAATGCCTTCTTTGCCTCAGTCTTCTCCAAAAAAGAAAACAATGCCCAACCTGAAGAATATGGAGCAGATGATTCAGCAGGGGAAACACAGCCCAGAATAAGTAAGGAGGTAGTACAAGAATACTTGGCTAGTTTAGATGTATTCAAGTCTCCAGGGCCAGATGAACTACATCCAAGAGTATTAAAAGAACTGGCAGAGGTGATTTCAGAACCACTGGCAGTAATCTTTGAGAATTCCTGGAGAACAGGCGAAGTCCCAGCAGACTGGAGGAGGGCAAATGTCTCATTTTCAAAAAGGGGGGAAGAGAAGACCCAGTCAGCCTGACATCAATACCAGGAAAGATTCTAGAGCAGATCATTAAGCAAACGGTCTGTGAGCACCTAGAAAGGAACGCTGTGATCACTAAAAGTCAGCATGGGTTTCTGAAAAATAAGTCATGTCAGACCAATCTGATCTCATTTTTTGACAGAATTACAAGCCTGGTAGATGAAGGGAATGCTGTGGATGTAGCCTATCTTGATTTCAGCAAGGCCTTTGACAAGGTGCCCCATGATATTCTCGTAAAGAAGCTGGTAAAATGCGGACTAGACAATGCTACCATTCAGTGGATTTGTAACTGGCTGACTGACCGAACCCAAAGGGTACTCATTAATGGCTCCTCTTCATCCTGGAGAGAAGTGACTAGTGGGGTGCCACAGGGTTCTGTCTTGGGCCCAGTCTTATTCAACATCTTTATCAATGACTTGGATGATGGGCTTGAGGGCATCCTGATCAAGTTTGCAGATGACACCAAATTGGGAGGGGTGGCTAATACCCCAGAGGACAGGATCACACTTCAAAATGACCTTAACAGATTAGAGAACTGGGCCAAAGCAAACAAGATGAATTTTAACAGGGAGAAATGTAAAGTACTACACTTGGGCAAAAAAAAAAAATGAAAGGCACAAATACAGGATGGGTGACACCTGGCTTGAGAGCAGTACATGTGAAAAGGATCTAGGAGTCTTGGTAGACCATAAACTTGACATGAGTCAACAGTGTGATGCAGCAGCTAAAAAAGCCAATGCAATTCTGGGCTGCATCAATAGGAGTATAGCATCTAGATCAAGGGAAGTAATAGTACCACTGTATTCCGCTCTGGTCAGACCTCACCTGGAATACTGTGTCCAGTTCTGGGCACCACAGTTCAAGAAGGATACTGACAAGCTGGAACGTGTCCAGAGGAGGGCAACCAAAATGGTCAAAGGCCTGGAAACGATGCCTTATGAGGAACGGCTTAGGGAGCTGGGTATGTTTAGCCTGGAGAAGAGAAGGTTAAGGGGTGATATGATAGCCATGTTCAAATATATAAAAGGATGTCATATAGAGGAGGGTGAAAGGTTGTTTTCTGCTGCTCCAGAGAAGCGGACACGGAGCAATGGATTCAAACTACAAGAAAGAAGATTCCACCTAAACATTAGGAAGAACTTCCTGACAGTAAGAGCTGTTCGACAGTGGAATTTGCTGCCAAGGAGTGTGGTGGAGTCTCCTTCTTTGGAGGTCTTTAAGCGGAGGCTTGACAGCCATCTGTCAGGAATGCTTTGATGGTGTTTCCTGCTTGGCAGGGGGTTGGACTGGATGGCCCTTGTGGTCTCTTCCAACTCTATGATTCTATGAATGATCTATTTGAGATGTTAATTGAACTGACCCTTATGAGAAGGCAGAAGTACAGTGTATATGGAATATTTTCTGTGTAGCTCAGCTCAGATCTGTAGTAGTAGTAGTAATAATAATAATAATAATAAACAACCATGACACAGAAGCTGGATGATGCATTCTCAGTTTGATTAAGCCAAGAGATACATCAGTGCCTCCTAACACGCCAAACAAATACAAGTCAAGATCCATACATCAACATTTCAGGAAAGAATTAATATAATAAAGTATTCACATTAGCATGAAAATTTTTTCTCATTGTTCAGTTAGCTGCTGAGACGGTGCTTAAAACAACTGTGCCCTCCTTTGCATGTCTACTTAGAAGTAAGCTGCACTGAGTTCCATGTGCAAAAGCTCTCTCAACTCAGGACCCAAACCCTGGAATGCACAGTTTTTCAGCTAGTTCATTGCTCTATTTCCCTATTCTCTACAAAAAGTCATCAGAATAAATCCAATCAGGCTTTATTTATGACAGCTAGTGTCTCTGTCTTTAGATCTGTCTGCGTGTGAACAATTCCATAAGTAGGGAATCTGGTAGTGCATTTTGTCCAATATAAGGGCCAGATGTTTTAAGTTGTTTGTTTTTCTTCTCATTTATGATTAAAGGCATTTCTCGGCTCTAAATGTGATCCACCTGCCTATGTTCTGAAATCATAGAATCATAGAAGTTGGGAGCAACCCTCCCTGAGGATCATCTAGTCCAACCCTCCGCAATGCAGGAATATGCAGCTTTCTCCTCTTTTTCACATTTTTTACCCGTCTCTCTCACTGCTTTCAGCCACGGACCTGGTGAGGAGGAGGCTGCCTGCTCCGTCCCTGTGCTTAGCTGCCCCTCGAGAGCCAAGCGGGGCAGCAGCCTCGCCTCCCTTCCAAACGGGTTTCTGCTGCAACTCTGAAGCCGCTTGCTGCTCCGAAGCGGAACGCACCTTTGCGGCGGATCTCAGCTAAGCCACCTGCAAAAACTCGTTTCCCAGGACACCAATAAAGCTCTTGGGGAACTGCTCTTCAGGTACCAGGCCGCCTTTCCCCGGTTCTTTTTGTCAATCCTTCTCCGCTACCGCGCTGATTTGGCGCTGCTCCAGGTGAGCCCTCCCCCCCCCCGCGCGCGCGCAGTTCCAGGACATTCCACTGGGTGGCGCCCTCGGGGACTAGCAGCCCTGGGGGCTCACGGAGGCTCCTCCCGAAAGCCGTGGGCGCGGCCTGCCCAGCGAGAGGCGATCTCGGGGGAGGGAGCGCCACCCACCCTGCGGGCGCGTCCCCGAGAACGACGGAGGCGCGTCTGCGGGACGAGGAGCGAGCGCGGAGGGGGCGGGGCATGGGCGCTGGCGTACCTTTAAAGGGGCCGCTACGGCCACGCACTTGTTGCCTCAGGCGCGGGCGAGGGGAGAGGAGAGCCGCTCCTGTGGCGCCTTGGAGGGCAGCCATTTGTGGCGGCGGGTGGGGAGAGTTTGGCTCCTGACAGTCGCCCCCCTGGAGGCGGGCGGAGGAGCCGCTGAGGGGACGCGCCCGTAAGAAGGCGAAGGCCGGCTGGGGGCGCCTGGCGAGGCCGCTTCCCTCCGCCCGCCCGCCCGCCCGGCGCCCATGTCTCTGCCGGTGGTGCTGCCGGGCTCCTGTTGCCCGCTCGCCCGGCTCTCGGCGGCGCCCGAAGCGCCCAGATCTGGCTCCGCCTCCGCCTCCGCCTCCTCGGTGCCGCCGCCGCCGGCTGTCCGGCCGCGCTGGTCCCGCTCCGGGTGGCCTCAGACCCCGCTCGGCCGCGCTCTCCCCCGGCGGGGCCTGCCGTTGGGCGGGGAGGCCGCCGCCGCCGCCGTCTCGGCCGGGACTGCTGCCGGCCCGCCCTCTGCTGTCTCTGGGGCTGCTGCAGCTGATCTTGGGCTGCTGCCTGGTGGCGCTGAGCTTCGGGGCGCTCTCTCTCAGCAGCTCCCCGCAGGTGAAGAACTCGTGCCCCTTCTGGGCCGGCTCCTCGGTAAGTGGCCCTCCCTCTGCAAGGCCTGCAAGAAGATTAAATTGGGAGGAGACATTCGGCTGCGCCCCTTTACCTACAACTGTGGCTCCTTTCATTCCATGAACCTTCCTCGTGTGGAGAACAGTTGATTTGTTTTGTAAATATCATTTATCATAAGAGATTTGATCCCAAGCACAAGGCACAATAATAATTATTGATTTCCATGGAATTTGTTTTTCTGTGTGCTGCATCTCCCTGCCTCTGAGGGTTGCAAATTATGATAACTTTCAGAACTGAAGATACAGTATTCCCATAAAACTCTTGACTGCTGAAATACATAATGTATCTTCAGTGCTCAATGAAAATAATGGGAACCTCATTATTACCTCCTAAGTTTTCCAGGTTATGCATCTCTCTTTATTTATTTATTTATTTATTTATTTAAATTAAATAATATATATAATTTTTAAAATACAACCATTTTTATACCAGTTGATTATGAAGTGCCTGGTTATGTGCTGGTTATGCACGCGCACACTCCGGCCCACCACAGCGTCTGCGGGACCGTGAACTGGCCCACGCCACAAAAACTTTGCCAACCCCTGGGGTAGAGCATGTGCTCAGCATGCAGAGAGTCCTAGGTTTAATCAACAGCATCTCGTAGGGATGAAAAACCCTGCCTGATACCTCAGAGAGGCACTTCCGGACAGTGTGCACCAATGGTCTGACCCATTGCAAAGCATTTTAAGTTTTGTGCATCTTGTATTATTTGAACAAAAGAGCAACTGTTCTTCGTGCCATTAAAAAACACCAAAGGCACACAATTAATAATATATAATATATAATTTGGGCACCTAGCCCTTTTTTTGTAACCAGAGAGCTAAAACCTTGCAGAGCATCATTTCAGGTTCTAGTCATAAATTTAGGTTAATGCAAGGCATTTTTAGATACATTTTTATTTTTGTGGAGTGTTAGTAAATGCAAGTGCCTGTTCTTGCAGAGATAGTAGAGTTGGGGAAGGTGGGGGGGGTAGTGTAGAGTCAGTATCCTGTCAATGACCTTCAAAGCAGGTGATGGATGCTATGTGAATGCAGTAGTCTATAGCTGCTTACAGGTGGGTCTGGGCCCATGTGGATAGTTGCTCATTGATAAGGTCCTTCCAGTAGCACCTTAGCTGGTCTCTAAAGTGCTACTGGAAGGATTTTTTTTATTTTTTATTTTGTTTTGACTATGTCAAACCAACATGGCTACCTACCTGTCATTGATAAGGGTTAGTCTCATGAAGTGAGGCTTCAGCATGGAACAGAGGGGAAACTACTTTCTAATTTCTTGTCCACCTCTAGACCAGAAGAGGTAGAAAATGAAAGTTTTTGGGAAAATATATATGTCTCATCATACAGCTCAGGACCAGGGTACTTGAGGGACCGGCTTATCTCTTTATACATCCAGGAGATTGCTGCGGTCTGTAGGAAAGTTTAACCTGCAGATTCCAAGGCTCTCATGAGCAGGGCTGTTATTATTATTATCATTATTGGTGTGGCTGCCCCTGTTCTGTGGAACAACATTCCTGTTGAGATATGTCAGACAGCCAGTTTCTGGTAACAATTGAGGAAGATCACAACCAAAGAAGATAGCTTCCTTCTTTTGTGACAGTGGCATCCTTCAGAAGGTAGAAGTGCATCTTCCTCTCTCAATTGATAGTGGTACTCTTAGTGTACAACTCAGAACTTGCTTTTCTTCAGTGTACACGAAACTGTACATACTCTGTCTTAAAACTCTTCCTTACAGTTTTAAGAATCATTTTGGGAGATGAAATATATGAATACTTTGTTTTCAATGCTTTGTTCATCATTATAAAATAAAATACTTCACAATTGAAAAACATTTCAGTATTTCCAGTTTTTCGGGGGGGAGGGGACAGGTTCTTTCTAGATTTTTTCTGGGCCTTTGAGTTTCTAAGAAGAGGGGAGAGAGGCTTTGTGTTTGTCACCAAGAGATGGCCATTTCCACCTGCCTTGGAGTATTCATAAGGAAGCTGCTTTCTTTTATTTTTTTATTTTTTTGGATATTTATTTTTTATTGATTGTGTTATACTGTCCTTCATTCATAGATCTCTTTTTTTTAAATTTTGCTTTATTGTCATTATAGATATCAATCATTTACATAACTTAACACATTCTACATATTTTAACTTTTTCCCATTTCATACAAATAAATTATTCAATTACATAATTGTGTGTCTCTTTTTTCCCCCCTCGTACATAATTTGTACAAAACTATTTGGTGCCATATTTCTCCATCAACAATATCATACTAATATTATAGCCAGTATATAAACCGTATATTTAGGGAAAAGTAATAACTAAACAAAAGATAAATAAATTTATAAACCTCAATTATTTACATAAATCTACGCATAACCCAAATCCAAATTAATACTTACATCACTAACAAATACATAAATAAATACATAAATAGACTTCCTATCTTTCCTGATGTGTACTCCTTTTCTGCTTGTGAAAGTACTTAACATTTTTTTTATCCTTTATTTATATCCAAAACCTTCTACATTACCGAATACAGCTTCATTTTCTTACACTCATTTTCATTTTTTTTTCCCTCCAGGGTCATTCAAAGGCCGCCACAGACTTTATACCATTTTCAATTCCTTGCAGGTATTTTTTTTTTATATCTCTCCCATTTTTTTTAACAAATTCCTGTGTCTATTGTTTCCTCTCTCAGACTGCTGGTTAACTGGGCCATCTCTACATACTCTTGAAATTTATTTTGCCAATCTTTAACTTTTTGGGGCGTTTTCCCCTTTCCAATTCGATGCAATCAGCATCCGCGCAGCAGCTGTTCCATATAAGAAGAGATGTCTTTTAACCTCTCTGGTATGTCATTCCCGATAATGCTTAAGAGAAATGCCTCTGGTTTTTTAAGAAAAGATATTCCTAATAGTTTCTTAAGTTCTTCATATATTGTATTCCAAAATTCTTTAATCTTTTTACAAGTCCACCACATGTGATACATATTTCCATTGGCTTCCCCACATCGCCAGCAATTATTAGCAAGGTTCATAAGGAAGCTGCTTTCACAAAGACCTCCCTAGCCTTTTGTGTTGTGACATAAAAGTGGATGAGTGGGTGGTGGGTTGCCAGGAGGTATACAGCTCTGGGGCTACTTTTGGATGTGAAGTTACTAAATACTTTTACTTGACCTATTGGTGGGCTTTACACTGACTTAAATCTTGGTACATGTTAAATGAACTGTTAATTGTTATATATAAATATATATATATATATATATATATATATATATATATATATATAAAAATGTCCAGTAGCACCTTAGAGACCAGCTAAGTTTGTTCTTTGTATGAGCTTTCATGTGCATGCACACTTCTTCAGATACACGAAAGCTTATACCAAGAACAAACTTAGTTGGTCTCTAAGGTGCTACTGGACAATTTTTTTTATTTTTTATTTATATTTTGACTGCGTCAGACCAACACAGCTACCTACCTGAATGTGTTGTTATGTTTTAGTGATATTTTACTTTTGTTATGTATTTGTGCTGTTGTATCTAGATTTTTTATTTGAACTGATTTGAGCACAGATGTATTTGTAGGAAATCCAGTATATAAATAAACTGACCATGATAATGCAAACTACCAAGGGAGGACAGCTATTTACAAAGAACCACAATACAATGTTTATATGTATGGTAAATGAAAACTCTTACTTTAAATACCCCATCATGACTAATCTCTAAGGCATGTAATTGTACCACTCATGGGCGTACCGAAGGGGGGGCAGGAGGGGGCAGATGCCCCCCCTAGAAGCCAGCTGCCCCCCCCAAGCAGCCTTGAGTCCCTGGCAGGACATGGAAACGCAAACACGCTTCATGCCCCACCAACTATATATGGGTGGCGGCAGTTGCAGAGGAAGGGGGGAGCGGCAAAGCATGTGAAAGAGCCGGGCGGTGCTCCTTCCCTCCCAGCAAAGTGGCTCCCCCGTCCCCTTCCCTCCAGGCTGACTCTCTAGCAAGCCAGCAGCTCGTGAGCAACAGCACCGGCAAAGCTCCTCTGTCTCCCCCACTCGCTGCAAAGCGGCTCCCCTGGCTTTTCTGTGCTTTTATCCTGTGCTTTTCTTGGGAGGAAAACCCGCGGGGTTGACTTCCGAGTAAACCTGCTTGGAAGCCGCTTCACCCTCTGCTGACGTCTTCCACAAAATCAACACCATTAAAGCTCCGCAGCAGCTACTTCCCACCTCCAGAAGATCCCGGTTTCAGCTGTGTATCCCCCCCCACCACCACCTCACCCGTCTTTCAGATAATTCTTCCTGTTACAACCCTCTGCTCAGCTCTGGTGTTTTCCGCCTATTTTATTTTGTGTGGACCCTGATGTCCTCCTGCCCCTCATCCGTACGGAAGAGATTGGGAGGGGGTTGTTTACACTGTGAGGGTCAGGTATCGCGCACAACTGCCCCGGGATTGTTGAGCGAGGCAAACTCTCCTATACATTTGAAAAGTCGTCATGATCTCCACCTCCCTCTCCCCACCCCACTCCCTCCTAGAATCATAGAATCCTAGAGTTGGAAGAGACCCCAAGGGCCATCCAGTCCAACCCCCTGCCAAGCAGGAAACACCATCAAAGCATTCCTGACAGATGGCTGTCAAGCCTCCGCTTAAAGACCTCCAAAGAAGGAGACTCCACCACACTCCTTGGCAGCAAATTCCACTGTCCAACAGCTCTTACTGTCAGGAAGTTCTTCCTAATGTTTAGGTGGAATCTTCTTTCTTGTAGTTTGAATCCATTGCTCCGTGTCCGCTTCTCTGGAGCAGCAGAAAACAACCTTTCTCCCTCCTCTATATGACATCCTTTGATATATTTGAACATGGCTATCATATCACCCCTTAACCTTCTCTTCTCCAGGCTAAACATACCCAGCTCCCTAAGCCGTTCCTCATAAGGCATCGTTTCCAGGCCTTTGACCATTTTGGTTGCCCTCCTCTGGACACGTTCCAGCTTGTCAGTATCCTTCTTGAACTGTGGTGCCCAGAACTGGACACAGTATTCCAGGTGAGGTCTGACCAGAGCGGAATACAGTGGTACTATTACTTCCCTTGATCTAGATGCTATACTCCTATTGATGCAGCCCAGAATTGCATTGGCTTTTTTAGCTGCTGCATCACACTGTTGACTCATGTCAAGTTTATGGTCTACCAAGTCTCCTAGATCCTTTTCACATGTACTGCTCTCAAGCTAGGTGTCACCCATCCTGTATTTGTGCCTTTCATTTATTTTTATTTATTTTTTTGCCCAAGTGTAGTACTTTACATTTTTCCCTGTTAAAATTCATCTTGTTTGCCTTGGCCCAGTTCTCTAGTCTGTTAAGGTCATTTTGAAGTGTGATCCTGTCCTCTGGGGTATTAGCCACCCCTCCCAATTTGGTGTCATCTGCAAACTTGATCAGGATGCCCTCAAGCCCATCATCCAAGTCATTGATAAAGATGTTGAATAAGACTGGGCCCAAGACAGAACCCTGTGGCACCCCACTAGTCACTTCTCTCCAGGATGAAGAGGAGCCGTTAATGAGTACCCTTTGGGTTCGGTCAGTCAGCCAGTTACAAATCCACTGAATGGTAGCATTGTCTAGCCCGCATTTTACCAGCTTCTTTACAAGAATATCATGGGGCACCTTGTCAAAGGCCTTGCTGAAATCAAGATAGGCTACATCCACATCTGTCAAAAAATGAGATCAGATTGGTCTGACATGATTTATTTTTCAGAAACCCATGCTGACTTTTAGTGATCACAGCGTTCCTTTCTAGGTGCTCACAGACCGTTTGCTTAATGATCTGCTCTAGAATCTTTCCTGGTATTGATGTCAGGCTGACTGGGCGGTAATTGTTTGGGTCTTCTCTCTCCCCCTTTTTGAAAATAGGGACAAAATTTGCCCTCCTCCAGTCTGCTGGGACTTCGCCTGTTCTCCAGGAATTCTCAAAGATTATTGCCAGTGGTTCTGAAATCACCTCTGCCAGTTCTTTTAATAATACTCTTGGATGTAGTTCATCTGGCCCTGGAGACTTGAATACATCTAAACTAGCCAAGTATTCTTGTAAACTAGTTAGCTGAGTTAAGGTTGTCACACTTTACAAAGCAGGCAGTCTTCTGTCTTGCTGAGTTAGTTTTTAAATCAATTATTTCAGAAGGTCTAGTCCCTAAAAAAAGCTCAACAACTAAAAACGAACCGAACCCCTAAAAAACGGGGCATTCCTCATCCCCAAAAAAGGTCAACAACTTTGAGCTGAACCCCCAAAACAGGGGGTAGATCACTGCCAGATTTTAATTCTGAAAGTAGATCACAGTTGGCCACCCCTGGTATAAGACATGTAACTAGAATAAAAAAATAATAATCAAGCAAATAATTGTAATAACTACCGTAATAAAGCACTGCTATAATTATATATAATTTTCCTAAAATTTTGGTTTCATTCGCCTTTCCGTGCTGAAATGTCACAACCTGAACGACCATGGCTTGCCCCCCCCTAGTTTTGATCCTGGGTACGCCCCTGGTACCACTGTTTCCATATGAAGAAGAAGAAGAGTTTGGATTTGATATCCCGCTTTTCACTACCCGAAGGAGTCTCAAAGTGGCTAACATTCTCCTTTCCCTTCCTCCCCCACAACAAACACTCTGTGAGGTGAGTGGGGCTGAGAGAAGTGTGACTAGCCCAAGGTCACCCAGCAGCTGCATGTGGAGGAGTGGAGACGCGAACCCGGTTCCCCAGATAACGAGACTGCCGCTCTTAACCACTACACCACACTGGCTCTCTATATGTGCCCCTATACCTTTTAACGCTTTAGACTTTTGATTTACTCTCAGAGATAAGAAAACAATTCCATTTTCCATAATTTGTGTTATTGTAGTTCATGGCAACTCCACCTCAAATGTTGGCACTTCCACACACACACACACACACACACACACACACACTTTTTATGTTACATTAATTTCTTAATGAAAATTATCCACCTGCCCTTAGAATTCATGCAAAGTAGAAAAGGATAATTTAAAATATGCATAATATTTGCATGTGTCTAAAGGGTGTACTGTGCTGAAACAGCCAGAAGCACGGTGAAGTTGCCTCATTCTGAGCCTAACTCAGTACTGCCAATACCTCCTGGCAGCTGTTCTCTAGGGTATTGGAGATGCCAGGAATATAACCTGCAACCATATGCATGCAAAGCATGTGCTCTCCTGAGCTATGACTCTTCCCCTCTTACGCACATAACCTTGGTTAAATGAGAAATGTACAAATGGGTGTTGTGTGTTTAGTTTGGTGTGTCACCTCATGCAGAAGTTGGTCTTAAGAACAAGTCATGTGGTCAAATATGTTGATCAAGGAAGAGTAGAAGGATAAGCAGGGACCTGGGCTGCCCTTGCCCAGATGATGGAAATCATTGCTGATGTTATGGATCCAGGCCTGCAATTGTCCCGTCTGTATAGTTTTTTAATTCTGTTCTAATGTTAAACCACCAGTTGTGGGGGTCTGCGATTTGAATACTGATGCTTTGTTCCATATTAGATGTTTGTTTTGTAGCTAATGACACCCCCTCTTTTAGTATCTTTTTTATAACCAAGAAGAAAAAAGTGAAAATTTAAAAGTTCTCAAATTTATGCAAGTTTATGATTCATATATGAAAGTAGAGGTTGCAGTTCTGCTTATATCATCTAGAAAGCAAGCATTAGTTTGCCACCACTTTCTTGTCTCATTGGTTTTAAAAATTGATTTCAAGAGAATGTAAGTGCAACTAACTTAATTTTGATATGGGCAACAAAATTGATTTGAAAATCAGTACAGCACAGATGGCAGAATTTATCATTGAACCACACTCCTCTTTCTCCCTTTTCTTTCTATTGTAACACCAATGTCTCAACAAATGAAACTGATCTGTAGAAAAATGTAACTTGAAAAAAGAGACATTGCACATACTTTTGTAAACCAAAAAATCTTTAATAATTTTTTTTATATAAAAAACAACAACCTACACTGATAGAAAAGTTTTCTCTTTGTGAGCATGAGACTTATAGAAAATTGTGCAAAATCAATAACAAACAAAAATGACTAATAATGTAAAGTGTAAAGAACATAAAGGCCTGTTAAAGATAAAATTCTCTAAAAGTTTGCCAATCCACCACCTGTATTTGCTTCCTGGCTAAAAGCATTCTGTGATAGAATTAGATGGACATCCTTTTGTGTTCAATTTTATCCTTAAGAGAAATGTGTGTTTTAATCTCTGCTTGGAAATGGATCTTATTTATTTTTTTGACATGTATGTGCTTACTCAACTGAAGAGCAAAAGAAATAGTGGAACAAATTTTATTATTAGCAAAGCAGGAAAATTGGCATCCTGCATTCAGCACTGAAACTGCTTTTCTGTACTTTACTAGTAGAGCTTAAAATGTGTGGAATACCCTTGAAATTAAAGGGAACACAGTTCAGTCTCAAGACTGTAACCCCTTTCCTCTGTATCCCAGGTGTACAACACTCTGCTGCATGTGGGAGTCCTCTACTGTCCCCATTCCTCTTCAATAGACCATCCAGGTGTGAAGAGTTGTGTGTTTGGGAGGGTGCACATGTGTGTTATAGGCAGCACACTGAATTGATCATATATGTATTTCTATTGTGACCTGAGGCAGTGGGTCCTGAGCTCCTACCCTTTTAAACAGAATTTTGTCAGTGCTCTTTTAGAGTTTCACAGTTACAGCTATTCAACATGCAAATGATGGGTGATGAACTCTCACTTCTTAATAACTATGTTTTTTATTGTTGCAGGTAATTTTATCGGGAATTATAGGATTAACCACATGGAAGAGACCAATGATACTTCTGGTATGTGATGGTTAATATGTTCTGGTTTGGTTATAGCACAATATTTTATTGATATAATAGCACTGTTAAACTAATTAGATTGATTCTTTTTTAAAAAGTAGGATAACTGAAGCAAATAAAATTCTTTTATTTGTTTATGCCGCTTATGGTTACATTATGCACATTACATACTGTTATAGGGGTAATGTATGATGTGTTCAGCACTGTTGGCCTTTTTGCACCATATCATTAAACAAATCTCTCTTGTTTTGCCATATGTAATTAACATAATTTTGATGCTATTTTCACACGCATATAGTGTTGCTTGAATGGCTGGCCCATGCAAGGGGAAGCCTAATAAATATGGACTTGCAGAAAGATCATTCAAAAGTCAGGATTAGTGACTTTCTAGTAAGAGCCACTGTGGAAAGGACATCTCCTTTTGTTTTCATATATTAATTTTCATGTCCTTGTTCTTTTACATGTTTCCATTATTCTGAAGCACACCCAGGTTATTTAGACTCTAATCAGTCAGGATTAGTTAGGTGATAAATCAGTTGTTGGGCATTTTTTAAAAAGAGTTCATATTTTGTATTTGTTAAAGTTATATAATAAATTATGCTGGTACTTTACTATTTGGGGAAAACAAGTATACTCAGGGAACCGTCAGAGACCAGCGGGGCAGTGCAGGGGCTGTCAAAGGACACAGAGCTCCAGCGCCACAAGGAGAGCGGGACAGCATCCAGAGGAAACAAAAGGCAGGAGGGAAGCCCGGAGGGGAGAGGGCTGGGCCATGTTCCAGAGCCCAGACACTCACCCAGCCAGGCTAGGGTGAAACGCAAGGAGGGAAGGAGGAGACGGGGGGTGCCCAAGTTCCTTTGCTGGGGGCGCTCCAGGAAAGCGCTGCTTCCGGAATTGGAGAGTGACTAAGATGGACATGAACTTTTCAGCTCTGCACTGTAAATACTTGCACAATAAACCTGTAAACAGATGGACCAGAGTCCAGCGTGTTTACTCTTGAGAAACCACTATATCATTTTAAGGTTCCAAGGAATTCTTAACCCCAAGCAAGTGAAAAAACGAGACAGTGAACATTTTCATTGTTTCAATATACTACTTCATAGCAGACATAATTTTTCTGGGATGCCACATATATACACTTTGGCTGAATGCTGTTCTATAGATTTTGTGTGGGTGACATATTGAATCCACTTATTTGTGAGTAGTGTCAAGAATATTATTTGCAATAAGAAGAAAACCCTCTTGAATTAATTAGAATAGGAAAGATCTCTACACAGCAGATCAATACTTTCTGCACTAAGAAATGCAAACTGACAGTTTATACCTTATATTAGTCTGGTAATTTTTAGATAAGCATGAAATATACTTGAAAACAAATTATCTATTTTCAGAGTTTAAGCCCTGCAAGAAGTTTGTGTTTCATTTAATATTGACTAGTATGTTTTCTTATTATATCATTCTTTTTCTACTGTATAGTGCCATAGTTTTCTATGTTTTCTGCATATAAGATACCCCCATGTGTAAGATGACCTCTATTTTTTTGAACCCAAAATTAAGAAATCAATATTTTAAACATCAAATAGAACAGCTTTGATATTTTATTAAATATTCAAATTAAATATTCAAGGCACCGGAGATCACCCAGTGAACATTTAAATGCCAAATAATGCCAAATAGAATTCCCCCCATCATTAATTGGTTCCTTTCTGGATTAGAGGGCAGGCATAGCTGGGACTAACATCTTTAGTTCCTCCATCCAGAGATCTTGGTGATAATAAAGGAGGCATAATACATCTGCTTAATAGACTGTGTAATTTTTCCTATTGAGAGTATCAGCAAAATAAATGTATGTTATGTCAAGAATATATTCTATACTATATATATATCTTCAGATTTCATAATATTGAATCTAGTGAAAAATAATATAACAGATTGAAATATCAACTTCTGCAACCAGTATTTAGAAGTTTCTATACCAGCTTGTCAAATTTATGATTGCTCATAGGTGGTAGAATATAATTGAATATGTAGGAATATGTTTCAAATGGCAAATCTTTTGATGGATAATGAATTTAGCACAGTGTTTTAAAACCTAAGGCATAGATGGCAAAGGTGACATGCAGGACAGTGTGTTTAGATAGTGTTTATGTAGAATGCCAAACTGCTTAAATTTTTTTGTTTTGTTTTAGGTTAACCTGTTTGTTTTGCTTTCTGTCATTTGTGTTCTCTTGAACCTGGCTGGATTCATCCTGGGATGCCAAGGTGCTCAATTTGTATCCAGTCTCCCTAGATGTGATCTGGTGAGGAGACAATTTACCTGATTGTGTCTGAAGCATGACTGTGGATGACTGTGCTTGTCATATAAAGCTCTACAGTGCCAGGAGACTTAGAAGTGCAAGCATTGTATATACAAACTATAAAGCAAACTATACCTCCCTCCAGTACTAACTAAGGCTGCAATCCTAAGCTTGTTTTCTCAGAAGTAAGAAGTCAAATTTAGTTAATGGGGCTTACTGCCAGGTAAGTGGAGTTTGGATTGCAGTCTGATTATATTCTATTCTGTTTTGCTCTCTTAACAAAAAAAGTGGCTTAGAAAAGGAATAACAGTAACAATATTATCAAATAATAAACAGATTAATTTGTGGATTTATAGATTATCTGTGTTCAGATACCATGTCTGTACTCCTATTTCCATAAGCCTTTGGCTTACTTGCTTAGACCTTATCTCCCTCAGCATAAAAATACGCATTATGCAAAACTTGTTGTTGTTCAGCCGTTCAGTCGTGTCCGACTCTTCGTGACGCCATAGAGCATACTAAAAAGAACAGAACCACGGGGTGTTGAGCCCCTAAATTATTTGGGTCACAGTAGATGTCCATTACATTGGTAATGAGTTACAGGTAGGTAGCTGTGTTGGTCTGCCATGGTCAAAACAAAATAAAAAATAAAAAATTCCTTCCAGTAGCATCTTAGAGACCAACTAAGTTCGTTCTTGGTATGAGCTTTTGTGTGTATGCACGATACAAAGCTTTCTCAAACAGGAGAGGAGATGATCTGAAGGAACCACATTTGGGGTCCATTTGGGGTCAAATAATCCTAATTTATAGTCTAATGGAAGAAGGCCTCAGCATGCTTTATATTTTGCTAAAGCTGGCAAAGAACACTGGCAAGCTATGATTTGAGCAGTTGCTGTGAACAAGGATTGGCTTGCATTTTTGGTTTGGAGAACTCAATCAAACCGTAATTTCCAGGTTTGGATATAATGGCAATCTAGGATTATATCAGACCAGGAAGTACTAAGCCCTGCATGAGAGGAGAAGAAGGGGGAGCTTTTCTATTGTTTATTTGGGCTGGGGGATCCCCTTAAGAGTTATTGGAGGGTGGCACTTCTTGATCACATACCCAGCTCAGGGGCTGATGGCATAAGGGAAAGTGCAACATTCTGGGATCACATAAGAAACTGGGACGGCTTCTGTAAATCTGGGACTGTCCCTGGAAAATAGGGACACTTGGAGGGTCTGTGATGGGCCCCAGCATCTTTGGCCAGTGAGAGCAGTGAGAGTTCCCTGGATGTGGTTCACATCCTAAGCGGACTCCTTAACATTAGTCTACCCCATCCAGGGGCGTCACTAGGGGGGTGCGGTGGGGGCAGTACGGCCCGGGTGACAGGGGAGGGTGGGGGTGACAAGTGGCGGCCCCTCCCACCACTCCCCACGCACCGCCGGTCACCCCGGGAGCAGCAGCGCTGCACGGATGGGGTGCTCCCTCGGCCGTGCGCTGTTGCTCCCGGGGCGACGGAGCGAGCGGCGGCGCATGGGGGTGACAAGCGGCAGCCCCTCCCGCCATTCCCTCGTGCTGCCGCTCCCTCCGTCACCCCAGGAGCAACAGCGCACAGCCGAGCGAGCACCCCGTCGGTGCAGCGTTGCTGCTCCCGGGGTGACCGGCCGTGCGTGGGGAGTGGTGGGAGGGGCTGCCGCTTGTCACCCTCACGCGCCGCCGCTCGCTCCGTTCCCCCGGGAGCGGCAGCGCACAGCCCAACGACGGAGTGCGCCTGCGCGACATTTCGCGCAGGCGCACTCTGTCGTCGGACCGCCGCTTCCACAGCCTCCTTTTGAGCCGCAGAGCTTAAAAGGGGGCTCTTCGGCTTAAAAGGGGGCTGCAGAAGTGGCGGCGGCACTCCCGGAAACGGCCCGGGGGTGGGGCGTTTCCTTTGCCGCCCCGGGTACCGCAGAGCCTTCCTCCGCCACTGACCCCATCTGACCCTGTGCCTACAGCAAACCTGCTTTCATCTGTAATCAATAAAGTTGTGGCCAAATTTGAACCCAGTGCATGTTTTCTGTTTTATTTGCTGTTCATACACCCTTCCATGGCCTCAGTGCAACTGGGCCCACAATTTTTCCTCAAGCAATACATTTATTAGGAAATTGCTTTATGGATTTTAATTCTTCTGTACTTCGCTTTTGCATTCAGTGCAGTATTTTTCAATTTACTGATTCAAATTTCTCTTTATTTTCCACAATATTGAAGGCTGATGTGGGCGAAAGTAAGTTTTGTTTCTGTTGTGAAGAATTTCTGCCAGAAAAATGCACAGAGAAAGATAATGCGCTGAGGCTGTATCCCGTCCAGCCGTGTGGTGCAGTTCACCTTCTGCTCAAGGTAAGTTGTCATGTCACATGGACTGCATTGACAAAGAATAAACTGCAAGAAAAATGCACTTTGGCATCATGTTGTAATTTCATAAAGAACCCATTGCTCAGAATGAAAGAGGAGGTTAACTTATAAATTCTTGGCCTATAGTATGAGATAGCCCTTGAAAATTGTAAGACACTTTACTTCTAGGGTGTAGACACAGTCTACAAAGCAGTGGTTGCCGTTACGATATAAGCAGCTTGTCCATAGTAGTTATGGATCTTGGAGACAGATCTTTTTTAACACAGAGCAATCCTGTTATCCTAGTATGGGCATCCCCCCCCCCCATTTACGCATGTTCCGTTCATGCACGACTGCGCATATGTGTGGTCCCAGAATCCTGGAAGTGCGGGCAGAGACACGAAGAGCCTCAGCAAAGCCCCACTATGTTGCTCACAAGGAGACACTCCCTGGAGCAGATATCCTCTTTTAGCTCTGGGAGGCTCTCCAGGGAAGCTAGAGGCTTGCTGAGGCTGCTCAACTGACACAAGGAAAAGTTTTCCTGTGCGTCAAGTGAGCAGCCTCAATAAGCTTCTGGCTTCCTTAAATTTCCTGAAAGGAAATACAGGTGACTTCCAATTTTACACAATTTCACTGAGGCGTGCAGCAGTTTGGAACATAACCCCCGTGTAAATGGAGAGTCACTTGTATTTCAGAGAGTGGAATGTAGTGCAACCTGATGCAATTTAAATGTAACCAGTTTCCATTACCGTATATTGCGGCGTATAAGACGACTGGGCGTATAAGACGACCCCCAACTTTTCCAGTTAAAATATAGAGTTTGAGATATACTCAACCGCAGATTCTCCACCCGGCGTATAAGACGACCCCCGACTTTTGAGAAGATTTTCCTGGATTAAAAAGTAGTCTTATACGCCGGAATATACTGTATGTTTCGGTGTGCTTTATAGAAAAACTCCCCATTTTAAAATGATTCTTATTGTCACTTGTTCTGTTGGCTCACCTTTGCATACCTTTATTATTTTTGTAGTCTTTTTTTCCTTTTTGTCGCACTACAGAAAGTTCTTTTTGCTCTCTGTGCTCTGAATGCCTTGACCACTACAGTATGCCTAGTAGCTGCTGCCCTACGTTATCTGCAGATATTTGCCACAAGAAGATCCTGCATAGTAAGTGAGTGCAGGGCACAGTTTTGTTTTCTAAAAGTGCAGAAGGAAGTCTGTCTTGCATGAATTCTGCTTGTGCTTTCAGTGCAGAAGTCTTCACAAAACAAACATTTATCTTGTCAGGAAGAGCCCCATGTTTATGTGGAAGAAACTGAAGAACAAGGCCACACTTCTGATCCAGAAGATTTTGTGCCACCAGTACCACCTCCCTCATATTTTGCTACATTTTACTCTTGTACGCCTAGGATCAATCGCAGGTAAAATGTTGAAACTCAACTTTCCCTGGATATTCTGGGTCACCCATAACTGACTTAAGCAACAGCCTTATTGCCACTTTCACTGAAATCATGATTTACATGTAACTTCTTGCAAAAGTGGTACCTGCAGTAATTTTTGACTGACTGCAGATTATAATTTTGTGGTTTTCATGTAAGAATTTCTTGACACTTGTTTCTGGATAAAAAAATATATAGTGATTTGTTGAAATTTGATATTATAAAGCTGCTGCCTTGAGCCACCATAAAAACTGATTGCTAGACTCCCAGCTGCTTCAGCACAGAAACTCTCTGAAATAGCTTAGAGAAGGGTGAATTGATTTTAAATTTTAAAAATTCCATTTATACCTTAGATATTTCTAAATAAAGTGCATATGAATCCATTTTTCTAAGCATTAAAGCTTATTGATGAGGCTGGTGCTGCCATTAGGCAGAGTGAGGTGGCTGCCTCAGGCAGGAGAAGCTAGGTGGCGGCGGCCAGAGCATGGAGGTTTGCCACGCTGCCTGCCTTGCACCTCTTAAGGTAGCTTGCTATCCTCAGGTATGGTGAAGGATGCTATTGCATTACCAGTGTTGGCTTCTGTATGTGGAATAAAAATGCTGGTCTAAACTATTTGCCTCCAACCTATTTCAAAATAAAAAAGGAGTATAAAGCTTTATTGGCTGTGGGAAAAAGGCAGTTTGAACACAACTCTTGGTCTCCATTACTGAACGCTTCGCTAAATAATGAAGTTAAACTTTTTTGCCAACTGGTTTCTGGTATGCCCCTAATTGCGCTATCCTAGCCCATGTATGGGAGAACCATTATAAAACAATATTTACTGACAATATGAATTTCCCTCCCACCATTTGTGATGATTATTTTGCAAGGTTGACAAAGCTCTCACTTTGGAGGCCAGTTACAGCAAAATAAGTCTCTGCGTTAATTAGGAATCTAAAGAGCATTAAGGCCCCAGTAAATGACTTTATTCCAGCTGAGTTGATCACATCAAACCAGCATTGGTGGGTCCTTCTTTTAGCAGTGCTTTTTACAACAGTTAATAACTCAGGCAAGGTGTCAACCAGCTGGAGACACACAATAGTTCTCCCAATTTTAAAGAAAGGACAATCTAATGTGCCCCCAAATTATAGGCCAATTAGTCCGTTTTCTATAATGGGAAAGGTTAACACTTGTTTCCTCTCTTGACAACTTTTTAAAATTATAATATATAATGTCTGAAGCCCAGGCTGCCTTTCGTGATAACCTTTCAACATCAGATCACTGCCTCATGATGTTCCACTTAGCAGAGAAATACACCAGACCTCTGCAGTGAAAACTATCTGTTACCTTTATGGACTTGAAATCTGCTTTCGACTCTATTTCCAGATTGAAACTATGGACCAAATTACATCTGTTACTGCAATATAAATGACTCTTCCTTATTAAAGCTCTGTAGAGTGAAATCAAATTGCAGGTTAGATGTGGGTTGCAGGGCCAAATTTCAGACTGTATTGAGACAGCTAGGGGAGTGAGACAGAGCTGTATTTTGGGCCCCACATTGTTTAGCCTTTTCCTAAATGATTTAGAGCAAAGTCTAATGGACCCAGATGCCCATCTCCCAAAAATAGGAACCAGAAAGACCCCTCTTTTGCTATATGCGGACGATGCGGCCATCCTCTCTCGTTTCAGACCTGGCTTGAAATACCAATGTCAGGGATTTGCCTTCTCCTCTCCTCCTTTGCCTTCTCCTACCTTCTTCAGATACCTTCGTGTGCATGCACACTTCTTCAGATACCAGTATCTGAAGAAGTGTGCATGCACACGAAAGCTCATACCAAGAACAAACTTAGTTGGTCTCTAAAGTGCTACTGGAAGGAATTTTTTTATGAATTTTACTAACAAGACCATTGATCCATAAAATGAAAGCAATAATCAATGTACTGTACTATAAAATAAATAAGACAGTATTGTAGATGATAAAAATTAAATTATATTTTTTCTTACCTGCACTGATGATAGTCATTGTTTGGATGGGGCTTTTATCCATTTCCTCAGTCACACAATCAATCAATCAGTAGCTGAACTGGGTTCCACACAGTCACAAAAACAAATTAACCGAAAAAGCCTCAAAAACAAAAACGCAAAATAAATAGCAAAAACAAAAGCGCCAAACTTAATCCGTTCTGGAAGTTCGCTTGGCTTCCGAAATGTTTGAAAACCAAGGTGCAGCTTCTGATTGGTGCAGGCACCCCAGAAACAATTGCCGACAGCCGCATCAGACGTTCAGCTTACAAAAAATGTTCAAAAACCAGAACACTTACTTTCAGGTTTTTGGCATTTGAGAACTAAGGCGTTTGAGTACCAAGGTACCTCTGTACACTGTGAGCAGTTCAAACAAGCCAGGGATCAATTAATTAAACCCCTATTGGTAAACTTAACTGGAAAATCCGAAACCTTCCACCTATCCTTGGAGATAGGTCAAATAATACTATTCTGGCTGGGGCTAAGTTCCTCTCACAAGTACAGTGGTACCTCGGGTTAAGTACTTAATTCGTTCCGGAGATCCATTCTTAACCTGAAGCGTACTTAACCTGAAGCACCACTTTAGCTAATGGGACCTCCCGCTGCCACTGCGCCGCCAGAGCACGATTCCTGTTCTTAACCTGAAGCGTACTTAACCCGAGGTACCACTGTATTAAGAAACAGAAACCTGCATACTCTGGATGAAACATAGCAACCGCCTTGGAACCCTTTCCCTGTATTTCTGTTTTATTTTGCTTTTGAAAATGTTTTTGTGGTTCTTTGGACTGAAATAAAGCATGCGTGTGAATGTGGAATGAGAGGTGGTGCCATTTTGTGCACCAAAATGTCTTAGACTGCCCTGACTTAAAGAAATACCTTCCTCCTAGTGTAAACTAAATACACTTTCTTATATACAGGTGAAACTTGAAAAATTAAAATAATCGTAGAAAGGTTCATTTCTTTCAGTAATTCAACTTAAAAGGTGAAACTAATATATGAGATAGACTCATGACATGCAAAGCGAGATATGTCAAGCCTTTATTTGTTATAATTGTGATGATTATGGCATACAGCTGATGAGAACCCCAAATTAACAATTTCAACTTTGGGGTTTTCATCAGCTGTACGCCATAATCATCACAATTATAACAAATGAAGGCTTGACATATATTGCTTTGCATGTCATGAGTCTATCTCATATGAAAACAATTGCTTACATAAATGGACTTTTCCACGATATTCTAATTTTCTGAGTTTCACCTGTATGTAATAGTAAAATGTGTTTTTGCAATTTTTGATATTTCTAATTTTAGAATTTTTGCAAATGGAATATGATGATATATTCTTCATTACTTGTGTCAGTTAGATAAATTATGTGTACAAAGTAACAAATTATTTTTATTTAAAAATATAGGCTTCTGTTCTGTTGTTCTGTTCTCTATATTCATCCAAGGGACTGTATTTGCAGAACTTTGCAGAAGATACTGTGCTAGTTACTAGTTGAACTATATTTTTCCAAGGGAAGCAAATTTTCATGTTATTTTATAATTCGGAACTGAGTAAATAGGAAGGCATAAAAAATGTAAAATAGGAATATAGTAATCAGTTGGTGGATTGCTCTAGTGAGATACCAGATGACATCTCTTGGGACCACTAACTGGATACTAATACATATGATTTGCCAGACCCTGGTCCTCAATATCAATCCCATAATAATAAATTTAGTAAATGAGTAATTGTACCCTATTTATAATGTCTGCTTTCAAACCTTACTAGTTGACATCCTTCTCCTTAAATTGTGTTTTTTGTTTGTTTGTTTTTTTGCAAAGACTGTAGTTATCTTGGCATTCTGTTACTGATGTTTGGAGGATCTTAGCCAGGGTGGGGAATTGGATCAGGCCAGTTCTGTATACAAGTATAACATGGTGCCATCCCCATTTGAATTATATGAGATGTTTTCCTCCTCATCCTGAACTGAAGGGATCCCAGCTCCTTCCAGCTTTCTGTAATGAGGCAGTTTGAAAGCTGCTCTGCAACCTTTCCAATGTCAAAGGACCAGCATTTTGATTCCAGCATGGTTCCCATGGAGCCTGTCTCTTCTGTACAGGCCTGACTGGTCCCAAAACATTCCCAAGTGCCTAACCAATCCAAACTCCTCCTCCCAGGACCCCTATATCTTTCCACACATTGAGACATCTTAGCTTTACCTCTTCTACTGTTCCTGCACATCAGAGGAAGATACGTTGCATATATATCTTCTTAAACTGATTGTGGAGCCAAATCAGTTATCTTCCAAAGCACTGAAGGAAGGAAGCTACACACAGACACTTTGCTTTATACATGCTGAGCATTTCACTGCTACCTGCAATCTTGCTGTCGTCCCAGTGATGAAAATACTAATTAAGTAATTGCTAATTGGGATAACACTATTAACTGTTAAGGCTTCCATAGGAGAAGAAGGAAGAAGGATAACAAGTAAATATTTCATTTAAGAGCAAGGCTAAGTTCACAATTTTGTGTTGAAGTAGTATGGATTATAAACTTGCTTTGAGAAGTGTATGTTTTATGTTTTGTTGGAACATTATTACATTGTCTGCTCTACACATTTACATGACGTTGGTCATACCTGGTGTAGACCCAATGATATTGAGTGTACTTTGAGTAGGACTCATGTTTGAGATCAGCTTCTAATATGTGCTTGGGAAGAAAAAGATAATGTAGGTTATGTTTATTATTACTGCCAAATTACCTCCATATTTACTCATCCTAAGTACAAATTCAGGAAATATTGTTATGGCAAGGCTACCCCCATCAGCCGCAAATGTTTGCACAGTTTCAGAGTATTTCTTCAGAAACAGCAACCAGTGTGAACTTACAGTGTGTCATTTGAAAGTATTTGCTGTAAATAATACTTCAGCATTTAATTTAACACAAAATTGGGGGAGGGAGGGTGGTGAGAACATGGCTGCTGGGTATCAGATGTTGGCAGAAGCCAGAGTGGCTAAATGAGGCAGGGAGCAAATAGTCGGGAGGCAGGAATCTGGTCCTGGAGGAGACAATGGGTGGGTGGGGTGCAGGCAAGCATGAACAGAAAACGATACTGGGACCAACTAGGCAGACCATTAGAACTGCTACCTTTCTTCCTATATTTTTATAAAGCTGTCAATGGCTATGCAAACTTCTCTGAAGCACCTCCCCCTATAAAAGGGCTGGGGGTGGAGACGTCCTGTTGGGCGCCATTTGTTCAGTCGGGAGAAACCTCAGATCCAAGGTTTCTCTGTCACTGTGGGGGAAGGGGGAGTCGCAACTACGCTGCGACCCCCCCCCCCAGAAAAACTCCAGGAAGATCGTCCTGGAGACATGGGATCCGGCGGGTGCCCAGGGCACCTCCCCTACTCTCCGGTAAGCTGTTTTTTGACCTTGAATATGACTAAAAGAAAATGGTCGAAGGAATTTCAGACAAAGACCTTGGAACTTTTGCAGCAGATAATAGGAAAAGTCAATCAGATGAATCAGGAGGTGAAACGTTCGAATTGGGCTTTGCAGAAAAGTGGACTAGAGACTGATAGTGAAAGTTTAGAGGATATAATACAAGAGCATTCAGAAGAAGAGAAAATTCAAGATGAAAAACCAACTGGGGTTGACTTGCAAAATGGAATGGACAATGGGAAAATTCTACAGCAGAAGAAAGGAATAAAGGTGCAACCATTGAAGGATGCACATTGCTATGACAATGCTACAATGATAAAAGAGACAAGACAGGAACAGAAGCCAGTTTGCTTTGACTTTTGGGTTCAGGGCTTTGAGAGGGTTGGAGTGGGTTAAAAATTGGACAGCTCTATGGATATTTTTCTCTTTTCATGGTTTTGACAGATGGAATGGATATTACGGTAATGGAAAATGTTAATAATCACTAGCCAGAACTTTTGAGACCGGAGGGAGGGAAGGGGGGGGGAAGGA
The DNA here is from genome assembly GCA_900245905.1 of Lacerta viridis. NCBI lineage: Eukaryota > Metazoa > Chordata > Lepidosauria > Squamata > Lacertidae > Lacerta > Lacerta viridis. Next base: position 100,454 of record OFHU01001496.1, on the reverse strand, counting down.
AAATTTATTTAAATAAAATTTGTTTAAATATTGGAAATATTAATTAAGGTTTTAGAAGAGTTCAGAAGTACTAAGAGGCCGAGGTGGAGTTTAAATTATAAGTAATTAAGTCGGAGGAATAAATATGTTTAAAAATGATAAGGAGGAAGGTTACAGTGTGTAAAGTAGAATAGATGATGAATTGGAAAACTGGGAATTAGGTTTGATTTGGAATTCAACGGGGGGATTTGAGGAAGTCAATTGATGATGAAATTGAGGAAAGTAAGAAGCTCTGGCCCAGGAAAAGGGCCAGGTTTAAGAAATGATTTACACAAGTTAATTCGTTAAATTTGAAAAGATTTTGTATGTGCTCCAGTGAGAGGGGGGCTTTGTCATTTGCTCCCCCTGGTGGGAGAAGGGGGAGTGTGAAAAAATTTAACCATGTAATGTTCTGTGATTTAAATTGTAAAAGCCCTATAAATTTTGAATAAAAAATAAAATAAAAGGGCTGGGGGTGAACTGTGAGAATCGGAGGAGGGGCTTGGGCAGCTGAGAGGGGGGTAGGTGAGAGGATGGGTGAGGTGTCAAGGGGAGGTTGGTCAGGGGTGAAGGAAAGAGGGTCAGGGAAGGGGTGGCTGGCAAGCAGAGCTCTTGAGAACCATATAACTGGCAGAAGCAAGACCTAACAGCTAAGGGAGAAGGAAGATGCATTCACAAACTACTTGAATTAACTAGAAAAACCTGCAGTTTCACAAGTACGTTCTGTGTACATTTGGGAGCACAGATAAGTTTGGTCTCAATTTTAATGGCAGATTCTTCAGATATCTGTGTGCATGCACATGAAAGCTCATACCAAGAACAAACTTAGTTGGAATTTTATTTTATTTTATTTTATTTTGACTATGGCAGACCAACACGGCTACCTGCCTGTAACTGATACTAAGTAAAGCATAGCATAATAGACCATTTAAGTATGGGGAGTTTAAATATATAGGCATATTATGCACCAGATAAAAATATGTCTGTTAATTAGGAAATTTGAATGGCTTGGGATTAAGAATATAAAAGTTTGCTGTTTAAGGGATGAGGGAGAAATTCAATTCACATTTCATGATCATGATGCTGCATTTTCACACAGCCTGATCTAGAATTAGCTGTGAAGGTTTTATAGAGCTGCAGCCTAAGCATGAAAAAGGAACTGAGGAATGTAAGGGAACATTAATAGCACATAGCAATGTGAGAGATGATCCTTCTGGGGCACCACAGAGGCCTTTCCTGCTGACCTCTTACCTGGGAGTCAGTTGTGCAGCTTGCTTAAAATATAACAGCATCTCCAGCTGCTTATGCCACTTTCTGTTGCTCGTGTGATGGATTTCCAGGATTATGTGTCTTAACTTCCTACATTTATTTTGATCACATATACATTTATTGGATTTAGTATTTAAATTATTTGGCTTATTTTTTCACAGATAACAGTCCCTGTTTGGGTTGTGTTAGAGGCCCTGTGAAGATTCTTTAAAGAGTATACTACAAATTGCTCTTCCACAAAAGAATGATATCTGCTGTGGTCACTGAATTCTGTGGGGCCACTTTCCATAGAAGAGTCGAGGGAGCTTTATAGCTGATACAACCTTTTTCTCCTAGGATGCTGGGTTCTGATGTCATCCCACTGCCACATATTTATGGAGCCAGAATTAAAGGAGTTGAGGTTTTCTGTCCACTTGATTCCCCACCTCCTTATGAAGCTGTGGTAGGCCAGAATCATGCGCAGGTACTGTCCATTGGATTCCACCAACTTGATGTGCTTTCACAGCAGGTTATTGAATTTTCATTTTTCTGCTTAGGAATAATTAGCTAAATACATTCAGGTTTTAACTGGAAGTTGCTAAATTGGGAATGAAAGATATATAGCTAGTTTGGATTTTATGTCTCTTGAGTATATACTTTTGCTTTTTTGTGGTGTTGTTTTTTGTAGTATCCTAGTATTAGAGTACTTGTACCTTGACTATATACTTTTTTTGTAGTATCCTAGTATTGGATCCAAACATAGTCATGCACTGAGTAGACCCATTTAAACCAGTGGAACTCAGTAACCTCATTGATTTTCAGTGAATCTACTCCACGGGTCAGCAACTTTTTTCAGCTGTGGGCCAGTCCACCGTCCCTCAGACCTTGTGGGGGCCGGACTATATTTTGAAGGGGAAAAAATGAATGAATTCCTATGCCCCACAAATAACCCAGAGATGCATTTTAAATAAAAGGACACATTCTACTCATGTAAAAACACGCTGATTCCCAGACCGTCTGTGGGCCGAATTGAGAAGGCGATTGGGCCAGATCCACTTCAAGTAACACTTGAAGCTGAAAAGGCATAAATAGTATCTTCAATTTCACTGGTAATCTGAATTTTAAAATATATGTAATTTGTTTTGCTGTTCAAAGCAGGCTTTAAAAACAATAATGAAGTTTTCCCTGAGGGATGAGCTACTTAGCATTTGCATAACTCATCTTCATAATTAGTGTAAAAAACCAAGCATAATATGGTTTGTCTTGCTTTTTGCCCAGCTTCTTATACCCCACCCCACCTATGGCTCAAGGATTATATGCTTGCTTGCTAGCTCTTTAATATTTATTGGTCTTTGAATGGGAGGATACGGCAATTTTAAAGTGTATTTTAAAAAATATTGTAATATTTGAAAAAGAGTAAAAGTTTTTGGAAGAAATTGAGGCTTAGGTGTGTATTTAGAATAGGGATTAATTAGAAAAAAGATAGTAAAGTTAGTAAAGAATGTAAATTAGAGGATTATAAATAAGAATGTTTAAAATGATTTGGAAGATTGCTAAAGATGTATTATAATGAAATCAGCAAAGAGGGATTAGAGGAAGTCATGAAACAAAGTGAGAAAGAATAAGAAAGTTTTTATATATGTTTTTTGAAATAAGATTTATTTTTCTTGTTATTGAAAATAAGTTTTAATTGTTTCAGTATGTGAAAACTAATTAAAAAATTATATAAAAAAATGAATGGGAGGATAGGTGTTGGTTTTACCAAGATACTGAAAAGCTATTGAATTGCCCTTTCTATGAATTCCCTATTAATATTTATGTGGATAATGTTAATTTTTTATTTAGGGAAACACATTTCAAATTTCAGATGCTTCAGAAGCTGTGATTGGCTCACCAGGACAGAATGAGGCACAAGTATCTCCAGGTAAAGATTTAGGCTTGATTTTAAATACTTTAAAAAAAACGCCTTTGGAAGTGTTGTGGTGGAGTTAATGCTGAATTAATAAGCAGCAAGAGGATGCCAGTCTGTAACAAATGATTCCTCCAATTATTTTCAACAGTGCGGCATCTAACATGGAATTTCATTAGAACAATTGGCCACAGTTAAGAGTATTAAAGGTGATTTACCTGCAAAACTTGTTCCTAGAAGCCCACATCAGGAATAAGGGGTGACTAACCATTTTTATCTAAATTATGGGAGAAAGCACCCTCTGCTTTTGAGCTTCAAACGGATTCACTAGAAGATTCACCAGATTGTTCAACAGTACTTTATAATTTTTTTAAAAAAAATACAGATAAGAGCAAACAAAAAATAGTATGCAGTTCTACTCAGGTTGGTCTGTGAAAAAAGTTTTGAATAAATGCATTTAGTTTATTTAAACTTTTTTGAAGAAATACAGTATTCTATCAGGTACATGTTGAATTCAGGAACCCTGATAGAATAAAGTTTATGGCTTTGTATCACTAGATGGACGAGGACAAACAGATTCAAGCTGACTTATAGTAGATTTCTGTTAATATAATGCTTTTAGAAATGTTGGTGGCAAAGAACGGTATTGGTTGTCTAACTGTGGAGCAGCTGGATGATGCTAACTGTGCATCTCTGGCAGAAACCCTGAAACATGGGAAGAGCCATCACAGTTCCTGTGCTAGCCAAGTAGCTCTTGACCCCTGAACAAGACTTGGTCTGCCACTCAACCCATCTTTGCAGTTCTCCTGTTGATTTGTCCTTTGTAGGCAGCAGCTAAAGAGGTTAGCAGATGGTTTTAGCAATTCAAGCTGATCTTGAATTGAATTGAGTTGAATCTGTGGTTTAGCAAGCTTTTGGGCAGGGTAGAAATAAAATTATCATCATCATCAAACTTATTTTCATTTCACTAGGAACTGGGCCAAGATGATCACACATGTACCCAAAACATTTGTTTCCAAAGCTGATTATATCATTTTTGTATTACAGTGGAACCTTGGTTTTTGAGTGAACACCGAAAACCCGGAAGTAATTGCTTCCGTTTCTGAATGTGCCTCGGAGGTGGAACAGCTTCCAAGGCGTGTTTCTCCACTTTTCCAATGGATTTTGCCAACCGCCCTTTGATCCTCAGTTTTTGAATGTTTCGGAAGTCAAAAGAATCTTCTGGAACGGATTATGTTCGAAAACCGAGGTTCCGCTGTATTACTGAAGGAATGAACCTGGCCTTTTCTTTTTGTGCACAATGTTTGCTTCTTTGTGTTTGACAGATTTGAGATGGTACTCCTAATTTTTAATTGTTTTTATTTTGTCTTTCTGAATAAACTCCTTTTTCTATGGACCCAGCTGTTCAACTTGGGTGATGTCAGATTCAGACATCTCAGATTAAGTGAGCCTTTGTGCACAGGACTGAGGTGTGGCCTTGTGTAACCTGGCAGGTCATTCAGCCTATAGAAGTCTCCTGTGGTCTACTCAGACCATGTGGAGGGTCCATCCCAAGAAGCCCGCAATGGTAGGAGGAGGCTTGCTGTTGGATTGGGGGGGTGGGGTGGGTAGAGGGTGAGGATAGGGAACTAGCTCATGATCCTGGTAAGAATATATCTAGTAGGGCTTTGGAAGCCTTTTGTTCTGTAGATGTGAACGTTGTCACTCATGGTACCAGCTGCTTCATGAAATGACTGAATAATGCCCTAAGATGTTTTGCTTAAACTTTGGTTCCTTGAGTAATGTGAACATAGTTTTGCCAGATGTGACACACACTGTAAAAATGTTTTTGGATGTTGCTCTAGAATACCCTGTTGGTGCTACCTGTGACAAGGAGCATTTTTTCTCTTTTACAAATAAATTAGTGTGAGTAATACATTGTTGTTGTTGTTGTTCAGTCGTTCAGTTGTGTCCGACTCTTCGTGACCCCATGGACCAGAGCACGCCAGGCACGCCTATCCTTCACTGCCTCTCGCAGTTTGGCCAAACTCATGTTAGTAGCTTCAAGAACACTGTCCAACCATCTCATCCTCTGTCGTCCCCTTCTCCTTGTGCCCTCCATCTTTCCCAACATCAGGGTCTTTTCTAGGGAGTCTTCTCTTCTCATGAGGTGGCCAAAGTACTGGAGCCTCAACTTCAGGATCTGTCCTTCTAGTGAGCACTCAGGGCTGATTTCTTTAAGAATGGATAGGTTTGATCTTCTTGCAGTCCATGGGACTCTCAAGAGTCTCCTCCAGCACCATAATTCAAAAGCATCAATTCTTTGGCGATCAGCCTTCTTTATGGTCCAGCTCTCACTTCCGTACATTACTACTGGGAAAACCATAGCTTTAACTATACGGACCTTTGTCGGCAAGGTGATGTCTTTGCTTTTTAAGATGCTGTCTAGGTTTGTCATTGCTTTTCTCCCAAGAAGCAGGCGTCTTCTAATTTCGTGACTGCTGTCACCATCTGCAGTGATCATGGAACCCAAGAAAGTGAAATCTCTCACTGCCTCCATTTCTTCCCCTGAGTAATACATAGTTTCTTTTAAAAAGAATTGCTTGGGAGCCAATATTTGATTTAAAAATAGTCATAGAAATATGTTTGAAATAAATATTAATACGTGTTCCGAGAATCTTTTTTCCCTACACACTTCATTACATGCAAACCTATTCTAACTGATTTTCTTGTCCCTTCTGAGTTGTTTCTTTGTTTTTGCAGTAGATGGAGATGAACTTAATTCTATATCAAGAGAGACCACCTTGCATCCGGATGCCCGTTTAGTCCCTGCAGGAACCTGCAAGGCAGTCCTAAAGCCTCTCGGGAAACGATCAAAAAGTGATCCTGTGCTGCATGGATTTCCACCAGGAGGTGACTAGGGTTTTCCCCTAAGGAAATTTACTATAGCTTTCAGTTGTGGACCAACACACTTTTATTTTCAACCAGTGGACTGGAGTGAACACCTAGGCTCTTCCCCCTGTTTTTGCCCGATTGGCAGTTCAAATTTTGGTGTTAGCAGGTTATCCTGACATCCACAATGGCAAAGGCGGTCCCAGTCGCCAGTCATGTCAAATCGGCTTTTTGTCCCCCTGGTAGAGGAGAAGCCGTGCTGGCCGCAACTGCTGCCCAGCCAAGAGCCAGGTAAGCAGCCATTTCAGGCTGCAAAATAAAAGAGGTCTATTTGCATTTAAGACTTTTTGATCTGTATTTGGACTGATGCCTTAGAGGAGCAAGTTAACTAATGTAAAAATTGTGTGTTGGTCTGTCTGTCTTGTTAGTGTGTATTCCTTAGTAGTTTCTTAATCCTAGCAACAATTTTCTAAAATACATCGTCAGGCATGCCATTTTGCAGATGAAGTTTCACAAATAGTAGATGAAGTATTAAGCCTGTATTTGCACTTTACCATTCAGATACTGTATTTTTCTGTGTCTGACACTGCTGTTTGCTAAATTTGTTTAGCCCCAAAATGGGGGTCATCTTATACACAGGGGCTTGAGCTTGGGCCCTGGTGCGGGTGGCCCAGGTTCTGGTTCTTGAAATACGCCAACCCTAACTTTGGCCGACTGCTGCAATAAAAGTCAGGAACTTTGGGCAATTTCCCTCAAAAAAGCTCAGGAACTTGGGGTGACTTCCCCCCAAAAAGCTCAAAGTTGTTCTGTTTGATGTTTAAAATACTGATTTCTTAATTTTGGGTTCAAAAAAAATACGGGTCGCCTTATACATATGTAGTACTATCACAAACAGTTTTACCATCTTATTTTCTGGTTGTGAGTTGCTGGTCTAGTGGCAGAGTAGACTAACTAAAGCCCATCCAATGAATTTTTTGGCAAATACAGGATTTGAACTGAAGTCTTTTGGGGCCAAAGCCAGATCAAGCTTCTGGAACAGAGCTAGAAAATACTAATAACTTCTTAAGCGTCTGTTCCAGTCTGTTGTATGCCTATTCTATACAATACTAATATTTAGAATTATTTGAAGCCACCATTAGATTTCACGCCAACTAAGTTTTCTGCATCTAGTAAGCAGTCAAGGCTGCTATCATGCAATCAAAGGCAATATTGTGCAAGTTGCAAGTAGTATGGTTGAGTGTGGGTGACCATAGCAAGTCATAATAAAAACATAGACCGTATTTTTTGCTCCATAAGACACACTTTTTTCCTCCTAAAAAGTAAGGGGAAATATCTGTGTGTCTTATGGAGCGAATGGTGGTCCCTGGAGCTGAATTGCCCAGGGGCCAAAAGAGGATCATGCTTTTTATTTTACAAAGAGAAAAGGGGGTGTTGAAAGGACCCCGCTCAGCAGCTGATCAGCAAGAGATCGGGAGAGAGATAAGAGTCCCGGCTCCCTTTCAGCCCCGCCCTCCTTTGTTGAATGTGCTGCAGAGGGAGGTTGTTTGTTTCCCCAGCTACATGTGACTGGCTGATTAGATTATCTGTCTGGAAACTGTAGAAAAGGCTCCCTTTCCTTTAGAAGCTGCAGAAATGTGAGTTGAACCCCATAAAAACAGAGCTTTTCCTCTTTGCTTTTCCCCCTTTGCAAAAGGAGCTTTGCTTTTCCCCCTTTGCAAAAAAAGCTGCAAAACTTTTAGCTGATCCTCAAAAAACAGGGTTTTTCCCTTTGCAAAAAAGCTGCAAAACTTTTAGCTGATCCTCAAAAAAACAGGGCTTTTCCCTTTGCAAAAAAGCTGCAAAACTTTTAGCTGATCCTCAAAAAAACAGGGCTTTTCCCTTTGCAAAAAAGCTGCAAAACTTTTAGCTGATCCTCAAAAAAACAGGGCTTTTAGAGGAGGAAAACCAGAAAAATATTTTGTTTATTGTTTCCTCCTCTAAAAACAAGGTGCGCCCTATGGTCTGGTGCGCTCTATGGAATGAAAAATACGGTACTTCTCTGAAATATATATATCCTTAATACTGTTTGACTCGTTCTCCACTTTTATAAGACCTATGATTATCAGGTTCCCTTTTTATATCTAAAGACAGCTGATCTACAGTGGTACCTCAGGTTAAGTACTTAATTGGTTCCGGAAGTCCGTTCTTAACCTGAAGCAAATTTTCCCATTGAAAGTAATGGAAAGTGGATTGATCCGTTCCAGATGATGAAAAACACCTCCTAAAACAGCAATTTAACACGAATTTTACTGTCTAACGAAACCATTGATCCATAAAATGAAGGCAATAATCAATGTACTGTACTATAAAATAAGACAGTATTTTAGATGAAAAAAATAACGTTTACAGTGGTACCTCTGGTTACGTACTTAATTCGTTCCGGAGGTCCGTTCTCAACCTGAAACTGTTCTTAACCTGAAGCACCACTTTAGCTAATGGGACCTCCCGCTGCTGCTGCCACCAGAGCACAATTTCTGTTCTTATCCTGAAGCAAAGTTCTTAACCTGAAGCGTTATTTCTGGGTTAGCAGAGTATGTAACCTGAAGCGTATGTAACCCGTGGTACCACTGTATTTTTTTTCCGTAGGTGCACTGATGATAGTCAATTTGGATTGGGGGGCGGCTTTTATCCATTTCTGCAGTCACACAATCAACCAGTAGCTGAACTGGGTTCCACACAGTCACAAAAACAAGTCACAAAAATGAAGTCACAAGCCATAGTCATAAAAGCAAAGTCACAAGTCACTCCCATAAAATGAAGAACAAGTCACAGTCAAAAAACCGAAAAAGCCACACAAAGCAAAACGCAAAAAATAGCAAAAACAAAACAACTTCTGTGTTGCGTGGGTGCTTGGGACCCAACAGCTGGCAGACTCAACAGGAAGCCTCTGATTAGCAGTGAGGGACTCAATTAACGAACAAAACACATTCAACAGGAACCAGACGATGAAAAGTGACCCCAAAAACAGCAAATTTACATGAATTTTACTATCTAACGAGGCCATTGATCCATAAAATGAAATCAATAAAACAGTACAAAATGAATATGTGATTTTTTTCTTACCTGCGCTGATGATAGTCATTGTTTGGATGGGGGCTCAGGGTCCTCTTCTACAATCACAATCGGTGACTTCTCTCCTGCCATTCCTCTGCAGGCCCCACAGGTTTCGGGGCTTGGCTCCGGGCAGCGGCAAGGCCCCCCGAGAGCTTGGAAAACTCACTTCTGGGTTAAAATCATTCGTAACCCCCAAAAAGTAACCTGAAGCGTTCATAACCCGAGGTACCACTGTACGTTATTCTTTTGGGAGGTAGGAGGTTTTGGCAAACATCACGTGCTCTGCTGTGCACAATTCGAAGTGTTTCTGCTAGTGCAAAGCCTACGCAATACGCATATGCTACCCAGAAGCATTTTCTTTTTCTTTTCAGGTCCAGTGCTGAGTTGTGAAGCTGCTACCCAAACAGAATTAAAACCAGAACTAGCTACTGTCACTTTGCGAAAGAGTCTGAGAGCAAAGGCCTTGCGCTCACGGCCTCGGTCTTTGATAGACTACAAATCCTACATAGATACTAAACTGCTCGTGGCAAGGTTTCTAGAGCAGTCGTCCTGCACCATGACCCCTGACATACATGAACTAGTGGAAGACATAAAATGTGTTTTAAAATCAGATGAAGAGCACATGGAGGAAGCCATCCACAGTGCCAGCTTCCTTGAGCAGGTAATTGATTATTGTAACAGAACTCCTATGTTCCCTCACTGTAATTGACATCTCTGGCTTTCAGGATGCAGATTCATTTTGTAGCTGCAGTTTTGGAAGTCTTGCTGGCCTATGTCAATGGTTTTTTGAAAGGAAAAATAATAGTAATAGTTCAGTAATAGTTCAGTCAGAATCAAACAGTTTAGGATTCTTTTTATGCTAGAGACTGAATGTGATGATGGAGACATCTAGTCACAATTCCCTTCACATTTCTCCAAGCCCAGAGCTAGTGACAATAAGTGGTGGATCTGTGTCAATATTTTTTATTTACTAACTTTTCACTTCTGACAAAACAAAATAAAAAATAATAAAATCCTTCCAGTAGCACCTTAGAGACCAACTAAGTTTGTTCCTGGTATGAGCTTTCGTGTGCATGCACACTTTTTCAGATACCAAGTGTGCATGCATACGAAAGCTCATACCAAGAACAAACTTAGCTGGTCTCCAAGGTGCTACTGGAAGGATTTTTAAAAAATTTTTATTTTGTTTTGACTATGGCAGACCATCACGGTTACCTACCTGTAACTTTTCACTTCTGAATTTATAAAATGAAATTTCCAAGCTCATCCCTATGGCAAAGTGAAACAGCAAGAAGAATAAGCATATGCTAACTTCATGTGGCGGTAGTGATCATGTTAATGCAGAAAAAAACTCATTATATACTGATGTAGTACTACTGACAAGTATGGAATAATATTTTACTCACTTGGAAAATAACCATGATACTTGTCGATGAAGCTTCCAAACTCATTTTTGTTGTTGTTTAGTCATTCAGTCGTGTCCGACTCTTCGTGACCGCATGGACCAGAGCACGCCAGGCATGCCTGTCTTTCACTGCCTCCCGCAGTTTGGCCAAACTCATGCTAGTCTTCGAGAACACTGTCCAACCATCTCATCCTCTGTTGTCCCCTTCTCCTTGTGCCCTCCATCTTTCCCAACATCAGGGTCTTTTCCAGGGAGTCTTCTCTTCTCATGAGGTGGCCAAAGTACTGGAGCCTCAACTTCAGGATCTGTCCTTCCAGTGAGCACTCAGGGCTGATTTCTTTAAGGATGGATAAGTTTGATCTTTTTGCAGTCCATGGGACTCTCAAGAGTCTCCTCCAGCACCATAATCCAAACTCATTTAGCAAAACATAAAAATACCGACCAGCCCCTTTAATTATCCACAGCCCTCTAAAGTCTGGAGTTGGGAGGTGGGTAAGTCTTAGATGCACAAATAACACCACAAACAGAGGAAAATGAGTATGTGCTATTGGAATGGATTGTCTCTTAATATATTTGCTTTGGTTTCCTAGGTTACTATCAAATACGAGATTATTTCCTGCTTGTCCAATTCCTGCTAAACCAGGAAAGGAGTGGAAATGGCTCAGGTTTTGAAACCAGCCTGTTGTTGCTTTTATCCTCCAAAAAAATCCTTTTTAAAAAGCAAAGAAGTGGATACAACTCATTTGTCTGGATTACTGAATAGTTTTGCTATCGTTAGGAGTAAGTGCTATAGACCCATCAATAAAAGACTAATGAGAGTCTTTTTAGGTAGCGTTCCAAATAAATAAACTGATGTACAGGCTCAAATTCACATGTTCAACATACTGAATGGCCCATTTTAGTGTTTTAAGATTGTTGGGATTTTCATAATGAAAAGTAACTGCTTTCCTCCCTTGTTATAAAAATGTGAATGGAAGGTGTTATAAGGTAAACAAAACTGTGCTTCCCCCCTTTTTTGTGCAGGTAATGATCCCTGCTTGTTCATCTGCATCAAAGGCATATACACTGCCTTTTAGAAGGCACCCAGGACTCCTGCACTTGGAGAGCTGTGGGGATGTGAGTACTTTTACTACAGCAGAAACCCGGCAGCTGGAGAGAACACAGAGGTCAGAGCCTGAACGGCCACATAGTCTCATTGGAGTTGTACGTGAAACTGTGCTCTGAACTAATAGCTATGAGTACTTTTATCAGATGCAGTGAACAGACCAGAAAACCACTCTGCAAGTTAATCTGTGTTTCATACTTATTGCTGCTTTTGGAAACAATACTTGAGGACACTGTTGGAAGAAGTTACTTCTAGAAAAACCTCAGTATGTTCCAATTTGAAGCTGTCTTTAAATCAAGGATATTCAGGTGCAATTTGTATATATGAGAAGCACTTTTTATTGGGATGTTGGGAAGAAATAAGAGCATGTGTTTGAAGATGTTTGGAAGCAATTGATTCATTCTACTTAAACTTCTGTAGAAGGGATTTATGCCTCCAGTAGCTGTGGTTTCACTTGCGACCTGCAGTTAATTGCTTGTGTTTTGTCTCCAAGGAAATATGGGATAGAGTTAGTCATATCTATGGAACTGATGTCAAACTAAAAGTGTTCTCTCTCCTGCACCCTTCTCTGGAGATCAATTGGTGCTATACACCCACTAGCTGATGAATCACACCCTCAATCACAACTATTCAGCTGGATAAATATGTAATGGAAAACACCAATGTTGTCCACATGCACTGTATTAAGAGTAAAAACAAAACTAATATGAAGAGTTTACAGTGGGCCTTTCAGCCATTGAATTAACCTGGCTTTAATTTTTTAAACATGCTGCCTGAAAGTGTTAAGCAGATAAGGAGGGCCCTCTCCGAAGAGCGTACATTGCTGTCCCGTTCAGGAAAAAGGCTAAGGTGAAAGTACAAGCCACTCTAGCAAGGAAGGACTGCACCTCTGAGTGTTTTCACTACCCTTGGTTGAACAATATATGCAGAGTTTAAATAACACATTCAATTCATATTATTAGGCATAACCAATTCTATTTACTCCTGCAGGATGTCATTGAAGGATAGTAATGGGTTCTTCAAGGATCATTGAGGAACCACAGTGTTGTAAGCAGGTCTTGCACCAGTGTCAGTAGTAGAACCAAAGGGCACTTGTAGCTCCCTTCCTTTGATTGTTTGGAAAGTGAATGTGAATGCAGGAGAGAAGAAGAGTTTGGATTTAATATCCCGCTTTATCACTACCCAAAGGAGTCTCAAAGTGGCTAACATTCTCCTTTCCCTTCCTCCCCCACAACAAACACTCTGTGAGGTGAGTGGGGCTGAGAGACTTCAGAGAAGTGTGACTAGCCCAAGGTCACCCAGCAGCTGCATGTGGAGGACAGGAGACACGAACCCGGTTCCCCAGATTACAACTCTACCACTCTTAACCACTACACCACACTGGCTCTGGCAATGCATTGAGGGGTTCTGTTTGGAAAATGGAGCTACTGGAGAAGTCATCAGCTTCCAAGGTTTTTCTCATTTCTCATGGGTGTCCAGTAGACTAAAACTGGGTTCCCATAATCTAGTTAAGAGATAGCAGCCGTGCTCCCCTTGCCCCCAATACTAGAATACTGTTATTGCTGGCTCTTATATCACTGCTAAATAATGCACATTTCCCTTCAAACTAATAAAAAATAAAAGTGCAAGGATGGTAAGCGAAAAAGTTCCATGATTAAGAGTGAAAAGAAAACAGTGGACAAGCATTTGCCCTGCCCCATGAGAGAGCCAGGACCTCGGCTACAACTCTAGAACATGCCCAAAAATGGTTCTATGGAAATATAAAATCAGAGTGTGGGATTGCACATAAACTACAAAGAACTGGATATATTGTACTAAATGGCCTATTCAGATGATGTAACTAAGTGTGCAACAAGCTCAAATCTTAAACATAAGTATACATTTAGTACCTTAATTCCAGCAGTCGTGGTGGGTGTTATCCTGGAGACAATTAGTTTGGTTATCCTGGGGGACTTTAACATCCACGCCAACACGACCTTACAAGGGGTCGCTCAGGACTTCGTGGAAAGCATGGCCTCCATAGGGCTGTCCCATGGACGTGGGCCCAACTCATAGTCGTGGGCATGCCTTAGACCTGGTGTTCACCTCTATGGATGTGCGTGATATGGCACCAAATAAAAGCGAAACTAAAGAAGTGCCACTTCCTGGTGCAACTGGATTTCTCCACAACCCTTCCCCTCTGCAGGGAGGTGGGACCTATTTGGATGGTCCGCCCCCGCCACTTAATGGATCCAAATGGTTTCCAGTGGGTGGTAGGGGATGTTTTATCCCATGTTGATGGCCTTTAAGCTGATTCCCTGGTGGCCCGCTGGAATGTGGAGTTAACCAGGGCTATTGACTATCTGGTTCCGTAGCACCCCCTCCGATTGCATGGAGCCTGGACAGCCCCATGGTTTTCAATGGATCTGAGGGCAATGAAACAATTACTGAGGTGGCTAGAGCGCCAGTGGCAGAAAACACATTCTGAATCGGACCAGACACGGGTTAGAGCTCAACGTCGAGCCTACCAAGTGGCAATGGCGATGGTGAAGAAGACTTTCTTCAGCACCTCTATTGCATCTGCAGAAAACAGCAGCAGGAGACTCTTTTCAGGTGGTTCACAATTTAACAGAACTACTTTATCTCCTGCAATGATTTTGCAAAGATTTTTGCAGGTAAAGTCGTTCAGATTCGGAAAGAGGTAGATTCCACTGTGGGAGCTGGGCCGGGGTGGGAGAGTGCTAGAGTCCTGTCTAGTCAAGTTGCATGGGATCAATTCCAATCTGTTACCTCTGAGGATGTGGACAGGCTGCTTGGATGAGTGAAACCAACCACCTGTCTCCTTGATCCTTGCCCATCCTGGCTTATAAAAGCTAGCCAGGAAGGGCTGGGCGATGGGCTCTGCGGGGTGGTGAATGCTTCCCTCTGTGAGGGAGCCTTCCCAGACCTGCTGAAAGAGGCGGTTATTAAACCGCTTCTTAAAAAACATCTTTAGACCCGGCCAATATGGCCAACTATTGCCCAGTCTCAAATCTTCCATTCTTGGGCAAGGTGATTGAGCGGGTGGTTGCTGAACAACTCCAAGCATGCCTGGAGGATGCGGACCATTTGGATCCCTTCCAATCGGGATTCAGGCCTCATCATGGGACTGAAACTGCCTTGGTCGCGCTGGTCGATGATCTCCGGCGGGCTAGGGACAAAGGTGAGAGCTGTTTCCTAGTTCTGCTGGATCTCTCAGCGGCTTTTTAAACCATCAACCATAACATCCTAGAGGGGCTAGGAGCTGGGGGCATTGTTATACAGTGGTTCTGCTCCTTCCTGTGTCCAGAAACTGGTGGTGGGGGACGAGTTTTCAGACCCCTGGGCGCTCACTTGTGGGTTGCCTGAGGGTTCCATCCTCCCCCATGCTTTTCAACATCTAGATGAAGCTGCTGGGAGAGATCATCCGGGGGGGGCTGGGTGGGTTCATCAGCATGTGAATGATATCCAGCTCTACCTCTTTCAAATCAGAACCAGTGAAGGTCCTGTGTGAGTGTCTGGAGGCGGTTGGAGGATGGATGGCGGCTAACAGATTGAGGTTGAATCCTGACAAGACAGAAGTACTGTTTTGGGGGGACAGGAGGTGGGCAGGTGTGGAGGACTCCCTGGTCCTGAATGGGGTAACTGTGCCCCTGAAGGACCAGGTGCGCAGCCTGGGAGTCATTTTGGACTCACAGCTGTCCATGGAGGCGCAGGTTAATTCTGTGTCCAGGGCAGCTGTCTACCAGCTCCATCTGGTACGCAGGCTGAGACCCTACCTGCCTGCGGACTGTCTCGCCAGAGTGGTGCATGCTCTGGTTATCTCCTGCTTGGACTACTGCAATGCGCTCTACATGGGGCTACCTTTGAAGGTGACCCAGAAACTGCAACTTAATCCAGAATGCAGCAGCTAGACTGGTGACTGGGAGCGGCCACCGAGACCACATAACACCGGTCTTGAAAGACCTACATTGGCTCCCAGTACGTTTCCGAGCACAATTCAAAGTGTTGGTGCTGACCTTTAAAGCCCTAAACGGCCTCAGCCCAGTATACCTGAAGGAGCGTCTCCATTCCCATCGTTCTGCCCGGACACTGAGGTCCAGATCTGAGGGCCTTCTGTCGGTTCCTTCACTGCGAGAAGCCAAATTACAGGGAACCAGGCAGAGGACCGGCCTTCTTGGTAGTGGCGCCTGCCCTGTGGAACGCCCCCCACCAGATGTAAAAGGAAAAAACTACTACCAGACTTTTAGAAGACACCTGAAGGCAACCCTGTTTAGGGAAGCTTTTAATATCTGAAGGAATGCTGTATTTTAATCTTTTGTTGGAAGCTTCCCAGAGTGGCTGGGGAAACCCAGCCAGATGGGTGGGGTAGAAATAATAAATTTATCATTTATTTCTTCTTCTTCTTCTTCTGTAAAGCACCCCTTTTAAGTAGCCCTGGATGCTGTTTTGAGATATAACTATTTCAAGTGCAATTACACATTCAGATGTTAAAAGTAAATTATGCTTCATAATGTTCTTCCTCATTGTGTGCATATTTGTAAGGGTAAAGCAAGTTAATCTTGTGATTTTCACCAATATTCTTGTATGTCAAAAAAAATGGAGGGCTGAATCATTAATTGCAGCTTCTTGTAAAAGTGGGAGTTGTTATGAGCATGAAGTATTCTCTGCTCAACATGGATACAAATATTTATGGACTTCTGGAAGGTTGTGGAAATGGAAATCCATTAATAACAAGGTAGTTCAATCAGAATAAACCTTCCTAGTTCAGCATTAATGAAGTTTTGGCTATAATCTAAAGCCTTTTTTAGTTTGTTTCATTTTTTATTGTTGCAAATCTTACAGACATTAGCACTCTGTTAAGTAAAGGAATGTAGTACACATGAATACATCACAACAAAACAGAGGCCAAAAAAATTAAAAATAAAGTAAAAAAATAACCACCCCATCTCACCCACAAGCTGCATTACAGAGAAAGGGGCCAGAAACCTGTGATAAGAGTCTGAGAAATTACATTCAGTAAATGTGCAGTTTCAACATTCCAGGCTCACATTTATATGTAGAGAGAGAGAGCTCATCAAGTTTAGTGTTTACAAAGAACAATATTGTTACAAATACAATACTATACTTCTCCTGACGCATTTCAATGATTTCTATTCACCCTCTTTACAGAACAATAGTATAAATTTCATACTCTTTAGTACTGTGCTCAGTCCCTACGTATATATATATACACACACACAAACACACTTGCCATCTTCAGACACAGATTTCTTTTTATTCCCAGCAGTACAAAGACCTCCCCTCCCTCTTCCCAAAAGCTTGTACTTGAAAAATTCCAAAACGTATTGCAAATTATAATGCAATTCAGACGCACACATAGAAAAATGGCAAATCAAGAGGCAATTTCAACTGTTTTGTAAACATGGAAGAATTAATAAAGTATACAAGTAGGCAACTATCATTCTTGCTGGAGTTTAGCAAACTTGAAGTATAAAATAAATTCTTCCTTTGATCCCAATACAGTACGTAATGCTTACTAGAATTTATTAACAAGCTGTTAAAACATCAATTTTAACATAACCTTTCAGTCCATATGGTTCTTTAACATTGAGAGGTATAGAGCTGGTTACCTAGATCTGTTTTGGAAATTAGGTCACAAGTCAGATTCCCTATGTACAAGCAGTACAACACTGCAACCGTGCTGAGAAATGTCCACATGAACCAGGTTGTATGTGAACACAGTTGACAATTTTTTTTTTGTAATTGTGACAGCACTTTCCCAAACTTCTGCAGTTCTAAGCAGCAGCAGCACAGTTTGTCTCCATGTCTGGCTACCCCTTCCACTGCACCTGTGAGCCCCTGTGTGCGACAGCCCTGTGTGTGTGAAAGCAATATGAAAACTTAAGATGGAGCAATAAAGGCTAAGCCCAAAGAAGTTTAAAACATAGATAATTTTACTCCCATGTAATAATTTGAAAGACTTCAAGTTAAGGACATGGTTAAGTTTCTACCAGTAATGGTCTGATTTTATATATATATATCCATTCCAGTCCCATTTATATCCTAGTATCTTGGATGTTTCTGAATAACAGCTGTGAAAAGATGCCTCTTGGATAAACCTGAAAAAGAAATAGATCTATTCTGAGAGTCAACATGGTTGAGAACTAGGAATGGTTGGGCTTTCAAGAACAGCTTTTCATTCAGGGATTTTCTGGAAAAGCTGTTCTGTATATAGAGAAACAAGATTTTCCTGATTGGATGTCAATAAAATGGCTTAGGACAGGCATAGGCAAACTTGGCCCTTCAGATGTTTTGAGACTACAATTCCCATCATCCCTGACCACTGGTCCTGTTAGCTAGGGATGATGGGAGTTGTAGTCCCAAAACATATGGAGGGCCAAGTTTGCCTATGCCTGGCTCAGGAGGAAGAAAGTGTATTTCCTTGTGGGGGGGTAAGAAAGGGCTATAGGTTAGTTGGAGTTGGTAGGAAAAAATGGTGAATAACACTATGTATAATTTAATTTAATATGTTCTATATACATTTGCTACTTTTGCATTTAGTTAAGGAACTTAGGGGTTGTGTGTTGTTGTGTAAAGCAGATGTTCATTCAAAACAGCTTACTGAATCTAGGTAGCCTCAGACTAAGTACAAACTATGGCTGTTAATCTGGAATAACAACATTACTATCTTTAGAGATCCCATGGCTTAGAATCCCTTTGATTTCTTAAGAGTTATGCAGTGTTGTTACACTTAAGATATTCATTTCCTCTATTTCTTTGCGTCAGTCATTATTTGTCCTAGTCAAAGGATACTGATTGTTTTCTTTTCTACTGCAACTCCCTATTTCAGAAGTGAAAATGTAATCCTTGCATGCTGCACATTTTCCCTGTAGGAAAGCTGTAATGACACACACAAAATCCACATTTTTCCAGGTCATTTCCAGGGCGGCTTTTTCTCCCTCTCCAACTTTTTGTTCATTTACATCTGACTCTCCCTGTGTCACAGCTAAATAAATTTAATAGGCTGTAAATCCAACAGCTGAAAATAATTCTTCTGGTTTTGCTTTGGAAAAAATGTGGCCAATTTGCTAATGGTTTCCTATCTAGCATGCTGTCCAGGTCCACACCACTTTGCTTCATTAAAGCAACAGCATCTGACACTGGCCAAAACATGCATTCAAATACTGCCCCCTCCAATGCAGAGTTGCCTCTTGGTTTCAGTGGGCTGAGAGGTCAGCCAAGTGTTGCTAGAGTTGTCCAGGTTGAAATATTTCTCTCTCTCTTATTATCTCCTATAAGACTACTACAGGGTGAGTATTTTAAAAGAGGCCCCATGGAACATGTGCACTCTGTATCCACAGGGCCTCTTTTGAAGGACTCACCCTGTATATGAGCAATATTATGTACATGAACAATTCTTTTGTGAATGAAGAAAGGGAATTAACATTCCATTCCTTAGCCTCCCTAACAACTTGTGTGTATCACAGGGCTTGGTTGTGGCTCAAGCATCTGTCACACAAACA
Organism: Lacerta viridis; assembly: GCA_900245905.1. Taxonomy (NCBI): domain Eukaryota; kingdom Metazoa; phylum Chordata; class Lepidosauria; order Squamata; family Lacertidae; genus Lacerta; species Lacerta viridis. The sequence continues at coordinate 81,282 of OFHU01001496.1, read as the reverse complement.
GCTCCTTTCCCTCCTAGAACTTCCATGGCTGTAGTGGGAAGTAGAATCCACATGTAACACCCATGCAGGGCACTGAATCCCATCACAACCTGCAACATGTGTGCATATCCATGCAACATGCAAACACCCCCAACCCCTTCCCCTGATACGTCAGTGTTGCCCTGGCCAGTAAATTGGGTTGCCACTTTATCAGTAGTATTCCAGATTTCCTACCCCCTACACACAATATTAGGTTCTTTCCTACAGAGAATACTGGGACCCCTTGAAGAGAAACACATGTATTGTGAATGACACGATCTCTTGTGGGCTCTACCCCAAAAAAGGATCATGCCATAATAAATTTTTAAGTGTAAGGTGCCACAGGAGCATATTACAGTCTATGGACTACTTTGATTTTAAATATCATGACCAAAACCTTTTGGAATACTCTTTCATTGCACGAGCATCTACAGTAAGTGAGCATACTCTTTTAGCATCCCAGGCATGGGATTAACTTTACATATATTTATATATATATTTATATATATATATTACAAAATAAATTAAGTTTATACCTTCCACTATTTTGCTATAGTCCAAAATTAATGAGAAATTTTCTTTAAAAAAAATTAAATACAAACTTTTGGACCAAAGATATGTTAGAAGTAAACTGGCTCAGAACAATAAAACCATTTAGAACTGCGTGTAGACTTGCTGAAAAATCATAAATATCAAGCATACAGTTTTAAAATGTGACAGCCTATCAGCCCACAGACACATTCATACATACACAAATGGGAAAAAAGTTAGAAAGTTAAGATCTGACAGCAGTATTGCCCCAACACCCCACACTGTTTCTGGTGGACCACTCAATCTTAGAAAGTACGGAATAGAAAAGCCATTGCAAGAAAAATCACACTGCACATGACAAAGAGGAGACTTTTGGGAGTGTGTGAGGTGGTGGAGAAAGACCTTGCGGCATCATCTCTAGACAATGTACATTTTATTCCCAGAGGATTTTCAGCATGGGATGAACAGAACCCTGCAGCAGTCCCCTCCTCATAGACAGGTGTGGAGCTACATTAGAAAGCAGAGCTCACCTGAAAGACAAGGTGTCATCCCATTTCCTTTTTCAAACACATCACAACTTTTTCTTTAGGGCAAAATTGTCACAGCTTGTTGCTAACATACACCTAACAGCAACTATGTAGGATAAAACAAATTTGCATCCTTTCTGTCACTCAAAAGAGAATTTTACCTATTTGGTAAAAAGAGCTTTCTAACTTTATTTTCTATCCTAACAGCCAGAGAAGCATAAAATGATGATGTAGCTGGAACAATGTGTGTGTGTGTGTGTGTGTGCGCGCGCGCATGCGTGTGCACAAGAATATCTTGGTTAGTTTTCTGTTTTGTGAAGAATTACATAAAACTAGTAGTAAAAAAGGTGCAACCCAAAATGTCATCTGGTACACAGAATGATAAAAGGTGAGAAACAAGAGTGAGACATGTTGCTGCAGACATCAAAATGCAGCACAAGAAAACTCCACTAACGAGGAAAAGCATCCCCCATGCACACTGGGCGGGGCAGCTTTAGATGTAAACCGGTTGTTCCTGTGCGGTCAAGAGTCTGTACATGGCAGCTGGCATGGTCTTCATATGAATCTGGAGAAAGGAAAGAAATAATGGCGTTAGTTTCTTATATGCATTTTCCAAACTAAAAAGTATTGTACATTCATAGTTAGCCTTCTGAGAATTGAAGTGCTCCTCCCATCTGCACAAGGGATTGAGACCTAGCAGAGGTTCCCACTGGAGGTAGGGTGGAAGAAAGGGATTTTAGCTTCGCTAAACTCCTTCCCTTGGCAGCTTGCCAACTTCACACACTTGTGGAGGGTTTCCCATGCCCCTAGAACAGATTTGTGGGGCTTACAGGGGCCTGCAGGGAGAAGGAAAAATAAGCAAGTATCACTTCCTTCAGCAGGAAAATCCTGTGAATGGAGTTCTGCTTATGGAAATACTGCTTGCAATCCTTTGTGTTCAGGAATGAGGGAGATGCTCAACAAAAGGGGAAAGGAAAGAAAGGGTGTGTCCTAAATTAAGGTACAGTACTTGAGTTTCTACATTTGTGCAAAGACTGCAACACCATCCATATCATCTAAGTTAGAAGTCCCACTGAACTCAGTGGGACTTACTGAGTTCAAGTAAATATAGGCATCATCAACAGATGCAAACCTTAACCAAATGGGAACAAGTGTGCTACAGTTATCTTCAGTCTTTTCAGACCCAGGACACGATCTCTAAGCATGTTTATTATTTTATTTTATAATAATTTATTTTTTCCTCCTCACTTGCATCATCTGTATTTCTTCATCTCCTTCCATCTTTAATACAACAACAAAAAGAAAACACTATGGTAGCATGGGGACTAGTTCAAGCCATTTTAAATTGGGATATAGTCAAATTGTGGGTTGCAATTTGAGGGCTACAGCTGTAGTGAAGAATAATAATAAAAAACCCTGCCCATCTAGCTGGGTTTCCCAAGCCACTCTGGGCGGCTGCCAACAGAATATTAAAAACAAGATAAAACATCAAACATTAAAAACTTCCCTAAACAGAGCTTCCTTCAGATGTCTTCTAAAGGTCTGATAGTTGTTTATTTCCTTGACCTCTGATGGGAGGGCATTCCACAGGGTGGGCGCCACTACCAAGAAGGCCCTCTGCCTGGTTCCCTGTAACCTCACTTCTCGAATGAGGGAACCGCCAGAAGGCCCTCGGAGCTGGACCTCGGTGTCTGGGCTGAACGATGAGGGTGGAGACGCTCCTTCAAGTATACTGGGCCAAGGCTGTTTAGGGCTTTCAAGTTTCAGTCCGGAAACGTACTGGGAGCCAATGTACCGTATATACGTGAGTATAAGCCGAGGCACCTAATTTGACCACAAATAAACTGGGAAAACTTATTTACTTAAGCATAAGCCGAGGGTGGGAAATGCAGCAGCTACTGGTAAATTTCAAAAATAAAAATAAATACCAATAAAAGGCTTGGAAAGAAAGGGTCTCTTACAGGGGGGGGTAAGGGGGGGGGCATATTCTGGGAAAGTTTCAGGGTGGGCAGTTTCTAGGGTGGGCAGAGCTGGGATGGGGGCAGTTTCTAGGGTGGGCAGAGCTGGGATGGGCAGGGGTTAAGAGGGAAGGCTTGGAAAGAAAGGGTCTCTTTACAGGGAGGGCTCGGGGAGGGGGCATATTCAGGGAGGAATTAAGGGGGCAGATTCTGGGAAGGTTTCAGGGGTGGATAGTTTCAGGGTGGGCAGTTTCTATGGCGGACTGAGCTGGGATGGGATGGGGGCAAAAGCAACAGGCTCTCTGGGACTGAGCCGGCTCACGCGCCTGCTCGATGCTCGTCCTCCTCCTGCTCCCGCTGCCACCGTCCCTACCTCTGTTCCCCTTCGGGGAGAAGGGACGGGAGGAGGAGGAGAAGGCGATCCTCGCGCAGAGCAGGCACAGGATCAGAGTCTTAGCGCAGCGGTTCTCCAAACCCCCAGTGCTGTGCATGCTCTGCGCAAGGCATGGGGAGAGAAAAGTGGCCAGGAGCGCTTTCTCGACGTTTTTCCCTCCCCGATGCCTTGCGCAGAGCAGGCACAGGACGGGGAATCAGAGAGCAGGCACAGATGGGGGATCGGCAGGGCAGGGGAGACAAGCAGCAAGAAAGGATCCCTTTCTTGCCACTTGTCCCTCTGCAGCCGCCCGCTTCACCCGAGTATAAGTCGAGGGCGGCTTTTTCAGCCCAAAAATTGGGCTGAAAAAGTCGGCTTATACTCACGTATATACGGTAGGTTTTTCAAGACCGGTGTTATGTGGTCTTGGCAGCCCCTCCCAGTCACCGGTCTAGCTGCTGCATTCTGGATTAGTTGTAGTTTCCGGGTCACCTACAAAGTTAGTCCCATGTAGAGCGCATTGCAGTAGTTCAAGTGGGAGATAACCAGAGCATGCACCACTCTGGCGAGACAGTCCGCGGGCAGGTAGGGTCTCAGCCTGCATACCAGATGGAGCTGGTAGACAGCTGCCCTGGACACAGAATTAACCTGCGCCTCCATGGACAGCTGTGAGTCCAAAATGACTCCCAGGCTGCGCACCTGGTCCTTCAGGGGCACAGTTACCCCATTCAGGACCAGGGAAGTCCCCCACACCTGCCCATCCCGTCCCCCAAAAGTAATACTTCTGTCTTGTCAGGATTCAACCTCAATCCATTAGCTCCCATCCATCCTCCAACCTCTCACACAGGACATTCACTACCTTCACTGGTTCTGATTTAAAAGAGCTGGGTATCAAACGCCCACCAGCAGCTTTATATAGATGTTAAAGGGCATGAGGCAAGAGGACGGAACCCTGAGGCACCCCACAAGTGAGCCCAGAGGTCTGAACACTCATCCCCCACCACCACTTTCTGGACACGGCCCAGGAGGAAGGAGCGGAACCACTGTATAACAGTGCCCCAAAGGCCGCTGAAAAATCCAGCAGAACTAGGAAACAGCTTTCACCTTTGTCCCTAGCCCGCCGGAGATCATCAACCAGCGCAACCAAGGCAATTTCAGTCCATGATGACGCCTGAATCCCGATTGGAAGGGTCGGCATCCTCCAGGCATGCTTGGAGTTGTTCAGCAACCACCTGCGCAATCACCTTGCCCAAAAATGGAAGATTTGAGATTGGGCGATAGTTGGCCATATTGGCTGGGTCGAAATTTTTTTTTTTAAGGATTGGTTTAATAACCACCTCTTTCAGCGGGTCTGGGAAGGCTCCCTCACAGAGGAAAACATTCACCACCCCGCAGAGCCCATTAACTAGACCAGGCTTCCTCAATCTCTGCCCTCCAGATGATTTTTGCCTACAACTCCCATGATCCCTAGCTAGCAGGACCAATGGTCAGGGATGATGGGAATTGTCTCAAAACATCTGTGGGGCCGAGGTGGAGGAAACCTGGCCTAGACCTTCCCTGCTCGCTTTTATGAGCCAGAATGGGCAAGGATCAAGGAGACAGGTGGTTGGTTTCACTCGTCCAAGCAGCCTGTCCACATCCTCGGAGGTAACGGATTGGAATTGATCCCATGCAACTCGACTAGACAGGACTCTAGCACTCTCCTGCCCCAGCCCAGCTCCCATGGTGGAGTCTACCTTTTCCCCAATCTGAGTGACTTTATCTTCCAAAAAACTTTGCAAAACTTTGCAAAATTGTTACCAGGCCCCAATGGCAAAGGTGGTTCTGTTAAATTGTGAACCACCTGAAAGAGTCTCGTTCTGCTGTTTTCTGCAGATGCAATAGAGCAGTGTTTTTCAACCACTGTTCTGCGGCACACTAGTGTGCCGCGAGATGTTGCCTAGTGTGCCGTGGAGACGGTTGGGATTTCCCCCCCTACTCGGGTGAAGATGTCGCGGTATGGCCGTTACGGTGGAGGTGAGTGGCGCGGGTGGAGAAGAGACCGCAGCGACGCCTCTCTTTGGCTCTTTTCGAGGCCCCGCTTAGCTAAATTCGCGGCGCCTAGGAGGGGACTCCCCTCGGGGTAACGGCAGACGGGGTTTGTTTTCCCGCCCTTCGGCGCTACTGACGCTGCGCGGGCAAAATGGAGGCGGCGCCAGTTATTAAAGTAAAATTAGAATTGGAACCAAAGGAGAGAAAATGGGGGAAGTCACCTAGTATTGATTCGAACAAGAAAAGTTTTTTTTGTGTGTAAACAAGAAAAAGAATTATTGGTGTGATTTGTATTCGTTTTAATTATGGTTTGATTGTGGGGTTTGTGTTTGGGTTTGTGTTGGTGTATGTGTTATGTTGTTCTTTGTTTCGTAAAAACCAATAAATTCTTTATTAAAAAAAAAAATGGAGGCGGCGCCAAAGATGGCGGCGCCCAGGGCTGCTTCGCTCGCCTTCGGCAGCGATGAGATGGGCAGGCTGGTCGATGGAAGAAGCCGCGAGGGCGGCACTGCGGCGGTGCATTTGGCGGAGCCGTCGGCGGAGGGAGGGCGGTGCGAGGGCGGAGAAGCGGCGCCGGAGGGCGTGAAGGGCAGTTACCGCTGCTTGCTCTTCCTCTGCCGGCTGCCTGCTCGTTGGCGCGCTTTCCAGGAGCCTCTAATAAAGGGAGCGGCGGCCTTCCCCTTTCTCCTTCTACACGCGCCTGCTTAAACTTTTGTGCCCCGAAGTATGTGAAGTGCGCTTCCTATGCGGTTTTTTTTTAATTAATTGCTTTGAGTATCTCGGCTATAACATCCAATTAGATTGACAGAAAAACTAGGTGAAATCTTTTGCGTTGATACAGGGTGTCGGTATAATAGTATTATTTTCCTCCTTGCCGTCGCTTTGACGTGGGCCCTTCCCCGCCCCCTCCATAAGCTGCCAGCATGATGGTTGCAGCCCTCCTTTTGCGGTTCAGTGGGAGTGCAGTTTGGCAAGTGAAGTGAACATAGCCTGAAATTGGCTTAAGACTATTAAGGACGTGTATTTTCTTGGAATTTTCCATAAAAAAATCTTTTTTCTTTTGCGGGCGCCGGACTGTGTCCTGGGTATGGGGGTGTGTGGGTTTTTTGACATCATCTTCCGACTTCCTTCCCGCCCGAGCACAGTGTGCGCAGCAGCGGAGAGAAGAATTTCTGTTTACTTACTATTTCATAATAAAGTAATTATAAAATACTTTCTTTGTGTTTATTTGATTCCTATTCAAGAGAATTACTTTATATATAGTCAATATAGGCACAGAGTTAAATTTTTTAACATTTTCTAATGGTGGTGTGCCTCGTGATTTTTTTTCATGAAACAAGTGTGCCTTTGCCCAAAAAAGGTTGAAAAACACTGCAATAGAGGCAGTGAAGAAAGTCCTCTTTGCCGTTGCTATTGCCACTTGGTAGGCTCAATGTTGAGCTCTAACCTGTGTCCAGTACGATTCAAAATGAGTTTTCTGCCACTGGCACTCTAGCTCAGCGATTGTTTCATCGCCCTCAGCTCCAGGGAAAACCATGGGGCTGTCCAGGCTCCATGCAGTCGGAGAGGGTGCTTTGGAGCCAGAGAGTCAATAGCCACATTCCAGCGGGCCACTAGGGATGCAGCTGAAAGGCCATCAACATGGGATAAAGCATCCCCTACCACTCTCTGTAAACCATTTGGATCGATTAAGTGGCGGAGGCGAACCATGCGAATCGGTCCACCTCCCTGCAGAGGGGAAGGGTTGCAGAGAAGTCCAGTTGCACCAGGAAGTGATCTGACCATGGCACTAGACAGCTGGACCTGGGAGAGCCAAATTAAAATGCCTGCTCAGTGAAAAAGCTCACTAGGCTGTGTTATCCTAGGTCTAGCATTAGCAAGCCCCGGAAGCAAACGCCTTGCCCCTGCTGCCACTTGCCCCTTCTTCACTGGCTGGAAGGTACCAGAGCAGGTAATCAATGCCTGACACCTGTAGAGTAAGAAGGAGAGCAGAAGGCCCTTGGCTTCCATTCTGCTGATTGCCGCATCGTGTGTTCCTGTGAGGTAAGCCAGAATGGTGGAGGATATTGAGGGAAGGAAGCCAAAGGCTCACCTGAGCCCAATGCCCAGGATATAGCTGTCAACCTTTCCCGTTTTTTGCGGGAAATTCCCTTATTATAGCAGTGGGGACCAGCAGGGAGGGTTGACAGCTATGGCCCAGGACCTGCCTTACCCCTTAGCACAACTTATCTAATCAATTTGATGTGAGGATAAGCCCCAAGTTGCTGGAAGAAAAAAAGAAAACATACAGAGGTAAATGTTTGTACAACTAGACCCATGGCCATTCCATGTACTCCCTGAGAATGCCCTAGTCTCAGCAGAAAGCCACACACAGCAGGAAGGGCTGACCTGCCCACACCTGCCATCTTTGATGGCAAAATGGCATAGAGGGGGATTGAAAATTGCCATCTCTTACCTCACCAACAGCGTTTGAGAGAATGTGAACAATCTTTTCATGAGGTGTTGCTACAACACTTTGCCCATTTATTTCAATGATTCGGTGACCCACTCGTACGCCTCCTCGCTCTGCAATGCCTCCTCGCATAAGGCTACAGATCTGGAAAGACAAGAATGACAGCTCACCATGTGAGGCCCTGGAACCGTGAAATGGCAGGCGCTGCTGTTAGACCAACATTGAGTTCACACATCAGACATTAAAAGCCTCCCTAAACAGGGCTGCCTTCAGATGTCTTCTAAAAGTCAAGTAGTTGTTTATTTCCTTGACATCTGATGGGAGGGCGTTCCACAGGGTGGGTGCCACTACCGAGAAGGCCCTCTGCCTGGTTCCCTGTAACCTCACAGTGAAGGAACCACCAGAAGGCCCTCGGCACTGGACCTTAGTGTCTGGGCTGAATGATGGGGGTGGAGATGCTCCTTCAGGAATACTTGGCCGAGGCCATTTAGGGATTTAAAGGTCAGCACCAAAGCTTTGAATTGTGCTTGGAAACATACTGGAAGTCAATGTAGGTCTTTCAGGACCTGTGGTCAATGGTCTCAGCAACCACTCCCAGTCACCAATCTAGCTGCTGCAATCTGGATTAGTTGTCGTTTCTGGGTCACCTTCAAAGTTAGCCCCACATAGAGCACATTGCAGTAGTCAAAGCGGGAGATAACCAGAGCATCCACCACTCTGGCAGTCTGTGGGCAGGGAGGGCCTCAGCCTGTGTACCAGACCTGTGCCTCCATGGACAGCTGGGAGCGCCCAGGGGTCAGAACACTCATCCCCCAACACCACTTTCTGGACAGGGCCCAGGAGGAAGGAGCAGAGCCACTGTATGAAAGTGCCCCCTGATCTCAGCCCCTCTAGACAGTCAGAGATCAAAGGAAACCACTTTAGAAAATTTAAATCATAGTTCCAATAAATTCTGCTATTTACATTTATTAATTTGAGAGAGTAATAGGAAAGCATAGGAGCCAATTTGTGGAGGCTGAGGGCCCTTGCCCACCGCCATAAAATATTTGAGGAGGCCACCCCCCCCCAAGTTGATGGGCATTACCATTCAAAGGGGGGTGTCTTGTGGTTGATTATGTGGGGTGGGGCTTACCTGAGACCCCCAAATATTTTATTCAAGTCTGGACCCCTGTATGGAAGTAACTGTCATTGTGAAAATGCATATTACTGGTCACTGGTTTTGTTATGGAATAACACAGCATCTCTAGATGAAAAATGTGTTGGTATTTTTAAAAGTGTGAAAACATTAACATCTGCTTTGCATACGAGAGGCAGATACATTGGAGCATGAAAAAGCAAATCAAATGATGGTCTTTCCAGTACAATGTTATTTGATACAAAACACAATAAAGCATCTTAGGTGTCTTACAGGAGGGATCAACTGCATTAATTAATTACTCCTATGATCTATATTCTGTATTAGGGATCATATTTAAAAAATCACTAGCAGCTTCAGTGTTATCCTGGCACCATGAACTTACACCTCAATAACTATAGTCACACCCTCACACATCAACAGATTTCAGCTGCCATGCCTCTGGCTTTACAAATTAATCATGGGAATATTTCTACCACACACCCAGCCGCTGCAAAAGCAACAATGTGCACTCTGCAATCCCCTTCAGTTACACTAACCCAATCTACCATCAATATTATTAACATCTCACTTTCCTTATTTAATTACTAAATATTATTCCTTCAATCAATCATAATAATTTTTTATTTATTTACAGGTTTCCCCAGGCACTTGGTGGTTTACAGAATATATAAAATATAATAAAGCATCAAACATTAAAAGCCTCCCTAAACAGGGCTGCCTTCAGATGTCTTCTAAAAGTCTGGTAGTTGTTTTTCTCTTTGACATCTGGTGGGAGGGTGTTCCACAGGGCGGGTGCCACTACCGAGAAGGCCCTCTGCCTGGTTCCCTGTAACTTGGCTTCTCACAGTGAGGGAACCGCCAGAAGACCCTCAGAGCTGGACCTCAGTGTCCGGGCAGAACGATGGGGGTGGAGACAATCCTTTATTCATTTGCTTTAACTACCAGGCCCTTAATGTTTATGCAGAAAATAATGCTTTGGCTAAAATTCCATACACTTGTATATAAAAGTTAAGTGCTTTTGAAATCAACTTCCTTTTTTATTAAAGAAAATATAAATAGAGCTAGGTTTATAAACAGTTAAGGATGTCAAATGCTACTTACAATGCCATTCTGAACACTGAAGCCAAGCTGATATCTGAGGTCTGGTCTTCTGATAAGGACAGTAGTTACTGGAGGGCATCTGACTATATTCAGCTTAACTCTAGCCTGGTTTTTCAACCCCTTAAAAATAATATGGCAAATAAAATTTTAAAGTAATCTTAGTTTGTGCTGGAACATTACACTTTAGATCAACTTGATGTGCACTATGGTACCATTTGCTCCATCATCACAATTTAAAAACATGCACAGCAGAAATACAAGCTCATGTTACAGAACTTGAATGTAAAATGATAACAAATGCAAAGAGTAGCCACACAATAAAGTGTAGCTACACAACTTCATCCAAGAAAAATTGCTGCAGTGGAATGGGATTCGGCCACACAGGAATGGCTCCCACAGCACTTAGGAAAAAGTGGAATTTACTTTAAGCCACTTCATTTCATAGAATTGTAGAGCTGGAAAGGACACCAAGAGTCATCTAGTCCACCCTCTGCAATGTAGGAATCTCAGCTAAAACACCCATGAGAGACGGCCATCCAATCTCTGCTTGTTAATCAAGCACATATATGTGGGAAGACAAGAAAGTAAATAAAACTACAACTGACAGGAGGCTATTCAGCAGCCATCTGGTGTGCAAAGACACACATGGCTGCAAGAGATTTTCATTCTGCTTTATAGCTTCCACATTTGGGGTGGCTGGTTGGCTTTATTTATACACGGAAAAGCACCAGACAATCCAGACCCAAACATCGGCTGTGTTGCATATGCCCACCCCTTCGCATTCCCGGTCAGAAAATGTCCCAAGGTTCTGCATATACATGCAGCCGTTCCACAAATAACCAGAAAAGGCCAGCTGAGCTTCTAGAAAGTGCCCCTTGGGCCCATTATGCTTTTGTTTTAAAAAAGTCTACGAGTTCATATATTTCATTTTGATGACAGCTATCTTATAAGCTGTGTGTAAGTTGGTACTGGGTGGGGTGAGAAAAATGATCAACATGTATGCACTGGAAAGCAGATTTGATTAACATGTAAAATACCTGGGCCATGGTACCCCTGAACAGGGAATGGCGATCCCAAATGTGGAAGGTATTTTCTGTCTGAATGGAAACAAACAGCTAACGCCTATGCATTAATTGGTCACACCACTCTTTTGCACAGGCTCCTCTGGGTCATCCTTTCATGCTCTAGAATGTCATCATCTTAACAGCTTGTGAATCCCATTGGCTTTCATGGTGCAAGGCTTTCCCTGTGTGACCACACCGAAGCATCCTCCCACTTTAACCTGCCAAGGAGCCAACAGCCTTCTTCCCTGCTACTCACACAGTCAGGAGCCCTTTCAAGACTAAGTCTGTTTTCTGTACCTTTATGATACTCTGACAGGTAGAGAGTGGTAGGCCAACCAAACTGGTCCCGTTGATGGACATGATTTGGTCCCCTATGTTCAGCTTCCCCGATTTCTCAGCTGGCCCTCCATGCATCATATTTGCAATGATAACAGTAGGCAAGATGGATCCCCATCCGGACTCTACAATTACTACACCCAGAATTTCTCCCTTCTGCTTCTCAATGAAAACCTGAATTAGGGGAACAAAAAAACAAGAACAACATGAAACCTTTCTCCTCTATGAAACCTACAGAATAAATGAAACTGCCTTCAAGCGCACACACTTTGCTTCCCTCTTGCAACTAAATCAATGAAGGGCATCTGGAAGATTTACATCAATAAAAAGATGTAGAACATTATTATCTGTGCAATAGTGGAGTGCAATAAAGCAAAGGAACTCAGCAGGATTATTATTATGGGTTTAAATGACTACGAATTACATCTTCATAAAGTTCTTTTTCTACAAATAGTTTAGCATTGTATCTCTCAAGCCAGCTTCAAACAGAGTTTTTGAAACGAGCTCTTGCAACCCCATGTTACAACTACATAAGTGAAAATTCTGACTGCATTAACACAGCAGGCCAAATATTTGAAAGCTCTTTCTTAAAAAAAAAAATACATGGCAGATGGGTCTCAAGTACATCACTGCATAAGAGAAAAAGATGATTCCTAATTTGGGTCATACTTTATTCAATCTTGATAAATTTAGCAGTCCTAAAAATATAGAAAAGCGGGGCATGAGAGGAGGAAAGCAGGGACAGTGGAGAGCAGGGACAGAAGTCATTCTTGAGGAACTCCAATGGCTGTATAATTGTTACTAGAATTGGGTCGCTCAGGGGGTTATTAGCTCAATGGCTTTGTTATTAGAATGGGTACCTACATCTTTGCAATTTTCAGACTTAGAGAAGTGGATCAGGTCATCATTGTACATGTCTTGGGTGTTGAGCAGGTCACTGTATTCCTTCTGGCTCAGGTCTTCTGGATTTATCCCATTGGCCCTCAAGAATTCCTGGTAGGCCACACTAAATGCCTGACCTATGGACTGTGCAATTAGCTGTGCCTGCAGCAGTTGCCAAAGGGGAGGGGGAATGAAATAGGAACAAAATCAGACATACCAAATTAGTTCACAAAATCAAGTGGAAGCTGGGAAAGCTTTTAAAATGATGCAACTACAGAACACACATCAAAATGATTCTTTTTTATGATTAGTGGTTGTTGAATCATTTGGCTCACTAAGGGCCATAAGGTGGGCAAAATACTGTGAGGGCCCTCAACAAACTGACAGCTAATATAAAAATTAGGCTCTTGTTCCTCACTTGCTTAGGGTCTCAAGTCCATCACTGCATAAGAGAAAAAGATGATTCCTAATTTGGGTCATACTTGCAATTTGTGCTTCTGGGTCTGCTGTTATTCTCACCAACTCATACCCCAAGAGTAGTCTAGATGGTGCCTTCCAAATGTCATGAACCAGGGGGTGGTGAACTACGGCCTGGGGGCCAGATGCGGCCCACCAGGCTCATAAATCTGGTATGCGGACCCTGCTGCCCGCTCAGTCAGTCCCCGCGCTGAGCTAAACCGGTGCGGTGTCTCCTTGAGAAGAAGCCGAAGACGCCTCACTGCGCAGGGACTGACTTCCACAATGCTGACACGGGAGTTCCTGCAGCCAATCCAAAGCCTCGTCGCCTGCGCACTGAGGTAAACCCGGCACGGCCATGGACAGACAGGTGGGCAGGGGATCTGGGCCGTACCATGGGCATCGTGACGGGCGTGTCACAGGGCTTCAGTCGGAGCTTGACACTGCTGCTGGTGGCGAGCTCGGTGGCAGTGCTGGAGCAGCTGGAGGACAAGCTGTGCGCTGCCTGCCCGGCGCTCCACGTGTGCGGCCTGCCCGCCGACCTGGTGTCGGATGGCGGGCCGTAGCGCGTGGTGCACGCCGCCTGGGAGCTCCATGGGGACGGACCAATGGAGCAGCTGCTGCTCGTCAACAACACCGCTGAGCAGGCAGCGTCGATATGCACTCCTGAGCAGAGTGCGTTCCTCCTCCAGGTCCAGAGGCAGCTGCGGGACTGGCTTGCAGGTATTTATATTTTTCTAAATATAGTCTGGTGCCCCACAAGGTCTGAGGGACAGTTGACTGGCCCCCTGATCAAAAGGTTTGCTGACCCCTGTCATGGACTATAACTTGAGCCCCTGCCATCATGGCCAATGGTCAGGGGTGATGGGAGTTGTGGTCTACCAACATCTGGAGGGCACCACAATGACTGCCTGTTCTGAAAGAAAGGAAGCATTTGTTCTTCCTCTCTTTGCTCTCTTCCTCTCTTGTCATTGTTTCCATCTCAACCCATATCCAGCTGGGAACATCTGGGTCAGCTCTCCAGTCATCAGTTACTGCCCATCCCAGATGACTGAAGGAGGGACTTCTCTTGCACTGTGTTCAGTAGTGGTTGCATTTGAAAGTGAGAGGAACAACTCTTTGCTCATTTTCAATGCAGAAATAATAAAGCTCCTTACATCCTCAGATTCAAAGACATGGCAGATCATTTTATACTGTCTCTTCCCATCCTGGGAGGGATGAGATGCCTCCACATTGTCCTGGGAATTAGATCTTGGCATTCGCCTGCGAGCCATCAAGACGACTATATTCCCAATATCTGCAATGTAGGAAATGGTCCTCAGAGGATGATCCATCATAGTTTCCTAGAGAAGATAAACCCTTTCATTAGTGTTCTTCAGCACTAACACATAAGAATTTAAAAAACATTGGCATTCAGTGCACACAAACACTTACGTTTTCCACATTAAAGGGAATTTTCATCACCTCCTAAAAGCAAAGAACAGTAGAAGTTCCCACTTGCAAGATCTCGAATTGCAGCAGTTTGAGGTCAGGATATCTATGTCTCTTTGCAGAAAGCATAAGCTTGTCTGATTTTGGACTACAGCAATCTAGCAGGACTTTTGAGTTATACTTGTAGCCCTATTAACTTTAATATGCTCCCTCCCCCATAATACTTATTTAAACCTAGAATGCTAGAAGGCGTTTACAAATCTAGCATTTTATTCTTCCTTGTCAAACTGACATTTCTTGGCATAACTTTAATTTTTGACCTTTCTTAGAGGAAGCATCTGCAAAAATAGTTAGGTCATAAAAGTGGAGAAATAACCTTTGTGAAATGAATGACAAAAATAAATACAAAACTATGTTGATGGCTCCTTTTATAAAAAACATTTGGGTGCAATGATCTTCCTGCCTCACTTCACCCCCTAATAAATGATCTAAAACATGTTACCTTCAGGTTAATAAAAGGAACAAATGCAAATAAATACAGTATATGGGTGATGAATCAATGATGCAACAACACTGTCTTATTTTGATAAAGTGATGGGTATTTGCTGTACCTGAGTGTCTGCATTCAGCACTTTTATTCTCTGCGTTGAGATGAAGAGGTCAACTTCTGTCATGGGCTGAGATTCACCTTCAGGAGCCTGCAATTAAGGTCAGAATTAATCAGCAACAGCAACAAATAATAAGCATTTGAGGAGAATCCTTGAACAGAACTGTATTAGATCACAATTCAAAAAAGCCTTAGGACACAGTCATCAGAAGAGCAATGCAACATGTAGCATTTAGATAGCAGAAGCTAATGGTAAGCATAGAGGTATGGAAGCTGTCTATAGGGGTACGAAATGTTCAAGTCAATACTGTGCACCAAAGTGTTAATTCCCTAAAAATCTCTTGCCCCTTATTCCTGTTCCTTTAAGCATTTTTCTCTCTGGTATGAAAGTGAAGCTAGATGAGCTCTTGCACATATCCCTCCTCCTTTTTCCCACACATAGAAAGAAAATACTGTGATGTTCACTGCCGTAGCTGGGAGCTCCCTCAGCCTATGAATAGTGGGCTCAAGGAGAGCCTGAGTATACACAAACCTCTGGTATTTGTCTTGATTGTTAACTTCCTAAATGTTGCAAGACTATGCTTGAACGGCAGTGGGGGAAACTCTATAATCTGTTACAGCAGGAGTAGTCAACATGGTGCCCTCAAGATGTTATGGGAGTCCAACTCCCCTAAGACCTGCCAGCCAACACAGCCTATGGTCAGGCAGGATGGGAGCTGAAGCCCAACCAGGTCTGGGGTGCACCATATTGGTTAACTCTGCATTACAGAGTGGTTATTTAACAGCATTAAGGAAGATGCTATAGAGAAGAAATGGACAAGCATATATATACAGTGACCTTTCCTCAATGGCAGCCTTTTTATATTTGAATAATAATTTTGCGTTAGGAAAATTTGGAACTTTTGTATGTACCTGTCACGGCAACCTTGCCTTTGGAGTTGCTATGAGGCAGCAGCCGGGACGTTTCTCGGTTTTCAAAGCATTTTATTGCCCTAATTATTTACAGAGCTACAAAGCCTGTCTGCATTCCTTGGGTACAAACATCTCAACTGCTTTCCGGTTCCCGCCTTTTCCAGCACAATAACCTCCGGGTGTTTCGGAAGTGACGAGAAAACTTCTTCCGCCCTCTTTTGCTTCCCCCCCCTGCTTATTACTGACGTCAGCACTCCCCTTTCTTCTGGCGATAACTCTAAGACAGGGCTGTCATCATCGGACGTATCTGTTGAGATTAATGGGACCGGTTCTCGATAGCCCGTTTCCCTCACTGTTCCTCCTCCCACACTCCCTTCCCGATCCAGGCTTGTCTCCGTGACAGTACCTATTTATAAATTGTATTTAATAAGCGAATGAATGAATAACCTTCCCCTCAGTACAGGAATGTATAATGCAGTTCTGGTAGAAGAATCCCTGTGGTCACTAGAGGTTAAACATATTGGAGCACAATTTTGTACAGTAAAAATTGGCAATTTTTTAGAGAAGCACCTAAAAATTCCATTTAAATCCCACAATGGTATGTGTTTAGTAATCTTAGTATAGTATATAATTTTTATGTCTATAAAGGTTTGGGTTTTTTTTGCATCCAGCAATTTAATAACCTCCATAAAATCTAATGAAACGACCGTTTAAACACAAGTTGAAACACACAGTTTTAGAAGCATACCATTTGATATATTTAAAACCTTTCTCAGTCAGCTCTATAGTTGGAAGATAGTTTTGGGAATAGCCTATTTTCCATTTAATTAAACCTTTCCATTATCCTACTTTGCATTACCCTACTAACATGAAATGGCTAATGGTAAACAACAAAGAGTAAACCATGCTACTGGTTATTTGAAAAATGTCAATTTATATGGTGGTTCAAACAAATTGTAAGAAAAGGTTTGCTGGATACAGAATTTTTTTAAATAAAATGTGAAAATCAAAAGTAAGAAATGCAAAAAAAAAAAAAACAGGAAAAACATCAAGCTGATGAGTTTGTACTGCACCTTCTTTCTGCTTTTGGCTAATTTCTGGGCCATCTGCTTAGCATGTAATAAACAGAGACAGGAGAATAGTTAGAGAGGTACTTTCAGAGACTCCAAGTCAAGTAGGGATCTAGAACATCAAGACTATGACTGCCATCTAGCCAAATTAAGTTCTGCTTCATAAATCAAATTTCACACAGACAAGTAAAGTTTTATCAAATAACCCTGTACACAGACACCAGTCGAGAGAGGAAGGCAGACAGACAGAAAAGGAAAACATTTTGCCCAGTAACTTTTTTTTTTAAAGACTAGCTGTCTTAAAGGAGAATCTACTGTTGACAGAGGAATAATTCTGCTAAAGAGCAACTTCAGCTGTTGCTACTGAATACATATGAAACCTGATTTCTTAAATCCACAAGAGAAAAGCAGTCCAGCCCTGACACTCCAAGATAGCTAAACTCTATCCAATCCTAAACATGTTACTAGAACTCAATATAAACAGATGAGTCTTATTTTTGTGGAGGCTGCTTGAAAACATCCTCGGCCAGACAGTTTGCCTCCACTTCCAAGGAGAAACAGATGCTCGCCCTTCAGGTTGCCACCTGCTCTACACACACAGAGTAGTTGTCTTCCAGAGGATGTGGCAAGCCACCTCCACTTGGCAACTGCAACTGTCAACCAGCCTTTGGGCAACTGACAAATGGCTATTCTACTGGAGGGCCACAGGTAAATGAGCTCCTGAGCCCCCACAGCTTCCTGATGGCAGTTGGCATGAGCATGGCAGATTTTTTAAAAAATTGTCCCCCTCCAGATGAGCAGCACTGCTAGGAAATTGTGTGCCTCTGTCAACTCCTATACTGGGTCTTCGATGTGTATGTACTAAAGGATCACACCATATGGAGGATGCCTACGACCAAGACCAACTGTCTAGGATTCCAGGTGCTATGTATGAATGGCTAGCAGCCATTTGGGCCCACAAATGGTTTTGACACAAAACTGACTTGAAAACTGATCAGAGGGTCGTGGCACAAAGCGGCTGTCTCCCAAAACATGCCCATAAACCCTCCACACAGAAACTGGGATGGTGTTTCTCTAGGTGCCATACAAAAAAAATAATATTGAGAATTCATTCCAGATCTTTCACAAAAGTTGATTTTTGTGTGTTTGTGTGGCAGGATTTTTTTTTTGGGGGGGGGTACTTTATTTCAGAATACTAACTGAACAATGATAACATGTGAATGCATGCCAAAAAAATCCAGAAAATCTCAGCAACTCTACTGCTACAAATGGTAAACACAGAAAGCCCTGAGTGTGGAGGTGAGACATAATCTAGGAGGAGTGATTGTACAGATGGCTAGAAAGAACACAAAGCTGTGGGTCTAGATAGAAGTATTTCTGTTGTGTCCCTTCCATGCTATGCTCTAGAGACAAACACTCCTTTGGGGAATGCCATTCTGAGGTAGCAAACAGAAGATTGAACAATCCCTGTGAACCAAGCTAGTGCAGTGACCCCTCCTGACACCAGTGTTGTTGCTGCCCACCACTGCTGTGCGAGAGGGGAAGGGCAAGGTCAGGAACACCCACCACTCAGGGGCCAGAACTATCAAGGACTCCCCAGCCACTCAATGTGCCAGGGGACTGAGGCACAGGGGGAGCAGTGCTCTCAGTTACTGGCACCAGTACAAAGACAACAGTTCTGGCAGTTTGTGCTGGATAATACAGCACAAAGTCACTAATTTAAAATACTATTAAAATACATTTTTTTAAAATACAAATTATACTGTATGAATCTATACTTCTTATAAATTCTGTTTTTACATCAGATATCTACCAGAAAATACACAAAATGCCATTTTAAACTTCTTCAATCTTACCAGCACATTTCTGAAAAGGCAGTATAGATTCAACTTAGCAACTACTGTATATCAGTATTTTTTTTCCTCCCTGCATGGTAAATCCTCAATGCCCATTCCCATGGTCATCAGGTTCGTGTGAGCATTTTTCTTGGGCTTGATCACAATGCAATATATGTTAAAACAGCAAGACGGTGTATTCAGTCTCCCAAACAATCCTTCCCTCACCCTCCAACCCACTGCATCCCCCACGGGCTTCTCCAAACTATTCGGAAGTGGGCCTACAGTGCTGAACACTTGCATTTCTGTACACTGTGGAAGGGCTGGATAATCTGTGTCTAGAATAAGGGCAGAAATATTAATTTCCCTCCAGAGACCCCTTTTGTTCAGATTATAAGGATTATGTAATAACGTCCACTGCTGTATGATGTCACTCACGCAACTTATTGTATATGAAAAAATGACCAGGCAAATTTTGGGGTCCAAACACAAATTACTACTAGAGTGCATTTCAGGAGGGAGTTTAGGCATGCAACATTCCTAGATTCAGCTTTGACTCTTCCATAGACAGACAGCAAGGAAGATTCCTCACCTTGATTCGGCTCACAGCTTCCTGAGCCTGCATCATTCTCACATTCTTTGACGGAGTTTTGTCCGAAAGAAGCTGAGTAGAGCCAAGGTAATTGGCAGCAAATATGATTCCATCAATTAAATCTTCAGGATCACAGGGTCCAGGAACTACAGGATGGAAAAATTGAATTACTGAGCAAAATTATGCTGCTAATGGGAAAGAGAGAGAGCACTCCACTTCTGGTACCAGAAGCAAAGGCTGCAAACACAGCTTTGGACTGGCCGAAATTCATCATGATAGCAAAAGATCAGATACAATGAGAGGAGACAAAGAGCGGCCAGCTTCTCTGTCACAGAGACAGCACTGGATAATCCAACCTGACTCTTACATTTGCTTGTTCAGTTGAAACAAAAGTTCACCCTGAAGCAAAATAATCTCAATGGATTTTTCTCTTTCCTTGTCAGAAAGGCACAAAGCACTGGCTTGGCCACAACCCCACCTTCAACCAGGGTTATATAACATCAGATAGGCTAAAAACAAGGTGTAAAATAGCATAATCGGAGATGTGTGCAACAAGGAAATTAAATAAATTGCCACATATTAGCTTACTTATCACAATATATTTGGCTTTTTTTTAAAGAGGAGTGGCTGGTGGGGAAAGAGAAATAAGAGAAACTGGGTTGTGTAGTCTTGGGCTTTGGGTGTGCATGATTTTAAAGAAGTCTAATTTGATTCCCTTTTTTGACACACAGCTGCAAATGCTGCTTTCTGTACATGTGCAGAAGCATACGGGAAGCTGAATTTCTCCTGTGATGAAGACGCATCCAGTCGCCTTTCTGAAGTGTCAATGAGGCAACACAGGCTGGGCTTCTCTGCAGCCATCTACTGCTGAGCAATTGTGGCTTTACCAATGGAAGCTCTTTCCAGCTTTTCCCCCGGGTATCACCTGCATCTTTCCAAGGTTTTCTCTGCAATAACGAAGGCTAAACACTGATATGTACCCAACAAAGGCAATCCCAGAAAGAAAGCATTAACCTAGTCCCACAACCTTCCCCAAATACAGTGGAGACTGGTCCATGCCAGTGAATGTGAAACTGCCCCACCAACCTCAGGCTAGCCCCCCCCCCCGACGTGCCTTACAACCAGTCCAGGGAGAGTCATCTTGGTGTTGCCCTTGTAGAACACAGGAGGAGGAGGAGGAGGATTGGGAAAACTAAAATTAATTGGCTCTCGCTCCACTTAGCAGAGGGACTTCTTCCCTATAAGTCCCAGCAGCTGCCCCTGACCAAATAGCTCTCAACTCAGGAGATCTTAAAAGGTATGCATAACCTGTTAAGAAACTACCTTAGCCTTAACTTAGCTTAGCTGGACTAACTACAAATCTATGACTAGCTCCTAAAATTATTTGACCGATGATTTGTTTTTTTATGTTAAATTTACTGGCTTGTTCCTACAAAGTACATAGTTTTGCACATGACAGCAACACAGTGTACTTTGGACAGAATATTTCAGCTCAGCCATATAGTCCTGGTGCAGGGAAGAGAAAATAAAACAGTCTGGCTAACAAACGACACAGCTTGATCTGCAGGCCAATGAGATCTCCTTTGCTTCCACTGCCCCCAGAGGAAGGAGGGAGGGGAACCGATAAAAAGGGTACATTATAACTCAAATATGACAAGAATCAAAAGAAAGGATATGCATGTGAGAGAGAGATAACTGTGGGACTTCTGTATTCACTTTCCATTTTAGGTGTTCCCACTGCCAATAATAACCCAGTGTTACAAGTTGTGCAGAAGTACAGTCACAAAAAGAGAAAACAAATGTTATCATTGCTCTCTTCCATGCAAGTTTTGGATTCTAGCCTTTTCTGGCTGCAGCATTCCAAGCCAGATGATCTTAAACACAATGCAACTTTGCTCTTTGGGAATAGATTTACAATTAGGTTGAGCACTCTAAAGCAGAGTCTACCTTTTTTTTGAAAACTAAAAAGCAGGTTTGGAAAAGCTCAGCATAACAAATGATAGGCTCAAGGACATCTTTGAAAGCAGGAATTGAAATTGGAAACCCGGCTTATTGTAAATCATGTTTGTGCCTTAAATGTTCAAAGCCCTTGCTCAGATTGTATGAATCATAGAACTGTAGAGTTGGAAGGGAATCTCAGCTGAAGCATCCATAACAGATGGCCATCCAACCTTTGCTTAAAAACCTCCAAGGAAGGGGAGTCCACAACTTCCCGAGACGGTTCCACTATCAAACAGCTCTTACAGTCAGAAAATTCTTCCTGTTTGGTTGGAATCTCCTTTTTTGTAATTTGAAGCCACTGATTTGAGCCCTACCCTCCAGAGCAGGAGAAAACAAGCTTGTTCCCTCTTCTATGTGACAGCCCTTGAGATAGTGGAAGACGGCTCTCCTATCTCCTCTCAGTCTCCTCTTTTTCAGGCTAAACACACCCAGCTCCTTCAAGCGCTCCACGTAGGGCTTAGTTTCCAGACTCTTGATCATCTTGGTTGCCCTCCTCTGCACACCTTCCAGCTTGTCAACATCCTTCTTAAATTGTGGTGTCCAGAATTGGACACAGCACAGTATTCTAGGTGTGGTCTGAGCAAGACAGAATAGAGTGGGACTACTAGTTCCCTTAATCTGGACACTAGACTTTTTTTGATGCAGCCTAGAATAGCATTAGTTTTTTTGCTGCTACATCACACTGCTGACTCATGAAAAGCTTGTGGTCCACCAAAATCCCTAGATCCTTTTCACATGTATGGCTAGTAAGCCAGGTGTTCCCCATCCTATATTTGTGTATCTGGTTCTTTCTGTCCAAGTGCAGAACCTTACATTTGTCCTTGCTGAAATTCATTTTGTTAGTTTGGGCCCAGTTCTCCAACCTGTTATGGTCATTTTAAATTTTGATTGTATCTTCTGCAGAATTAGCCACCCCTCCCAGTTTGGCATTATCCGCTAATTTGATGAGCATCCCCTGAATTCCTTCATCCAAGTCATTTATAAAAGCACTGAACAACAACGGACCCAGAACAGAACCCTATGGCACCCCCTTGCCACTTTTTGCCAGGATGGCGAGGAACCATGAATGAGTACTGTTTGGGTTCTGTCAGTTAACCAGCTACAAATCCAGCCAAAAATCTTAAAAAATTATTTATGCTGAAAAATGTAAAAGCATACAGTGTGTGATAGATAATTCCTCAATACAAGAAGAATTTGTGGGGGTTGAGACAAAACACTGTCAACTGAAAAACAACAACCATTAAAAAACAAATCAGTATTCAATAAAACATAATTTTAAAGATGCAATCTGTTAACCAATTCAGCTGCATACACACAATTATAAATAGTCCATAACTTAGTCCAATACTATCCATGCTTCCAGTAGGTTTAATGGGATTTATTTGTTCCTAAGGACTTATAAGTCTGCAACCTAAGCCAATTTAATGTTCACAGAGGATATATTTTCTGGCAATAGTAGAGACATCAGAATATAAATAATAATGTTCTGAACAAAAGTCAGAATTGCACAGTGTTGGACTAAGACTGGGAAGACCCAGATCCAACCTCCACTAAGCCAAGAATCTCATACCAGGGGCAGACACTCTCTGCCTAACCTACCTCACAGCGTAGGAGGGTGGGAGAAGACCCAGGTACCCTCTCCTAAGCTCTTTGGAGGAGAAGGTAGGATATAGTTGTAATAACTAAATAAATTTTAATGTGCGTGAACCAGGGGGGGGCATCAAGTCCCATCAACCCCAATCAGCATGGCCAAGAGTCAGGGAAGATGGGAGCAATGTTTGGAGGGCCAAAGGTTAGCCAACCTTTGGTTAAACAAAATACAGATTTACTCATTAAGTAGTTTACTGGTTGTGCAACTGAAGGCTAATATTCAGGTGACCATTAATATCGGCATATAAAAGCCCCCAGAGAGCTTATTCGCACAAGACAGTTGGACAGAATCAAGCATATAGTCAAAAGCATGCAGACAACATTATTGTCATTAATGGTGATTATTAATATTCACAAACAAAACTGCCTGAAAATGCTTTTAGGCCCCAATCCATGTTGGACACAGTGCACCAACACAAGCATGTTAGCAAACTGGATGTATTGACCCCAAATCCAAGTGGTGTCCTGGCACTTGCGGAAGGGCTCCCAGTGGAGGCATCTGCGAATGGGAGGGACGAGGTGCCATTTTTGCTTATTCCCCCTCCTTCCTTGCAGTTTCCAGCACAGCAAAACAATTGATTCCAAAGAGTTGGGAGCCCTTCAAAACAGGGTGGAATGTCGAAGGTGGTACAGGAAGCTTGGAGCGGGGAGGGAAAGAGGAGGGAACTGGCAAAATGTGGCTCTTGCCTTGTCTTCCATTAGCAGATGCCCTCAATGAATTGAATGCCCTTCCGTGACAGAAAAGCTGCCCAGGGGATGTAAACTGAGGGTCATCGGGTAATCTTCCTCTGCCTGAATCTGGCCTAGAGGCAGCGAGAAGGAGAACCCAATTCAAGGCTTAAAAGAGGAGGTGGAGTTTCTCTTAGAGGTGGCCCACATGGAACAAGGAAGACATGAATCTGACCTTGGCATACAAGGCTTTTTCTTTACTAAATAGCAGCCCCAGGACTACAGCATGGGAAAGGGCAGTTTTTTTAAAGAAAAAGAATTTTGCCCATGCCATTGTCCCTACATGGAGGATTCTGAATTATGATTGTTGCAGTGTGTAGAATAGAATATCAGTTGCAGTGTGTTGGGAGAGATCCAGATTATGACTCCAGTAGAGACAAAAGGAACAAGATGCGCTAGAACCTTCTCCCTGATGCGCTTGGGTTGTTGTCTTTCTTAAACTTGCAAGTTTTGTTTCTAATGTGAAGAAGCCTCTCCACCAAGTGCTGGCAAATGCAGTAGAGGCCCTTCAAGACCCGGCCCTGGAGAACAAGCACTTGAGAAAGTTACTAAACAGATTGTGTGAACGGATTAACACCTGTTTTTACCTCACATTGCACTTATATGAAAAGGTTTTTGAAACTTAAAAGAGAGAGAGAGATTTTGATAGCTTACCTTCAACATAGGTTGGGAAAGAAGCCAAGCTTTTTCTTGACTGTAATTAAGACAAACAGGATATCAAACTAAGCTAAGCATGCTGAAGTATGCATTAAAAAGCCTTTCATGCAGAACTGGCAAAGTTATTCATCACACACTGACAGTTCCAGTTACAGGTAGGTAGCCGTGTTGGTCTGCCATAGTCAAAACAAAATAAAAAAAAAAAAAATTCCTTCCAGTAGCACCTTAGAGACCAACTAAGTTTGTTCTTACTGACAGCTGTTACCCGATCTCTGTGAACAGCCTAGTAAGAAATATGTATACATATTTCAGAGGATTGGTTAATTATTAAGAAGTTATCCTAGAGTGAAGTCTAGACCATTGGCATCAATAAAGCATTTCCAGGCTGCAGATTTTTAAAGTTCTAAAGATGTCACAAACATTTATCATGTCAGGAACAGTGACAAAAAAACCAAAGAGGTCTAGGCTCTAGCAATGTGTTCAGGGTCTTAGGCTTACATTTATAGGACCATTCATGTGAATGAACTTTTTAGTAATCTTGCTCATTGCCGAAGCTTAGATAAACCGGTAGTTTTAAGGTAAGAATTAATGCACTTTGAATGAATCCCTAAACACACAAAGAAGGAAGCCCCACCGAACACAATGGGACTTACTTCCAAGTAAATACGGCAAATGTTTAAAATTAATAAAATACAATAAAACTTATCTGAAGCTACAGTTTGATTAGGTCCTATAGAACAGCATCTTGGAACAAGAAAATAACTAGTAAGGAGAAAAATGTCAAATAGAAGTATCAATTACTACCAAATAACTGAAGACCTCTTGCTGACAAGACACTTTCAGGAAATTAAGTACTGGGGTGAGATTGTGACATTTATTTCCACCAGGGAACCTGCTTCTGCAGCCATTTGATCTATTGCAATGCCTCTATTTTTGATACTCCGACTCCAATATCCTTTTAAATAATTCATCCAATTGCCATGAGCAGATTAAAGTGGTTTATCTTCTGCATTCAAGTAGGCAGAGATAATAAAGCAGCAGAACAACAAAGAGCATTTCTGAGAAAAGCTTAGTGGTATAAAATACACAGCCTTCAATTAACTGATATAAAAGCTTTACTATTATTATAGCTACCATTATTACTATAAATCTTGATTCCTTCCTCCAGAGAGAGTAGTTTTTACAAATATCTATTATCCTTCAGAACAAACATTTGTTACAAATACATTTGTGTAATCTCCTGACTCCCCTCCATTTAGGCATTTGGCTTTATACAAAAAAAAAAAAATGTGTGCAGAAGCAAAACATTTCATATCTCACTAAAGGGCTGGAGAAAGGAGGAGAGAGTACATGATACATTCTGAGAGTAACTTCATACTGGCACATTCCTTAACACGATAAGTGTCAGCCTGCCCTGAGAAACTGTGAGTGGTATTTTTTAATTAAAAATTATTCTTAAGAAAGCTATTTCCCCAAATGGATAGATTTACTGTTATTCAGAATATAGCTGTTAGGTTTGGCTGACACTTTCTAATATATCCTTCAGATTTCAGGAAAAGAGCAAATATGTCCAAATGCCTGGAAATTTTGAGAGGGAAGTATCCCAACTTTAACATCTTGGTCAACTGAGCCTGAGGATGGGACATCTGCATTTCCACTTTTAGAAGAGAGAGTCCTGGGGTTCATGTCTCTATAGGTTGTCCAGGCAGATGAAGCAGAAATGATTCAATTCTGACTTTGCTTAGCTAGAAAGTCTAGTGCAAGGTGAATTCCAAGGAATCAGTATCACTGCTGCCTTTAAGGAGTACATCTTATGTGCTCATTGAAAAAGATGCCCAAGGACCGCCCCCACCCCCCAAAAAACCCACATCAAATATGACTAGTAAGCAGACAATACTATAAAGAATTCTACTGTTAACCTGTTAGGACAAAGCATTTCAAAGTAAAGTAACATGCATGTGTTTGGGCAGTGGATTGACTCTGCTTTGTGGAAAGACATTTGGAAAGTGTTGTGGCAATTCTCATTTCTCCCCTGAGGAAGGTGCTGCTGTTGGTTGAAAAAGAACTGTAGGAATATCTCTAATATACTAAATTTAGGAATAGTTATCAGTGATTCCAGCAGTGCTTACATCCAAGACCTTCAGTCTATTAAACAAAACTCTACCAAATAAAAGCTGCATTCCTAAATCAGATTGGATTTGAATTTACTAGTGAATACACGTATTGCAGACTGCAGCATAAATCTAAAAAGCTTATTGCATACCACAAATAAATCATTTTGAAAAAGATTGTTTAATGCACAGAACACAATTAAGGAGTCCAAAATATGGGGAACATTTCCAGTAAAACTACTGCTTTTAAAAAGACTTGTACTCTACCTCCTTTTTGGTGGGGGTTTCTGCTGTTCCACAGACATCTTGGTGATGCTGCAGACCTGATGATTCAGCGCCTCGTGGGGAAGATGAATCAGGAGATGGAGACTAGACAGAGAAAAGATACACAATGAAATAGAATGCTGACAGAACAATAAATGGTATTTGTTGCTTTGAGATTGAGGACTGGGCAAAGGGTTCAAGGGAAATAAGAACTCCAGCAAAATTAAACATGCAGCATTTCACAGAATTATATTCAGATTCATATTTTCTTAGATGCAAGTCCTATTAATTTTAGTCTGCATAAATGTAAATAATAAAATTATTGTTGAACCACTAATTTGGAAAAAAAGCTGCAGATATGGTTAAAAGACTGGATGCAAGAAAACTGTACATTAGTAAGTACATTAAGAAAAAGTACATTAGTAAGAAGTGGGATATAAGGTTTTCAGGTCTGAGCTTTTTAAAATCAAACCCCCTGTAGTGAGTTTTGGATTAATATTTGCTGATAAATATGTAATTAAGCAGCAAATTATATTAAAGCCCATGACTGCTGCAACAACAAATCCAGATATTAAAACCATCCAAAGTCATGCCTGAGAGAAAGCTGTTTATAAGGCTGTTTGTATAAACAGCACTTTTCTGGCTGGATATCTTTATCTTCTTTAAATCTTTACTTCTGGTCAAGTTCAATAGAAAGTAAAATCAGAGAGCCAAGCTTACAGAGTTCATTGAAAATATGAGGACAACCATGTAATACAAAATTGAGTTCTAGCAAAGTAATGTACAATGTAATCAGAAGTAACAGGTAAAAGAAAGTAAAAGGACCCCCTGGACGGTTAGGTCCCGCCAAAGATGACTACGGAGTGCAGAGCTCAGTGTAATCAGAAGTATGGAGGCAGAGAAAGATTTTTGAAAATAATTACTATTAGTATTTAAAGCCTTTTTATCTTGCCCTTTGGTTGAGGGAAAGAACTCTGACAGCAGCTTACAAATATCAATAAAACAACAGAAATTACACTTATAGGTGACAAATCAAACCAACTGTGTTCTTATTTCATTTACCATGCAGAGTCCCAAGCGGCAGCCAAGAGGATGCAGCTCTTCTCCTCTTTCTCCTTTGCCCGGTCTCGTGTCCCTCCCGCCCCACAGTCAACGGTGACAAGAGCCCAAAGGAGGGAACACAAAGCCACTTGGGGAAAATTCAGAGGAAAAACAGATTCTATGTGCAATGAAATAGTAAGTGAGGGGGAACCAAGCACTTCTTGGAGATGGAGAGAAGCCCCTTGAACCCACTCTCAAAACTTCCCGGGCTTGATTCAAAAGAGCTCTGCTGAAGCCATGGGGATTTCCCGGCTAAGCAGCCTCTGTGCTGCCCCAGCCGTTCCCATTCCAGGAGGCTGAAGGACGGCTGACATGAGCCTGCTCACACAAGACATCTTTAGAGCTAAGGCCTTGTCTGGGGACGAGTTGCTGCTGACCTCTAAATACAGGATGAGAAGATTCTGTCCTCCCCTCCCACCAAACACTGCTTTTCCAGAAAAATGGAAAAACGTTCCCCTCCCGTGTCCATTGCCTGAAGCAGCAATGGGCAGTTCATCTCACTTCCCTCTTGCCAATGCCTTCATTATAGTCTCCTTGCTACGAGAAAAGCAGGAGGAGAGAGTGCTGAAGAGATCTGTATCACTCCATAAGCTTGCAGCGACTAACCAGAAGTGACAACGGGACAAAATAAATGTGGTTACACATTGTGAAAAGCAAACTCTCCCTCCACAGTCACTTACAAATCTCACAAACAGCAGTTCTCTACAACCTGCAACTATTTAAAAAAATACACCACAGCTGCAGAGTTTAATTTTTAAAAATTAATATCTACTCTTCTGTATCATTTGCAATATTATAGAAGCATCAGTAACAAAGGGTGCATTCTTCGCAACTATGTTGCTTGGATTTCTACTGCAATATCTTTTGTACGCTGCAACCTTTGCATCAGAAAAATGAGTATTAAGCACCACTTGAATATAGTCACTGTTCATAACTAAAAAAAAAATCAAAAATATTCTGTTTTTCCTATCATAATTGTTGTTATGGTAAGAACCAAAACACCAGGACAGTTCCAAATTTCAAAAGAAAATATACAAGAAGATCATGGATGCTCCTACATCATCCATACATAGAAATGTCACAGCAACACAACATTAACCTTATTAAAAGTCTGGAATTTTGCAGACAGAACACCTTCAGGGGGTAAGTAAAAAAAATCCAAAATTGACAGTTACTTTCTTGCTACAATTCACTTACCATTCTCCTAAGATACTCAGCCTGATACATCCAAAAATTCTCCATTTTGATTTTGCTGCTGTTCTGCTCAACTTCAGAGTTGTCTGCTAATTGCTAACAATCAAGTGCCACCAAATTACTTTTTCCAGTGGTGTTATGTGCCTGGAACCTGAAATTGAAGCCTGTAACAAGAGATGCTGCTAGTATCCTATCTATGTAGATTAACCTTATTTGATACTGAATGGTTGTCAAACACCCATACATAACAAGGTCCTTCTCCCTTAGCAAGCAGCTATTCCTTTCATTTATTGCCTTGAAGGCATACATTTCTAGCAAAATTGCAGTACTACTGGTATCTTCTGAGTAAGTAATAAATGATATTAATGTACAATGCTAGGTGTTTAAAGTACAAAGATTTTTTTAAAAAGCAAGCAGAATTTAAGAGCTATTATAGTTATGCAATTCCCCCCCCCGGGGGGGAGCATAATTAAACAGAATATTTTCCTTGAAAATACTGAAGTCAATTGGACCTGAAGTTAATAATGACTAGAGAGTCTCATTGTTTCCAAGGGTTTACTCAAAGCTTGATTAAGTCTAGCTCCAACCCAATGTACAGCCTGATCCCAGACATTTCATCTGAAAATAAATTCAACAGATTATGGAATAGCCACACGGACAAAGTGCTACCATGGTTCAGGCCTACTGGCAAATGTGACAGAATTCAGTTTTTCAAACATATTTAAAGCTTTTATTACAAACCCTGAGCCTTTGGAGTAGATCAGACTAAGAATATGGGTTCTTTAGTCGCTGCAAGTGAGAAAGTCTCCATTTTTGTCTTCTCCTGGCTAGTGGAGGCCCTTAGGAGGCATGGTCATATTTCCTTTTCCCCCTTCTTGCATTCTTTACAAAGTTAGAATGAATTGTCTATAGTATAAATGTTCCTTTGTTTGCATGTCCAACCCTGGTCTTTGATTAAACCGGACTTCTGATAAAACTTTATACATATAAAAATCAAAAATTATGGAAAACCTAAAGCTATCCTTCAGATCTGTACTTTTGCAATATGCATCTTCCTCCTAGCTATGTCCCAGCATTCAAGACCATGTCTTCTTTTTTCAGGTTTCCATTTAAAGGGAAATTACCTAGGCTAGGAGCTTATTGCACTTGAGTCTATTTCACTTTTCCATTCTGGTGAATAGGCCATGATGACTTGGTGCAAGTAGGAAAGTAGTGAACATACATTTTAACTTTCCATATATTACTTGATTCTGAATTCTTTGAACTGATATATATGCATTTGACATCTCAGTCAAATGCACACATACAACTCCACAGAATTCTGAATCAATACTTTCATGGTTATTTGGGGGGGGAAATATATTCCCCCCTGTAGAGAGATAGCAAAGCCAGGTTTGTAGTCTTTGCTTCAGACCACAGTGTATTCTGGGAATTGTAGAAATGTAGGCATGCTGGGAAAGAACTAAATGTAACCTCTTTCTGGAATGTGAAGTGTTCTCTGTTAATTGGGGAGGCGTCTTTATTGTTTTATGGTTCTGCCATGGGAGTGTGAAGTAACACCTGACTTATGGGTTTGGCCCAGCTGAGGTCAGTTGAGAGTTATCAGGCTGATCCTGGGAAGAAGTGGGGAGGATGGTTAAACAATCTCCAGCTGTCTGAGTTTCTTGACATCAAAAGACAAATGGGGGCTTGTTGTTTATTGGCCAATCCACTAATTAAAAGGTTTATGCTAATAGGTCCATTCTTAGCAACCCCTCGTGGGTGAATAGGTATAACTCACCCTGTATTGAGATGTAAAATTGCTCTAGGCATGGCTCCTTAGTGACCTTGCTTTTAGCCATCATGGTTCCTGCTTAGAGAACTACGCCCTTGCCAGTATAGGAGAAAGACTTGTGCTTTTCAAGTGTGAAGTTGTGAGTATGTTATCTAGCTAGAGATACTAAGTACCTTTGTTATTTTATTGCATTGTAACCTGTTGTTTGAGAACTGTATTATCTTGTTTTAGTTTAAAGTTTGTTTAATAAATACTTAAAAGGATGTGTTGTTTGTGTTCTGTTTCCCTAAACAGTACCTTGCTGCTTGGACACTCTACTGAAGTAAGATTCTTGTTTGTGTTAATCTAAATTGTGCAGCCTGGAAAGGATAGGGTTCCCTTTTTCCCTATGCCCAGAGCTGACAATTGGGCAGACTGAAAAGGGTGGTGGCAGCTTACTGTGAATTGTTCTGTTGAGGGGTTCCCCACTGCTCCTAGCAACCCAGGGGAGACGCTGGCTGGTGAGCCGAGTGGTCTCAGAGTGGGTGGAGGAGGGTGGAATACCCCTACACCCCCCCACACACTTTTTTACAGTGGTATCTTAGTCAGCAAAAGTCTAAGTATTCAAGCATGTAAAAAAACTGAAAATTACTTGGGCTGCTGCATAATTCTGGAAGTTAATTCTATCAACCAAAGGTCCAATGGAATTCCATCTGTGGTCCAAAGAGCAGCTCTAAAACTTTGGCTGAGCAAATGTCAGGCACAGCATCATCCCATCCACATAGCTGGTGACATTATTTCAGGCTCCTGCAGCACCTGAAAGCTGCTCCATTATTCATGGTGCCTTTGCTATTCCCTTCGTTAATGATAGAAGAGCCCTGCTGTGGAAAAACTGAGGCTATGCAAAGCTGCACAGCACCAGGCGGAGAACAAAGGAAACCTGTGGACCCAAAGGCAAGCAAAAAGAAAACAAAGGATATTACCCCTAAGGGAGGCGGAAAAGAGAAACGTGTTCCTCCGAAATGTTACATTCCACTTACAAAACCAGACCATCCATGTGCATCATTTACTAAACATCATGAAAACAAATCCACAGTCTTAGGTTTGCAAGCCAGAGAAGAGCTGTCACAAACTGTCCTTCTGCACCAACCACTGAGCAAGAGGCATTTGGTGTAAATAAAAAAAGCACTGCATGGGATGGACATGCAAAGTTGGAAAAGGATACCTCTTATTGAGTCAACTCACAATTGTCAAAAAACACTTATTTGGTGGAAACCATGAAGTGTTCTTAATTAAGATCCTCTCTTTAAGCTAGTGGTTTTTAAACTTTTGCTAAGGGAAATTCTTCTCCTATGAAAATTTTAGAAGCTGCAAGCTATTCTTATTTCTCCAAAACATCATAATCATGCATCAAGTTAGAGAAGTTGAACAATGTACTAAGTTTGGGATGTCCTACTTGTTTCCATTACTTTAATATTTTTGCTCTATTTTATTATGAAGGCTGCCCTTGACTATTCATGGATTTAAAATATATATATATGAAAATTGGGGTTCTCGGAATTCTAACAAAAGCCTGAATAAATTTGCCTAGGTTAGCAAATATACTCAAAACTCCACATTTGGGAGCAATTGAATCTATACAAGTATCAGAATTTATGCTGCAAGTTAAACAGAACTTCAATCTTACTGTCCACTACAGCTGAAAATCAAAACCAGCTTCACATGGGATGTGGCTGTGGGGGAAACAAGACCTGCAAAGGTCTTGCACTACCTGTCACACCATATTTCTATCTCATTTGAAAGGCAATTCTTGCATCTCTCCCTGTGGAAAGAGTTTTGTCCTGTCCTTGCATTGGGAGTTTAAGCCTCCTTTCTGGAATCTGGATAGCAGGGAAATTTGGAGGGGGGGGCAGTAACAGCAAGGCGCCTGCTTTTCCCACTTCTTGCTGACTTTCATTTCCATATCAATCAAAAAGTGCAGTATTTTAAAAATCTGTTGATAGAGAAAATATCAGTTAACAGGGCTATATCTTTCTCAACCCATCCCTCCTATCAAGTACCCTAATAGAAAATGATAGGGATGAAGCCTGCGAGCTTATATCTACGAAGCATGTGTGCAACCAGGCAAATGACTCTGCAAAATAAGAACTCCCTAGAGATAGTAACCCTAGTACAGGCTGAAGCACAAAGAATAGCTGGCTTCTGCCTTCATCAACAGTTTAGTATATTTTGAGACACACCCCCCCAAAAAAACCCAATAGATGACCAAGTAATATACTCAAGTCTGACAAAGTGCTGGGGCAGCAGCACATTTAGGCTGCTATAATTCCACTGAAGTCAACTGTCCAGGATTTTAGCCTGATTTGTTTATTATTATTTTATTTAACAAAATTTATACAGCACTTACTCAACAGAAAGTCGCTAAGTAGCTAGCAGTAAACAACCTAAAACATTCATTAAATCCTTGCCATTCACTGGATTGAATTCCCACAGCAAATATTCTGAGGAATCCAGTGGTGCTTTAGGAAACACCAAACACAAAAACATTAATAGGAGAAGGAGAAACACTTCCTTTGCACGGCAAATGAAAACAGTTTCTGAATCAACTAATCAACACAGGCTGATCATGAGCAGTGGAAGAAAACAAGTCTGCTGCCTGGATGACTGAAAAACTAACAAGAATCCAAAAGAATATTGACCATGACACCATTGCAGTGCCACATGACACTATGCTAGTGCTCAGCAACATACAGCTTCTATCAGAAGCAAATGCATCAACACAAATATTCAGAAATTAACCTGTGAGGACATATCTTACCAAAGCCACATCTAAATAATATTTTTATATTTCTTTTCCTTTTTTGCCAATGCTTTACAATGAAGGTTAATAAGGGCTAGCCAAAGGAGAATTTGTAGTGTAATAATTTTGATTTCCAAACACAATTAATAAGGAAAAATAACATTTAACCATGTATCCCCTCCAGCAATTAGTTAAAAACACAATAAGAAAACTGAATGTTAAGGCTATGCAGTTTTATGGAATTTTGACCTAAGCTTATCATCAAAATGTAATCCAGCCGTTTGGTATACTCACATCTCCCTCTAGTGGACCCTGATCCTCCCCATCCCTGGTTGGGCTGATGTCCTGTCTCATCACCCAAATGGGCTCTTTGGGTTCATCAGGGGTATAAGGAGAACGGATGGTCCTAGTCTTCACTTCCTCAATAGCTTCCTTAATGTCTTTGATAGCCAGGGATATTGCATCCCTTTTCTCCTTGCTGTATCTTTGCACTGGATCTCCCACATTAACTGTAGGTCTAGAGCCTATGGACAGTGGACGGTTGCTTTCATGGTGAACATGACCAGGAGTGTCACCAGGGTCCACATTTTGTTCTGCTTCTGGCATGTCTTCAGCAGCTTTGTCAAGGCTCTGAGAACTCATGCTCTGCTTGACTTCAGCCACAATTTGGTCAATGTCTTCCTCTTGTTCATAACTGTCCATCCTTGGATAGGGAGCAAACTCTGCCTCTTTCTCGGGGCTGTCAGACTCTCCATCAGAGCGCTCATCATAGTGGTGGAGCCGGGCACCGAGAGCTTCCTTTCGATAGTTGTCAGCCTCCTCCCTCTCTTGCTCGTAGAGTCTAAGGCCTTCCCGAACATCAAGGTCAGGTGTGTCACCTATCTCCTCATAGACATGTTCCTGCAGCCCATAGTCAGCATAGGGCTCAGCATACTGCTCATCTTCCCCCCGGTGGAAGAGCCGGTGGGTGTACACATAGCCTGAATAAGCAGCATTCATGGCTTCCTCGTGCTCAATGGAATGGAAGTGCAAGTGGTTGGGGAGAGTTCGGTTACGCATCGTCTCCGCATGTTCTGCCTCAGCATTTTCTGTGTACTCCTCTGCCTCGGGCCTGTACTGCACTGCATAGGCACTCTCATCCTCATTGTCCAGCACTCGGTCTCCTTCATAGGCATCCTCCACTGTGGCTATGACATCTCCCTCAGCAGTATCCGTGTGGTTGTGAAAGCCGCTCTCAGTGCTAGCTGACCGTGCTAACGTGCCCTCCTCCTCTTCCTGTCGAGAATGTCCTTCAAGGCTGCTATTGGCACATCTTGGGTAATGAATGGCATACTGGGGCTGTTCATCCTCTACCTCAGAATGTTCCAGGTCAGCCTCCACAGATTCATTCACCAGTCTACTCCTTAGTTCATCATTCACCTCTCCTTCAGCTGGTCCCTCAAAATGGTTCATGGCGGGTTCTTGAGGGAGCCTCACTTATTCTATTGACATTTTGTGTGTTGAGGCTGTAAAGAATGACAAAAAATGAACACCTCTTATTACACAGGAACAAGGAAGGAGCTTCTTAAAGCCCTGTAGAATTAATGTAACAATACAGTATCTAGCATCAATTGGCTTTTTTGCTTTCACATAAAATAAACTGTTTATTGTTATTATTATTTATTTAAATTCTATAACGCCCTATACCCAAAGGTCTCAGGGCGGTTCACATAAATTGTTGCCTTATATGCTGTAAAAAATCAGACATGTGAGTTCTGATAAGCTGAAAATTTAAGTCAAGTGTTACCATAAATTAATTTAAGATATTAACAGAAAACACTGGCAAGAATGGAGAGAATGTACTAGATACTAGCTGACTAGCCAGAATTTAATAGGCAAGCAGACAAGATGGACAGCATGAGGCATATTCTGCAAAGGAGACATGCACAGAGTAAGACGCCAAAGGAGGAGGGAAAAGAGAGAGTAGCCAGAGGGTAAAAGGCAAGGGACAGAGAAGAAAATACTGAGGACAGATGCTGCCTGGGGTAATATGGTTAATAGAACAATTGGGAAATACTCTAAGCAGGCAGACCATGGAGAATAAAAGAACAAAAGATTATACAAAGATTATTCCAAGGGGAAGAAAATGCCTGAGAAGTACATGCAATGAACCGTTCTTGTCTCTAAAAGGATTTTCTAAGACAAATGAGAATGGGACATAACTGCAAGAAGAAGTCCCCACGAAACAAGATTGGCTTATTAGAATATGCTGAGATAGCTTGACTATGAGAATTAAAGAACAGAATGAAGAAAAAAATCTTGAAGAAGGGTAATATTTTGTGAATATTTGAAAAAATATTGTGGTTATGTTAAAACGCATGCAGGATTTGAAGTATAGCAGCCGATGAGAATCGAAGTTTAGTCATATATAATTATATAAATAATGGGTAAAATGTAAGTATTATAGCAGCTTTATAAGGTATGAAAAGAAGAGTGGATGGGAAGTCAATGGATATGAGACATTTGTTCTGATGGTTGCTTTAAAGAGTTTGTAAAATTTGAAAAGTTAATAAAAATTTATAAAGATTTTTAAAAAGAGAATTGGACTTAATTGCCTGAGCCTTTTCTTTTCTCCGCATTGAAGTAAAGAACTTCACCTCAGACCTGTTAAAAGAGCCCCACATAGAGGTATAAGAAAATAAATGGGCTCTTCCTGCCCACCCCCCACCCCGGCACGATGCTGAAATCCATTTTACTTTTCTGAGCAAAGCTGAAGGCTGTGATATGGAGCGTTATAAATAAGGCAGGTTCTGCAACACAGTCTTCATGCCATACGCTCAAGGGTAAATAAAAATTAGCTTTTGGTTTATGGCCATTTAGAGAAAGGGGAAAAGGTGTTCGTCAAGCAGCAACATTTATAACTTGAAATGACTATAAATGGATGTGCTATGCCAATAAATATTTAGCACACTGATAGCACTGGTGTAGAGCCAGAAATCTGTGAATCTAACACTTAAATGCTCCTGCTATGTCATTGGGGGGAGAATTTTGTTAGCACTGGATAATCTGGAAGCACACAGTATACAGGTGAAACTCAAAAAATTAGAATATTGTGGAAAAGTTCATTTATTTCAGTAATTTAACTTAAAAGGTGGAACTAATATATGAGATAGACTCATGACATGCAAAGCGAGATATGTCAAGCCTTTATTTGTTATAATTGTGATGATTATGGCGTACAGCTGATGAAAACCCCAAATTCACAATCTCAGAAAATTAGAATATTGTGAAAAGGTGCAGTACTCAATCCATAACATCTGCAAAGGTTTCCTAAGCCTTTATTTATTTATTTATTTAATTTTTTTATTTTTTTAATAAATAGCTTTATTTAATTTCAGACTTCTAAAATACAACCATATCAAATCAACCAATAGAAACAAATAAACAAACAATCTATACATTATAATCCACAAAAAATATTTGAAAAAACAAAACACAGAAAAAAGCAAAGAATTATAAATAACAATTAAAAATTGACTTCCAATTGTCTGTATATCGCTTCCCTTAATAATGAAACAAAACTTGCTATACCTTATACAATGATTGAAAAATATATAACTAAATAAATAGCTCACATTTTCATATAAATCTCCCCACATATATCTCAATCTAAGCAAATCACCAAATCCGTTCTTATACCTTCTTTTTTCAGAT
Organism: Lacerta viridis; assembly: GCA_900245905.1. Lineage (NCBI taxonomy): Eukaryota > Metazoa > Chordata > Lepidosauria > Squamata > Lacertidae > Lacerta > Lacerta viridis. The sequence goes on along the minus strand of OFHU01001496.1, from coordinate 44,015 downwards.
AGTCTTCCACATATTTCCACTCAGCCTTAGATCTTTGTTTGGATATATTTCGAATTGCTGCCGTCATCTTAGCCAAATTCATGAATTCCACTAATTTAATCAACCATTCTTGAATTGTCGGAATTTTCTCCCCTTTCCAATTTTGGGCTATAAGTAACCTGGCTGCTGCGCACGCATACAAAAGAATATTTTTCCTATCCTCTGGGATATTTTCAGGAGTTATACTTAATAAGAAGACCTCTGGTTTTTTCCCAAACGTACACTTAAGCATCTTCTTTAATCTTTCGTATATTTCACTCCAAAAACCAAACATAACATCTGCAAAGGTTTCCTAAGCCTTTAAATGGTCTCTCAGTCTGGTTCAGTAGGAATCACAATCATGGGAAAGGCTGCTGACCTGACAGTTGTGCAGAAAACCATCTTTGAGACCCTCCATAAGGAGGGAAAGCCTCAAAAGGTAATTGCAGAAGAAGTTGGATGTTCCCAAAGTGCTGTATCAAAGCACATTAATGGAAAGTTATGCAGAAGGGGAAAGTGTGGAAGAAAAAGGTGCACAAGCAGCAGGGATGACCGCAGCCTGGAGAGGATTGTCAGGAAAAGACCATTCAAACGTGTTGGGGACTTTCACAAGGAGTGGACTGAGGCTGGAGTTAGTGCATCAAGAGCCACCACACACAGACGGATCCTGGAGATGGGCTTCAAATGTCGTATTCCTCGTCAAGCCACTCCTGATCAAGAAACAATGTCAGAAGCGTCTTACCTGGGCTAAAGAAAAAAAGAACTGGTCTGTTGCTCAGTGGTCCCAAGTCCTCTTCTCTGATGAGAGCAACTTTTGCATCTCATTTGGAAACCAAGGACCCAGAGTCTGGAGGAAGAATGGGGAGGCACACAATGCCAGATGCTTGAAGTCCAGTGTGAAGTTTCCACAGTCTGTGTTGATTTGGGGAGCCATGTCATCTGCTGGTGTTGGTCCACTGTGCTTCATTAAGTCCAGGGTCAACGCAGCCGTCTACCAGGAGATTTTGGAGCACTTCATGCCTCCTTCTGCAGACGAGCTTTATGGGGATGCTGACTTCATTTTCCAGCAGGACTTGGCACCTGCCCACACTGCCAAAAGTACCAAAACCTGGTTCAATGCCCATGGGATTACTGTGCTTGATTGGCCAGCAAACTCGCCTGACCTGAACCCCATAGAGAATCTATGGGGCATTGCCAAGAGAAAGATGAGAGACATGAGACCGAGCAATGCAGAAGAGCTGAAGGCCGCTATTGAAGCATCCTGGTCTTCCATAACACCTCAGCAGTGCCACAGGCTGATAGCATCCATGCCACGCCACATTGCGGCAGTAATTGATGCAAAAGGGGCCCAAACCAAGTACTGAGTACATATGCATGCTTCTACTTTTCAGAGGTCCACTATTGTTCTATTTGCAATCCTTGTTTTGATGATTTCATTTAATATTCTAATTTTCTGAGATTGTGAATTTGGGGTTTTCATCAGCTGTACGCCATAATCATCACAATTATAACAAATAAAGGCTTGACATATCTCACTTTGCATGTCATGAGTCTATCTCATATATTGGTTCCACCTTTTAAGTTGAATTACTGAAATAAATGAACTTTTCCACGATGTTTTAATTTTTTGAGTTTCACCTGTATTTGATCCCTTGGTTACTGTACTAAGAAGAGGCTAATATACACAACCATCTCTAAGCAGCTGCCAGGATAATTCATTACAGAGATAAGCAAAATAATTTTAAAATGGTGCAACCAAAATTCCAAGGCTGGGATGGGAGAGACCCTTCCCAGCCAACGAGTTCATATTAGACAGGTCATCACTGCCAGGCTCTGAGGGTTCCCTGGGCATGTGCAGAAGTCAATTAAGAGTGTGTTCTCTCTCTCTCCCTCCAATCTATATATTAGCTACCAGCCTTTCAATAGAGAGGAGGAGGAGGATATGAGAGCATAAGCAGAGGGGCAAGGCACTTTTGATCTTGCTGAAGGAAGTCGAAAGTTGGTTTTTATTTCCTCTTCCATCATAATCACATCTCAGGGAATACTGAGTGAAAATGTGGTCATGGGTACCCCATAAATTCATGTCACAGACCAAGAATAACTGCAAACTAACTTTAGTAATTGTGTGGGCAAAGGCAATACCATTTAAAAAGAATAAGCATACTTCAGCTAAAATCAACTCTAGGAAATAGCTGCTATCAAAATAATTTTACAAAATTCACAAATTTAAAATATGCACACTCGAGGTTTCTGTATTTGAACTGCCTCACGTTCACTTCTGTCTCTGCACTTTAAGGCAGCTGTGGTTTATTATGATGTCTCCACATACAAACACCTTCAGTAATAAATTGGTCAACTTGGATCCAGGGAAAGGTCTGTAATTTTCATAAATGTCTCATGACACTGGCACCTGAGCAGACTTCAAGGGACTTTTTACATAGCACTATCACGTCCTCTAAATTTAATTGAAATTGACATCCAAGAGCAGCTGGGATTTATAGCATCACTTGATGTATGTATGCTTTGTAGTATCAAATGAGTAAACGTAAAGGGACCCCTGACCATTAGGTCCAGTCATGTCCGACTCTGGGGTTGCGGCGCTCATCTCGCATTACTGGCCGAGGGAGCCGGTACAGCTTCCGGGTCATGTGGCCAGCATGACTAAGCCGCTTCTGGCAAACCAGAGCAGCACACAGAAATGCCTTCCCACCGGAGCGGTACCCTATTTATCTACTTGCACTTTGACGTGCTTTCGAACTGCTAGGTTGGCAGGAGCAGGGACTGAGCAACGGGAGCTCACCCCGTCATGGGGATTCGAACCGCCAACCTTCTGATCAGCAAGCCCTAGGCTCTGTGGTTTGACCCACAGCGCCACCCGCGTCCCATCAAATGAGTACTGGACAGTAATAGAGGAAAGGCAGGATATAAATCTTTTAAACATTGTATTTGACATATGTGAAGGAATCAACGCCAGTCATTTGTAGCCTAGAAGAAATAATGGGTAGAATCCAACAAAGCACTAAGGTGACCATTCTTTCAGTGCAAGGATTTCTCCTAGTGCAAGAAGACATTTCCCCCCCTCCCTCTGTGCACCCCCTAAATCAGTTCTAGGAGTTCTAGGAGTTTCCCCCACCTTCTAGAGCTGATTTGGCAGTGGGACAGGGCCCACACAAAGAAAGGCCTTGTTGCACAAGTGGAAATCCTTGCACTGATGAAATATTTTATATCACGAAGTCTGACACTAAACTATTTTAGGGGGAACCTGGTGTGAAACCTTATAGAAAGCTTTTCTGGCAATGGCTGCTTAATACACAGGTTTAGCCTAACAAATGTAAAAGAGTAAAACCCATTTTTACAAGAGGACTAAATTTAAGGACACAGATCAAACATTCAAATGGCCACAAAAAGTAGTCTTGCTGCAGGCATCGTAGTTCTATGAGATGCTCTCCTCTCTCCTAAACACATATAAAATTATATTCAAATGCCTCCCTGTAATTTTCCATCGACAAGAGAAGCATTAGGTATCACATGGCTTTTCAAATAAAGACATACAACATTGCAGGAAAATGTAACGTTCTCTCCCCATATTTGCTCACGGCACATAGCAGGAAGTGCTTTCTAAGCATTCCTGGCTCCGTGCTGACGGATGGCTTGGCGTCCAGAAGAAAACAGGTTGATCTCTGGTGTTTCTGGCTTCTTGCAGAACTTCTCTAATGACTGCACAAAAACAATTCATAATTTGGACAGGTTTTTTCAAACCAACATCCCACAGTCACCTCCCTCTGCCCCTGTGACCCCCCCCCCCAGAAAAGCTCTCAATGTTTTAGTTCTCCAATGTCTATACATGACAATTATTGCTTGCTTGCTTGCTGATTGATTGATTTGATTGTTATTTATTGCTTAGTCCAATCGAACTTTTACTTTCCTTATACCAATTGATTCTGATTGCTAGTCTTTGGAAAATACTAATCCTTCCTTGTCAGTGTTCAGGAAAATGTGAATCCTTCCCCTTCAGCAATTATAAGGATTTGGCAAATGTGGCATGCTGTGAAATCAAAGCAGTCCAACCAATGGCTAAGAGAGCTCCGAGACACAAGCAATTTTCAGCCTAATTTCACAAACATACATTATTTGTATTTGCTTGTATATATTTGTGTAGTTTGAAAGCATCTGTATGGAAATATTTCACAGGGAATCTAGGTTTGTCTGAAATTCAATTTATTCCTCTGATGGTCTATGACAAATGCTATTTGGTAAAAGGAATTAACACAGATATGTACCGGTAGCTCTCTTGTTGCAAAGGAACAACCTCAAATACTTTTGTAATGGGAGCAGCACAGGCATGCAGTGATGAATGAATAAAAATCCAACATGTGGGGAAACACATTTTCAAAGGTAGAACTTTTAATCGTGTTCCACGCTCCTCCATTGCTCCCAGATACAATTTTTCTTGTTCTTGCATGAAAACAATTTCCTTCGTGGTGGTGGTGGTGCAGAGGCTTTCAAATATTGTATATGTATTATTGTTGTCCTTTTGATGGAGAGCAAAATCTCACCATCTGCCTTTCATTCACGATACTACTTCTAGTACATATAGTTAACAACCTTCATGTATAAAGCTCATTACAAAAGCAGTCATGTTAACCAGGTTATAGAGAAGTTGTTTTGACTTTAAAGATCAAGGAAGTTCATGCAGCAAGTCTTCATAAAGAAAAGTCGTTATTAGCTGAAGTATTCCTACCCCGTCACTCTGCACAAAGATGCCCCCAAGGCCAAGGGCTAAGGCTTTCAAAGAATTTCTATAGTTCACATGTATATGATTGAATAAAGGTACTCACACATTTCTACCAAATCGAGCATTCAAAGTGTCCAACTTAAAGACAAGATGTTCAGTTATAAGCAAATAAAAACATGACAGAAGAAACTAATAAATTCAGTCTTGAATGTACCATCTTCAAGTCCACAAGATGTCTATAAAATAACATCTGTTTGCATATTTTAGCGAATGTAAAAAGGATTTGAATATGAACCTCTGCCTACCATCTCTTTTTTTCCGTGTGCAATCTTTAGGACGATGTATGCCCAGCAATCTCCTGTGAAACTTCTAGTGGGAGTTCTACATAACTTTAAAAAAACTATGGTATTGTCAGTTTGTGACATCATTCCACATTCCACATGACTAAGACCATGTTCTATTACCATCCAGCAAAGACCAACAATAGGGCTCAAAAGGTAGGACAGTATCAATCAATCAAGATTAAAATCAGTATTCATTCATTGGCCATCCCGGTCACCGCAGCCTTTCTTGATAGGACAGTATAGTTTGAGGGCAAAAAGCAGACTGTTTACTTTCCTCTTTTGAACCAGGACAGTAGCAAAATAAAGCTATTTTCTTCATGTCTTCTGGAGTTTCCTGCACATTTTTTTTCATCAGAGCCTTTGTTTCCTTCATGATGGGTCCCTCCTACTTCCATCTTTTCTCAGGCCCTGCACAAGACAAACTGAACCATCCATTTCAAATTTGCCTATGCTTAGGGAGGCACAGGCAGCAGAATTGTCTCCATTCAGGTGTCATACTTCCCAGGTTTCAAACCATGACTAAAGTGTGTTATGGACTCTGTCCCCTTCTTCTTTTCTCCTGCATGGATTCCCAGCAATTCCTTCAGATTTGCTCTAAACCAGAGGTAGCCATTGCACCACCAGATAATGTTGAACTACAATGCCCATCATCCCATCAGGCTAGCTGAAGCTTATGGGAGTCCAGTAATATCTAGAGGGCAGTATATTGGCTACCTCTGCTCTAATCATATGCAACTTTTACATCCAAATCAGACAGCCTATGTTTAGCATTCACCAGGACTGACCATTCTTGGTTAACAATAATGACAATTTGCTGTCATCATACTGAAGTATGATTGAAACCAGGATAGGGAGCAGGGCAGCTCCACCCACCAAAGAGTGGAGGGTAAGGGACAGAGGGGGTGGGGATTTCTTTAATTTTTCATGGGAGCTCAGTATTGTGGATATTGAAGCAACAGAGGGCTGCAGCTGGTCTTTCTTAAAAGAAAGATTTGCTTCAAGCTGTGATACCATGACAAAAAGCGTCAGCTGCTACAGGGCAGTGTTCCTCATTGAGCATGGAGCAATGGGAATGCTACATCATGCTGCAGTGCCGTTCCAGGGGCATTCTTTATAAAGAAATAATAAACCTGCCCCCTATCAAAGATGTCCCCTGGGAACAATGCTATGTCATAACACTGCCATTCCTCTTGGGCCATTCTCCGTGAGGAATGCTGCCAGGCAACTGCTGAGTTCAGAAGATGCAGCAAAGCTTGTTAAAAACAATTCAGGAGATACCAGCTACAACCTTTTGCTGCCTCATATCTGCAGTGGTAACTTTCTGCCTTCAACACATTAAGAAACATATCCACACCCCTGGAGATTAAAAAACCAATCTGTGGGGCTTCCTTGGCCACCCCCCCCCATGCTCCCATCATTCAGCTTATCACACTGCAAGTGAAAATTTCATCTTACCTGATGTCAGACAAAAGCCTTTTCCAGCTTTACAGCTGGAAACTCCAAAGATTGAACTTTTGAATTAAAAAAAAATCACATGCTGTCCCACTGAGCCTCAGCCCTTTCCCTGTGGATGAGGCAGTGGGCTTAAGGATACGGCTATGACCAATGGCCAAAATTCAGTTACCATAAAACTGGGATAAACTTTAAAAAGAACAATTTTTAAATATATGTGCTGTCACACTACATAGTTTGATCAATATATTGCCTGCCTATTAAGTAACTGAATTATACATTTGCTAATTGCCAAGGATTCAATATACAGTCATACCTCGGGTTGCACTCGCTGCGGGTTGCGCGTTTTCAGGATACAAACGTGCCGAACCCGGAAGTACCAGAACGAGTTACTTCTGGGTTTCGGCGCTTGCGCATGCACAGAAATACTGAATTGCATCACACGCGTCTGCAGACGCAGCAACACGGGTTGTGAATGCTGTAGGTTGCAAACGCGCCTCCCGCATGGATCGCGTTTGCAACCCGAGCGTCCACTGTATAGGGCTCATTTATGATACTGAAGGAACTGTAAAGTAACATACAATTTAATAACTAAAAACTGCATGGGGCAAGTTAGTTGTGGCTTCAGTGGGTCTTGCTGATGCACTATTAATTTCCTCTTTTAGTGACACACACCAACCAGTAGGCCCAAAGCCACAGGAGACCAAAGATATGAAAAAGAGATGGATGCAACCCAGCCCTGGGGTTTCTTTCAGGGAGCGATGATGCACCTTGGCAGGTGGATGAAGGAGCTCTCTAAACTCTGGGAAAGAACAGTAAAGTGGCAAATGCAATTCAGTGTAAATGAATGTTGTATACACAACAAATTCTAGCTTTTTTGCTTTTTGTACACATCTTTTATGACAGCATATGTACATTTCTTTCAAAACATCCACTTGTCCCTTTCACTTGTTTTTAGGAAGTCATGCTAAACAAAACTACCATGTGAAATGGCCCTTCATGAAACATGTCTTTTTGACATTTCTTTCAATAACAGCAATTCAATCAGAAATAAGAATACTTTAGATGCTGTTAACAATTAGAAGGTAGATAAACATTCACAAACAGTAACTCATGACCACTGTGCTCTCTTGCCAAATGGTGGAGAGAAATCTTAACCACACTTTTGCATCTGATCAGAAATCCAGAGAACCAGTCAAAGGGTGGCAGGTTGTGAACCACTCTGAGATCTACAGGTACAAATAGGGTGGTATACAAATTTAATTAATAAATAAGAAAGATCTTACAGGTCATGTGATTCTATGCTTCTAAGTTGCATTTGGAGAACTGAATCCACCCTCTTTGCTTTTCAGAATGTTTAAAATAACGTCACTCCTGGGGGAATTACTTAGGATTTACTGGAATGTGTCCAGCAAAGTCACACTCAGAATACTCACAAGCTCTGGGAGGAAGACCTTTCATCACCTACAAACAGCCACCCAATCTTAAACAACTCCTCACCCACAATAATACAACAACAGGACTCAACATGGACACTGGTACCAGAGCCTGCAATAAACCCAGATGCCAACTTTGCTGCCACATACACCCGGACAACACCATTACTGGCCCCAACAACATCAAACATACCATCTCAGGACTATTTAATTGCTCATCTTCTAACATTGTGTATGCCATCAAATGCCAACAGTGCCCTTCAGCTCTCTATATTGGACAAACAGGCCAAACCCTACGCCAAAGGATAAATGGACATAAATCTGATATCAGGAATCACAAGACAGAGAAACCAGTAGGAGAACACTTCAGTCTCCCAGGACATTCTATACAAGATCTCAAAGTAGCTGTCTTACTACAAAGGAATTTCAGAAATAGACTGGAAAGAGAAGTTGCTGAATTGCAACTAATTACCAAACTTAAAACCATGGAGAGACCTGGTCTGAACAAAGACATTGGATTCTTATCTCATTATACATGACAAAGCTATCTTTAGCCATCTCACCCCTTGCTTTTCCTGTAAGACCAATTGCAGTCGTTAACAGTCGTCAACAGGTTTTCCACACCTATCAGCCAATCACCCATTCCCACCACCCTTCTGAGTAATACCCCTCCCCACTCTCACTATATATAAGGGTCTGGTGACTTCTGTTTCAGTGTATCTGAAGAAGTGTGCATGCACACAAAAGCTCATACCAAGAACAAACTTAGTTGGTCTCTAAGGTGCTACTGGAAGGAATTTTTTATTTTATTTTATTTTGACTATGGCAGACCAACACGGCTACCTACCTGTCACTGTTATCAATGGACTTTACATAGATTGCAATTTTGACTATGATATCGTTGAATACAACCCAGTGAAAACAAGGAAACAAATTTTAGCATTCATAGAATCATAGAGTTGAAAGAGACCACAAGGGCCATCCAGTCCAACCCCCTCCCAAGCAGGAAACACCATCAAAGCATTAAATTTTGTACCTTTCATATTTCAAACAATATTTCAAATGTGAGTCATCATAAGAAGTGTAATATCTCTTGAAAAAAATAAAAGCAAGCATGCAAATGGCATAAGAACATGCATCACGGTGACTAAAGCTGCTACAACTTTTTGTATGGTCAAAAGCAGACCATTTTGAAAATTTAAAATACCTTTAAAATGTTAACATTGCTGTGAATGTTTATATTAAAAACAACAGCCCCAAAGGGCAACAACATTAATGCTGATGTTCTGATTATTAATTTTAGAATTAGGTTGCTAATATATTATTTGAGGGGAGGGGAGATATTGGCTCTTTCCAGAAAGTAGAGCTTTAGTGGAAAGCAATGGATTAGGGATCAGCACATTCTTCCCTTTCCCTTGCTCCCTTATCCCTCAGACAAAAGAGAGAGCACCTCCCAGTTGCTAGGTTTAAGGATTTGACATTTGTTTGAAAACAATGCTGTCAAGAGGCAGGCGTTAATCCCAACAGCTTCTTCCAGTTCCAGCTGCCAGTATTCCTCAGAGGCCCAAGCATGCTTCGTCCACAAATAGTATTAAAAGGGAATGATGTTACTCCTTGGAGAGAATGAGGGTGAAAACTTTCACTGCAGTTAATGTTCTCTGAGTTATAAGCAACATTCTCTGTAGCACCCAGAAGCTACTAAATACCCTGTACCTTTTGATACTGTCCCCCAACCCACCACAATTTCTCCATTAATTGGAGCAAGCTTGTTTTCTCCTGCTCTGGAGGGTAGGACTTGAACTCATGGCTTCAAGTTGGATGGCCATCTGTCACCGATGCTTTAGCTAAGATTCTTGCATTGCAGGAGGTTGGACCAGATGTCCCTCGCAACTCCACAGTTCTGATTCTGGTACATAGCATATTCCACATGTTAAGGGTTTGAACATTACAAAAAATACTGAATACATGAAATACCTGTATATGTCTGGAAGATGAATTTGTTTAGCTTCCCCATATCACAACACAGGATATCATCCAACAGAGTTCATCCCAGAAACAGACACTCAGTACTTTTGTGACAGCAATGCCAGACTAGCAATGAACAGAACAGTGTTCATGGCATGCATGTCTTCCATTAAGATACATCATCCACCCCTCTAGGGTGGATTAAAAAAAGCATCTAGGGTTGCATCATTAAACCATGGGTAGGCAAACTAAGGCCTGCGGGCAGGATCAGGCCCAACTGCCTTCTGGATCCACCCCACGGACAGTCCAGGAATCGCCGTGTGGATTGCCAGCACACACGTTCTTTCTCTCTCCCTCACACGGTGGCGGCGCCTCCTCCCTCCCTCCCTCCTGGCTTCTCCCTACCCTGCCTAGAGGAGGAAGGGGGCTGGGCTTTGTTGGTGCCAGCAGCAGTAGCAGCAGCGCTCAAGCAGCCACCATTTTAAGCAGCCCCTCTCTGGAGCCTTTCAGACGCCGCTCTTCATCCCGCCGCCAGCCCCTGCCGCTCGAAAGACACAGGTAAGCAGCCACCGGGGCTCATGGTGCCCTTGCATCATTCCCCCCCCCAAAAAAAAATAGTCCGGCCCCCCGCAAGGTCTGAGGGACAGTGGACTGGCCCCCTGCTGAAAAAGTTTGCTGACCCCTGAACTAAACCTTCATGCAATATCAACTCATATTAGGATTATATGCACGTGGGGGTGGGGGTGAAGGGTCTCTATGTAGGTTTTTAGTACTGTGCCTGAGATGCTGTGACACTTCTTTTTTAAAGGTCATACAGACATTCATGAAATCATGCTAAGATAAAACCAGTGGCTATAGGTACCATGTGTCAAAGAGAAATAAATCTGGATCACTCAAATCCTGCAGCAAACAAATTTCCACTCTGTGCCACAACTCATAACTCTAGGTCTTCATGTATGTACAAAGTGAACAATATAGTCCAATCCCCAGTGTTACCTGCAGGACCCCCCCCCCACAAAAAACAACCCACTACTCCTAACTTACCAGTACTCTAACTCAGCAGTGGGGCACCTCTAGCTTGTGGACCTACTAGTCCTCTGGGTTGGGCCTCAAGGCTATTTTGGGCATAACACCCAACCCAACCAGTCAGTCATCTCACATAAGCACAGCAACAGGTATGGAGACCTCTTATCTCCAAACTAAGCTCTGCTGCTGCTTTTTAATCCCCCTGCTCCAGCACCTGACATTTCAATCGCCTCACATCATGTGATTGACAGCTGAAAATGACCTCAAAAATGACCTGTGGAGGGTGGGACTATCCTGGATCTGGTCCTCAATCTGAAAAAGGCTGACCACCCCCACTCTAGCCAAATCCACACCGCCACCCCCAGAAGAAGACAAGATAAGCAAAGGCTGCTGATCTCTTGCTCCTTACCCTCATTCCTGTGCCTGCTCACTGCTTGGCATGGGAGATGGCGTCAAGCAGCAGCAGTGGCAGAGAACTCTGGGGTGGGGGGTGGGGAGCACCTGCAATGCTGATCACTCATATTGGCCCTGCCAATGCCAAACATCCTAACAGTCCATTGCAGTAAATGGGGCATTGCCTCAACCATCTCATTCTGCCCTCGGCCATGCCCCAGCCTCTTCGTCTCCTGCCGGTCCTAATCAGCAGCAGCCACCTCGGCATCCTAGTTTTCAAAAACCTAAAATGGTTCAGCAAACATGGAGAAGAAACAAGAAAAAAAGCATGGGCATTTGAAAGCTCAGCTAATGGCAGGCAATAGTAGCCATGAAGAACAGACAAGGAGTTGTAAATATCCCCTGCAGTTCTTCTCTCTTGACTTCAACAGGCCTTGTTAAAAACACATACAGCTAAGGGGGAAAATTCAAGGAAAGTGAAATTTCTCAGGATTCTGAATTCCTCCAGGTCCAAGATCCCACAGAGCAGTCAATTAACTTCATTCCTCTGGAGGAGTTTTGGCCCACAGCTTCTTTCTGTTCCTTGAAAGTCCCTTGGCCAGTCCACAATCCAGTTGCTCACCCTTAGTAACATACACCAGGCAATTAAGGCTTCCTCAATTGCAAATTCATTTCTTTTTATTAATAAATTAATTGAAAGTGGGACAGAAACATAATTACACCAACCTCCACCAAGAAATTTACACCAATTTATACAAAAAAACCCAAAACCCTAGGTTATTGTTGCTAGGGAGGAAGAAAAAAAATTCCCAATCTCAGTGCTTTGAAACCAAAAGCAAATGGCAGCTGGAAGCTATGCCTAAACTCTAGCTACATAGCTTACAAGCTATGTATTCAGTCTGAACTCAGAGGAAAAAAACAAAAAACTGTATGAGCTGATATTCTTAAAAGAGGCAGCTAAAGAGCAAACCACAAACAGAGAAAGCAGCGAGGTAAGTTTAAATTACCAGTACCATGTTCAGACAACCATTCTAAGCTGCGAAGAGGATTTCCAGAAAGGTGGTGGTGTTAGACTGCTGAAGCAAATAAAACAATAAAAATCTTGTGGCACCTTAAAGACTAAGTAAACTAATAAATGTTGTTGTGTAGTAAATAAGATATTCTGGCAGCAGGGTAAAGTATTGCTATTGGTCAATTTGAAGTGTTCAATCACAATCCACAGCCTGATTGGGTCCCGCCGGAAAGTTTGAATATTATTGGTTCCCGCTAAAATGTATCTTTTCCCTCAGTCCCAATGTGTCTATAAATAGAGCTTTCCCTACCCCCTATCCCCAGTCTTGTCTTATCCCTTACAATAAAGAGCTGTTTTCACTAAGAAGTGTTGCTGGACTTCTTGCTATCAGAACCCACGACACAACATACTGGCGACGAGGATGGGATTGAATTAGGCCGGCTGAGGGCTGCTGACCCTAGCGACCTGATTCTGGCGACAAGACTCCCTGTGACTGACAGGACAGATCAGTCCACTAAGATGGCTGCGTCACGGTTCATGGAACCATTTCATCCCGGAGCAACTGAGGCCTGGGATGCTTACCTCGAGCGCTTTGAATTCAGCGTGGCAGCAAAAGGGGTCACTGACGAGGAAAGGAAAAAGGCGTTGTTCCTGAGTTGCTGCGGGGCAGAGACCTTTGAGTTGGCTCGGGCAATTCTGGCCCCCACGACACTGCGGGAGGCGTCGTTCGCGAGCATTACGGAACACCTCTCCAATCACCTTAATCCGACAGCGTCGAAGATGACATGGCGCATCGAATTCCACAAGAGGCAACAACGACCTGGAGAGACGGTAGCAGTTTTCCTCACCGAACTGAGGAAGCTGGCGAGACACTGCAAATTCGCCAACTTGGAGGAGGCCCTGCTGGATCGGTTTGTGTGCGGCCTTCGCAGCAGCAAGGGCCGCAGGCGGATTGCGGCAAAACAAGATATGGATCTGTCGACAGCGCTCCGTGAGGCCATTGCGACAGAAAGCGCTGAGAGAGAGGAGCAAGACCCGGACCAGCGAGCCGAAAAGAGAGCTGGAGCGTCAACCCACACCGTGGACGACCAGGATGTCAGCCCCAACCAAAGCCCTGTGCGGGGAATAGAGATGGTGCGACAGGAGAGCACAGCAAATAAAGGTCGGCAGGGAGTCTGCCCTGGCTGCGGCGGATCACATGAGAGAAGGAAGTGCCGGTTCCGAGAAGCTACGTGTCATGCTTGTGGGAAAACGGGGCACATAGCCAGGGTCTGCAAGTCGAGTGGCACGTCGGGGTCCGCGAAATCAAGAGGTCAGAGGACATCCACAGCGACGCACCAACTCGACGATTGCAACTACCTCACGCAAATCGAGGGCAGAACTGTGCCATTTCCAGCCCAAGGGAAACCAGCTGTGCGGGTCCTAATCGAAGGGAAGCCGTGTAACATGGAGGTGGACTCCGGATCCGGATTCTCCATCGTATCGGAGGACACGGCCAGATCGTTATTTCCTAGAGGTAAGCTTCCGAGATTGGAGCCCTTCCCGGCTACTCTGCAATCCTATTCCGCTGGCCGCATAGACATTTTGGGAATGTGCGCAGTGAACGTACAGTTCCGCGAGAGGGAGGCCGTATTAAAGCTTGTGATCGCAAAAGGGAAGCGCACTAGCCTGCTGGGCACGGACTGGTTCCCGGCCTTAGGGTTGGGAATCTCAGGGCTCAACACGGTCCAGATAGCTTCGGAGACATTTAACACCCTGTACACGGAATTTGGGGAGCTATTTAATGGAGAGTTAGGATGTTATAAGGGGCCTCCAATTGACTTAGAACTGGACCCGGGGGTTGCGCCAATGCGCCTCAAACCCAGGCGGGTTCCATTTGCGCTACAGCCTAAAATAGAGGCTGAATTGGAGAAGCTAATACAGCAAGGGGTGCTTTCACCAGTGGACTCTGCTAAATGGGAAACACCCATTGTCACACCCCTGAAGGCTAATGGGGAAATACGAATTTGTGCGGATTACAAATGTACGATTAATAAGGCCATCAGGGGCAACTCGTATCCAATTCCAGTAGTGTCCCAACTATTAGCGAAGCTGGCTGGGGGCAAGGTGTTTGCAAAGATTGACTTGGCACAGGCATACCAGCAGCTCCCAGTGACTCCAGCGTCCGCTGAAATCCAGACAATTGTGACGCACAAGGGCGCCTTTAAGGTGAATAGGCTGCAGTTTGGAGTCTGCGTGGCACCTGGCATATTTCAAAGTCTTATGGAGCGCCTGTTACGGGGCCTGCCAGGTGTCCTGCCGTATTTTGATGATGTGTTAATTGCGGGCAAGGATGCTCAAGAACTACTGGGACGCATCCAGACAGTCCTATGCAAATTCCGGGATGCGGGGTTGAAACTAAAGAAAGAGAAATGTAGTTTTGGGGTAGCAGCTGTGAACTTCTTAGGGTACAGAATTGATGCTGCTGGCATCCACCCCATGGAAGACAAGGTTAAGGCTATCGCCGCAGCACCGACACCTAGTAACAAGGCTGAGCTGCAGTCCTTCTTGGGCCTCGTCAATTTCTATCACGCCTTTGTGCCACACAAGGCATCGATAGCCGAACCACTGCATCGGCTACTCCAAAAGAAGTGTGCATGGCGTTGGGGGCAACCGCAACAGAGAGCTTTTGAAACGCTGCGGGGCGTGCTGTCAAAGGAAAGTACACTTGCCCACTATGATGCTGCTAAACCACTGGTGCTGGCGTGTGATGCCTCACAATATGGCGTGGGGGCTGTCTTGAGTCACCGGGAGGCGGATGGGTCGGAGCGTCCAATCTCATTCTATTCCAGAACCTTGAGCCCCACAGAGCGGAACTATGCCCAGATTGATAAGGAGGCACTGGCTATAGTCACAGGAATCAAGAAGTTCCATGACTACGTGTACGGCCGCCCTTTCACAATTCAAACGGACCACAAGCCTTTGCTGGGTTTGTTCAGCCCACATAAACAAACGCCTCAAATCTTGTCCCCACGCATGCTCCGATGGTCCATCTTTTTGAATGGATTTCAATACGAACTGTGTCATGTGAAGGGTAAGCTGTTGTGCCATGCGGACGCGCTGAGTCGTCTACCACTACCTGGAGCAGCCGACGACGACCCAGCCCCGGCCGAGCACGTCATGATGATGGAGACACTTCCCGGACCACCCGTGACGGCCGTCGACATCGCCGCAAGAACTAAAAGGGACCCCGTCCTCGCCCGTGTCCTTGTGTGGGTGGGGAGGGGATGGCCAAGTGGGACTCAGGAAGAGAAATTTAGACCTTTCATGGCAAGACAAAATGAGCTGTCCCTCCATAAGGGTTGCATATTGTGGGGCGATAGGGTGGTTATTCCAAGGTCTCTACAGAATGAGGTGTTGGACACATTACACATGGGTCATCCGGGCATGGTTCGGATGAAATCTTTAGCCAGGTGCTATGTGTGGTGGCCTGGCATGGACAAGGACATTGAACAATGGGTGCGCACCTGTCGAGCGTGCCAGGAGGTGCACCCAGAAATGCCCAGGGCACCAGTGCATTGGTGGGAGCGGGCTAAGAACCCGTGGAGCCGGCTCCATGTAGATTTTGCAGGGCCGTTTCAGGGAAAGGTGTTCTTAATTGTAGTAGACGCCTACTCGAAATGGCTGGAGGTCTCAATTGTTCCAAACATGTCCTCAGCTGCTGTAATCAGGGCCCTTCGCATTTTGTTTGCAACGCATGGGTTACCCGAGACCATAGTATCAGACAACGGGGCGGCTTTTGTGTCCCAAGAGTTCAGGGCATTCCTGGCCGATAATTTCATTAGAGGGGTCACTTCTGCTCCCTTTCATCCATCCTCGAACGGACAAGCCGAACGGATGGTGCGCACAGCCAAGGGTGCAATAGCGCGCCTCTTGGAAGGGGATTGGTCTGCTCGCATTGCAAGGATGTTGTTCCTGCAGCACACAACGCCGTGTGCATCCACAGGCAAGTCCCCAGCTGAATTATTAATGGGAAGGAGGTTAGCCACAATCCTAGACTATGTCCACCCTGACAAGGTGCCGGGCCGCGATACAAGAGAACCACCGGCTGCCGAGGGTGACAGAACCCGATACCTGTCAACAGAGGATTTGGTTTGGGTCCGGAACTATGCAAGGGGACCCGCATGGGTGCCGGGGGTGGTCACCCGACCCAGTGGGCCAGTGTCATATTTTGTGACGTTAGAGGATGGCAGAGTAATGCGCCGCCACATTGACCAGCTAAGGCGCCGGTTCCCAAGCAGGGTAAGCCCGAGGGGGGAGGAGCCGCGCACAACTCTGCCGGCGTCCGGTGAATCGCAGCAGTCTAGTCAGGATGACTCCGGGCCACAGGGGGTGGAGGGCTCCGAGAGTCAGGAAACCGAGATCACCACTGATGAACCTAACCCGGAAACAACTAGTCAGCCTAGAGAGTCAGCTAGTGACACAGCTCCAGCTGAGGTACCCGAGGTTATTGGAGAGAGAAGTCTGACCACGGATAGTCCAAGGAGTGACACACCGGGGGTTAGGCGATCTGGTAGGACTCGAAGACCTCCGCAATACCTGAAAGATTACGTGTATAGTCTCAACTAGGTGCGGGGGAGTGTTGTGTATTAAATAAGATATTCTGGCAGCAGGGTAAAGTATTGCTATTGGTCAATTTGAAGTGTTCAATCACAATCCACAGCCTGATTGGGTCCCGCCGGAAAGTTTGAATATTATTGGTTCCCGCTAAAATGTATCTTTTCCCTCAGTCCCAATGTGTCTATAAATAGAGCTTTCCCTACCCCCTATCCCCAGTCTTGTCTTATCCCTTACAATAAAGAGCTGTTTTCACTAAGAAGTGTTGCTGGACTTCTTGCTATCAGAACCCACGACACAACAAATGTGTTATTCTTTGCTTCTTGTGAAGAAGATGCACAGTATCTGCTCCGAGTCCAGTTTGCTATCTTTGCAAAAATCCTAGTGTTTCCAACGCTTGGTTCTGTCAGTTCAAGACATTTTGTCCTGGAGCTCAGCTGTGGGAAGGGAAGGGTTAACTAATAGAGGGTCTATGTCAGTTCAGTGTTGGTGCCAAGTGCCAAGTTTTAAAATGTTCAGACAAGGATGCAGAGCCTCTGTTCCTAAAGCGGGTGGCAGGGTGAAGCAATGCACTTCAGGCAGCCCCAGGAGGGCAAGCTATAAGAAAGCAGAAATGTGCTAGCCCTGGGAGGGGTGCATGTGGCCTGCTGGGAGGGGTGTGCATGTGGCCTGCTTCAGGTAGCAAAATGTCTTGAGCTGACATTGCAATGTCCTTTGGTGAAAGTTCAACAACACAGCTTGAGGGCTTCCTTCGAATCCTGACCAGAATGCAGCAATTCACTGGAGCGCTGCACACTGGTCTAACCATCCCTGCAAAGGAATTTAGTCCAGACTGGCTGTGGGAAGGTGGTGGAAGAGGCCATTTAACAACTGTTCCAGGTACTCATCATGGGCAGGGACGATGTCACATTTAGGAAGCATAGACTGGGAAGGCCTAAGTTGCCATGAATGTGGGAGAAAGTGCCTGGTGCTTGGAAAGAAGCGGTCTGGCAACTGCTCCTTTAAAAAACCCACCCTGGACCAACTAATCTACTTACTGGTTGCTAACAGACCTTCTTTTGGGAAGGTAATTAAGAAGACTGAGAAGATGATGCCCTGGTTTGGAGAATCTTCAGCTGACATCTACTCCTCACCCCACCACCGCCAAGCCCCTTTGCTCTTCTCTTTACAGCATGAGTGATCAAACCAGTAACCTTCCAATAACCATAGTTCCCCATTCTGCCAAGACCAAGAAAGTACGGTAGCCAGTTTCAGAATAAATCACAATTTGAAGTAGGTTTAAGACCCTTTTATGTTTTTAAAATGTGTCTAGGGGGTGTTAAATTTTTTGTTGTTGTTATGCATTTTTTTATGCTGTACACCTGTGATCTTTCAATAAAAGGCAGTATAAAATTAATTAATAATAATACAACGATTGTGGCTTATTTTGGAACAAGGAACTGTAGTTTCTAGTTTCAGATAAAAGCGGTAAACTATGGTTGATCAGAGGGCGGCGGGGGGGGGCAAAAAGCTTCTTCATATAATTGTTCAAATATGTCCAATATGTGAAGCAATCCACATGCGCATTTCCAAAGAGCAGCAAAAGAAACCAGAGCTTCAAAGCGCAGAACACGTCCCCATGGCAGGGCTATTTTGCTTCTCTTGCCATTATAAAGTGTATCTGGAGCTGGGCATCTTATGTTCATCTCTTGAGGACACTTTCCTCTTTCATTCAAGCAGTGGGTGGCTCTCTGTTTCTTGAATTCGCTGATCAGGGACAACTGAGCATACATTCAGCTTGCTTTCTAAACATAATTAAAACCCTAATGAAGAATGGCAGTCTCTGAATCTACATCTCAAAGCAGAAAGAGGAATTTTTTTCTAAGTATGCCATGTCCGAATGAGGACATTACCTCCAGCAAAGGGATGCCACAGCTCTTTCCTCAACCAGTGGCATAGCAAGGGAGGGGCGATAGGGGTGGGGCGCCCCGGGTTCCAGGGGCGGGGGGTTGACACTCGACGGCCCCTCCCACCACTCCCCAAGCCGAGCCCTGCCGCCTGGCACCCCGTCCGTGCTACTCCACGGACGGACAGGGCAGCCCCACGAGTTGCTGCGGGAGCAGCGGCGCTGGGCCGGATGCCGCACATGTGCAGTCCGTCCAATGTGTGTCGCGACATCACGGCGCATGCATCATGACATCCCGCCCCCAAGGGGGTGCCTCCGGGCAGCCAAGAGGCTTCCTACACCCCTGTCGCCACCCCTTCCCCACTTCAAATACAGATTGCTTATACCCTGGAGGAGGGATATCACTGCAAATGGGAAATTATACAGAATTAAAACTAGCTTATTAGAAAAAGGTGAACAAAATGAAAATAAACTTAAAATGTTTTGGATCTTTAAAACCTATCTAAGAAAAGGAATATTCAGGGATGCAAGGAAAGAAATAGTCAGGGACAAAGTTAGGAAACACACTAACAGTTTTATAAAAACGGGCATTTCACCTTGTTGTGCAGGAACTAATACAAAAATGAGTTGTAATTTTAGCTAAATTTGGGGAAACAGCTTGAAGCATCCGTTGTGCTGAGCTATTTCAGTTGCTTTTGTTTGATTTGCTCATTGCAAGCAACTAAAAGTCAGTAAATTTTGATAATAAACCTGATTTGCAATTGGGGTGGAATAATTTCGATTGCAACTGTATATTGTGAGCTTCCTTGGGAGTACTATGGCTGTAAAGGTGGTATTTAAATAATTTTATAATAATAAAAAATTACAAACAACCAAATAATGCCTTCTATACTTTCGCAAAAGCAGTAGCTAAAGGGGCTATACTGGTTGCCATATGTCCTCCTTTTCCAGGACATGCCCTCTTTTTCAAGGGTATGTCATAGTGATCCATATTTAAAAGTAGAAGTCAGCAAAGGTGTCCACATTTTTGCTCTTCAAAATATGGCAACCCTAGCTAGCAAAAGGTAATAAACCAGGCCATCTCTCTTACCTTTGTAACTAGACATTTCTGGGCAACAGCAGTGTTCAAAACTAAAACCATAGATAATCTTAGGAACAACCCAGATATTATAATTAAAGAGGTGGACAAGGGTGGAGCTGTCGTCATCATGAACAAAACTGATTACATCCAGGAGGCTCACAGACAACTTTCCAATACCACCTTTTACATAAAATTGGACTCAGACCCCACAGAAGAATACAAAAAAGAACTGAACAAGATTGTTAAGGAGCTACCCCCACACATCCAAGAACAGATCCTCACTAACACACCAGCAGAACCTCGACCAGGAACTTTCTATCTTCTACCTAAAATACACAAACCAGGAAATCCAGGACGCCCCATCATCTCAGGTATTGGCACCATTACAGTGGGTGTTTCCGGTTATATGGACTCTGTTCTGAAACCATATGCCATCAGTGCTCCCAGCTACGTACGTGACACCACAGATTTTCTGAGGAAAATACAATCTTTGAATAATCTTCCTAACAATACTATTCTAGTCACTATGGATGTGGAATCTCTGTATACCAACATCCCACACAACGATGGTTTACAAGCTATAAGGAACACCATTTCAGATAAAACCACAGCGGACTTTGCTACCAAACTCTGTCATTTTGTCCTTACCCACAACAACTTCAAATTTGGTGAGGATCTGTTCCTTCAGATCAGCGGCACAGCAATGGGCACCCGCATGGCCCCACAGTATGCCAACATCTTCATGGCAGATTTAGAACAACGTTTCCTAAACTCCTACCCACTCAAACCTCTCTTGTACCTGCGATACATTGACAATATTTTTATTATCTGGACACATGGTCAACAGACCCTGGACACCTTCCACCAGACATTCAATGACTTTCACCCCACCATCAACCTAACAATGAACCAATCTATGCAAGAAATACATTTTTTGGACACTACTATAAAAATACAGGATGGACACATAGACACCACCTTATACCGTAAACCAACTGACCGACAAACATATCTACATGCTTCTAGCTACCATCCCAAACATACCAAACAATCCATTGTATATAGCCAGGCCCTACGTTACAGCCGCATCTGTTCCAACTCTACAGACAGAGACTCTCACCTAAGAGATCTACAGCAAACCTTTTTAGAACTAAAATATCCGCCTGATGAAGTTAAACAACAGATCAACAGAGCCAGACTGATACCCAGAGAGAACTTGCTGCAAGACAGACCCAAAAAAGAAAACAACAGAACACCACTAGTAATCACATACAGCTCCCAAGTTAAAACAGTACAACGCATCATCAGAGATCTACAACCTCTCCTAGACAATGACAGTTCTCTTTCTCAAGCTCTGGGAGGAAGACCCTTCATCGCCTACAGACAGCCACCCAATCTAAACAACTCCTCACCCACAATAATACAACAACAGGACTCAACATGGACACTGGTACCAGAGCCTGCAATAAACCCAGATGCCAACTTTGCTGCCACATAAACCCGGACAACACCATTACTGGTCCCAACAACATCAAATAAACAACTACCTGACATTCAGAAAAAACCTGAAGGCAGCCCTTTTTAGGGAAGTTTTAAATGTTTGATATTTTTGTATTTGATTTCTGTTGGAAGCCGCCCAGAGTGGCTGGGGAAATCCAGCCAGATGGGCGGGGTACAAATAATAAATATTATTATTATTATTTATCAAACATACCATCTCAGGACTATTTAATTGCTCATCTTCTAACATTGTGTATGCCATCAAATGCCAACAGTGCCCTTCAGCTCTCTATATTGGACAAACAGGCCAAACCCTACGCCAAAGGATAAATGGACATAAATCTGATATCAGGAATCACAAGACAGAGAAACCAGTAGGAGAACACTTCAGTCTCCCAGGACATTCTATACAAGATCTCAAAGTAGCTGTCTTACTACAAAGGAATTTCAGAAATAGACTGGAAAGAGAAGTTGCTGAATTGCAACTCATTACCAAACTTAAAACCATGGAGAGACCTGGTCTGAACAAAGACATTGGATTCTTATCTCATTATACATGACAAAGCTATCTTTAGCCATCTCACCCCTTGCTTTTTCCTTTAGGACTAATTGCAGTCGTTAACAGTCAACAGGTTTTCCACACCCATCAGCCAATCCCCCATTCCCACCACCCTTCTGAGTAATACCCCTCCCCACTCTCCACTATATATAAGGGTCTGGTGACTTCTGTTCAGTGTATCTGAAGAAGTGTGCATGCACACAAAAGCTCATACCAAGAACAAACTTAGTTGGTCTCTAAGGTGCTACTGGAAGGATTTTTTTTTTATTTTTTATTTTGTTTTGACTATGGAAGACCAACACAGCTACCTACCTGTAAAAAAATCAAGGTACTGCAGTTCTGGCACTGAACTAGATTGATCTTTGTTCCAGCAAGGAAATGTTTGCATTTTAATTTCGCCAACAATAGCTGAATATTACAAAGAAAGATGCTTCAAGATATGAAATGCACAGGGAGTAATTATATACAAGCTGAAACAACTGAAGGGGGGAGTCTTGTTCTGTTTGCTTTGCACTGAATGTCAGCCTTTCATGATGGAAAATTATGTTAAAATTATTTCTGACCAAAATTAATTTACAATTTCTACATACAGTGAGGGAAAGAAGTATTTGATCCCCTGCTAAATTTGCCCGTTTGCCCTCTGAAGAAGAAATGACCAGTCCATAATTTTAATGGTAGGTTTATTGTAGCTGTGAGAGACAGAATAACAACAGGAAAACCCCCAGAAACCCAGAAGACAAAAGTCAGAGATTGATGTGCATTATAATGAGTGAAATAAGTATTTGATCCATAGCTGTCAGCCTTTCCCTTTATTGCGGGAAATTCCCTTATTATAGCAGTGGGGAACAGCAGGGAGGGTTGACAGCTATGATTTGATCCCCTATCAACCAGCCAGATGTCAGGCTACCTGGTATCTTCACTGTATGCAACGAGCACCTGCTGTAAGGGTGAGGTCTTTCTTACCTGTAATCCCAGCTCGTTACAGGACCATAGTCACCATGAAAACAGTTGGTTAGACACTATGACAGGGATCAGCAAACTTTTTCAGCAGGGGGCTGGTCCACTGTCCCTCAGACCTTGTGGTGGGGGCCAGACTATATTTTGAAGAAAGAAAGAAAAAGAACGAATTCCTATGCTCCGGTTATTACCCAGAGATGCATTTTAAATAAAAGGACACATTCTACTCATGTAAAAACACACTGATTCCCGGACCGTCCGTGGGTCGGATTGAGAAGGCGATTGGGCCTTAGTTTGCCTACCCATGCACTATGCCGTGAAGGACTGAGATCTTGCAGAGCCCGCAAAGTCCCTTTGCTCAAGGCAGCACATGTACAGGCCCGTCTGCAGTTTGCCAATGCACATCTGAATGACCCAGAGGAGAAGTGGGTGAAAGTGTTGTGGTCAGATGAGACCAAAATCGAGCTCTTTGGCATCAACTCAACTCGCCGTGTTTGGAGGAGGAGGAATGCTGCCTACGACCCCAAGAACACCACCCCTACCATCAAACATGGAGGGGGACATACTATGCTTTGGGAGTGTTTTCCTGGGGACAGGACACCTTCACCGCATCGAAGGGACGATGGATGGGACCATGTATCATCAAATCTTGGTGAAAGTGGGTCGAGGATGGGTATTCCAGCATGACGATGAACCAAAACACACGGCCAAGGCAACAAAGGAGTGGCTCAAGAAGCAGCACCTTAAGGTCCTGGAGTGGCCTAGCCAGTCTCCAGACCTTAATCCCATTGAAAATCTGTGGAGGGAGCTGAAGGTTTGAGTAGCTACACAGAAACATCTGACCTCTGTAATTGCCAACACGGGTTTTGCCACTAAGTACTAAGTCATTTTTTGCAAAGGGATCAAATACTTATTTCACAAACGGGCAAATTTAGCAGGGGATCAAATACTTTCCCCCCTCACTGAAACTGCTGAAAGGAGTTCACAATACCTTGAGAACATATTGCACTGCCTAAGTTAACATGAATTTTGGAGCAATTGGATAATTCATTTGAAACTAAAAAGCCAGCGGTTACTTTTTATAGATACTTACGGTATGTCTGTTGTGTTTCCTGTACTGCTGAGGGCCTGGTGTCCTTATTGCCCCATTTAAGCACCATGCCTCTCCTGTTTATGCTGTTTTACAGATCTCACCCACTCAAATTGAAGTGGATTCTTAACTTTACTAATAGACACTATGTACCCCAAAGATGGCAGCAGTTCCCACACCCAAAATCTTCAATTCTGATCTTTGTTTCATGTATGAACAAGAGCTCTCAGTGTTATAAGGGAATTGCATTCATGTATCGAGGGAACGGATATGAGAACTCAAAATGCACCTCCCTTATGAAGGAACTGGAAAGAAGACTAAGAAATGGAACAGAATTTGAGAGGTGAATAAACGAAAAATACATGTATGTGTAATTGTCTGGGGTCGGCTGGGAAAATAACTTTTGTGGTGCATCATAATCAACAGTGCAACAATTTTTTCCCAGAGTCTGGAAACACCACTAAAAGTTACAATACCCCACTTCACTCACCTAACCAGAGTTACCAAAATTATTTTAAAACACTGCTATCTCGCCTTTCAATTGCTTCACTACAGCTCCATCAGTTCTTTGCAGGCAGGTAAATGTCTCCAAAGTATGCAAATTTATTAGCAAGCAGTTTTCAAATGGGGGCTGTTTGTTAACTTGCACTCCCTCTGCTGGCTACACTCTGCCACACAAATAATAAATGCTTCTGTGTCTTCTGAAGGCCACTGACCAGTTAATTCTCTGCAAGCAGTGCAAACTATCTTACAAACATAAAGAAGAAGAACACATGGAGGGTTTCAGTTCAAAACAATCAAGAGAAGTCACAGCTCAGAGTTGCTCAAGAGTCCTATAAGTCTGTTCCCCAATACTTTTCAATGCCCTTAATGCAAGTCCATCCAGAAAGGTCTTTTGGATTTCTTGACCTTTGCCTCTAGCATGCAGGATGGACACAGCTATCGCATTTGTGCCTGGCTTTCAATCTGCATTCTTTACTAGTAAGAGAAAAAAGAAGGGGGTCACCTGATTTCCACAGCACAATCAAAAACAGCAGCTGCATCACCAAACCTTTTGTAAAATGAACAGTAAGGCTGGGCGATAGATCAATATATTGTCCAAAAACATGTTGAAGTCCATATTGTGATACAGCTGTGAACAGCTTAGTTCTCAAACGTTTTGGCTCCCAAACGCCACAAACCTGGAAGTGATTGTTCTGGTTCGCGAACTATTTTTGGAAGCCGAATGTCTGACAGGGCTTCTGTGGCTTCTGATTGGCTGCAGGAGCTTCCTACAGCTAATCAAAAGCCGCACTTTGGTTTCTGAATGTTTTGGAAGTCGAACGGACTTCTGGAACGGATTCCGTTCAACTTCCAAGGTACGACTGTATTGGTTTCATAATTTTTGACCTGGCAATGTATTGCAAATCATGGTGTGTGGGTGTGGGTGTGCTATGCAAAAATCACAATGTGGGAAAAACCGTGAAGCCAGCCAATGCTTCTCTCAATTCCTGCAGCCCATTAACTCCGCCGGCTCAGCCCTCTCCTGCAGGAATCACAAGAGCAGGCACCAGCAAAAATCACCATGTGGGAAAAACTGTGAAGCCAGCTAATGCCTCTCCATAGCCCCATCCTTATTTCAGAGATCATGATATATCAGTATATTGTCATGTTTAGCATTTCACAATGTTGAAAACCAGGTATCGCCTGTTGTGTATTGATTCAAGGGTTATCATATCTGTATTACTGTTGTCTGTATTCACATTAGGGGAAAGTAACTGCCTTCTATTCGTTCATTCAAGTTGCTGCATTTGGATCCTCAGTCTTATTGGTTCCCACCAAAAGGCAGCTTTGTGATTGCTTGAGATTGTTCCCTCCAAAATGTATCCTTTCTAGCCAGTCTTCTGTCCCTATAAATGTAGCTTCCCTCTCCTCAGTTCCCCAGTCTTGTTTGCCTGAATAAAGAGTGTTACATGAAGAAGCTGTCTCCTGCCTGCTATGTCAGAGAGCTGAAATCACTTGCTGAATCACTATCCCCATGCTACAACATCACCCAGCCCTAATGAACAGCAAATGGAACACAGATGTTACTACAAATGAATATAGGTGTGCTAAACATTTCATTCTTTTGCGGGGGGAGATCGCAGGGGTCAGCACACCTGCACTGCAATGGATGAGCCTCACCCTGGGAAAACCTCCTATGGGTGTGCTACACATTTCAGAGCTAGTGTGCTTCAGAAAGGTGGACTTAAAGCAAAGAACATAAGGCTGAATCTCCTTTGCTGATCATTTCTTTGGCAAGTGCCAAGCTTAAAACACATCTTCAATTAAAGGTTAACAACGACAACTCTTGCAGGCCCTCAGCATTTGCCTTATAATGCTGGGTGCGGATGCTGAGTTGATCTTATGCATATGGAGTTGGCTGATGAAAATGGATGTATTTAGGCATGGCTTTAGCTATTTTCAGGAGAAGCAAATATCTCCTTTTACAGGACAGGGTACTGCAAGGTTCAGGGAATCCTATCCCTCCCCTGGGGTTCTGGCCAACATGGCGCCGAGCTGGCCGGCCTTGGCTGCTAAAAGAGGTGAGAACGCCATTGCCTTAATTGGAGAGAGGAGAGAGAAGGGTAAAATTTAACATGAATTTTACTATCTAACAAGACCATTGATCCATAAAATGAAAGCAATAATCAATGTACTGTATAGTAATTTAACATGAATTTTACTATCTAACGAGACCATTGATCCATAAAATGAAAGCAATAATCAATGTACTGTACTATAAAATAAATAAGACAGTATTGTAGATGATAAAAATTAAAATTTTTTTTTTCTTACCTGCACTGATGATAGTCATTGCTTGGGTGGGGGGCTTTTATCCATTTCCATAGTCACACAATCAATCAAACAATCAGTAGCTGAACTGGGATCCACAAAGTCACAAAAACAAATTAACTGAAAATGCCTCAAAAACAAAAAACACAAAATAAAAAGCAAAAACAAAAGCACCAAATATAAGCTAGAAATATCACCTCAGAACACTGCAATCAGAAACCAAAGGGGGGAATTTGCGTCCCCCCCCAATTACAATGGGGGGGGGGACGCAAATTAGCAGTGCAAGAGGAAACATGGAAACGGAGCACAATCGGCTTTCAAAGCAAAGTTCAAAAACTGGAACATCTACTTCCGGTTTTGCAGCATTGCAGTTCCAAGTTGTTTGTGAACTAAGCTGTTCGAAATCCGAAGTACTACTGCAATGGCGTTGTTCCGAGTAAAGCCAAACCCCCTTTGTCTCTCTTATCCTATGTCAGGAAACTCCCAAGAGACTGTGATCTACTCAGGATATTAAAAAATTGGCAGTGATCTACCCACTGTCATTGGAGAAAGAGGAGCGTGTGTGAGGTGGGTGGATTGCCCAGAGTTGTTGAGCTTTTTTGGGGGAGGATTGCTCAGAGTTTTTTAGCTTCCACCCCCCACCCCCCAATAATTTTTGTACACAATAGGGATCCCGCGATGTACCAGCATCAGCCGGGGATCTACTGGTTGGACATCCCTGTCCTATGTCTCTGCATCGGCTGATCTGGGCTTTCTGCCTTTGAGCTTTCTGTTCTACTACCCTCAATGCACGCCTGGTCCTGGGGGGGGGGGCGGTCGGTCAGGAATGCTCTCCAAAGACATGGAGTCTGTCAGCTATCTCTCCCCCAGTGTTTCTGCTGTTCCTCTTCCAATATTTCCCAGCTTTTCCCCTCTGTAGTCTCAGAACTATGTCCTTCTGCCAACTACTCCTCTAAATCTATACTGTACTGTCCTCCTGTTCTCGGGAAGGTTCAGGAGAAAGAGGGGTGGCCCCCACCATTCCTCCTCAGTCCAGTCCTGGCAGTTACCTCCTCCCATGGCTGTTTGATTCTATCACATGCTGCAGGAAGCAAGGGCCTCATGGCATCAATACAACATTCTATCCATTAGGTTTCAGTTGTCAAAATGCTACTGCTGTATACAAATCTCTTGATTTACAAATAAAAAATCCATTTCCTAATTCGTATGAACTGTTATTACCACTCTTACTTATGCTGCTCCGCTTTGGGCAGCTCTGGTAAATCCGGCCCCGCTGGAGGTGCTGCAAAATCAGTTTCTTCGCCGGCTTTTAAAACTCCCTACGTGTGTTAGTAATGCAGCTATACGACTAGAATTGAAGATTCCTTCACTAGAGACTCTCTTATGGAAACGAATATTCACCTACTGGTTAACTCTTTGGCATAGATTACCCAGCCATTATCTCGTCCAATGTCTTTGGCGTGACGAATTTGCAAACCCTTGGACTGGGAAAATCCACGCCAAACTTCTGTCTTTTGGAATCTCTCCTTTAGACTCGCTTAGCTTAGACCTTGCTTCGGCAAACAGATTAATCAAACAAAGATCGGACGATTTGGAGTTACAGCGTAATCTTATGCTGGGTGGGGGTGTTTGCTCGCCTCGGAATTTTGGAGTTATTCCAATACATCATGTCCCTCTATACTTATCCTCCCTCTCCACTGCTGGGCACCGATTCGCTTTCACCAAAGCGAGGTTTAATGTTTTTCCTTCTAATGTCCTGAGACATAGATTTTCTAAGGGCTTGGTTTCCGCCTTTTGTGATTGTGATAAAAAGTCGACGGAATCTCTCCATCATATAATCTTTATTTGTCCCTGCATAGTGAGGCTCGGGCAAAATTACTAAGACCAATAACTCAGAAACTTACAGGTGCACCAGCTGAGTCACACCTTGCCTTACTCCTGCAAGACAATGATTCCTATACAACTTTGCAGGTGGCAAGGTTTTTAAACTCTGTTATATCTCAAAAAAGGCG
Source organism: Lacerta viridis (assembly GCA_900245905.1). Taxonomy (NCBI): domain Eukaryota; kingdom Metazoa; phylum Chordata; class Lepidosauria; order Squamata; family Lacertidae; genus Lacerta; species Lacerta viridis. The sequence continues at coordinate 15,140 of OFHU01001496.1, read as the reverse complement.
CTGTGGCCAACTACACGACCACTAATACTTTTGTTTTCTGCTCCTTGGTTGCAATTTTAAAACTTGTATTTGTGCTGTGGTTTGATTCCCTATGACTCTAGGGTCTATGGTATGCTGTAACTTTATGTTAGATATTATATTTTATGTTTTTATGGGCTTATAGCCGCAATAAATTTGAAATTTGAAAAAGTTACTCCTACTGCCAAAATCTTTCTGAGACACTGAGGAAGTGAAAATGGCTGTATTAGAAGATACCTTTCCTTGCTGGGCAAGAGACTGGAAGAAAGAAAGAAAGACTGTGCCAAAAGAAAAAGAAAAAACTCACCTGCCTCACTAAAGAGTAAGGATCTGAACCAATAAATAAAGGTTGGTAAATATTCCCAGCATCCCCCAACTTATGTCCATTACCGAGCACAAAATGCCACTGGCTAGAAAGACATTTCAATTTGAAGAAATGCAACAACACATGAGTTAACAGTATCAGTTCCCTCCAGCACTAAGAGTTGTCCCCCCCCCCAACCTCTCACTGCCAACACATAAAGCACAGAGACCTGAAGTTGTGTGGCAGTCAAGAAAATTGCTCTGTATTATATTCCGGCAGAAAGAGAGAGAGATCCAAATAGAAAAAGGGACCAGGCAGAGCTGTCCACTTCCCCCCTTACTGTTTATTATAGTCCTGGAAATACATAAGGCAAGACCAAGGTATACAAGGGATAACATTAGGGGGAAAAGCCTTCACACTGAAAGCTTTCTTGGACGATTTAATATTAATGGTGGAACAGCCAGAATAAAGTATTCCAAAAACCTTAGAAAAAATGATGCAATTTGGTAAGGTCTCAGGGTTCAAACTTAATAAATCTAAAACAAAATTAATGGTCAAAAACATGCTGGATCCTGAGAAAAAGGAATTACAAGAAAAAACGGGCCTACTAATTGTCAAGAAAGTCAAATATTTAGGAACTGACATCACTATGAAGAATATCAATCTGTTTGAAGACAACTATAAAATAATTTGGAAAGAAATTAAAAATGACATGGATATCTGGTCTAGGTTATGGGGCAGAATCTCTGTCATTAAAATGAATATACTCCCAAAAATGCTATTTCTTTTTCAAATGATCCCTATTGTAGGGGAAATGGAGTGTTTTTCAATTCAGTTCAATTCAACACCTTTATTGGCATAAACGGAGTGTTTTGAAACATGGAGGAAAGATTTAACTAAATTCATTTGGCAGGGAAAGAAGCCACGCATAAGATACAAATATTAACAGACAAAAAAGAAAGGGGGAGCTTTGCACTTCCAGACCTAAGAATCTATTACGAAGCCTCATGCTTATGTTGGACTAGCTGGCCCGGCCATGCCTTGCTGTAGCTCTTCCCCCCTCCCCGTTCTCGCCTGGTTTCCCACAGCTTATCCCCACGAACTTCTGTGTGCCCCCTTTCAGTCTTCCCTCCCTCCCCGTTTTCGCCTGGTTTCCCACACGTTATCTTGATGTACTTAAGCCTGCCTCCTCTCAGTCTTTCTCTCCCGTTTTCGCCTGGTTTCCCACAGCTTATCCTGATGAACTTCTGCATGCCTCCTCTCAGTTCCCCCTCCTCGTTTTTGTCTTCCTCCCACTCACAAAGCGTGATTTGTTCCCCTCCCCCACGCTCTCTGTGGTCACTCCAAAACTGTGTTGATCTCCTACCTCCCTTCTCTCCGGTTTTCCCCCTGGTTTCGCCTGGCTCTCCACAGGTTGTTCTGTTGAACTCCTGTGCTGTGATTTGTTCCGTCACCTCCGCACTCTCATGTCTGTTGCTCACTGTTTAAAAACGGGAATTTGCCAAGCCTGAGGCAAGGAGTTGTTATGGTGGGGGTAGCTAAAGGTTGATTCGGCCCCTCCCCTGCCAACAGCCTATTGGCTGAGGTGACATCAAGTTCTGTTCCCCCCCCAACCCTCTTCTGAAGTCTGTTGTTGTAAAGTATGTGTTCCTTTGACGTCCACTGGAGGGCACTGGTTTTTTGCACAAATTCACAGATTTACCTGGGAAAGGTGTGATATTTTTGCAATCTAGGCACCTAAGAACCTTCCCATATGGCCAAGGAATGTTGTGTCCAAATTTGAAGGCAACTAGTCAAGCGGTTATGGAGCAAGGCCTTTGCATCCGCGCACCCATATTGAACAGAGAGAGAGAGAGAGAGAGAGAGAGAGAGAGAGAGAGAGAGAGAGAGAGATTAGGGGACTGGATGTTATTAGACAATACAGATATTCTGGATTTAGAGGGCTGGAGTAACATGCACGGCTGGCATGCATATCTTGGGTATAACAAGGCTAAAACACACAAAGGATTTACTAATCACATAATTAGGAACACACTATATAAAGTGTGGATAAAATACCAAAGTTTGTTAGAGCCCAAGATAGCGTCACCACTGGAAGCGTTTTCAGTTTAAAAAATGAATATGGGGAAAAACTGGGCCACATACAAACAGCTCCTAATAAAGGAGGATGGTCAATTGAAACTGAAACCTTGCAAAGAAGTTAGAGATCACTGTACCAGTTGGCTGCAATATTACCAACTACAGGACATATTTAATGGGGGGGGGGGGAATTTGGACAATAGAAAATGACTGGTAGTCTATAGAAATTAAGACATGCTCTGGATATAAAGACAAAACAGCAAGCTTTTTTGTTAAGTAGTGATATAATTAATAATGGCTTGTATGCAAATATAGTCTGCACAACTTCAAGGCTCTTTCACCTCCATAAACGAAAGGTGTATGTGAAGGGAGCCAAAAGACCAAGATGACCTTAATTGCTGGCCATAGCTCTTTACCACCGGAAAATCTGTCAGGTAATAATAGAGCTCAGGGAATTACATGACTCCTGGACTCAGGAGAATATCTAAGACTGCAATTTTGTTTAAAACACTGGAGGCAAGGGAAATGCTTTTGCTGCTGCCTCCATGATGCTTTATCACTTATATATAGTTCCAATGCTGTTTTTACCTTTATAGTTGCAGGGAAATAGGCTCCAGATGGAAGTCTACAAGGGTCAGCCTTGCATAGCTTTTAAAATCAAATTATTATGCTTAGAGCCACACTGTGGCTGCTCTGCACAGAAATTTGCTTCCTGCCTCAATTCCAGCATTTGGCCCTGGAATCCAATTCAGTTAACATGTAGCTGGTGCTAAAGAGAAGATCCTTGTCTGGACAAGTCCCAGGCACAGGAAATAGTAAAATTCTGTCTCCTCCTCTTTTATGGCTGATGCAGACCAAATATCATTTACCATTTTGATGGCCCCTCATCACGGAATAATCCAGCCAAACCTTCTGCAGCTCTTCTGCAACCAGAACCAAGTACCAAACTAAATCTGACACAATCAGCAATTTAAATTGTTTTGTTTTTAAAGAAATAGGTACAGGGGCCCTGATCCAGACTATGACCTTGGAGAGAGGAAGCAGGCTTTAACTCTTTGACTCTTCCACTGTAGTCTTTATTTGAATTGCCCTCCAGCATCTGCTATTTGCGCCGCAAGGAAAGCTTCCATTAGTGCCAATGGGAGCTTTCTTGCAAAATATCAAGTGCAAGAGCCTCCATCCTGATTATTGACCAGGAAAATAGCTGGTGTAAGAGGGTAGGAACTGACTACTTTTACTGATATTTTACTTTTTCACTTAAAAAACAAATAAACTGTGCAATTGCTATTGCGTGAAAGGTGTCATGTCTAGTGTAGCCAAGACTGGTGCGTGTCAACTGCAGATCATTTGGAAACATGGGGCAAAAACTGTTCCTTAGAAGGCAACTTCTGAAGTATGAAATAGCACAGAAAATGGGCAAGCACTGCAGAAGGAGTGGTTAGGTAGCCATTCCCTCAAGGTTCAGAAGGGAAAGAGTGATAGATAGAAAAATGTCAAGCTTGAAAAACGTTACCTATGGGAAACTCTTTTATCCAGTACAGAAATGACATTACAACAACAGGAAGACTTCCAGTCCTGCAAAGGATATTAAACAGGACTCAATGGATAGCTTAGAAAGGTTCAGCAGTGCCTTTTATGCATATCTGAACTTGGAAACATAAGTCTGCATGTCCACACTAGCAAAGAGTAACAGCCAGATGTTTGTAAAACACAAAAATCCAAGCACACAAAACTGCTTTGAAGATGTGTCCTCATAGACTTCCGGCGAGGACGCCATCGCGGGCGGTCGTGGGTCGCTTCGGCAGCGAAGCGACCCAGGCCGGCCGGGGGTAGGAGCCCCGCTACCGCAAAGCGGGGCTCCGATAAGCCGCGGGAAGAGCGTCCCGCGGCTTGGGCTCTCCGGCGAGCCCGCTATGGCTCCGAACCCTTCCCTCGTTCCCCCTGTAAAGGGGGAGCGGGGGTGAAGGGACCACGGAGCCGGGCTGTGGAGGCATGCCCCAACCGGTCCGGCGAAGCGGCGGCCGCCGCTCGCGACGAGCGATATCGTTCTACCTGGCAGAAGGAAAGTAAATGAAGCCCGTTGGCCGTGAGTAGTGAATAACTGGAGCTATCTTTGACATTTGGCGCTTCGGGTGATACAACGGAAAGGAAGCCCGTTTTGCTCCCTTTGGTTGAAAGAAAATAACTGCTTTGATGGAGACTGCTGTGGCAGTGAGGAATACAATGTTTCGACTTTGACAAGTGAGATCGATTAGATCCCTTTTGGGGGTCCTAAGTTGGTGGAAATATTTCTTTATAAAGTGGATAGAATATAATCTTTTCGCCCTGACTTCAGGGAAAATGGCTGCGGAGATTTTTGATTGAGGTGGAAAAGTACTATGACTAGGATGGAAAAATACTGAAACCTGATACCCTATGCCCGCTTCTACCATGTTGGGTTTCGTTTTCAAGCTAGCTTTAGACTCTGGATTGACTCACGAACAAAGAACTATTCTTTTGAAGTTAGAATTGATAAATCAGAAACTAACTTTGCTGAACCAGGATGTCGCAGAAAATTTATATCCCACAGAAAAGACCATTCAGAACATTGCTAAAATGGAAGAAAACCTTGGCAGAGAGCTGAAGGGAATTATTGAAGAACAAAGTATAATGCTTTTGCAACTCCGAGAAGATGAAAAGTCCTGTTGGGGTGGGAGACCCAGGATGAGAAGATTTTTTATATCCAATTTCTGGGGTGAGAGCCCAGGAATGATGGGGAAAAGATTCATATATCTACAATTAGAAGAAGAACGGAATTCTGAACCGGAGATGCTGGAAGGTGATGATCTGCGTACCCTGATGCTCCCTGTAAGGACTGTTGTGGATTATGTCTGGAACTGTGGACTTATAAGAAAAAAGGACATTCTGAAAAATGGTTTTGGTGTAAGATGGAGGAATATCTGGGGGGAGACCCCGAAATGGCGAAAGAAAATGGTTAGAAAAGGGATAGGATGAAATGTATTAAGGATAAAATTAGGATGGTTTATTATGGTACCCTGAAGCCGGTGTGTTAAGATTTTGAGTTTTTGAACTAGAGAAAAGATATCTGAATTTTTTTTCTTTTTATTAGCAGCAGTCTAAGTGAAAGAAGATGTATGATATGATTTGATTTAAGAAGTAATATGATGTGTTATGAAGTTGTATTATTAATTATCATGAAGTTATACTTGGAATAGTTTTGATTTAAGTTAAGGAGTGATAGGCCATTGTGAAGTAAAAACAAGATTTTAGAAGTATGTTTAGTTTTAATTTTTAAATGATTTAATTTTAGAGATGAGAAGTTATTAAAGTAAAATTGGAATTGGAACCAAAGGAGAGAAAACGGGGGAAGTCACCTAGTAATGATTCGAACAAGAAAAGTTTTTTTTTGTGCAAACAAGAAAAAGAATTGTTGGTGTATTTGTATTTGTTTTATTATGGTTTGGTTGTGGGGTTTGTGTTTGGGTTTGTGTTGGTTATGTGTTATGTTGTTCTTTGTTTTGTAAAAACCAATAAATTCTCTATAAAAAAAATAAAAATGAAGATTTGTCCTCATAGAAGCTGCCTGGTCTCCCAAAGTGAGAAACATCAAGTGGGAGATGGAAGAGAAGGGTTGGAAGAGAGGGATGCTCTATACTCTGCAGTATTCTGGAAATGCAAACAGATCCCTTCATGATGGAAAAATCTCTGCTTACTGCTACATAGAGATGATGCAGCAATGCAACAAAGAAAGTTTGTATTCCCCAGAGCACAATCATTGTGTCATTGTTTGTCCCCACTCCTGCCACGTATACATACTGTTCCCCCAAAAACTACAGTTTTCGTATTTGTCTTGCAAAGTGTGAACCAACTATGAGCAGGTGCCCCAATAAATGTTAGGAAACAATGAAGGGTGACTTTTATAAAGTCGAACAAAGATAGAGCACCAAGCCACAAGCTCTACTTAAGAAGTACAAACAAATACTGTTGGAGGGGAGAACCGTCCGTGTCACCAACATCAAAAGGACACGTCAAATACATGACAACCAGTGTAATAATTTTGGCCTAAAGAGGTATTTTGTTTGTTTGGCCTAAAGAGGTATCTGAAGAAGTGTGCATGCACACGAAAGCTCATACCAAGAACAAACTTAGTTGGTCTCTAAGGTGCTACTGGAAGGAATTTTTTATTTTATTTTGTTTTGTTTGTTGGTTACTTAACCATCCAACAGTAGTCTGCGGTACACGCCCTCCAACATGTTGTTCCACACTTGTACAAAATAGCAGCTTGAATCCAGCAGTGGCTAGTGAAAAATTCCTACCCCTGGAAAGGTGGTTCTAACTTACTTGAAGATCACTGTGTGACAAAAGTGACTCCAAAACCAGAAAAGTAATAAATAATAATAATAATACCTTGATTGTCAATGTACAACCTGTGTACAATGAAATTAACCGAGCCTCCGCCCCACACACACTCAATCTCATTGCACTCTGTGTGCTTGTCGCACAACACACCAACCACAAAAGTCAGTTACACTATATTATTTTCCGTTTAGCAGCCTAACAGCCAACGGATAGAAATTGTTTTTTAGCCTGTTGATATGACTTATTATACTTCTATATCTCCTGCCCGAGGGTAGAAGATGAAAGAGGTGCTGGCCAGGGTGTGAATCGCCCCTGGGAATTTTTCTCGCTCTCCTAAGGCAACGATCCCTTGCGATGTCATCTAGCGGGCTCAGGGGACTGCCCATGTTATCATGTGCTGTGCTCACCACCCTCTGTAAAGACTTTCTGTCCGTGGCTGTCAAGCCAACGTACCACACTGATGCAATACGAGAGGACACTTTCTACTGTAGAAGGAGGTCATCAATTGTTGTTTAACATTGTTCTTTCCATTTGCACAAACTAACATGCAAGAATCTGAACAACTCCCTTTCAAGACCTTTTAATGAGTTCTAGCAAAAAAGCAAAGGCAAACTACTTTCAGGTAGTGCTGCAAATCCTAATGGCAGAAGGTCACCACACATTAATCGCATATATTGAACGTTTATTGATGCCAGACTTCTATTAACAAACAAAAACTTGGTTTTCCGACCTTTAAACTGTCACTTCTATGCCAGAAGTGGTGTTATATGTTCAGACCATCCTGTCACGTTCAACAATCTGACCACTAAATCTGCACTAGCTGCAGTTTCTGAACTGTCTTCAAAGGCAGCCCAACATCTAACACATTGCAGTGGTCCAGCCTAGAGGTTACCGGAACACAGACAACAGAAATTACAAGTTATATTAGCCCAGACTGCTGGTATTTTTTCCTTTATTGAGAACAAGCATATCCAAATACAGTTGTACCTTGTTTCTCGAACGGAATCCATTCCGGAAGTCTATTCGACTTCTGAAAACGTTCAAAAACCAAGGTGCAGTTTCCAATTGGCTGCAGGAGCTTCCTGCACTCAAGTGGAAGCCGCAGAAGCTGCTTCGGACATTCAGCTTCCAAAAAAAGTTCACAAACCGGAACACTTCTGGTTTGCGGTGTTCAGAAGCCAAAACGTTCGAGTGACAAGGCGTTTGAGAACCAAGGTATGACTACAGTGGACGCTCGGGTTGTGAACACGATCCGTGTGGGAGGCGTGTTCACAACCCACAGTGTTCGCAACCTGCGCTGCTGCGTCTGTGCACCCACGTGACGCAATTCGGTGCTTCTGCGCCAAAACCCGAAAGTAACCCGTTCCATTACTTCCGGGTTTGGTGCAGTGCGCAACCCGAAATCGCGCAACCTGAGGTATGTCTGCATGTATATATGATACAATTCTGGCAGAATCCACCTTGGATCCAGAGAATTCTCCCATCATAAAGAAGGGAATGTTTAGAGCAGAGTTGTAATTGGCAGGTGTGTGAATTTTGAGTGACAGTTTATTGGCAGGCATTTTCAAAAAGGAGGGTGTGAGGGAAGCCTATTTGAACAAAGATTTCTCAAGGGCCATGAACAGCTTTCTTTGGCATGTGTTGGTTTCAAATTGGTTGCACAAAAACAAAAACAGAGATTCTCCTTTCCAAATTAAATCCAACATTGCAAAATTAAATAAGCATTAACAACATTTATTACTCATCATTTTAACATTCTAAATATTACTGTAGAAATATACACTTTTTGGGTTTGTATCAAAAAATGCAGTCCTCACATTTTTAAAAACAAGTTAAAGATTGTTCACATTATGAATACCATAAAATACTGCTTTTTGTCTTATCTGTTAAAGTACAGAACCTATTTGCAGAACTGAACATACAAAGAGTTCCCTGATACCTTCCCTAATCAGCTAGTTCAAAATACCACTGAAATAGTTTTGACCTGGATGAATAGGTAGGAACATATCTCACTAATCTGTGCTACTTTGCCAGTGTAGATTTCAAACAGCTCTGGTACTTTTTCTGCTTCCCAAACCAGACATTATGGGAAGATAATTACAAATTATCTGGTGTAAAAACATGTTTTACTTACGGTACCAACTAGGAAGTCTCCCCCCAAAGTGGTTGAACAAGAGCACTAAGCTTACAGTTAAACCCCCCCACACACACACAACTTAAAAGAAATGCACATTGTATCAATGTAGAATCATGAATCCTACATAGATCAATAAACTTCTTGACACTTAAGCCATTCCCTTTTGTTTTCAGATACTCCAGTTGCTGGTATTTTGAAATAATAAGAAGCATACTTTATACTGTACACTTTATACTTAATTGTAATGTATCCTAGAACAGTGCTGTGAAGGCAAAAAATATTTTTAAAAGTAATATAAATTAGTAATTATGCTACTATTACTATTACTTAGTAAATGGAGAAGCTTTTTCATTTTCTGTAATCAACACAACAGTTCTAAAACTTTTACTGGTGGATCTGCTTATTACTCAGTTCTAATAAATAGCACTTTGGAGGCCCATAGCAGGGCAAGCTTGCGCCAACTAAGCAGGTCCTACTCCAGGCCCTGCCAGGATGTGAGACGCCTTAGAGACCTGATGTACACCAGCCTCAGCAAGCAAGACCCACGGGATATGAATTTTAAAAACACATATTTGGTTCAGTCGTGTCCGACTCTTTGTGACCCCATGGACCAGAGCACGCCAGGCACGCCTATCCTTCACTGCCTCTCGCAGTTTGGCCAAACTCATGTTAGTAGCTTCGAGAACACTGTCCAACCATCTCATCCTCTGTCGTCCCCTTCTCCTTGTGCCCTCCATCTTTCCCAACATCAGGTCTTTTCCAGGGAGTCTTCTCTTCTCATGAGGTGGCCAAAGTACTGGAGCCTCAACTTCAGGATCTGTCCTTCCAGTGAGCACTCAGGGCTGATTTCTTTAAGAATGGATAGGTTTGATCTTCTTGCAGTCCATGGGACTCTCAAGAGTCTCCTCCAGCACCATAATTCAAAAGCATCAATTCTTCGGCGATCAGCCTTCTTTATGGTCCAGCTCTCACTTCCATACATTACTACTGGGAAAACCATAGCTTTAACTATACAGACCTTTGTCGGCAAGGTGATGTCTCTGCTTTTTAAGATGCTGTCTAGGTTTGTCATTGCTTTTCTCCCAAGAAGCAGGCGTCTTTAATTTCGTGACTGCTGTCACCATCTGCAGTGATCATGGAACCCAAGAAAGTAAATCTCTCACTGCCTCCATTTCTTCCCCTTCTATTTGCCAGGAGGTGATGGGACCAGTGGCCATGATCTTAGTTTTTTTGATGTTGAGCTTCAGACCATATTTTGCGCTCTCCTCTTTCACCCTCATTAAAAGGTTCTTTAATTCCTCCTCACTTTCTCCCTGGTCCTGAATGGGGTAACTGTGCCCCTGAAGACCAGGTGCGCAGCCTGGGAGTCATTTTGGACTCACAGCTGTCCATGGAGGTGCAGGTTAATTCTGTGTCCAGGGCAGCTGTCTACCAGCTCCATCTGGTACAGGCTGAGACCCTACCTGCCCGCAGACTGTCTTGCCAGAGTGGTGCATGCTCTGGTTATCTCCCGCTTGGACTACTGCAATGCGCTCTACGTGGGGCTACCTTTGAAGGTGACCCGGAAACTGCAATTAATCCAGAATGCGGCAGCTAGACTGGTGACTGGGAGTGGCCGCCGGGACCACATAACACCGGTCCTGAGAGATCTACATTGGCTCCCAGTACGTTTCCGAGCACAATTCAAAGTGTTGGTGCTGACCTTTAAAGCCCTAAACGGCCTCGGTCCTGTATACCTGAAGGAGCGTCTCCACCCCATCATTCAGCCCGGACACTGAGATCCAGCACCGAGGGCCTTCTGGCGGTTCCCTCACTGTGAGAAGCAAAGCTACAGGGAACCAGGCAGAGGGCCTTCTCGGTAGTGGCACCCGCCCTGTGGAACGCCCTCCCATCAGAGGTCAAAGAGATAAACAACTACCTGACATTTAGAAAATACCTGAAGGCAGCCCTGTTTAGGGAAGTTTTTAATCTGTGATATTCTAATGTATTTTAATATTTGTTGGAAGCCGCCCAGAGTAGCCGGGGATACCCAGCCAGATGGGCGGGGTACAAAAAATAAATTATTTATTTATTTATTTATTTATTATTATTATTATTCCATGTGGTGGGGGAGGGGAGAACCAGGCTCTCTCAAGTCCTATCAGTTGCTTAACGGGGGTTGCCAGTGCCCAGAGCAGGGCAAGTGTTGCGCTCCTTGGTGGACTGGGGAGCTGAGGTGGGAGCTCATGGCAGCCCACCTCCACCAGGGTCCTCACCTGCTGCCTCCATCCACCTACCCACTAGACAAACCCACCTGCTGCTGCGCCTCAGCTGCCAGGGATCTGAGCCTGTTGTGGGGGCCAAGGGCCCCCTGACGTCTCTGTGTCCTATGAGGGATCACTCCATACATGAGTGATGTGCCTGCCTCAATCTTGATGGAGCCCAAGGGAATTTTATCTGATCTAAAGTGGCAAGTTTATTTACCCACAGAAGGATGAAAAAATGTAGCATTGCTTTTGCCATTTTTTTCTTATCACCCAGATAAAAACTAGCAACTTCACAGTAAAAACAGAAGTGTTGAAACAAGTGAAAATTAGAATTACTAGTTAACACATAAAGTGGTTAATTGAATACTCTGCATGTAATCAACTGTAAAGTACTATTTTATTGGATATTCAAACATCCACCAAAATATTTAAAAGCACTAAGGAAAAAATATGACTTGTCTGGGCCATTTTTTTTCAATGCAAAGGAGCCAAACAGCACAAAATCTCCTCTAGGAAGCCCTATAGTACTCCTAGACATTATGAAAAGAAGGAGGGGGAGGGGGGGAGGGGAGGAAGACAGGCAATACCTGATGGCTCAAGGAGACTTTCATTTGGAGAGACTGTTCCCAATAAACATTTCCAAAAGTGTACGCAATTCCATCCAATACAATACTAAGATTCTAAGTACAGTGGTACCTCGGCATTAGCTAAAGTGGTACCTCAGGTTAAGAACAGTTTCAGGTTAAGAACGGACCTCCAGAACGAATTATGTACTTAACCAGAGGTACTATGCAGTGTTAGAAACTGGGATAGGAAAGCTGGGAGCTAAGCGACACCTTAAACCTAGGTTATGGGTGCAGCAACAGAATGTCTAGGGGGTTGTTTTTTCAACAAGAAATACAAAGCTGAAAATGAATGAACTGCAGCTAAAATATTATGTTCATTTTTCACATAGTCTAGTCCTTCCCCTGCCCACCCCCCTAATATTATTAAGAGGGTCTCTTCTCCAATCTTCAGAGAGTAGCTGGAAGTTGGGAGGCAGAAAAGGGTCCTCCTTCCACTCTGCAGTTTTAATCTGAAATCTTAGGCACAGTACTGCACCTAGAGCTCAGAAACTCCTCGCACTAATGAAATTTCCTGTTGCAAAATGCGCCTAGAGCAATGGGAGTTTTGAACACTGATTCCATCCAGTACTTTATGGCATCTACTTAAAAGGGAACATCACCAAGAAACAATTCAGATTACATTACGATGAATTTTTGCTTTTGTCTTAGGACATAGTAAAGCATTCTTAGGAATACCTCCCTTCAGATGTCAAGGAGATAAAGAATTACACAATTTTTAGAAGACATCTGAAGGCAGTCCAGTATCGGGGTGTTTCTAATGCTTGATATTTTTATTACATTTTTAGATATGCTGTAAGCTGCCCAAAGTGGCTGGGTTAACCCTGCCAGATGGGTGGGGCATAATAAAATTATTGTTTATTGTTTATTGTTTATTATTTATTAATTACTGACAAGTAGGGCTGGGCAATATCTGGTTTTCAGTATCATGATAATCACCAGCTAAACATCATGATACAGTGGTACCTCAGGTTAAGAACTTAATTTGTTCTGGAGGTCCATTCTTAACCTGAAACTGTTCTTAACCTGAGGTACCACTTTAGCTAATGGGGCCTCCCGCTGCCGCCGCAGCAATTTCTGTTCTCATCCTGAAGCAAAGTTCTTAACCTGAGGTACTATTTCTGGGTTAGCAGAGTCCGTAACCTGAAGCATCTGTAACCTGAAGTGTCTGCAACCCGAGGTACCACTGTATATTGATATATCACACTATGAAATAAGGAAGGAACTACGAAGAAGTGAACAGTACAATGTCCTGGCAACTGCTACTTTTTAAGGATCTAAAACTGATAAATGATATTATCAATCACCTCATGGTCACTTTCATCCTCAGGCAAACCAAAATATATCCAAACAAGTCTTTTACTTTGGGGCATGGCTAATTCTCTGCAATTACCGTCTTAATAAAGCCTGATACATACCAGAAAGCAGGTTAGGAAGTGACCAATGTAATATGTATTGTTTCATTTTCTAAAACAATTGCCGAAATCCAGCACCCGCCTAAGCTCTGTGAGTGCAGCTTTCTCCCAACTGAAGTGGAGAGTGTTTGAGGACCCGGACATTTGCAGGGAAACCAAAATGCTTGTTTACAAAGTTACTGTACTACCAACTTTACTGTACGCTTGTGAAACATGGACCACTTATAAATGCAATTTCCAACTCCTTCAAAGATTCCATCAATTTACACATCACTTGGGAAGACAGGCGAACCAATGTCAGTGTACTGGAAGAAGCAAAGATTACCAGTGTTGAAGCAATGGTCCTTCAACATCAATTTTGTTGGAATGGTCATGTCGTGCAGATGCCTGATTATAGTCTTCCAAAGCAACTACCCTATTCCCAACTTTAGAATAGAAAGCGAAATACCGGTGGACAACAAAAGAGGTTTAAAGATGCTCTTAAGGCAAATCTGAAAATAGTAGTATCAGCACTGATAACTGGGAAACACTGGCCTGCGAGCGCTCCAACTGGAGAACAGCCTTTACCAAAGGTGCTGTGGACTTTGAAGAAGCATGAACTTGGGCGAAAAGGAGAAACAGGCTAAGAGGAAGGCACGCGTGGCAAACCCTCACCGTGATCAACTCCCACCCGGAAACCTATGTCTGGGGGGGAGAAAGGGGGGAGCAGTGGTGTGGTCCACCCCAGGTGTCACCACTGAGGATGGTGACAAAATGGCAGGCGGCACTCACCACAGGGCCTGCAGTGCACCTGAGCCACGCATCTCTCCTGGGAGAGATGCGGTGGCTTGGAGGCATGCAGGCTCTGCACTGCCCAACTGATCCATCCACTTCCTCCCCCCAGCTGTAGGGCAACTGAATGGGAGGAGGCAGGCAGACTCCAGAGGCCCCGCGGTGCGCCCCACCCCTATAGGAGGCTCGCCCTGCCCATGGGTGCTCCGCCCCAGGTGCCTGAGCCACTTCCTCCACCGCTGCCTACGTCCCCACTGTGGAAGGATATGTGGATCCAGAATTGGCCTCTAGAGTCACTTACAGACTCACTGTTAAGACTGTGTTCATGGAAGACAATCTTACTCAGCTACGAGTGATCACCAAAGAAGACTATGTATTGTTTCATTTTCTAAAATAGTTGCTAATTTTAAGAAATTATATATAGCCAGTGTAAACTCCAAGATTTTGCTAAAAATAACTGAGTGTTGTAGCACTTTAAACACTGACAGATTCATTACAGTATAAATTCTCATGAACGGCAATCTCTGTCATCAGCTTGTTTAGGGATTGCTATACAGTGGTACCTCGGTTTAACAACAGTCTGGTTTAAGAACAATTCGGTTTACAAACTCCGCAAAACTTTACCTCGGTCTAAGAACGGAATCCGAACGGTAGAAGGGCACTGGCGGCAAGAGGCCTCATCAGGGAAAGCGTGCCTCAGTTTAAGAACGGTTTCAGTTTAAGGACAGACTTTCGGAACGGATTAAGTTTGTAAACCAAGGTACCACTGTACTGCCCTTTATCAAATGGGTCAAAGGATGCACTACAAATTTAAAATGTCATGAATACATTATACAAAACATTTAAGCATGAAATGTTATCCTAAGTTGCAGGTATGCCTACATATGATTTTTGAGGGGAATTATTATAAACAGTGAGCTCAGAAGAAAATGAAATGAAGAAAAGAGCAGTGATGTTTACATAATTAATTCACCGAACAGCTGGAGGATGGAAGAACTTGGATTCATATTGCTAGTCTAATCCATGGGTCGGCAAACTAAGGTCCAGGGGCCGGATACGGCCCAATTGCCTTTTGGATTCAGCCCACTGACAGTCCAGGAATCGCCGTGTAGACTGGCATGGATTTGATTATGATCGTTCAGGCTGCGCCAATTTCCCCCCCTCCTTCACACACACCGCGCTGGCACC